>JAWXYG010000007.1:2486960-3727940 GCA_034222035.1 Acacia crassicarpa | reverse complement strand
GCGGCATCTTCGCCTCGCCCCAACCCAACTTCATCCGAATGGTTGGGGATACTTGGTTGCCTTCGAGCGGTTGTGCGGCCACTTTCCGCTTCCCATCGCCTGTACCACCAACCTCTTTTTCCACTTCTTCGGACCTTTTACCCCTGGCACGTCCAAGGGGGGTGACAAGTTGAGGGGCATGGTCTCCCTGCGGGGCAACCCAGAGCGTCAGTTGATGACGCCCTTTTCTGACTCCTTTAAACGGTTTAAGGGGGCTTTCTTCAAGGTTGAGGCCGTCGCGGGGGAGCGGCCGTGGTTCTTAGAAGAGGGCGGTCGATTCCCGTTGTATTGGGGGGAAGGTCACTACAAGGCTAAGGCCATCTCTTACCAGGCTCCATTCGATGATCTGGTGTCGGACTCGGTTTCTGTGTTGCCACGGCTAGAGGCCCTGGTAGCCGAGTATGGTTTGCAGCCGACTGGCTTCTACATATCCGCCGAGCCGCTGCCCCCTGCCTGTAGGGTTTTTTAGCAGCCGTATCTGTTTTTTGCTTCAGTATTGGTCTTTTGAACTGGTAAATTCTGACCTACTCTGTTTGTCTTTGTTTGCAGCTAGGGCCATGGATGACCTGCCGTTATATGCTCGCCTGTCGAGAGCGGCCGCCGCGTCTTCGAGTCGTCAGAAGAAACGGGCGGCTCCTTCTGCTGCTGGTGCGCCCACTGCTCCGGCTTCTAAGAAGGCTAAGGGTCCTGCAGCTGACAGCCCTTCTTCCGTCCCGACACCACAGGCCGTTCCCGTGGTGGAGACTCCGGATCAGGAGGGCCCGAAGGTTGCTGCTGTTGGTCCCACCCCGGCGCCTGAGTCCCAGGCTTCTGAGGGGCGAGAGGCCTCGATTTCCTATGAGGATATTGAGGCTGAGTTTTTCATGGATGAGCCTCCTGCCTCCCTGCCGGACCTGCCTTCCTCGTCTTCGCTTCCGCCTCCACCGCTCCCGACACTTCACTGGATGCGCCGCACTTACTCGGCCGGCCCTGGATGAGTTGCATAGGAACCAAGCGGAGCTCTGTCGGGCGGTGGGATATAACCAAGCCTTGATTCTGGTCCGGGAGCAATATGCTCGTTCCCATGCTGACGTCCAGAGGCTGCGGGCGCAGGTCGAGGAGTTGGCCAAGGGTTTGGCGGCGGCGGCGGCGGCGGAGGCCAAGGCCGCATCTGCTGGCGACCTGAAGGAGGAACTGGAGGTGGCTGAGGCCAAGGCGAGGTCGGCGGGGGAGGAGCTGGCTCGAGGCTGGGCGGAGCGGGATGCGGCCCTGGCGGAGCTTGATGGGGTTCGGGCGGAGCTGGCTTCTGCGCGGATGGAGCGGGACGTCGCGAAGGCTGCGGCGGTGAAGGCGGATCGGGAGCTGCAGCTGTCTCAGGAGCATGCTGACTCCATTGCCGAGGAGTGCACACGGGCTCTGAAGGAGAGGTCCGCGAGCCTGGCTGCGGCCAAGGCCTTGGAGGAGCGGCTGGCCACTTCGGCCCGGAAGGAAGAGGCACTTGAGGCAGCCCTTGCTGTAGAGAAGGTGACCTCTCGGGAACTTACAGATGCCCTGGTGCAGACTGCCGAGGCCTGTTTCAAACAAGCCTTGCTCCAGGTCCGGCACTTCAATCCCGGGGTTGAGCTTCAGGTGGAAGGGTACGATCATCGTGCCTTTGTTAAGGATGATGGGTCCTTCCTGCCATACGATCCCTAAGCCGCCGAAGACCCTGTTGAGGAAGCCGTGGAGGGCTCTGCCGTTGCCGGGGGTGAGGAGGAAGCTATTGATGGGCCTGGCTCTCCGCCCTAATTTTTATTTTTCTTGTTTGTGAATTTTGGGGTGTAGGAGCCCTTGTAATTTGTTGCTTTCTTTTGGCCTTGGTGCCATTTGTACAAACTTTTATGACAATTACGATATTGTTCTTGCCTTGTGCCACAGTCCGTCTTTATTTTGATTATTACCGTTCCTTTCGTCCAGACTCGACAATGAACGATTTAAATTCTTATCGTCCTTCCTCTGTGCGGCCGGGCTCGTTCAGCTACCTAGGGCCGAATGGGGGCTTATTTTTCTGCCATCGCCCTATTGCCTCGGTTTGTGCCTTCGTCTGCTGTATGGGCCGCTTAGGTAACTTAGGCAATGGGTGACTTTACTGCTCTTTTGACTAAGTTAGGTCGTTTGTCGGCCACATGTGTGCAGGCCGTTGGTACTCTACCACATTTCGTGTGTGGGAGGTTGGGGCAAGGTTGTCTTGTTTCAGCCTCGTCAGGCATAACTAACCATACTGCCTCGGCCCGGCTTTCAAGTAGCCGAGCTCCAACTTTCTTTTAGTTGGATGGAATTTATCCGATGTAAGGGCGGGGCTGCCACGTATCTAACCGAGGTTTCAAGTACCTTTGGTCGGACATTTTGACCTGATCAGGGTCGGCATGGTAGGCCGCTTGGTTAATCGCGCGAGCGTTGACGCGTCAATTTTGCGAAGGGCCGTGTCCGATTCCTTCGCCGAGCTCTAACCAATGCCTGTTGGAGTACGACGGCCGGTTTTCGTACATCTAGATGTTTTTTGGTTTGGGCCGGGTTTGTGACCTCGAGGCCTTCTACCGGTGTCGGACCAAATAGTCTCGGCTTTCGGTTTCTTGGCCGGGATTCTCTGCCTCGGTTTGTTTGTTACTGGCCGAGCTTCATGGCTTCGGGTTCATGCTTAAGCTTTGTGCACATTCGTAAATCTCCTCAGTGGGGTCTTTTATTGATAGAAAGAAATAGCCCTACGGGCTTTACAAAGCATCGTAATTAGAAATGACACAACTTGGACTTTAAACGACTGGAAAACATATGCCGGAAAAGGGAAAATTGTTAAGTAAACAAACACTGCCGAGGAAGGATCTAGCTGTAGTAGATTTTCAGCTTGTCGGCATTCCACGTCCTTTTGATTGGCTTTCTTGCCAAAGTCTCGAGGGTATATGCTCCTCCGTCGAGCTTTTCCTTAATCCGGTAGGGCCCTTCCCAGTTTGCCGCCAGCTTCCCGTCCTTGGCGTTCTTGTTGCCAATGTCCGCCCGTCGGAGTACTAGGTTGCCTCGGTTAAAAGACCGGGGCCGGACCTTCCTGTTGTACTTAGCCGCGAGTAGTTGGTTGACGGCTAGTTCCCGGCAGTGCGCCGTAACCCGGATTTCGTCTATAAGGTCCAAGTCAGTCTTCAAGGCGTCGTCGTTTGATTCCTGCCCCTCCTGTCCGACTTTAACCTTTCTCCAGGATGGCTGTCCGATTTCAACCGAGATCATTGCCTCGCATCCATAGGTTAGCCTGTACGGGGTTTCTTGAGTCGAAGACTGTACGCTCGTGCGATATCCCCACAGGACGCTGTGGAGCTGCTCGGTCCAACTGGTCTCGGCCTGCAACATCCGCCTCTTGAGTCCGTCCAGGACGACTTTGTTGGCGGCTTCGGCCTGGCCATTTGTCTGGGGATGTTCCACGGATGAAAAGTGCTGCTTGATGTCCAGGTTGGACATCAGCGCTTGGAAACGATGGTCCATGAATTGGGTGCCATTGTCCGTGACGACCTCGGCTGGTATCCCGAAGCGGGAGACGATGTTGTGCCGGAAGAACTTAATCACTCTAGCCGAGGTTATTGTGGTGAGTGGCTCTGCTTCTATCCACTTGGTGAAGTAGTCTACCGCGACTATTAACCATCTGCATTGCCCTTGCGCCGGTCGGAATGGACCGAGGATGTCCATGCCCCATTTGTAAAAGGGCCACGGGGCTGGCATTCCTTTCAACTCTGAGGGTGGCGGCCATATTATCCTTGCATGCTTTTGACAACTGTCGCATGTCTTGGCTTTTTCCATGGCGTCATGACTCATAGTGGGCTAGTAATAGTCGGCGCGTAATGCTTTCCGGGCGAGTGCCTTGCCCCCCATGTGGTGACCGTTGGCGCCTTCGTGTAGCTCGACCAGAACGTATGTCGCTTCAGAATCTCCAAGGCAACGCATCATGGGGCAATGGAGTCCCTTCCTGTATAGTTGGTCGTCCACCATGGCGTAGAGGGCGGCTTCACGGATCAGCTTCTTTGCCTCGGTCGGGTCCATCGGGATAATTCCCCTCTCGAGGTAGTCTTCAATTGGCTTCCTCCAATCTGTCCCGGCCGAGATGGCCATGATACAACTCGGCTCGGTCAGATTCTGCTGTATCACGGTCCTATGGTTGTCCGGCCCCTTCGTACTGGCGAGCTTGGAGAGGATGTCAGCTCGAGCGTTTTCTTCTCTGGGTATATGAGAAACTGTGACCTCTTCGAACTCGGCCATGAGTTCTTTGGCTTTGGTCAGATACTTTGCCATTAGTGGGCCTTTTGCCTGATAGGTGCCGTCTACCTGAGCCGCGACGAGCTGCGAGTCGGTTAAAACCTTTACTCGCTGGGCGCCATTATCCTTGGCCTGGAGCAGTCCGGCCAAAAGGGCCTCGTACTCGGCCTGGTTATTGGAGGTCTGGAACTTCAACTGCAGAGAATGTTCGGTGGCTACCCCTTGTGGGCTTTCTACGATGACTCCCGCGCCGCTTCCCTTTGCGTTGGATGAGCCATCAACATAGACCTTTCAAACCCCATCGTCTGTAGTGGCCGGTGTCAGTTCGCGGATGAAGTCCGCAAGCGCTTGGGACTTGATTGCCTGGCGGGCTTCGAACGTGATATCGAACTCGGAGAGTTCTATGGCCCAGTTGGTCATTCTCCCGGCTAAGTCGGGTTTGTGGAGAACCTGTCTGATCGGCTGGCTGGTTCGGACCACGATTCGGTGTCCCTGGAAGTAGGGCCGGAGTCGGCGTGCCGCGGTAAGGAGGGAGAAGGCCACTTTTTCGAGTTTCTGATACCGTAGTTCAGAGTTCTGTAGTGCCTTGCTGACGAAGTATATTGGCTTTTGCCCGGTCTCGGATTCCTTTACTAGGGCGGCACTCACGGCCTCGTTACCAATTGAGAGGTAGAGGAATAAAGTCTCTCCGGGGTCCGGCTTCGTGAATACCGGCGGGGTTGCCAAGCATTGCTTAATTTCTGAGAAGGCGGCATCGCAGTCCGGGTTCCAATCGCCTCGGGTCTCCTTCTTGAGCAATTTGAAGAGAGGTAGGGCTTTCTCGGCCGACTTTGGTAGAAAACGCGTCAGGGCGGCTAGTCGGCCTGTTAGCTGCTGTACCTCCTTCTTGGTTCTCGAGCGCTGCATGTCGAGCACGGCCTTACACTTGTCCGGGTTGGCTTCGATCCCTCGGTTCGTCAGCATGAAGCCTAGGAATTTCCCAGCCGGGACTCCGAAGGCACATTTGGCCGGGTTCAACCTGATTCGATGTCTTCTTAATTTTTCAAACGTCTGTTCTAGGTCCCGGATGTGGTCTTCTGGGAGTTTCGACTTGACGATCATGTCGTCTATGTAGACCTCTATGTTGTGCCCGATTTGATCCTCAAAAACCCGATTCATCATCCTCTGGTAGGTTGCCCCGGCATTCTTGAGTCCGAAAGGCATGACGTTGTAGCAGTAATTTGCCTTATCAGTCATAAAGGCGGTCTTCTCTTGGTCGTCCGGATGCATGGCGATTTGGTTGTAACCGAAGTAGGCATCCATGAAAGAGAGGAGGTGGTATCCGGCGGAGTTGTCCACCAGTTTATCAATGTTTGGCATCGGGTACGAGTCCTTTGGGCAGGCCTTGTTGAGGCTGGTGTAGTCGACACATACTCTCCATTTGCCGCTGGGTTTGAGGACCATGACTACGTTGGAGAGCCAGGTGGTGTACTGCACCTCCCGGATGAAACCGGCCGCAAGGAGCTCTTCTATGTGATCTTCCAAGGCCTTCTGCCTGTTATCCGCAATGTTCCTCTTCTTCTATGCCACTGGTCTCGATCCCGGCCATATGCCGAGTTTGTGACAGCAGAAGTGGGGGTCGATGCCCGGTATTTCGGCCGAGGTCCATGCGAAGACGTCTTGGTTTCGCCTTAGGAGTCGGATCATGAGAGCCTTTAGGCCGTCCTCCATATCCCGGCCTATTTTGGCGTTCTTGGACGGGTCCTCGCCTAGCACAATTTCTTCCAATTCTCCTTCCGGCTCGGGCCTCGGATTGTCAAGCTCTCAGAGGTCGAGTTCCACCATGTTGACTTGTCGCCGCGGGAGCTCGCCAGAGCCGGCTTCGACTACTTGCTCGTTGGATCCGAGCCGGGGTGGGGACGAGGGTCCTCCTTCCTCGACGCGGAGAGCTTCGAAGTAGCACTGCCTGGACTTTTTCTGGTCCCCGGATACCACGACTATCTGGTTCTTACTATTGATCATCTTCAGCTTCTGATGCTTCGTGGATACTAGTATATCCCAGTTGTGGATCGTGGGTCGGCCCAAAATGATGTTGTAGGGGGACCGGAAGTCGGCGACTACGAATCGTACCCGTTCCGATTTGAAGGCTTCCTTGGTGCCAAGAGTTAACCGGAGGTCGATGTAGCCTTTTGGGAAGGACTGCTCCCCATTGAAGTCGACCAGGGTGGTCTTGCACGGCTTGAGGTCCTCTTTGTCGAGGTGCATCCTTTTGTACGCGTCCCAACTTATAATGTCGGCCGAACTCCCTGCATCCACGAAGATCCTCTTAACTCGACAATTTATTAGAGTTCCAGTAATTACCAGTCCGTCCAGGTGTCCGGGTATGACGTCTTCCAGCTCTTCATCAGTGAAGGTCAGGGTTGGCGGCCGAGGCCTCCTTGAGTCCTCCTTAAACTTAGGGGGTTCTCGGACGGTCAGTACTTCGCGGAGATACTTCTTCCGCTGGCTTACGGTGTCTCCTCCTCCACCGAATCATCCGCTGACGACGTTGCACTGGAAATCGACGTTGGGAAATTCATCGTCCGAGGCCGCCTTCTGCTTTTTTCCCGGAGTTCGGGATTCCTTGGGCGGACTTCTGGAGCGGGCGCGGTCGTTGCGTTTCCCGTTCGTCCTTCCCTGAGTCTTGATCACGTACTAACGCAGTTTCCCATCCCTTACGAACTTCTCGATTGCGTCACGGAGGTCATAGCACTCGTCGGTGGTGTGGCCGTTGCAGTCGTGGAACTTGCAGAACTTGGAACGGTCCGTGTTGGAGCGCCCTCTGATCGGCTTTGGCCTGTCCACCCGCTTCATCTCGGTCTGGGCTACCTCCTTCCATACCTGGGACCGAGGGACGTTCAGCGGGGTGTAACTGTCGTACTTGGTCTTCTGGTCGGCCCGATCAGACTTTGTTCGGCTGTCCCGACTGCATTGTCTCGGGTCGGTCTTCGTCCTTCTTGGGCGTTCCTCGTCGTTAGGCGGGCTCTTCCTAGTCCGTTCAGATTCATCGGCATTGGCCGCCTCCATCTGCTCCATTTCCAGGTACTTCTTCGCCTCGGTATAGAATTCGGTCAAGGTGTACGCTGGGTTCTTGCATAGGTGACGAGCCAGCCGGGATGATGGGTCCAGTCCATTGACCAGGCAGTGTACGTGGACATCCTCGGGCAATGACCGTACTTGCATGGCCACGTCTCGGAATCGATCCAGATACTTCTGCAAGGCCTCACCCTTCTTCTGACGCACTTTGCTCAAGGTGAACGTAGTCTTCGGCTGCTTTTTGCTGGTGGCGAAGTGCAGCTCGAATTTTCGTCCGAGGTCTTCATAGTCTCGGATAGAGTTGTCCGGAAGAGACGTCAGCCACCTATGCGCCAGCCCGTCCAGAGTAGCCGCAAAAAGGCGCTGAATGACCGAGCCGCTGATCTGTCGGACCCACATGAGCTTCTTAAAGGTAACCAAGTGGTTCCGGGGGTCTTGGCTCCCATCGTATTTCGGCAGGCTGCTTAAATCAAAGCGTTTTGGGAAACGGGCTGTTGCCGCCTCCCCCGAGAACGGGGATCTTCCCGTCTCTGATAAGTACGTCACACGATATTCTCGAGGCGATCCGTGGCGAGGCCGGGGAGTTCTTTCCTCGGCGCGGGTTTCTTCTCGATCTCGGTATTCCCTTTCACGCCGATTGGTGCGGTTAGGACCGACACCGTGGTTTCCTCTGTCTCCCGGGGACCGTGGTCTGCCGTGGTCTGCAATCGGGAGCCGCCTCGGTTCGCCGTCGTCGCGGCGTGGGTTCCTCGGCTCAGAGTTGCTCGAGGAGCTGCTGTCGCCTGCCGAGGCTCTCCTTGTATGACCGCGACCCCTGTGGCGGCCTCTCACGCGGCGGTCATTCTCGAGCGCTTCTTGGATCATCTTTCCGATAGCTTCGAAGTCAGCCCGCCTCTGCAGGTCATCGTGTTTTTCCTTGTTCTCCAGGCGCCGCATGAACGATTCCTGAGTCCTCCTCATCATGCGGACGTCGGCATCAACTGCCCGGACATCACGCGTTGGAGATGGCGCGAGTGCTTCTTCTAGACGCCGGTCTTCATGCCGCGGCTGCTCCTCATGGAGCGGCTGTTCCCTGTCCGGGGAGGAAGTCACCATATCAGTAACATGTCCTTCTGGGGTGTTTCCTCTCCGAGGTGGTGCCGGCGGCTGGCCTGGCGGCGGGCGGCTGGCTTGTGGGTCTCCTTCCACCGGTTGGGGATTTCTGCTGTGGCTTCTAGTGCTCACCATTAGTAGTCATGGGGATTGAAGTTTACAGTCCCCACGGTCGGCGCCAATGTTCTGTATGAAGAACACAGAGATTGGACTTGACTAGGGTGTCAAGCCTAGAGCCTACGTACCCTCGAAGGGATCAAAGTCCACGTAGTTCGTAACAAACTTGAAGGCACGTAGCCAGGGGAGCGGGGTGTGTGCTCCGTGTGGCAGAAAGTAACAAGAGCATAAGATAGAACGTGTGCACCTGTTTAGGGTTTCCTTCTATTTATAGAGGAGCTTGGTGCACGTATCTCCCTATTAAAGAGGGATATCTATGATTGAGCCGTCAAGGGCTGATTGGCTGTTACCATGATCGTAGGAGAATCCTTATTGATGAGATCCTAAAAATAGGGGATCTTGGATCCCTTCCTAATATAGCGCGTATTCCCTTATAGGCGCCATTGAGCCGAGGTCCGGACTTGGGCCTATTGGGCCGGTCCGTAACAGAACCAATTAAGTGGCAGAACCATAGCTACTCCATACAAATCAAAGCTATATGGAGTGCAAGACATGCCCGTTTTGAGAAACACAACAAGAGAGTAATCTTGAATTAGTTTTGTCAAAGATGATGATTGAAATACTGTCAATTCGTAGTCAAACATAAATTATGAAAGAAGATGGTTAATAAATGATAAAACGAAAAAGAATTCAGTGGTGAGGGGGATAATTAATACTATAAAGATATGTATTTAATAGGAGTAAAAAAAAGAAAAAGCAGTTTAAATTTTCAGACACAAGAAAGAAAAAAATTCTTATATTAAGAACCTGCCTCAAGAGGAAGAGAAAGTTGTGTATGCTTTCTCCGGTTTACAATATAAGTCATTTCAAATAATTTATTAGAACTAAAAAAAAATGGTAGTTAAAGTATTAAATTCATTATAAACTGAAAGAAATTTTCAATTTTACTTATATTAATTGAGGTTTAAAAGAAGAGAGAAATACAAAATGAGTCATGTTTAGATAATAACTACAAGGACAAAATTGAAAAATAAGCAAGTATTGTTGTCCAAATGACTTGTATCATAGACCAAATCATTATTCTAGAAACAAGAGGATGGTGGGAGTAGATATTTTGTCCAGATGGCTTAAAAATTAGTACCTCTTGTAGGAATCAAATAACTAAACTACACTATTTGAAAAGTTAGTTAAAATTGATTGAAGACAATAAATATGTAAAGAATATAACCTACTCACCAAAAAAATCCCCAATTTATGGAAAGAGTGAGTGAGAGAGAAAATGAATCGGAAAAAGAGAGAGAGAGAGAATATGAGTGGGGAAAAAAATGATAAAGGCATATAATTAACGAAGGCTAAAATTGAAATATATTTATATATATATATATATTAAATGATGAGTAAAAAACAAAAAGTATAGTATAAAAAATAAAATGTATCTGATATATATATATATATATATATATATATATATATATAATGTGTCTCATACTTATGTTAATTTATTATATGTGTGTGCGGAAAGAACATTGACATATTAATTTATTTAGCCAAACTAAATAACTTGTACAACAAAAACCAGTGGAAAGAACGTTAACAAAGTGCATCTTATAATTATTTTAATAGGGCTAATACAATTTTTAATTCTTTAAGTTTCTTCACATTTTAGTTTCTATCACCCAAGATTAAAATCAGTGTTTTTTTATGTGACTGCTAGCTCAATATAGCTAGTCAACTAACCGTGCAAAATTGCCTATGAAAAACTCTCAGGAAAAAATTGCCCCTTACTCCTTTTATCAATTTGCCTCTGTCTTTTCGTTTTTTTAAAAACAAAATGTTAAAACTGTTTGAAAATTTTATTAGTCATAACTCATAAGTACTTCCTATGTTTTAATGAACTAAAGAGACCGGTAAGGACTTTGTATATATAAAGTATTTGCAAATTTAGATCCTCATAACCAATAATGTCACATGTTGACCCAAATGTCAACTAAAAGTAGGGAGGCAGCATGATAGCATCGTCACATCAAAGTAGAACGCCAGAACCCTTGCAATCATGCCCTGAGTTAATCCAAAGCCAGCGTCAATGTGCACTTGCAATCACCATCAGGCTCAAATTAGGTTTCAACCAATTCTTTCAGGGGGAGACAAAGATGCTGAATTGCTGATACAGCATATGATAGGTCCGAATACATAGTGATAAATTGAATCCTTTATATCTTAATGGTCCAAATAATGCAGAAATGCCACCCACCAATGAGGAGATGAAAAAAACACATCACTAAGTTGATCAAATGTTATCCTGGATGAGGATATCTTCACCAAGAGGGTTTTCTTTTTCTTGGGCCAAAAAATGAGCCTGGTGAATAAAGCTTACCTCCTCATGTGTTGTTTTTGAGTGATTCAGGTTTAATCTTCACAGCATTTGATACAAAAATCTTCACAGGATTTACCTGTTAGGTTCTCCCAAATAGTCATAGAATGAAATAAATCAGTGCAGTCCTAAAGAATCAATGTGAAGACTGGAGAGTTCAAAGTCTTTATGTAATCAAATACTATAAATTGGAATGGGTCCTAACAATTTCCATCTAGTATGCATAGTCAACCGCACAGTCAACACAATAAGTAAATAAATATTCTCTGGCCTCTTGCAGCTGGGAGATATTAATCAATCATGCACACAATGGCATAACAAAGAAAGGGGCGTCATATACAAGTGTCAGCATCATGCATCAAGATCATGTACTATATTATACAATCCAAACTCCATGGAGATAAGGCAAAAGATCATGGAGGAGTCACACAAAGAAAAACCATTTCAAACAAAGTTTCAGAATATTTCATATATGCAATAAAGTCAAGAGTTCCTTACAGAAAGTCAGAAACATCACAGAAAATACTTCAATATGGCAGATGGAATTTTAGTCCAGACCTGACCCTGAAGACAACTAAAAATGATTGTATACTTCCAAGCACCTTAGTCAGTTGGCAGAAACTCAATAAAATTAGTAGCTGTTTTGAAGTATGAGAAATGCAATAGAATTACAAATCCAAACTCAACAGTTGAGTCACTCCGAGAAACATATGCTTCATTAGGCCGAAGACAATGCCAACATATTTTGAGCTATCAAACTTCACAAATTTAACTAGAACATTAATAGCGAAACCAATTCAATGCCGTCCCATCTTCAGGTATCCGATTTATATTTGCATTGCCTTGCGGCAACCAGATCTTGTCGTCTCATAAAGCAAATTATGAGTACCATATTCAACACTCCGTGATTCATCATCGGAGAAACTGGTATCTAAAGTGAACAAGAAAAATTTAAAACTTATAGAGTCTATACGATAATTTTGGAAAATTAGGGCAACTAAAATCACAGAGCAATTTGGCAGGATCAGATTTTAAGGTTTTGATCAATGCAGGAAGCAGAGTGGTAGCGGGACAGTGCTTGAAGTTAAGGCGTGTCGGGAGAATTCTAGATTTACATTCCATGCTAGAATGCAACCCACGCCTTTTTATCCAACCCGTTCGCCAAGTATAAACATGGCGTGATTTTGATATAGAAGAGGTTGCGAGAGTCACAATGTTATAACTTTAACAGTGACAGGGGCCCTCTTCGATTCAATTTCGCCGAAACCTCGAGCACTGTCACCACTCACCAACAACATAATCTCCCTGCTCAGACCTTTTACAATACCATCATTTCCATGTCAAATCAACTGATCGAGATGCAACGCAGAAAAAGGGAATGGTTGAAAGGAGCGAAGTAGGCCGCCGTGAAAACCCCATCGCCGCCACAGAGCGGCAGTCGAAGGGTTCGGAGGTGGGAAATTCGAAATGAGCATAATATTACGGATTATATATTTATATAAATTCATCTTAAGGCGGAGCCCTAAACCGGCCCGACAGTGATTTGGGCGATCGTAAATGGTTTGGGCCAATTTTTTTATAAATATTTTAATTAAAAACTATGCTGCTGTTTGTCTGTGTTTTGGGCCTTAGGCCTCATCTCTGGGGAAAAAAAAAAACTGCATAAATTATACAAAAATTTGTTTGATGATAATCCATTGGTGTTCGACCAGGGGGTGATTGGAGAATATGGTGCAAGAAAATCTGTCTCCTGAGGGAAGGTTTTTAATTGCTTATCCTTTTTCTACTTTGTTATATGGGTATGAATATGATTAACAAAAATACTCACGCGTTATTTGTACCCATCTCGTTAAGTTTTTCAATCAAATGTGATCATGTATCTTATTTTTTAATTATTATTATTTGATTATAAATCTATATAGAAAAAAATGACATATATCCATGTGTGAGTGAAGAACTTAATGTAAGTTTGATCTTTTGATTGATTTTCTTTTTTCCAAACTGAAGAGTTTTATTCAATAATTATTTCACCCACTGTCATTTACATTATAAAAGCTAGAATTCGCTAAAGAATTGCAGAATGGAAAGCTTGCCGTAGAATTTTTTTTGGTGTTACTCTTTTCTGTTCTTAATATAAGATATAGAGTTATACTATCTTTTTCCCTTAAATTTACACTCATCTTGGTTTTAGTATTTCAAGTTTCAAATCAAAGCTTTTCGTCCCTATTGATCCAAAATAGTTTAGGTTTTTATTGAGTTATAAAACCAATATTTTAAAGAAAATGTAACTTGACGAACCAAAACCTGTGGTTTGGAGCTTGATGGACTGAAACTAAAATAAGGGCAAAGTTGATAGACCAAAGATTATATTAACCCTGAGATATATTTAGTTAGTTGATATTATTCTTAAATATAAGATATAGATTTTATATTTGTCAATATTTTTCTAATTCACCCCTATTGATACTCATTCAACAATAATAAAAAATATGAGAAAATTAAGAAAGATGATCGGAGATGTTTTAAAAAATACGTGTCATATTTATTAACTCAGCTAACTCCTTTAATTTAATTAAATTAGATATATATCTTTTATATTAAAGAACAAGAAGTAGTATATAAATGGCACTCACAAGGATAAAAGATTTGGGCCTTTTAGAAGGAAAATCTCGCCACGGTGTATTCCTCCAAAATGATAGGTTCTGGGGTTTTGAGGAATCCGGTTTCTCTCACTTCCCCTTCTCTCCTTTTTTCTCCCAGTCGCGCCTAGATCATTGGATCCTTGATCCAACGGTCCAAAACTTAAAAAAAAAAATTGTCTTTTTCGAAAAAGACAAAAAAAAAACATTTTTTTAAAACGTCTGTGAGAAAAAAAGGAGAGAGGCGGAAGATGAGAGAATCCGCTCGCGGTTTCGAGGGGTGTGGATGAAGTGCTACAAGTTTGAATCAAAGTCGAGTTGGGGCTTTGTTTGATCCAGGTTAAAAGAAATCAAGATACTTCTATGTTACTAGCTTAAATTTCTACCACGATAGTTAATGTTTCGTTTATAAGTTTTGGTGCCGTAGTCTACCATTGAATCCCACATCCGTTGACAAGTTTTGAGGATAAATCTCAAGGGTCTCCTTTATGACAGAGGGAATGATAGACCACAAGTCCACAACTGTACTAGTATGCGGGTGTGATTGGGTTTTTACAATTGGAGATTGTGGTACATGTCTAATATGAGTTGAAAGGAAATGGGCCTCTCCTACAAGTTAACTATTATGGTAGTCTATTTTAACTAAAAAATTTGGTCTCATTTATAAGTCTAATTTCATGTAATAAATAAAATTGTGATAATTTTACTCATATTAATTATATCCATGAAATAGAGAGATAAAATACAATTGAAAAATATCCCCTCATAAATAAAGGGTAAAGTTGAAAATTTATCGCCATAATTATTTTGTTAACTATTTTTTCTTGGTATGTGAGATCTAGTTAAAATGGACTTACATCAAAGGGGGTGCAAACCTACAAGGAAAGACCATACCAACTCAACCAATCTGGATATTCACCAAAAAATAAACTAAACAAATGTATGACACTTGGAACCCTTGAGTTTAAAAGAATAAGAACTCGGACCTGTTTGAGTTAATGTTGGAAAAGTATGTTAACGTAAGTCAATGCAAAACTCTTTTTACAAACTTATCTCATACTCCGTAAATCATATTGGAAATACAGTTTCTACCTTTAATCCAGATAAACACTAGTTGATAATGAAAAATTGTAAAAACAAAAACCACCGTCAGATTTTAAATTTAAATTGCATAAATGCTATTCTTCATTCTAAAAATGAAGCCTGATTGGCATATTCAGCCGATGACTGTAGCTCGGGAAGTGCGAAGTCTGATCTGGCGGATTTCACCACTCAAGCAGGAGCTCGGATAGGGGAGGCTGGTGGGATACGAAGGAAGCAGAACTTGGCTCTTACATGGCTCATCAAGCCGCCACCAATGACGGTTTCTTTAAATTGTGATGGGGCGCGGAGAAGCAGTGAGGACGATGCAGGAGCTGGAAGCGTAATCAAGGATGTTGACGTTAGGTGGCTGGCAGGTTGCTGTCGTCACATTGGGCGCTGTTCTCCTCTTCAGGCTGAATTGTGGGGTTTATTGGACGAGCTGGAGTTGGCATGGGCGAATGGGTTTCGATCGGACTGTGATGGTGCAACTTGACCGCTTGGTGGCGTTAACCTTGGTGCAAGCTAGGAAGGAGGGCTTGAATGCAAATATGAGTCTGGTTCGAAGGATCCAGCAGCTAGCAAACAAGGAGTGGCAGCTTACATGGACACACGTCTACGGTGAAGGGAACCGTTGTGTTGACTTTTTGGCCTCCTTTGCCCTGACGAAGGAGTTGGGTAACCACATCTTACCTGAACCCCCTGCTAGTCTGGTTCACATCCTCCGGGAAGATGCAGGGGGCATTGGCATAGATAGGTTTTGCTGTCGCAATAATTGAGCCAGGGTGTTCAGTTCCTTTGTCAACCAAAAAAATAAAAAAATAAACTGATTGTAAACTCAAATCTCTATTGTGGGCTTATACTTAAAGTCAAATCACTGCATTGTAGTTTTGTTCGGTGGAGGGAAATGGATGGAGGAGTCAATAGTGGAGAGGTTTTGCACCAGGATTATTTTTGTAAGAATTAAAGTGATAATAAAACATCAAATTCAAAATTTTAAACATTATAAATTAAATACACATCACAATTCTATGTATTACAGACTATAAATCCAAAATCTACCAAGAAAATTCAATACAATAAACAATTAGTCAGTATTAGTTGTGTTCGGTTTCTAGGGGTTGTTCAATTGAAGTGAATGAAGGAGTAGAGAGGGTTTGGTTTTACATTTTTAGAGAATTTCATTTTTTTTTTTAAAAAAAAAGGGTGAACCCATCAACCGGTCGCAGGTTCAGACTAGGTAGATGTAGACCAAAAATACCCACATCAAAATGGTCACAGATTTTCACAACCTAAGCCCACGAAGTTTTATAGGTTGAACAGGTTCGGCCCACAAGTTCAACCTGTATTACCGGCCGCAGCTTATGGTATGGTGTATAGTTGGCATGATGATTTACATATTAGATTTAGAATATACATATATATGCCAATGAGAGTTGGCATAGATGGCAAGAGATCTAGGACTAGGCCCTTGGATCGTGGGTTCGATCCCCTCTTTGGTAGGCGATCTCGTAAGTCTCCAGTAAGTGCTCATAGAGTCCGGGGCCGTACCTTGGCTTTGGTGGGGGACTGATGCCGAACTCCTCCAAAACTTTTATTTATCAAAAAAAGAATATACATATATATGTTATGGACTCAAATATGAGGCAGGTACACTCTATAAATAGAGGGTAAACCCTAAGTTACACGAATTCTACACTCTCTCTAGTTTACTATTCAATCGACACTGTGTATACACCCCACCCCCTTTGGCGAAAACCTTCATGTTTGTGCACATTGATCCTCTATTTCGATATGTATTTCATCCATGGATACCTAGGAGAGGGCTATTTGATCCAATATCGACATACTAGTTCATCTAGGGTTAGACATCTTTGTTTTTACAACAGAACAATATCATATATATATATATATATATATATATATATATATATATATATATATATATTATGTGGATCTATCTTATAGAAAATACTTTCTCAATATTTGATTTCTAAAAGATAGAATTGCAAAAAAAAAAAAAAAACATATTTACGAATATAGAATTGAACTACTCTCCCAACAATAGTTAAAATTGTAATCAACTTTTAAATGTCACTCCAGGCGCTTCTTAATATAATTATTTATTTAATTTAGTTAGATTAATAAAATCAGTTAAATGAGTTAATATGACGTGTATTTCTTAAAATTTTCTAGTCATCTTTCTCAATTTATGGCCCTCTCCTCCTTGATTATTATAGAAAGAGTATTAATAAGAGTAAATTAAGAAAAAATTGATAAATATGAAAATCATGTCTTATATCTAAAACAAAGATTAACTCCTCTCTCTGACATGTCTTATATTAAAGATTGTAGGAGGAATAAATTTTAAACTCAGTATCTTTATAATTATCAAACTTATCATTGGTTTCTGCTGTACTAACATATTGATAAGTAGTGATATGAATCTGAATTTCATTATTATTAGTAATTTGTGATTTTGTTAGAAAAATAAAAAAAGAATCTATATCTAAAATTTAAATTTTACCACAGGGCGAGAGATAATTTTCAATTAAAACTTACAATAATTCGGTTAAGCCGAAAAAATTGATATCCTTTGCCAAGTAAAATTGATACCCCTATCGAGTCAAGGTTCTTGAATTGGCTATTAAACTAGTTGAAGTATTAAGTCAAGGGTTAATGAGTTAGATTGGAGCTAATCCGAGAACAAATTAGTGAGAAATTGAAGATTTAAGGGTTATTGATATGAAATTCTAAACAACTTTTTTTTAAAAAATAGCCAACTATGTTGATGCCTGAAGTGGATCGATTTACTGGTCGGTTCTCTAATTTCTAATTCAAACCAGCTGGTCCGGTCCAAATTTTAAGGAGCTGGCTCACATCCTCTACTCCTTTTGGTCTGCTGCCATTCTCTACGGGAAGCTGTGTCGTTTTTAGCTTAAATGGATGACTTGATCCCTTTTTTTTAAAAAAAAAAAAAAGAAATTCAAGGTACTACCGGGTAGTAATTCAGTATACTGAATAATACAGAAAAATTCTTCATGATCTTGAAAATTTATTTTGGATTTTGAAAAAATACTTCAGACTACTGACTGGTACTAAAAGGATATTTCATGATACTGACTAGTACTGAAAAAAATAATACATGATCTTAAAAGAATTATTTTATAATCTAAAAAAAAATCATAAAGTATATTTTCAATAGCAGTAAGTACCAAAAATATTTTTTTAAGATTCTAAAATAATTTTTTTAAGATTATGAATTATTTTTTCAATATCAGTCAATATTCTTTTAGTATCAGCCACTATCTTGAAATATTTCTTCAAGATCCCAAAATAAATTTTCAGATCATGAAGAATTTTTCTGTTATTATTCAGTATCTTGAATTATCTTTTTACTATCCGATAATATCTTGATTTTTTTTTTTAAAAAATAAAGGGATCAGGTCATCCATTGAAGCCAAAGACGACACCGCTTTCCGTAGAGAATAGCAGTGGACCATAAGGCGCAGAGGATGTAAGCCAGCTCCAAATTTTAAAACCTAGGGTTTGAGAATTTAAAACTTGAAAGACAATTATACACGGAGTCTTTTTTTTTTTTTTTTTGGTCAAATTATACACGGAGTCGCACGCAAACAAAAGCAGAGACAAGTAATGGAACCGCCAAAATATTATCCAATTCGCGCTTTCCTGAAAAACAATAAATAAATATTTATTTATTATATTTATCGTCTCCTTCCCATTTTCCCTCAACATCGCACATTCGAATTCCCGACTCGCTGGAATCAAAAAGCCCGGTACGGCTCTGACGTGTCTTCCCTTTTCCTATTTTTATTCCTTAATAATACTCGTAATAATTAATCTTATTAATATTAATAAATTATTTATAATGAATAGCACTTTTGTTTTTTGGGCTTGAAATTTCGGGATGGAAAAGTTTGAAAATAATATACAATTATTAATCATTAAACACTTATTTATATACATGGGTTTTAGTATTATATTATAAGTGACTCATATTTTTGCGGACGTTTGATTTCGGACGCACCCAAATCTCTGTTAGACACACAGGGCTAGTGCTTTCGTTCTGCGAATTCTTGAGAAAATTTCTGTATTTTCTGTTTTGGGGGGTTTCCGTTTGTGTTTCTTTGCTAATTTATCCGAAGGTCGAAGCCTGCATTCGGAACTATTTTCCTATGCGTGATTTTGAAGGGGAGAGTTTGCGACATTTTCCCCCTTTTCTTTGGGGTTGTTGATTGATTCATTGTTCGATTGAGGGGGTTTTGGTTTCGAGGTTTTTGCAAATCTTTATTGCTGTTAGTGCGGTGAAGGTAGGAGGAGATTCGATTATCGCTGTATAATTGTGGAGGATAAATTGCCAGGTCTTTCAGGTTGTGTGCCGAATTGTTGGAATCTTGGATTTGATTCTTCAATTTGAAATTAGGGTTTTTGTCCTGAGATTTGCGAAGGCGAATTCGTTGTTTCCGATGGTCTCAAGATGATAATTAAGCGGACTATGAAAATTGAAATGCCGAAACTGAAACGGTGTAAGTTAGAGGAACTGGACGCAGAGGACTATGGGTGTGCGTCCGTTCCGAAGAAACGGAAGGTTAATGGACTTCATTCTCCTGGTATGCCGGGCGAGGCTGAAGATTTCAGCAGCGGTTCAGGGTCGTGGTGCAGTGAAGGATCGTACTGGGCTAGTGAGGTTCTATCGAATTCAAATTCTACGCCATTGAATAGTAGAACAGCAATGGAGCAAGGCTCTGAAAGGATTCGGCCTCCATTGTTGCGGTCGTCTCGTGGTCGCTCTCAAATGCTTCCATCGAGGTTTAATGATTCCGTTCTAGGTACATGGAAGAATCGGGGAATCAAAGTGGAGGACGCGGACTCCAGCTTTGAGGATGATAACATTCTAGTTGAAGATAAGGCGGGGGTTAGTGGATTGGGATTTGCTAAACAGGGAAAGGGAAATAACTATGGCTCCAAAAAGTTGAAGTATTATTCATATCCTGACATGGAGGAGGAGGAATCCGGATTTGACGACTCAGGTTTAAACAATTTTGACCGCCGGAAGCTTGCAAATTCTTTTAGTACTACTAGAACATCAATTAATGGAAATCGCTCATCAGCAGTTAAAACCGAGAGTTATACGTCTGGTCTAAGTTTTGAGGGCGTGGACCCCAAGCTTGATCGAAATGCTGTGAAAAGGAAAGATATCTATAAACCAGAGGATTTTGCGTTGGGTGACATAGTTTGGGCAAAGTGTGGAAAGAGATATCCAGCTTGGCCTGCTGTAGTGATTGATCCCATCTTGCAAGCTCCGAAGTCCGTTCTGAGCTGTTGTGTTCCTGGTGCAATTTGCGTGATGTTCTTTGGGTTTTCAAAAAATGGAAAGCAAAGGGTATAGATCTCCTTGATATATTTGGGCATAAAATTTGGTTATTATGGCGCCTTTTTAATTTCAGTTTTAATATCTGGAATGTTGCTGGGCAGGACTACGCATGGGTGAAGCAGGGAATGATATTCCCCTTCGTGGAGTTTATGGGCAGGTCTGTTACAAACCAATATTGTCTGCAGTTGTTTCTGCAAGAATATTGATCACTTAAGTGTTGATATTTATATTTTCTCAGATTCCAGGGACAGACTCGGTTGTACAAGAGCAAACCAAGTGACTTTCAGATGGCCCTGGAAGAGGCGCTGTTGGCAGAAGATGGTTTTATGGATTCACATGTGGGAGCTGATCAGAGAACAGATGCAGAAGCCCTTCCCAATGGGTTTATGGAGGCTACAAGTTCATATGTTGATCCGGAATATGGTTCTCAAGACCAGGTGAGATTAATTTCTCCATTTTTTGCACAGTATATGAGTATGATGAGATGATTAGAGTGCCTATAACTTGGGTTGGCTGTAAGATTTTGGACATACTTGACTCGACATTAGATAGGCTGCTGCAAACATTGTTATCTTGGGAGGAAGGATGACCTGTAACTTATACACTCGGGAGTCTGTAACTTGCTTCTGTTCTTTGAAGTAGATATTTGTGTTTTGACATCAAGTCCTAGTTAGAAGAAACTTAAATAATTTGTGATCATTAAACTAATAATGAAAGGTCTACATTCCATGACAAGATGTATGTACATTGTATGAATGAGTAATCGTTCTTAATTCATATGGCCCAAATCAATTTGAAAGTATTTATCTTATATATTCTGGAAAGCTGTAGATTTTCATTTTAGGATAAATATCATGCAGGATTTGAGACCTTGTGCTGGCTGTGGTCTGCCTTTGCCCTTCAAAACCCTGAAGAAGATTAAGGATTCCAATTCTTCAGCTCGACTTTATTGCAAATTTTGTTCCAAGGTTTTTGCAAAATATCTCATTTCAGACAGTTTCAATTTTTTCTTTGATAGATTTTTAGCAGGGAAATTAATTCCTAAAACTATTGATGTATTTTTTCAGTTACGTAAATCAAAACAATATTGTGGCATTTGCCAAAAGATTTGGCACCATTCAGATGGTGGCAATTGGGTGAGACTGTCTGATTTCTCAATTCTTCTTAATTTTTGATATAACCTCTTGTAGTTCTACTTGAACATCTAATATATGGATATATTATGTGGTTTTTCTTATTGAATCAGGTGTGTTGTGATGGATGTAATGTTTGGGTTCATGCTGAATGTGCCAAAATCTCCAGTAAACTTTTCAAGGTGTGTTGTGATGGTCAATATTATGGTGCATACTTTTCTCTGGATTGTTTATTTTCCCAAGTTCACAAAGTGGTGGCAGATTGAAGACCTCTGATGAGTTTCTGATTGCAGGATCTGGAACACACAGATTACTATTGTCCAGATTGCAAAACAAATTTAAACTGTAAATTGTCAGCATCACAAACATGCAAGCCAAAGATCAAGTATGCAGCAGTCATTTATTGATTACCTTATCATGCATTTGGGAAATTCACGTTTTTATTTTATTATGTTTAAAGTTGTTTCTACCCTAAATCTTAGAATTTGATATTGTTTTGAGACAGATCAACAGAAAATAGCCAAAAGCCCGATACACCTGATAAGATAACAGTGGTGTGCAATGGCATGGAAGCGTATTACATTCCAAAACTTCATCTGTAAGATTTCTATTCTTAAATAAATGCATATTATGAGTTTTGAGTATATATCAGAAAATGCTCTATTTGCTCTTGCGATGTCCTAATGAACTTTCTTTGAACGTGTTTCAACACACAAGCACACTTGTAATTTTTCATAATACATATAGATATAGTCTTGTTTATTATGGTTTAGTATGTGGTTCATTGGAAGGTCTCGAATATCACATTGAAAAGCATATTGCCATCTATTTATATTTTTATAAATATCATCTGTATAGGTTCTGTATAAGGTGGTCAAGCTCAGTTGGTCAACATTAATAAAATAACTCTGTGCAGTTCGAATGGTTCCATCAAATTGCTCATTACTTATTTTTTTTAGAGTCATGTGCAAGAGTGGTTCACATTGCAAAGCATATTGCCATCTATTTATATTTTTATAAATATCATCTGTATAGGTTCTGTATAAGGTGGTCAACATTAGTAAAATAACTCTATGCTGTTCTAATGGTTCCATCAAATTGCTCATTACTTATTTCTTTTTCAGAGTCATGTGCAAGTGTGGTTCATGTGGGGTGCGAAAGCAGACACTGAGTGAATGGGAACGACATACAGGTTGCAGAGCTAAAAAATGGAAATATAGTGTGAAAGTGAAGAGTACAATGCTTCCTCTTGAAAAATGGGTATGTGTCATTTCTTTCTAAATTAGAATCGTGGAAATATATGCCAGTGGTTTAGTGCATGTATTAGTTTTGGATTAACTGTCATGAGAGAGGATATTTATAATTGGTCGTATTCCTCCGCACTCTTTGATACTTCCTTCATTGCTTTTATTTCTGTAAAGTGTAGACTTCCCAACAGTGCTGTCCTTTCTCAGTCTGTACTAACATGAAATTCTTCAGATCGCAGAAAACAATACACAAGGAGGAGTTTCTATGCAATTAGATCAACAGCAGGTACTTGCCTTTCTGCAAGGTAAATACTTCATAAAAAGTTCTATTCATTGATTGTTTTTATTATTAGAATTTTTTTATGGGTGGGTCTTATTTCCATATTGCAAACATTCATTTCTTGAAAATATTTTTTAATTGTAGAAATCCTTTTTTATTTTTCACAGAGAAGTATGAACCGGTTTGTCCAAAGTGGACTACTGAAAGATGTGCCGTTTGTAGATGGGTTGAAGATTGGGATTACAACAAAATTATCATCTGCAACAGGTGGATCTATAATTTCTGGTTATCTTTGTTCCAATTGTATAGGAAATTGTGGATGCGTAACAAATTTGAATTTGATTTCGCTTTCCATGTCTTCAGTTGAAGAAATATTGTGCAGTGTGTTGACATCTTTTTTTTACAGGTGCCAAATAGCTGTCCACCAAGAATGCTATGGAGCAAAGAATGTCAAGGATTTTACTTCTTGGGTCTGTAGGGTATGCGAAACCCCTGATGTTGAGAGAGAGTGTTGTCTTTGTCCTGTAAAAGGTATTTTATTCGTTAATTTATTTATTTATTGTGAAAAAGTTATATAACTTGTGTATTTTGATGATTTTCTTAAATTCAGGCAAAAAAAGTTATAATCAACTTAAAACTCTAATATGCTGCCAACTTCTTTATGGTACTATTAAATGGTGGATTTATTTTGATAGGAAAGAAAATTGACTTCATAATACTAAATAAAAATTTACTCGTTTTTGGTTGGTCATATCTCCTCTTTGGCACTCCATGCTGGCCACTGTTTTTTTGGCTGTAAAATAGTTGAGAATATTATTTGCTTGATGCGAAATAGGTTATGATTATGTATTCATGTTTGCATCTTTACCATTGTCAATTCTGTGTTGCAACGCTTATTTGTTTTGTCATGTGATAATGTTCTGCAGGTGGAGCTCTAAAGCCAACCGATGTTGAGATGCTGTGGGTTCATGTCACGTGTGCTTGGTTCCGGCCTGAAGTTATATTCTCAAACGATGAGACAATGGAACCTGCATCTGGAATCCTTAAAATTTCTTCAAGTTCCTTTTTGAAGGTATACAATGTGTCATGTGGTTGTCATGGCATTCTTGTTTTGCTGGCTTTAGCAGCTGAATTCCTTTTACCAATAACTTTACAAGTAGGAATGAGGTCAGAAAAAGGAATTGTATAACTTCCCACTTTATACACAGTTTCTTTTTTCCTGTTAATCATATTAATATTGTGTTTTTCGGTAGAAATCTTTGCTTATTTTGCATTGTTGTTATGTTACTTCTTGCTCTTTCTAAGCTCTTTTGTTTTTCTCACTTGGGGTAATTTCCTCAGGCGGGAGGTCTGATTTTACCTGTGTCCTAAATTTTATTGTTCATGTTTACTGCAGACTTGTGTTATCTGTAAACAAAGCCATGGATCCTGTGCAAGTTGTTGCAAATGTGCTACTCATTTTCACGTGATGTGTGCATCTAGGGCCGGATACAGCATGGAGGTAACTTCAGTGATTTTATTTTATGTAAACAGAGCATTGACTCAACTCGATAATTTTTTTCCCGTGTTTCATAGTTTTAGGGTTTTTTTTTTTTTTGGGGGGGGGGGGGTGTGTGTGGAAGGAAAGGGTAGGGGTTACCTTGTTTGGTTTGGTTGCTGGGGAGAGGACGTGAAGGCTTTTTAAATGACCCCCTCTTTGGTTCAAGAGGGGATGGGAGGGGAGAAATGATAGCAATTAACCATTCTACCCTAGCATATTAGTTTATATATATTTTTTGTTATATAAATTAATTTACACCTCATCTAATTAATATAATAATATATTTTAAACATGAAATAATTAATACAATAAAAGTTTTCCCTCCCCCTTCCCTCCATTTCCCTCTTGCCAAACAGACCCTTAAATCCTTAAAAAGGTTTGTTGGGTGCACCCAAGCTGATGAAATATTTCAATATTGGTTAAACTTACAGTTGCATTGTATGGAGAAGAATGGAGTTCCGATAACGAAGAAGTTAATATATTGTGCATTTCACAGGTTTGAGCTGTTCACAGAATAATTATTAATGCCATTTTCCCAAGTATCTGAGTTCCTTAAGAAAATGTTGCATTATATTTTGGTTCCATTGCAGGCTTCCAACCCCAGATTCCGTAATGGTTGTTCATACTCCATTGGGGGTCTTCTCTCCCAGAACTTCCTTGCAAAATCATAAGGGATGCTTCAGGGGCTCGAGGCTGGTATCATCAAAAAACATACAACTTCTTGAATCTTCAGCCTCCGAGACTAATGAATTTGATCCGCTATCTGCTGCAAGATGTCGTGTTTATAGAAGGTCTTCCAAGGTGAAGATGTTGGTCTTAATTCTGTGTCTAGGATATATTTAGTTCCGGAATTTAGTGTTACTGTCTTGTTTCTTTTCTTTGTTAATGCTGGGCACAATTATTATAATCTTGCCATAAACTTACCTGTGCATAATTGTGGTCAAATTTGTTTTGCATATGGTCTCATTACATATTTTTCCTATTTTTCCAGAATGCTGATGATCCTATAATACATTTACTGAGGGGACTAAGTCATCATTCATTACGTTCTATAATTCAATTGAACAGCTATAAGGTAGTCTCTGTTTCCATTTTGTTAATGTTATATATGTTGACCCCTCTCTTTTTAAACAGGCGACCTCTTGTTAAATTCTTCTATACTGAAGATAGTTATTTTTGTCTTGTCTTGTTTTCTGATAGGACTCAGAGGATTTTAAAGTATTTACTTCATTCAAGGAACGCCTTCAGCATTTGCAGGTAAATGATTACACTATGCTACAGTTGAATTTTGCATCGGTATCTTTTCTTTTAATGTCAATTTTAATTTTTGTGGCATCAGAAAACTGAAAATCATCGAGTTTGCTTTGGAAAGTCGGGTATACATGGATGGGGTCTCTTTGCTCGTAGAGATATACAAGAGGGAGAGATGGTTTGTACTTCAATAGTTTATGATGATTTCTGACTAATGCAGGGTTAAGTTTAACGGTTTTGGAAGATGTGTTCATCCAAGCTTTTGTTTTAAACAGGTTGCTGAGTACCGTGGTGAACACGTAAGACGAAGTGTTGCTGATATGAGGGAGACCAAGTATCGTTCAGAAGGCAAAGACTGTTATGTAAGTCTTTCGTTATTATTGCCTATCTTGTTTTGATGCTTCTTTTAGACAGGTTTATAGTTACTGGTTAGTATAGACTTGATTGTAGTTTGGACCATAACGTTTACAAGATAATTATGCAGCTGTTCAAAATCAGTGAAGAAGTGGTCATTGATGCGACACATGGGGGAAATATAGCGCGCCTGATAAACCACTCTGTAAGTGAAAATTTCTGTGGTTGAGACGTTTGTTCTCTTTTCTAATGGTTTATGCAATGTCAACTAAATTGATCAACTGGTTAAGCGTAGCTAGCTGGCTTTACCTCTCTCCATCCCTATGATAATGGTTTAAATATAAATTTAGATAGTTGCCAGTTGCTCATTGTTAAATATAAAAGTAGATGGCTACCAAATTGATCAACAGGACAAGCTTTGCTGGCTTTATCTATGTTAAAGTTCGTACCTATTACGCTGGTTTAAATATAAATTTAGATGCTTGCTTGTATTGCTGACGTTTCTTCACATGTTCATTGCATTAGGCTGCCAAGCTGATCTGGCTTATTATTTACATATGCAGAAGTAATTTAGTTTCGTTTATTTTCAACGCCAAAAGAAATGTGTGAATAATAAGAAAATGACATAAAATGCATATTGTTTAGTTCTTGCAACTTTATGATTACAGGATAATAATGCCTCTAATTAAGATACTGACGCCCAATTTGACCTGCCACATGCAGTGCATGCCTAACTGCTATGCAAGGATTATGAGCATGGGTGCCGAGGAAAGCCGGATTGTTCTTATTGCCAAGACCCATGTTTCTGCTGGGGAAGAACTAACGTATGTATTATTTATACTGCTTAGGTCCATGGATGGCTTGTTGGTTTAATGCATGAACGTTTAGAACTAATTTAGTAATCAGAATCCTTTATTTTCCACTATAGTGAATGCATGGTGCTATTGAAGAAAGAATAAAAATGAATGAGAAATAGGTGTATAGATGAGAATGTACTTAGCACATAGTTATGCTTCTCTCGTCCTTATTTGAATACATGAATATATGAAATCTAGAGGATGCAAATGAATTTTGAGTGACTAACATCTTTTCTCTGTCACATCAGGTATGATTACTTGTTTGATCCGGATGAGCGGGATGAACTGAAAGTTCCTTGCCTTTGTAAAGCCCCCAATTGTAGGAAATTTATGAACTAGGTTTCACAATTTTTTTTTTCCATATATTACAGCTTAACCTGGCTAACCATAGGGAAAAGAATTTGTTTAGTGTCTCATTTTTTCATTTTTCCCCCAACTTCGTACATTTGTATATCATTTTGGTTATAAATAAAAGAAATTCCCCCAGTCAAGAGCTGGTGGCATTTTTGTATATTGCCTCATGGTTTATAGTTATGTTTATGCTCTGCCATTATTCTGACTTCTGAAGGTATTGTTGACATTTCATGCATAGTTAAATGTAAATATATGCCATGAGATTTAAATAAAGATGATATAGGATATTTGGAAGGCATTTTGTTTATCTTGCTGGTATTGAGCTATACAGTTCTGGACCTAGATGGATACGTCAAATGATTGAATAGCGTTTTTTACCCCTTATTTTTAAAAGTTTCAAATGATGCTAATCGATCGAGGGATTTCTTGGATTTTATTGGTTCACTTTCTTTTTTAAAGCAAGAATGCTATGAAGTTTTTTAAAATAAAGCGTCCTTGTATGAATTGGCAAGTAAAAATGGGTTGAGTTTCTTAATAATATTCTCGTATAAATGTTAAAACAAATTCTTCGTATTAATATGATGTTTCTACAATTAAGATATAAAATGTTTGCCGAATATTCTAAATCCCATCAATTTTTTTCCCCATAACCATGTAATTATGCATTTATGAAGTTTGGCAAAAAGTTACCAAGTTTTGTTGTTTTTTTGCCAAGGACCAAGTTTTGTAGCATATAGTACACATGGCAACCCCATCAAATAAAATGAGATAAATCAAGCTTTTACAAATTTTGAAAAATAAAAAAGCATTTAGATACAAAGTAAACAAATAATCACATCAATAAATAGTAAAAGGCTAAATCATAAAAATTTTCCATACATAAGAACTATGCAAATAATTTTCCGACTTCTAAAATTTGACATACACACAAGTAGCTTTTCAAACATCAATTATCTCATTATTTCAGTATTGAGATTTTTTTTTTTTTTGGGGTGAAATGGAACATGTTAATACTATTACCCATATAATTCCTAAATATTTCTCAAAATTTGATTTATATACAGATTACCCCTTAATACATGTAGATAAACCATGTCATAAATGAAATTTTATTAATAATGACCAAAACATAAATGTAAAACTTTTAGGGGCTCAACGAGAAATCATGCGCAACTACCCCCAACAACTCGTTTGATTGTTTAAACATTATACAATAATTATTAAAAGCTTGATACCATTTGTTCTAGCACGATGTTGAATCCCTTGCTCAATGCTCATTCGTTTTACTTGCACATAACGTATATTGCATTGATGCAACACGCAACACTACAAACCTTCAAATATCTAGAAAACTAACAGGCCGCATTTGTTAATTTATGAATTCGCTAATTTCTAAAAATTAAAACCAAATAAACAGGCCGCGTTCTTTTTTCATGTCAAATTGCATTAGGTAAAAAAAGAGAGCCAGAACGTAAAACAAGAACTCAGTATGATTCAAATTTTGCCCTATTTTTGACTGTTATACATTTAAACTCGGGAGAAAGAAATGACATTAGCCCGTTGCTTGACTAAAACTGTACAGGGATAAGCTTATATCATGAAAAAACGCATATTTGATAACTTCTTATTTCTTGGCAAGCAGCTTTTTCGGAAGTTTATCCAGTGGAGTTGATTTTAGAAGGAAAAGCCTGGCAGCACGCTCCTGCAATGTGCCTCCACATTTTAAGCCGCGCTCCTGCAGTTCGGACTTCAACCTCTCGAGGCCAAGCACCTGCCATGATCATAGAACAAGTAATTAATCAGAGGCTGCTGTTGAAGCAGCAGACCGTGGGCCTACTTAATTCGCAGACACGAAGAAAAGTTCATATGAACAGCAAGTTGTAAGTTCTACCACATGCAAATTACATGATATCCTCCACACAGAATACAAAACCAACAAAGTTAGATTTTTAGCAAGTACAACTGTCTCCAAGTCAAACAGAAAGAAGAAAGCACCATTCTTAATATTTCCACATATCATTCAAAAGATGTGATACACAACACATCTCACTAAAAATCTTCTTTATATGGTTTAGAATATGAAATTATCAATAGTATATTAGCTTTTTCTGCGGCTAATCATGCAATTGCAGCATGACGCAAACTACATCTTCTTATTTAATGTATAAAAACATAGCATACACCGAAATTAGTAGAATTCTAAAAGATTCAGTAACGAAAGCATATAACTATATTACTCTATATATATATAACCAAAAGAAAGTCTTGAATGGTTGCTTATTAACATACACATATACGTTGCTAAACAACTAAAGTTGAAATAAAATTAAGCCGCTGCCGTAGCATCTACAGTAGCACGGTATAGAAATATTATTCTTCTTAAAAAACATACCTCAAGTTCTGCAGCTGAATTAAATGCCTCAAAATTCAAAGGCTCATCTATTTCCTGAGCACTGGCACTTGAGTGAGTTTCTTCATGAGATGATGCTTTATCCTCGTGCAATCCATCAGTTTCAATATCATTTGATTTGCTTGCATCGACCACGTGCTGTGAGCTTATAAGATTTGTGGCTTGAGCAGCTGCAGAATCAAGCTTGTCAGCTTCACTAGAGTCCTTCTTTCCATCTTCTTCTTCAGCATCAATTCCCAAAGCTGCAGACTCCAAAACAGGGTTAGTGACACCATTTCCCATATTATCACATGTCACAGGTTCAACCGATTTGCCCATAGTGTTCTGAAGAGATTCAATGTTGAGACAATTGCTGGAGTCCATTTTTCCTTCTAGAACAGTCTCTTTCTCTTCTTCAGAGCAACTTTCACTTGAGCCTGCCACAGAAGAGTCACCATCCTGTTTCCCACCAGTTACTGAACCTGAACTGCCTCCAGCCTTATTTGAGTCTGAGTCATTCTCATTATTTAACACAGTTGATTTCTCATTTTCTGCTTCATCTTCACTTCCATCCTCATCAGAATCATCACTATCACTTTCATTTAATTTCCTCTTTCCCATCCTAGCAAGTATAAATATCAACATCAATGCACAAAATCATTACAGGTTTTTATGTGTGTTTGGCCTGAGTATGCAGATGGAGGAAGAGCAAACAATCGAAAAAAGACTTCCTAACCACCTAAACTCTAAAAAAGGTTATTGATGTCCCCATCCTTTTCTTAATCCATATAGCACACCTAATAATCATAAAATGATTCTCTTTCAGACTTCCTATATCATTCTGCAATTGTCTACAGCATGAGCATCTGAATGATCCTGTCTTTACCATCCCACATTTGAATATATAAACTAGTGTATTAAAAAAACGATACCCCTTAAAACGGAAAAACCACGCATACATTCGTATCCTGAGAAGTTTTCTATCATCTAAATAATGCATTATGGTTTTATAACATGTCTAGGTTCATATTAGCCCGTAGGCATAAAGAGAGAACAGAACATCAAACGTAGAAACCAAATTAAAGAATCAAGGAACTACAGAAACAATATATAAGAAGATAACTACACTGAACACTAAAATAAAACACTAACCATATCTTCATCTTCTTTGCATCAGCTCCGTCTTTTTTAAAATTTGAAACCTTTCTCTTGCCATTTATAGACATCAAAGCCTCCTTCACCGACTCGGCAACCTCAGCAGCGCATCGCTCAGACTCCTCCCTGTATTTTGCCACATACTTGTGCGCCTCGCCATCGCCCACACCCTTCTTGCCCTTCTTCGCTTGCTTCTTCAAAAACTCTTCCGCAATCTTCTCCAGCTTCCTCTCCGCCTCCTCCGCCTTCCATTCCTCCAATCTCTTCTCCGCGTTCACGTGCCTCAACCTCCGGCCGCTCATATCTCTGCAAGCATCGAAGTTGTTCGTCTTCTTCTGCCCAGCCTTGGTGGCCGCACCACGCAAAAGCGATCCAAACCCTCCCTTGCCACCGGCGAGCCGCAGCAGCAGATGGACGGTGGGGAACACATCTCCGCCTTCCGGTGAGCAGGAGATTACAGATTCGTTACCGTTAAGGTCTTGGACGCCAGTAACAAGGCGCTGGTATTGTGCGGGGATTCTGGTAATATCGAAAATGCGATCCTTTACGGAATTGGCGTGAAGAGTAGGAGATGGGAATTTTAGGGTTAGGGTTTTTCCGTCCAAGAGCTTCACGAAGAGATTGTAGACCTTATTGGTGGCGATATGGTCCTCCATCGATGAAATTTCAGATGGAATGATCAGTAATCGGAGAATTGGCGTAATTTGAGAACAATCGGGCTCGGTGGCAGAGGATTCGAAAGGAAAAGCTCGTTGAACTTGAGATATATAGATTTTTTTTTTTTGGTCAACGAGATATATAGATCTTTATCAAGAGGAAAAAAAAAAATCGAGGTACTCTCGCTCTCTCTCTCTATTTATTAATACAAGGGCAAAGGAGCAAAAATGCACATGAAGTTTGTCCTTGGGAGCGTCCAGCACCACTAAGTTTCAAAAGGAGCAAAAGTAGACACAAAGTTATGTTTTGGAGAGCAAAAGTGCCACCGGCCGTTAGTTGACCGTCAGTTGACCGTTAAGTTGGATGGAATGCTGACGTGTCGCTGATGTGGCGTTGACTGGGTCTGACATGCTGACGTAGACGATGACGTGGAATTAAAAAATTCAAAAAAAATTAGGAAAAATATGAAAAAATTAGGAAAAAAAAAATAATTAGAAAAAAATTTTAAAAAAATAAAATTAATTCGAAAAAAAATTTAAAAAATTCGAAAAAAATGAGGAAAAATTTAAATAATTAGGAAAAAATTCAAAAAATTATATAAAAAAATTCAAAAAAGATAGGAAAAAGTTAAAATAATTATAAAAAAGATTAAATAATTATAAAAAAAATTAAAGTAATTCGAAACAAATTTAAAAAATTCAAAAAAAATGAGGAAAAAAATAAATAATTAGAAAATTTTTTTAAAAAAATAAATTAATTCGAAAACATTTAAAAAATTCAAAAAAAATGAGGAAAAATTTAAATAATTAGGAAAAAAATTATATAAAAAAATTCAAAAAAGATAGGAAAAAGTTAAAATAATTAGAAAAAAGATTAAATAATTATTTAAAAAATTAAAGTAATTCGAAAAAAATTTAAAAAATGAGGAAAATAAATAAATAATTAGAAAAAAATTTTAAAAAAATTAAATTAATTCGAAAAAAATTTAAATAATTAGGAAAAAAATTATATAAAAAAATTCAAAAAAATAGGAAAAAGTTAAAATAATTATAAAAAAGATTAAATAATTATAAAAAAATTAAAGTAATTCGAAAAAAATTTAAAAAAATTCGAAAAAAATGAGGAAAAAATTAAACAATGAGGGAAAAAAAATAATTAAAAAATTCCAAAAATTAGGAAAAATTCATAAAATTAGGGAAAAATTCAAAAAATTAAAATAATTAGAAAAAAATTAAAATGCCCCCGCCAATGGGCCCCACCACTGATCACCCTATCGCCAGCCGCCGGCGGTGATCGGTTGCCCTTTATTATATAATCGGCGGCGGTCGAATTAGTTGATTTTACTTATTTTTCTAAAATGCCTTTATATAAATTCTATACCTCAACTACCTTATTGATTTCATATAATTTCTCACTTATATCAATAGGCATCTTTTAGGAAGAAATTGACAAAATTTAAAATGTTGTATTATAATTAGGACAAAAACAAACTCTCAAATGTTGTCTTATAATTAAGACCGGAGGGAGTATATAATAAACGGAAACTGATCGCCGTCGCCGGCCGGCGGTATGGTGGTTTGTGGTGGGGCCCACTGGCGGGGGTATTTTAATTTTTTACTAATTATTTTATTATTTTTGAATTTTTTCCCTAATTTTATGATTTTTTTTCTAATTTTTTGAATTTTTTCTAATTTTTTTCTAATTATTTTAATTTTTCCCTAATTTTTTTGATTTTTTTAATAATTATTTTATTGTTTTTATGGTTATTTTAATTTTTTTCCTAATTATTTAAATTTTTCCTCATTTTTTTAAAAAAATTTCGAATTACTTTAATTTTTTTCCTAATTATTTTAATTATTTTCTAATTTTTTATAATTTTTTTAAATAATTTTTCCTAATTATTTTAATTTTTCCTAATTTTTTCGAATTTTTAAAATTTTTTCGAATTAATTTAATTTTTTTAAAATTGTTTTCTAATTATTATTTTTTTTCTAATTTTTTTAAAATTTTTAATTCCACGTCAGCATCCACGTCATCGTCCACGTCAGCATGTCAGACCCAGTCAACGCCACATCAGCATTCCATCCAACTTAACGGTCAACTAACAGTCGGTGGCACTTTTGCTCCCCAAAACATAACTTTGTGTCTACTTTTGCTCCTTTTGAAACTTAGTGGTGCTGGACGCTCCTAAGGACAAACTTCATGTGCATTTTTGCTCCTTTGCCCTTAATACAATGAACTGATGAAGTGACATAGTATTGAAATATATTGGGGATGATTTATGGCCAGGGATAGATTTGATAAAATAGATTTATTAAGATTAAATTATTACATAGATTCGTCCAAAAAAAAAAAGAATTATTACATAGATAAAAGGGTTAAGTAGCAAATTTGTCCTGAAAGTATACCCCGAATAGCAATTTTACCCTGGAAGTTTTTTTTTTTGAAGCAATGTTGCCCCAAAAGTTTTTTTTTTGAGCAATTTTGCCCCTTCATTAATAACCCTAATGGTCAACTAACGGTCAACCATTAGTTGACTGTTGACCGTTAACGGAAGGGCAAAATTGCTGCAAACAAAAACTTTCGGGATAACATTGCTCCAAAAAAAACTTATAGGACAAAATTGCTCCTCGGGTATACTTCCGGGACAAATTTGCTATTTAACGCTAAAAAAAATTATATAACTCATAAAAAATTATGAAAAAAATGATAATATATTTTTTTGCCAGCTGTCCAAAATAATCTAACTTAGCTACACCAGCAGGGCTAATAAAAATTTACATTACATGCTACTTAAACTAGATTTATTTCGAATCTAATATAAATATTTCTGGAAGAGTGACATATACTTTTCTTACATAAATAAATGATTAAATCAATTTCCTTACTTTTTGTAAATTGATTAATTCGACCTTTTTTATCTCTGCCTTCGTAGATTTATGTAATCCGGCCTGTTTGAAGTAGACCTATTTTGCAGTGAGGCCTGTAGCCTGTTAGCCTAATTATAAAATTTTTAAAAATATAGGCCGTCTTAACAGGGCATAAGCCAAGCTCAGGCTGAAAAAATGGCTTATAACAGGCCACAAGCCAAACTCAGGCCACTTTGTTGCCGAACAGGCCTGGCCTGTTGAGGGTGAAGTCTGGGCTGGCCTGGCCTGTTTCCATCCCTAGATATTATATAAATAAGAATTAAAAATATATGATATCATAAATAACAGTTTTAACATTTTTTTGGGTTAAATAGCAATTTTGCTTCAAAAGTTTTTTTTTTGAGCAATTTTGCTCCGAAAGTTTTTTTTGGAGCAATTTTGCCCCTCCGTTAATGGTCAACTGTTAATTATATTATATGAGCGAGACATAAGTGCACTATCGGCTCGTTACCCGTAAATACACCTGTTTATTTATTTATTTTTTATTTAGACATTCACTTCTAGTCTAATAATCAAGTTGATTGGTTCCCATTTGGCCATTTCCTAAATCCCAATTCCTAAACCTAATGTAACCTTAACTTCGACTGTAATGGCCCACCCAATAACACAAACTGCAGGCAGCTAGCCACCACTATGGTAAGTATTGTCGTCTCTCTTAGAAGATTTGTCCCCTAGGAAGTAACACATACTTCATTTAAGAACGCCTCGCAAATGACTCGAAGCGACGACCTGATGCATAAGTACGTGTCTTAAGAGTCACTTGGTAACCAAGTACACCTAGGTCTTAAGGCACATACTTATGGAGATATTTGGAGAAGTGTCCAAATAATCATAACAAAGCAGGAAAGGATCAAAGCTTGTTCACGGCTACAACAAATCAAACATTGACTCATCACTTGATCAGTTAAGAGCGAGACATAAAGGTTGTTGCATAGTACATTATAAAGGATGAGGCGCTAGAGTTCAACCCAAATTTCAAATGCCATCAAGATGGATAACTGCTAGAGATCGATTACTACAATATATATTAAGAGCAAGTAGATATCTTGAGAAAATATTTCAAGACTTCTAAAGTCCGTGTGTCCTTCACTACTGATTGTTGCACATCTGTATAAAATAACTACTACATGTATTTGATTGCTCATTGAATTATGGGGATTGGACTTTGTAGAAAGACATTCTAAATTTTTGTGAGATTAAAGATCATAGAGGGGAGTCAATTGCCAAACAAATTGAGGATTGCTTATTATAATAGGGTATGGACAAAGTGTTTATGATCATAATTGACAAAAATTCTGCCAATGATTCTGCAATTGCAATCTTAAAAAGCATGTCAGGAGGAGTTGGGGCAGTTTGGTGTATGATGGAGAGTTTTTGCAAATGTTGTCTGCCACTCACATATCAAATTTGGTTGTTTCTAGAGGTCTTAAAGAAATGAACAAGTCCATTGAGCTCATCCAACATGCAATAAAATTTGTTAAATATTCTCAATCAAGGAAGCATAAGTTCATACTTCATAGTGCTAGTTGAAAGAGAGCAAGTCAAATCAAAAAGTCTTCTTACCTTGGATTGTCCCAAGAGGAAATTTATTTATAATTTGTTTAAATGGGCTTTGATACGATTATGTATTGATGTTTATTATTTGTTTTTCATTTCTATCATGTCATTATGTAGAATTTGACAACGTTATGTTTGAGAGCTTTATTAAGTTCGTCAAAGTATTTACTCAGATGGAAGAGGAGAATGAAGAATACAAACAATATTTCAAGAAGAAAGTTAAAATATATTCCTTTCAAAGTTACTCTTGCTGACCTTTTTCATGAACCAACAAAGTGTGAAACTAAGTTGAGGAAGACTATAGGTGTGTTGTACTATCTCCGATTTTAAATATAGGACATAGTTTGTAGTGTAAATTGTACTATAAATGATGTCCTATATTTAAGATCTGAAGAGTATCATTTATATGACCAGTATTCAGCTTGTGTTCATCTTGGTGAAACTTCTGCTTCTCAACCAACAATGCAGGAAGGGGATACTAGTGGTGGTAGGAATAATATGCTATTTCCAGAGTTAGAACTTGAAGTGGCCTTGTCATTTGCTGATGCTACATACCAAAAGTTTTTAAACCAGGCAGATGCAGAGAGTAATGTAGAGAAAATTTTACAAGTGGATGAATACCTTCGAGCTGCATTGGTCGATTATCATGATCCAAAATTTGGCCTCTGCTCATGGTGGAAATGTAATACTTGTAAGTATAAAGTGTTAAGCTTGATGGCTCGTGATTTGTTGGTTGTAGCAATCTCTACTGTATATATATATTCAGAAATAGCTTTTAGTATTGGAGGTCGAGTATTAGATGTTTTCAGGAGCTCTTTATCTTCAAAGATGGCTGAGGCACTCATATGTACACAAAATTAGCCATTAGTGAAACCAACCAACTTGAATGACTTTGATGTTGATAATTTTGATAAGCTTGTGGCTATTGTTTTTGGGATCTTCATTTGCATTTTCTATTTTTTGTTTTTAATGTCTCATATTCATATTAGTTAATACACATTAATTAATAGGGTTTATCTTCCTTTGTTTCGTAGAGGAAGATATAGGAGGAGGAGGTGAATCTGAACAGTAAATATTTGCGTTGAAGATTAATAGACGATGAATTTTTATGTTTGAAGTTGTTCAAGTTGGAACCTCAATTATTAGTATTGTTTTTTTTTTTTTTGGTGAATTGTGAAGTTGTGATGCTTGAAGTTTGAACTTCAAAGTTTAGTAATAAGTAATTTAGAGTATTGATATGGACATGATTAAGGAAGGTTACCTATTAGTCATTTAGTTACAAAAAAGAAGGTAAGTATTATTGAGCAAGTCTGAAAGCTTTTGGATTTCTATATTTTGACATAGATGGTTGTTTTTAGCCTTTTAGTGCTATTTATTATTTAATATTACTTTCCAGTGTTTTGTCTGAGAGTTGAGACTTTGAGATACTTTGCTGTTAGATTGTTTCTTATATGGTTGTTTTTAGTTAGAATGAATTATTTTTTTCTTTGGGAAAAAAAACGCAAAAAAAGCTAGGCCTGCAATGAAAGTGTTCGGGGAAAAAAGTTGTAGATTCTTAAATGGTTCCTGGACCCATTGAAGACCATCTCTTTTCACCTATACCCGTTTTACCACCAATTAAACGGTTCATCTAGGACTACAGGGTGCCTCGTAACCGTTTAATATAAATGAGCGGAACACGGGTACACCCTTAGGGCAACCCTGCCCCCTATTGCTCCCTCCTAATGGCGGCCATCGGATTTTTTACTAGAAATTTGCAAGTGGCCAACTTTGATAAATTAGGGATTTTAGAAGATGAAGGGTAAATTTGTAAATAAAATTTATTTTACTATAAGTTTTAATTAAAAATAAATTTTTGGAAGATTTTAAAAATATTAGTAATAGAGTTAATTATTTGGATTTATGTGTATGTTTTTGAAATAGAGGGGATTTGTATAATTAAAGTAAGACATAATGATAGTCAAAGTATTTTACTAGTAAATTAAATATATCCTTATTAAAATTTCTTATAAACATATTACAAAAATTGATTTTGATCTATATTGTGATATTCTAGCACATGAAATTTAAGAAATATTTATGTTTGAGTTTTTTATTTTATTGTTAGTGATTCTGCACTAGTTAATTTTTTTTTTTAAAAGATAGATTTATCTATATTATAGAGTACTGTACAAGTGACTTGCCAATGCTACAGCATTATTGTTTAAAAATACTGCCCCTTACTCTGATATCTACACTAATAACCGGATTTTATTTATTATGGACCGGAAGTAATAATTAATAAGACACCACTATATATGGTGAATTAGAGATTTTCATAATTCATTAATTTATCCTCATTATACTTGGATATACATCTTTATATCCTAAACAAAAGATTATTTGTTCTCTAATAATTAAGAACAAGAAGCTAAAAATTCTTTGTTAATTATAATCTCACGGCAGGTTTGGGGTGGAGAAAATAGCTCAAGCTAGATGGAAGACATGATTCTTGGAGCACTTATTGAAGGATCATGTGGACCATTAAGCATCTCACTCAACTCCCTTGCAAACACTTCCATGGCCACAGCAGGCAAGCTAATGGGAATCACTACAAATCTCTCTCCCTCACTGTTCTCAGATGACATAATGTTACTTGTCATCTCTGGAACATTGGTGGAGAAACCATTGGCTAGTCCACCATAAATCGCCTTACCCCACCCAACATCCACATCTTCGAACCCGGCACGTGTCATGTTCATCACAAGGAACGACCCCGCCGTCGTGTGATGGGGCCGTCCCTTCGCCACCGTCAAATCTATCAGAGATTGAATATGCTCTTGGTCCACCGTAGCCCTCCCCTTTTTGATCACTTCTAAAGCATACTCAAAATGGTTGTCCATCAGCTTTCCGGCGGCGCTGACCACCGCTGGAAACAGGAAGCTGTTGCCGTAGTAGCCGAGTGGTAACGGAGTTTTCAACAAGGAACGTAGTCCAACGGTTGACATCAGGCGAACTTCTGCTTCCCGCGGTGGCTGCAGTGCTATAGTACGGCAGCGCCATAGGCATGCGGTGAGGATATCAAAAGTGGTAGATCGAGCAAGATGGCTCGGAAGTTGGCCGCGGAGGGCGGCGATTTGAGAGGGCCTGACAAAGAAAGAGCGTTGAACTATGTTTTGTGGTGGGACTGACATGAAGATAGGATGAAACTGGGGGTTGATATGGGAATCTTGCTCATCGTATTCATGGTGGATGCGTGTGACACGCGGTGGGTTTCTTGCCGTCAAAAGCTGTCTGTGCCATACTGGTAGAACCGAAGGTTGAGAAGCGCCCTTGGCTATTTCAGACAACGCCTTCAGGAATTGCAGCAGACTGGGTCCGTCACTGACGGCGTGGTTCAGCCGGATCGCCATGATAAAACCTCCACACTTGAGCCTCGTCACCTGCCGTTCATGAATGTGTCATTGATTTAAGGATGTCAAACTCACCGGTTTAAATAAAATTGATATAATAATGCAAACTTGCTAACGGCAATTAAATCTACTAGCTAGTATGATGAAGTTAGATCATGTACCTGTACAATGAGGACGGGAGAGTTAATTATGGGTTGTGAAGCAGGAAAATGTTGAAGGAGCTCATGGAAGCATGGAAATGGAGGATGAAGAAGATCACCGAACTGATCAAGGGTGACATCGGCGTCTGCTTCGACGAACAAGACGCCTTCCGCCGTACAATCCACCATAAGCTTCCGACCATCTCCTTCCCTGAGCCTTCCCGCTAATGGATAGTAATACACCAGTGTTTCTGCTAATGCCTTTCTAATGATTCCTACTGGATCTTTTCCTTCCATTGAAGGGTCTCGACGGTACAACATTATGAAGGGAATCTGAAAACAAAGACCGGCTTGACTGTCTATGTCAGAGAGTAGCTTGAGTTCGCGGGGAGTCGGCTTCCCTGGAGCCACCAGCTCCGGTTGGCACCTACGCACTGAAAAATCTAGGGAGGGAGAACAACCTGATGATTGCAGAATCATAATGTTATGAGTATGTTGAGAGAAAGTGGAGTACAGTAGATAAGACAGATAGGAAAAATCATAGAATGGCACAGCTTAAACTCTGATGCTTACTTCATATTGACTAGTGTCTTTGGGCATGAAATTGTAAAATATCCGTCTCTCATGTATAAATAAGTGTTATTTTGATTTAATAAGAGAAAGACAAAAAGGTAATTTAGTTTGGGAGTTATTATAATTTATAAAAGGACGACTGTTGATAGACACAATTCTCAAAAAGCAAAAGCCACGTACATTCAAAAAAGAGAAATATATAGAATGTAAAAGGCCTTCAGAGTTTACCGTGAAATTGTTTTCCATTCCTATCATAAGAATATACAAGCAGAGAGAAGGAAAGACTCTGAAAAAAGTTTTCCGTCACTAAAGTTTTTTCCGCAATCATAGATAAAGGTTAGTATACATTATTCTATTAATCATATGAAAGCATGATATCCTAAGATTCTTTAGACTGTATTCTTATATGAGAATTTATGATTTAGAGAACACATATTATTATCTAACAGAAATACCATGGTTTTATAATTTTCCAGCCAAACACCTGTAACCCGGAGAAAGTGCTTTTATAAATTAAACCATGTTTTTGGCCTCTAAAACGTTTTGGAGAATTTGAAATTTGTGACTTTTTTTAGGACAATGTTGTCTTAGAAATTTTCTTGGTTTCAATGTCATCACAAAGGTCTAAAATATAGAAATGTTACTCTTTTATATTAAAAAGTTAACGATCAATGCCAATTATATTTTTTAACGGTTAATATTAGTTTTTTAATAAAAAGGGGAACATTGCTAATTTTTTAAAAATTTCTGAATTAACATTGAGACCAAAAAATACTTTCAGAGCAACATTACTCATGTCTAATACCAAACCCTTTTTACAAACACGCAAGTTTTTCATTAAATTACAATACATGTGTGCAGCTATGAGATATGTGCACGTTTATTCCCTGTTTGGGACGAAGAATGAGGCAATACAAAGGTCAGAGCTACAAATGTCTTAATAGGCTGGGCCTGGACTTTGGACCACCATCGAGTCGCCTGTGACAAGCATATATTGAGTTTCATACGTAATTAAAATAAAGTTATAATTATGATCCAAAAAAAAAAAAAAGTTAAATTACTCCTCGTCTTTGGGTTCAACTGGCGTGGGGGTTGGTCTTCCTCATTTTTAGGGAGGGGGTTCAATCCCTGCGTTGGTCAAGACGCTGGGGGAGATATCCTAGGGTCTAGAGTATACTCTATGGGCTGGGCTCTAAGCGTCCTGCTCTTGGACTGTGGGTGAGCTCAACCCCTTTCCTAAAAATTTTATAGCAAAATAAAATAAAGTTAAATTCTTAACAGTTATATTTCCAAAAAATAAATTTTTTAAGAATTATTAATTAAAAATTTTAAATTTATTTCATTGAAACTGTATTTAAATGGAGTTTGTGGCTGCCCTTTTAAGTGTCTCGCCTAAAACTTAAACAGAATCTAGTGAGATCTTACAATATTAGATCAATTTTGTGTTGGTAGTTATCATTCTCCTTTTTTGTTGGTCTCAAAAACTAAAAGACATATGTTAAATGTTTTCTTAAAAAGGAATTTGTGGTGCTGGGATGCTGACTGGTCCCTGTCTATCTCACCAAGCATTTATCTAGGTTTCTTATATGCATGTCTTGTAAATTGAGTTTTAAAGCTTGAAATAATTAAGATATGTCTTTAATTTCAAATTCATGAATATTAATTTAGTATCCAATAAGATAAACAAGCATTTAAATTTAATAATTTACATGGAAGGATTTAAATTTTGGAGGTATAATCTCAAATTAGTTTTTTTTTGGAAGAAAGAGAACGAATAAATATAAAAGTTGTTAAAAATTTAAAAAGAGGAGGAAAATAAAATTTTTAAAAAAAACTTAGGGACGGGGCCACTTTCAAAGCTAATAGGAAGACATGATTATTGGTGGTGGGGCCCACGTCAAAAAACAAGCTAAGAGCTCCCAAAAGCTACCATAAGATAATGCAAAAAAGCTCGGGCTCCTAGCTTCTGAAAAAAGTGGCGTTTTAGCTAAAAGCCCAATGAAAAATAAGTCAATCCCAACACTTCCCATTGGGTTTTTTTTTTTTTCACTGAATTTTTTTTCCCCCCTAACGCCCAGCTTTAATTTTTTGCCTACAACCCTCTCGTACTCTCGTACCATAAAACCAAACAGGCCCATAGTTGATTTCATCTAGGGAGGGAGAAGAACCTATGATTGTGGAATCATGTTGACAGAAAGTGGAGTAGAGTAGATAAGATTGAAATGAAAAATCATAGAATGGCACGACTTAAACACTGAAGCTAACTTGCTATACATTGACTTAAAAGGGATTAATGAGGTTGGGTGGTGGGTCATGTAAAATGGAAGAAGTTAAGGTAATTATTGGTGCCGTGCATAGTCGGGCAGCAGGACCAAAGATTTGCAAATAAACACGTTTTTCATTTTAATAAATGGCACAGCCAATCATTCAAAAATGTAATGTGAGCCATGCATCTTTATAAAAAAATATGGTACACTCATTCTTTATCATGATAGAATTGGGGGTTAGAGAGATACTATCTTCGCTGTTAATTATAGGAACATTTTTATAGTGTAATTTGTATTACAAAAATGTTCTTTTAATTAGGATCGGAGGAAGTGCCATTTTGGTCCCATTTATAAGTCTTTTTTATAAAAAAAATTTGGTTCTATTTATAAACCCAGTTTCAAGGTAGTAAATAAGATTGTAACAATGTTCCCCATATTAATCATACCAATGAAAAATAAGAGAGAATAAAGAGTTGAAAAGTACTCATTCATAAATGAGAGTAAAGTTAAAAATTTATCCCATAGTTATTGAGTTAACAATCTCTCATTAATATGTGTGATTTAGTTAAAAATGATTTTTAAATAAGACCTGAATTGCATGAAGTCAATAAGACAATTGCCCATCATCCATACTTATCAATTATTAATGTTAATATAACTAACGGGGGGTTGGGTTTAGCAGAAAGGGATTAGCTCTCTACAATGTGGAAAACTAATGTTCGAATCCTTGCTGAGAGGTACAAACATTTAGTGTCTAATAGTACTTTGAATAGGATTGACTCCAATAGGAAGATACCTATGTTTAGAAAAAAATGTTAATATAAATTTAAATTTTTTAGGCTATAGTATATTTTTAGACCTTTAAGTTTACATGAGATATAATTTTAATCCATTAATTTTATAAGGTATACTTTTAGTTCTATAATACTAACACCGTTAATTTTGCTAACGGAAAATCCAAACTCAAGTGATAACCGTATAAATTTAAGTGATGATTGTGTAATTAAATGTTATTAGGCTTAAATTCAAAATATGGGTAAATTAAAGAATATATAAAATTTGTGTAACAAATGTTATTAGTCATCACTTGAGTTCGCTGCGTCAGTGTTTTCCATTAACAACATTAATGGTGTTAGAATTTTAGGACCAAAAGAATACTTTATGAAATTAAGAGACCAAAAGTATACCTTATGTAAAATTTAAAGGACTAAAAGTATACTTTAGCCAATTTTTTAATATATTGTTTATGGTATTTTGTTCAAGGAAAAATCCAAATACGATTTCCATCTAAAATAGTCTAACTACCAATGAGAACTGTTTATAGGGTTAAGGTGCAAATCTGCCCCAAAAATTTGCGTTGAAGAGCAATGTTACCCTGAAAGTGGTTTTAGGTTTAATGTCACCACGTATAGAAGTTTCAAAACGTAGTAATGTTGTCTTATTCCGTTAAAAACCTGACGTTAAGTATTAAAAAAATGACGTTGACCGTCAACTTTTCAACAGAAATGGGAAATATTGCTCCATTTTAACACTTTTTGGGCAACATTAAACTTAAAAAACTTTCGAGGCAAGCGTAAGAGTACTCCTTAATGAAAATATGTGGGATAAATTTACACGTTAATGGATGTTTATATAACCCAGTCCATTGGAGCCAACTTATGGCTTCATCTATTTGCAAGGGTTGTGTGTATTCATTTGTGTGAAGGATTTGGCTACGGTCCACTTCTCTTCCCGTCCTCTTTCCATCCTCTTTCTCATCTCAACCGTTGAATTGTAATCTGAACGGTTCAGATTCAATGTTTTATAAAAATATTATTATTGTATTAATAAAATATTAAATTATTAAAAAAATCTAAAAATAATATTTTTATAAAACATTAAATCTGAACGGTTAAGATTTCAATCCAACGATTGAAATAAAGAAGAGGACGGGAAGAGAAGTGGACTGTAGCCAGCTCCCTGTGTGAAACCTAAGGCCCCGTTTGGATCGCGGAAAATGGAGCGATGGAATAGGAAAAAGGAGATTTTCCAACGGCGGCGGGCGTTTGGATCAAAATTCCATCAGAAAATGTTTTCCCGCCTTTGCCAATTTTCATCTCAATGAATGAAAATGGGTTCCCACAAAAAATGGTGGGAACTATTTTCCAACGCTTTAGGAAAATCGCCAAAAGACCCAAATGTCCCGATCTATTTTTTCTGTGTTGGAGGTTTCGGACTTTGGCGTTTTCTTGAGCAAGGACTTCATGAACCCCATGGTGGCCCATTCCAATCTCCAACACGAACAGCACAACCAGAGCAACTCGTCAATTCAGATTAGCCCATTATTTTTTCACAATCTCCACTTTCGCCGAAACAAGCAAAGTATTATGGTGAATCAGATTAGCCCCTTCTTTATTCTTCTTCTTTCGAACCCAGAACTTCTACTTGCCCCTTCCCTCTCCCAGAAAGTTTTCTTTTAGATTCTGTGCCAGCTCACTCCATCATACTTCAGGAAAGTCCGAAATTCTCTGTGCTAAGAAAAGAAAATCAGAGTCGGAGCCAATTCTCGAACCCACACTTGTCGAAGAAATATCAATGAACGAAGAAGAGGTCGTCCTCGATGATTTCGAATACGGTAGAGCTCCCCATACACTGAGTCTCTTCTTTGTCTCTAAATAACGAGCAGTAAGCAAGAAGAAGAGCAATGTTTTTTTTTTTTTTTATAATATGCCAATTCTCGAGAATTGGCTTGAGAATTGGCAATAAAAGCCAATTCTCGAGAATTGGCAAGCATTGCCAATTCTGCTTGCCGATTCTAGAGAATTGGCTGCATTGCCAATTCTCGAGAATTGGCAAGGTATTCTCGAGAATACCTTGTCTGAAAATTGGTAAGGTTTCATATGTGGTTGATTTTGTGTAATATAAAAAAAAATATTTTATCTATAAGGGTAAAATAATATTTTTCCTCATTTTCCTACCTTATTTTCTTTTAACCAAACAAAAATTTTCCTATCAACCCATTTTCTTTTCCAGTGCCAACCAAACGCATCGAGGCAAAATATTTTCCATTCCATTCCTTTCTTTTCATTTCCATTCCTTTCAATTCCCACCTTTTTTTTGATCCAAACGAGGCCTAAGATATCCTTTCATTCGCTTGAAAAGTTGAGTTTTCAATTATTACTTTGCAATCGAATTTCTCAAATTTACAAAGGAGAGCCCCCATCTTCTGATAAAAGAGATGAGGTCCGCTTACATGTTGTCTATTATATAGCTACACCCAGTGGCGGAACCAGGAAATTTTTTTAGCCTGGGCCAAAAAACATATTGAAGCCTTTCAAAGAATCAAAGTTGCTGGAATGAAATTCATCACCAATCCAGAACATTTTTATCACCCAAACATACAACAAAATCGAAATAGAATTATAAAAATTAAAAATTGCTGGAATGAAGCCTTTCAAAGAATCAAAGTTGGCATCATAAATTATGTTCTTCATTGATCATAATGGCATTCATCACCAATCCAGAATGTGCTTCCGCCCCTGATCATAATGGCATTCAAATAATTAAACTAACCAAATACCTGGTGTCGACGGTCGCAACTCGCAATGGCAGAACGCCAGAACTGAAGCCTGAAGGTGTTCTTCACTTCTTCGAAAGGTTCCGCCATTGGTACTCGCCACGCTCATCGCCGTCGGAGACTGAGGAGATGGAGAGCAGAGCACTGGTCGTCGCTGGTGTTCCGCAACTGGTTGTCGCCTCGTCGGACGTTGGACCTCGTTGGAGGAAGAGGGAGACCGATGGTGGAGGACTGAAGTGGAGAGCCATGACCGTGTGAGAGGACTGAGCCACTGAGGAGTCAGAACAGGCGACTGTAAGAACACGTGGGAGAGAAGAAAAATCAAATAGAAGCTGAAGCATCCTGTCAGACTCTGAGACTCATGTGTGGAAGAGAAAACCAAGGAAAAAAGAAAAAAGAAAAAGAAAAGAAAAGAGGGAGATAAAATATCATATAATAAATACATATATTTTAAGATATTTTAGAAGACAAGTTGGAACCTTAATAAAAAAATTAGCTAGGGCCAAATTAGTGGCCAAAATAAAATATCATATAATTAATATATATACTTTAAAAATTTTTAGAAAATTTTAGAAGGCCAGCTGGGGCCATGACACTAGCAGGCCAACACATGGTTCCGCCCCTGGCTACACCCACATATATCTACGGGACATAATATAGTTTGACGTACTATCAGGCTTTAAATTTAAATATGTGCACCTCTTTTAATAGGAATTTAAACTTTGGCTCCTCATATTTAGTGGCGGACCCAGAAAATTATTGGAGGGGCACTATTGATGGGGGATTCGGCCCCGAAAAATTTTTTTAAACAAAATTTTAAATGCATTAAAAGAACAAAAGAATATAAAGGGGAATACAAGGCCAAGTATATTACCATAAAAATAATTCCAATGTCGCAAAAATATGCATAATCTATCAACATCCCAGCATCTGCCCAAAACACATTAGTAATATGTTTTTCTATGTCTACATGATATTTGTAATAAAACACAGATTTTTTGCAAGTTGTTGTTGAAAATATATTCAAATAAGCATCTCACCTCTCCACACTTCAAACTTCTTTTCTTTTTAGATTAAAGGTAGTTATGCACATCTATCCGAGTATATCCAATATTTTCTTTACCCCAAGCATGTGTGCTCATTTGGTGGAATGTATACTTTTGCTAGAGCCCACATGCATCAACTTTTAGCAAATGTCTTTGGGATACCAACAAGTACATTGTATCTTGAACATAGAGGGGGTGATTGTGTTCTTAATCAAATCTAGTAATTTTGAACTTACGATATTCATGCCTTATAGTTAGTCCTTATTTCACCTCCATGCTTCGAACATTGTTTCTTTCCTTTGCTTTTATTTCTATATGTTGTAATTTCACCAATTTGTGACTCTTTGTATTGCCTCCTAACTCCAAATTCAATTCTTTTAATATAATCATTTTTTAACATCCATGCTTCTTTTAAACTTCCAAACTCCTTTTGTATTTTTGGGTTTAGATGATCATTATCCATTGTGATTCTCCTATACACAACAACAAAACTATATCTTTAAAAAAAATCATAATTTTTGTATAACAGCAAAAATTTATAACACAAAAATTATAATAGATGAATATAAGTGTTTATATCAACAGAAAAAAAAAAAAGCATAACTGTTCAGGGGAAAAATAAACAAAGCATAACTTAAAAAACATTGTGTTAGTTTGGAAAGGCAAAATGAAAGGTAACGGATATACTAAAAAAGTTTTTATAACAGCTGAAAAAGCATTTTAACAAAATTAGGAAAGGAGCTCTATTTCGTTTTTCACCCTTTCACCTACCACTTGTATTAACCCAAGCATCCCAAGCTCTCTGTTTTCATCACGTTTTTGCAGAGGCCGTGACAATCTCTTTGCTCCGAGGAGACCTTCTCTTCACAGAAAAAACAAAAAACAAAGGACCTTCTCTTCCCAAATCAATGAACACAAAATAGCAATAATTTGTTTAAAGGAGAGTTGATGCGCCAAAGATTTTCTTTTTCCCGCTCAATCGGTACCTCCTCTGTTATTCATATCATTCTTTTCTTCCTTTTCTAAGTGTAAATTAAATAAAAAATTTAAAAAAAATGTAATTTCAAGGTACCCCTTCTTTAATACCTGCGTCCGCCTCTGCTCATATTATGAAAAACTAGTAGTCACTTCCACTATCTTCAACCTTGTTGCAAGAAGAGTAAGGGCTGTTTAGATAGGTGTTTTTTAGGGGAGAAAACATACTTTTTTTAATGTAAAAAAATACTTTTTAAATTAATTTATGTGTTTAGATGATTTTTTTTAAAGTAAAAGTTAAAAAAAAAAGACAAAGTACTATTTTTTTAAAAAAAATCTAATTTAAAACATAAAAAATAAACACTTAAAAAAAAACTTTTTTTAAAAGTACACCCAAACGAGTTTTAACCTATAATTAAAAACAAAGTACCCCTGCTTAATTACCGTCCTAGCTTTCTCTTGTGATCGAATAACCTATAATCGGAAAAGCTCTAGAGGGAAGACATGATTCCTGGAGCATTCACTGAAGGACCTTGTGGACCACTAATAAGCATCTCATTGAACTCTCTTACAAACACCTCCATGGCCAGAGCAGGCAAGCTAATCGGCATCACTATGAATCTTTCTCCCTTACTGTTCTTCGATGACACAAAGTTACTTGTCATCTCAGGAACAACTGTAGACTGACTATGGGCGATCCCACCGTGCATCGCTTTGCCCCAACCAACATCCACATCTTCAAACCCAGCATGTGTCATGTCCGACACAATGAAGGACCTCACCGTCGTATGGTGTAGCCGTCCCTTTGCCACCGTCAGGTCCACCAGAGACCGAACATACTCCACGTTCACGGCTGCCTTCCCCTTTCTCATCACTTCTAAAGCATACCCAAAGTGGTTGTTCATGAGCTTTCCGGCAGGGCTGACCACCGCCGGAAACAGGAAGCCGTTGCCGTAGTAACCGTCTGGAGGCTTTAATAAGGACCGTACACCCACGATGAACATCAATTTGACTTCTACTTCCGGTGGTGGCTGCAAGGCTATGGTACGGCAGCGCCATAGGCATGCAGCAAGGACCTGAAAACTAGAGGATCGAGCTAGATGGTTTGGAAGTTGACGGCGGAGGGCGGCAATTTGGGAGGGCCTGACAAGGAAAGAACGTTGAACTATGTTTTGTGGTGGCACTGACATGAAGATGGGATGAAACTGGTGGTTGATATAGGAATCTTGCTCGTTGTATTCATGGTGGATGCGTGTGACACGTGGTGGGTTTCTTGCCGTCAGAAGCTCTCTCTGCCATACTGGTAGAATCGAAGGTTGAGAAGCTCCCCTGGCTATTTCAGATAATGCCTTCAGGAATTGAAGCAGACCGGGCCCGTCACTGACGGCATGGTTCAGTCTGACCGCCATGATAAAACCTCCACACTTGAGCCTCGTTACCTGCCATTATTCATGAATGTCTCAGGTATGAAGTTTTGAGATTTGGTAACAGTAAATCTCAATACATAGGATGAAATTAGGGGCAGGGGGCTTGGTGCCAACAAGTTTCCTTTCTAAGCAATTTACTTTGGAAGATCTAAGCAGTTCAAATGAATTTTTAAGAGTCTATATTTTTTAAAAAATTATTTTAATTGTCATAGAGTCGAAAATAAATATATCCTCGCACCTATTATTCTTTTTAAAAAAAGGATTATTCATTTAAAACTTATCATTTTAAAAAGACTTTAATCTAGACTGTCTAAAATCATATATGTACCTGTATGAGTAGGAGGGGAGAGTTAATTATGGAATATGAGGCAGGAAGATGGTGAAGGAGCTCATCGAAGCATGGAAATGGAGGGTGAAGAAGATCACCAAACTGATCGAGTGTGACATCTGCGTCTGCTTCTATGAACAAGACACCTTCCGCCGTACAATCCACCATGAGTTTCCGATCACCTCCTTCCCTGAGCCTTCCTGCTAATGGGTAGTAATACACCAGTGCTTCTGCGAGTGCCTTTCTAATGATTCCCACAGGATCTGTTCCTTCCATTGAAGGGTCATGACGATATAACATTATGAAAGGAATTTGAAAACGAAGACCTTCTTGACTGTCTATGTCGGAGAGTGGCTTGAGTTCGCGGGGAGTGGGCTTCGCCGGAGCCACCAGCTCCGGTCGGGATCTCCGCACTGTAAACTCCATGATGTTGATGTATGCTGAGGGAAAATCGAGAGGATGTAGGATAGAGAGGAAAAGTTATATAGCGTATGTGTATATAGTTATACTCTGGTCTCGTCTCCAAGAGTGGAGTGCTTTATATGGAAGTAAAGGTGATTGGTGACGTAGCAATAAAAGAGTGGGGCCCACTAACAATACATAGTATAGCATACCAGGATAGCAATGTTTTCTTTTTACGGTGCATGTAGGGCAAGTATTTTTCTATTTCCACTCGATATCGTAAAATATTTTCTAGTATATTTAGCAAGCTAAAGTATATTATAAAATATAATACATCCAGTATTATAAACTATTTTTTGGTATATATAATACCTTGAAATATTTTTTTAAAAGTATATAGCACCCTAAATTATTTATCATGTTAAGTGCAAAGTTGCATGAAAAAAGTATTTCAAGACGATAGACATGCCTAAAAAGTAAAAATTACACTTTCGCATGTTACTTTAAGATAACAGATACACATGAAAAAAAAATATTTTAAGGGTGTTGGTTGTGCTTTATTATTATTATTGCAACATAGTTGTGCAATGTATGCCAAATGAAAGGATAAATATCATTTTTTATCATGAAAGTTTAGCCTAAAGAACATTAGTTATCCGAAAGTTTTTTCATCAAAATTACTCCGAAAATTTAAAAATGTAGTAATCTTTTATTGATTTTGATCGTTAAATTGTTGCTTTTCAAGTACACAATTACTCCTAAAAAAAATTCTGTGACAAAAATGAAATGAAAAAAATTTCTAAGTGATCAGTACTCTTTAGACTAAATTTTCATAACAAAAATAGTATTTATTCCGCCAAATAAAACATGCAAGTTTTTCATTAAATTTCAGTACATGTGTCCAACTATGAACGCTATGAGATTTGTGCACGTTTATTCGCTGTTTGGGAGGAAGAATGAGACAAAGTACAAAGGCCAGAGCCATCACAAATGTTTTAATAGGCTGGGCCTGGACTTTGGACAACCATCGAGTTGTCTTTGACAAGGACATATTGAGTTTCGGCCAAAAAGTAGGGGTGAGTAAGTGACCTGTAACCCACTCAACCGTTCACACCTCGTAGAATTTTCTCTGGATTAAACCCATCCAGATTGGACCCGTTACAGGTACTGCCCCGTACCCGTTTTGATTATACAGGCGGGTCGCGGGTTGAGACACAGAGCACCCGTGTCTACCTGTACCCGTTTAGATATTATTATTATTGTTATTATTTTTTGTGTTTCCCCTCAGCTTGACAAAGGCACAGAGACCCAACATGATTCGAGATTTCGGTAGAAACAATAATATCAATAATATTTCGCTGAAGTTGCGAAAGGGAACCCCTGATGAACACACCTCCAGCTGCTTTCTACAAAACTCCCATCAAGTTTAGAATGTAAGTTCAAAATCTCTCTCTCTCTTTGCGCTTCTGGTTCGGTTCTGGATTTTATATACTAAATATTGAATGCACTCGCAGCCCAACTGCTGATAATTTTGTACCTATTCGATTGGATATTGAAATTGATGGCCACAGATACAAGGATGCTTTCACTTGGAACGCTTCTGGTAAATTGCTCCTTCATTTTAGACTTGTTTACTTCATTATCCATTAATCTCCTCGTTTTCTATTATAATTTAGTTTCTTCTTATTATTCGAAAATAACTGTAAGAATAACTATAGGAATTGCTTTCCTGTAGCTTGCTGGATTAATTTTACTTTGGAGCTTTACTTCTGGCACATATAATCTAAACTTTATATCAGCTACTAGCTTAATATTTTTTTTAGAGACGTGGATACTGTATGTTATTTTGGCAAAAAACTGTTTTGGAAAAAAGAATATAGGCCCAAAAATTGTTTTTTTTTAAAAAAAAATAAAAAAGCCTAGAACACCTAACGTACCCGTTTATACGGGTTAAACAAGTTTTCACTATGGGTACGGGGCGCCCGTACCCGTGCAATTTAAACGGGCGGGCCACAGGTTACCACCGGGCAGCCCCACCCACCCGTTGCTCACCCCTGCCAAAAAGTATGGACCGTCGACATTTTTTCTTTTTCCTTTTTTTTTAAAATCAAAATTATTAATTGCATACATAATTGAAATAAAGTTAATTTATTAACAGTGAGTTTTTCCAAAAACAAAAAAAACATAATAATAATTTTTATTTAAGAATCATTAATTGAAAATTTCAAATCTATTTCATTGAACTGTATTTAAACGGAGTTTGCCCTTTTTATCATAAATGTTTTTTTTTGAGACTTAAACAAGATATAGTAAGGTCTTACACTATTAGATAATTTTGTTTTGCAGCTATCATTCTCCTTTTTCATTAACTAAAAGACACATATTAATTTTTTTTTTTTTGATATTAGACTCACTCATGATCCAAGAGCAGGACGAAATCTTCCTTCCTTCTAGGTGATACCGATGTTGGGCAGGGCGAACCGTCTATTACCTTCAGGCGTTAACTTAGACATCTAGAAGTTAGGATGTCTCTTCTAGCGCCTTGACCAATTTTAAGATCGAACCCTCTCTTTTTGATGAGAGTGTCTGACCATGTTGCTAGTTGAGCCGAGGACGAGGGGCATTATTAAATGTTTTCTTAAAAAAGAAGTTGTGGTGCTGGGATGCTGACTGGTCCCTACCTATCTCACCAAGCATTTATCTAGGTGTTTCTTATGATGCATGTCTTGTAAATTGTGTCTTCAAGCTTGAAATAATTAAAAACATGTCTTTAATTTCAAATTCATGAATATTAATTTAGTATCCAATAAGATACAAAAGTATTTAGATTTAATAAAATTGTTCCAATATATTTGTTATCATCCTAAATATTATCTAAACAATTCTGAAAAAAAAATCTAAAGAGTCTTAAAGATTTGATAATTATATATATTTTCATTGAAAACCATTTAAAAAAAAATCGAAACTATATTGCTCAAAGCATGTTAAGGCTATATTGCTCAATTATAAGCATCACTAAGAAAATCTTGAAACTCAACCGTAGATTGCTGCAACCTCCAAAATGAACGAATTTTCTCTTTTACCCTTCTCATCTGTCGCCATTTTTTGCCACCAAACTACATATTTGGTTTATGTTAAATCAAGAAAAAGTTATATGTTTTGTTTGAGCTGTTTGACTCAATTAAAACCGAGTACCTTTTTAAGCATGATGGATATGAGTTTCTTCTATTTGCTTATGGTGGAAAAAAAAGCCGGGTCCTAAATGTAGGATTGGATGAGAATGTTTTAAATTATCCGCTCGTTGGTCATAAATATAAGATATAGGGCCTATTTAGGTTAGCAATGAGAACGGTAGCTTATTTTTTATTTAATTTTTATAGAAGCTTGATTTAAAAAAAAAAAGGTCAGATTGTAAATATGATTTATGTTTAGATTGACTTTTGCAAAAGAGATTTTTTTCTAACTTGATAAATGTTTGGATTATTATTTTAAAAATCAGTTGAGATGAAAAGTGTCTAAAAAGGGCATGAGTCTTATTAGACTACATATATTAATATTAGTTGTATATATTGCAATAAATAAATATAAAAATTTATATTTATATTTAAACTTGAAAAAAGGAAAAATAAATGTATTTATTATTTAAAAATATAATTAAATTTATATTTACATATATTTATTCAGTATAAAGAATTTACATAGAAGGATTTAAATTTTGGAGGTATAATCCTAAATTAGTTTTTTGGAAAAAAGAGAAATAATAAATATAGAAGTTGTTAAAAAAAATTAGAAAAAAATTTAAACACTTGGGGGCAGGGCCACGCTCAGAAAGCGGAGTAGAGTAGATAAGATAGAGAGGAAAAATCATAGAATGGTGCTAGCTTAAACACTGAAGCTAACTTGCTATATATTGACTTAAAAGGGATTAATGAGGTTGGGTGGTGGATTATGTAAAATGGAAGAAGTTAAGGTGATTATTGGTGCCGTGCATAGTCGGGCAGCAGGACCACAAATTTGCAAATAAACACACGTTTTTCATTTTAATAAATGGCACAGCCAATCAGTCAAAAATGTAATGTGAGCCATGCATCTTTAGAAAAGAATATGGTACACTCATTCTTTATCATGATAGAATTGGGGGTTGGAGTGATAATGTGTGTAATTTGTATTATAAAAGTGTTTTTATGATTAGGAGTGAAGAAAGTACCATTTTGGTCCTATTTATAAGTTTTTTTAATAAAAAAATTTGGTTCATTTATAAACTTAATTTTAGAGTCATAGTAAATGAGATTGTAACAATTTTCATATATTAATTGTACCAATGAAAAATAAGAGAAAAGAAAGAATTGAAAAATACTCATTCATAAATAAGAGTAAAGTTAAAAATTTACCTCATAATCAATGAGTTAACTATCTTTCATTGGTATGTGCAATTTAGTTAAAAATAACTTATAAATAAGGTCTAGATTGTATGAAGTCAATAATGACAATTGCCCAGTCATCCATACTTATCAATTATTAATGTTAATATAACTAACAGGGTTAGGTTTTTTTTTTTTTTAATAACAAATAGGGTTAGGTTTAGCAAAAAGAGATTGTTACTAATGTTCGAATCCTTGCTGAGAGGTACATACATTTAGTGTCTAATAGTATTTTGAATAGGATTGACTCCAATACGAGGATACCTATGTTTAGAAAAAAATTTTAATATTAATTTAAATTTTTTAGGCTATAGTATACTTTCAATATTTTAAGTTTACATGAGATATACTTTTGGTTTATTAACTTTATAAAGTATACTTTTAGTCCTATAATACTAACACCGTTAATTTTACTAACAGAAAATGCGAACTCAAGTGATAACCGTGTAAATTTAAGTGATGATTGTATAATTAAATGCTATTAGGCTTAAATTTGAAATATGGGTAAATTAAAGAATATATAAAATTTGTGTAATAAATGCTATTAGTCATCACTTGAATTTCCTGCGTCAGCGTTTTCCGTTAACAACATTAACGGTGTTAGAATTTTAGGACCAAAAGAATACTTTATGAAATTAAGGGACCAAAAGTATACTTTATGTAAAATTTAAAGGACTAAAAGTATACTTGGGCCAATTTTTTAATATATTGTTTTATGTCTTTTGTTCAAGGAAAAATGCAAATACGATTTCCACCTAAATATGGCTTGACTAGCAATGTCGACTGTTTATAGGGTTAAGGTGCAATTATGCCCCAAAATTTTTGTTGAAGAGCAATGTTGCCCTATTCCGTTAAAAGATTAACGTTAACTACTAAAAAAATGACGTTGATCGTGAACTTTTATCAGAAATGGGCAATATTACTTCATCTTAACACTTTAATTTCCAGGGCAAACGTAACATTACTGCTTAATGAAAATCTATAGGATAAATTTACACCTTAAAACATGTTTATATAACCCAACCCATTGGAGCCAACTTATGGCTCCATCTATTTGCAGGGGGGTTGTGCGTATTCATCTGTTTGAAACCTAAGATATCCTTTCATTCGCTTGAAAAGTTGAGTTTTCAATTATTACTCTGCAATTGAATTTCTCAAATTTACAAAGGAGACCATCTTCTGATAAAAGAGATGAGGTCCGCTTACATGTTGTCTATTATATAGCTACACCCACATATATCTGCGAGAGATAATATAGTTTGACGTACGAATGCTTTAAATTTAAATACACACACCTCTTTTAATAATACGGATTTAAACTTTGACTTGTCACGTCATGAAGAAAGGTCTATGTAGTCACTTCCGGCCATTATCTTCAACCTTGTTGCAAGAGGAGTACCATGGTCACAAGATTTATTACAATGCTTCATTTATTTGTTGGTGTAAACATAGGCTTGATCAAAGTACTTAATCCTAAGCTTGTAGATTTTTTTTTTACTTGTCCTTCACTAGACTCATAATTTTTGTTTTTTTTGCCCAAAAGACTCATAAAAAATTAAAAACAAAGTACCCCCTACTTAATTACTGTCATCCTAGCTTTCTCTTGTGATCGAATAACCTATAATCGGAAAAGCTCTAGAGGGAAGACATGATTGCTGGAGCATTAGCTGAAGGACCTTGTGGACCACTAATAAGCATCTCATTGAACTCTCTTACAAACACCTCCATGGCCAGAGCAGGCAAGCTAATCGGTATCACTATGAATCTTTCTCCCTTGCTGTTCTCCGATGTCACAAAGTTACTCGTCATCTCTGGAACAACGGTACAATGACCATGGGCGATCCCACCGTATACCGCTTTGCCCCAACCAACATCCACATCTTCAAAACCAGCATGTGTCATGTCCAACGCAAGGAACGACCTCACCGTTGTATAGTGTGGCTGTCCTTTTGCCACCGTCAGGTCCACCAGAGACCGAACATGCTCCACGTCCACGGCTGCCTTCCCCTTTCTCATCACTTCTAAAGCATACCCAAAGTGGTTGTTCATGAGCTTTCCAGCAGGGCTGACCACCGCTGGATACAGGAAGCCGTTGCCGTAGTAACCGTCCGGAGGCTTCAATAAGGACCGTACACCCACGACGAACATCAATTTCACTTCTACTTCTGGAGGTGGCTGCAAGGCGATGGTACGACAGCGCCACAAGCATGCAGCGAGGACCTGAAAACTGGAGGATCGAGCTAGATGGTTCGGAAGTTGACGGCGGAGGGCGGTGATTTGGGAAGGCCTGACAAGGAAAGAACGTTGAACTATGTTTTGTGGTGGCACTGACATGAAGATGGGATGAAACTGGTGGTTGATATAGGAATCTTGCTCGTCGTATTCATGGTGGATGCGTGTGACACGAGGTGGGTCTCTCGCCGTCAAAAGCTCTCTTTGCCACACTGGTAGAATCGAAGGCTGAGAAGCTCCCTTGGCTATTTCAGATAATGCCTTCAGGAATTGAAGCAGACCGGGCCCGTCACTGACGGCATGGTTCAGTCTGACCGCCATGATAAAACTTCCACACTTGAGCCTCGTTACCTGCCATTATATGAATGTCTCAGTACGTAGGATGAAATTAGGGGCAGGGGGGCTTATTGCCAACAGGCTTCCTTTCTAAGCAATTTACTTAGTTAGAAGAGCTAAGCAGTCAATATGAATTTTTAAGAGTGTATTTTTTAAAAAAAGATTATTTCAATTGTTATAGAGTCTAAAATAAATATAATTTCCCACCTATTATTCTTTGAAAAAACGATTATTCATTTAAAACTCAATATTGTAAAAAAAAAAAATCTAATTTAAACCATCCAAAATCATATATGAAAGTTTCGGATCTTCTAACCTCTCCATACTAAGCAAATTGCTTAATATGGAAACTGGTTCCATGCCTGGTGTGTGCCCCTACTGTCCTCTTTGTTGCGCCATAAAATAGGGGCCTCGCCAAAAATTTTCGAGATTTTTTAGTTTATTTTTATTATTATATATTAAATAAAATAAGTGATATTTTGTCATCTTATAGATAAAAAAAAATCTCGATGTTTATAATTTTTTAGGATTTTTTTTAAAGATTTAATTTTTTAAATGAGAAACTACACAATTTTAAAATATTAAATCTTTATAAAATTATAAAAAAATTGCAAATAACATAAATTTTGTCTTTAAATATCAAAACGTTACTCAAAAAGTGCTCATTTTTTGGGCAGGAGAGAAGGGGGACATCAGGCACCCCTGCCCTCTAGTTAGATGATGTACCTGTATAAGTAGGAGTGGAGAGTTAATTATGGATTGTGAGGGCGGAGGATGGTGAAGGAGCTCATGGAAGCATGGAAATGGAGGGTGAAGAAGATCACCAAACTGATCGAGTGTGACATCTGCGTCTGCTTCTATGAACAAGACGCCTTCCGCCGTACAATCCACCATGAGTTTCCGATCACCTCCTTCCCTGAGCCTTCCTGCTAATGGATAGTAATACACCAGTGCTTCTGCGAGTGCCTTTCTAATGATTCCCACAGGATCTGTTCCTTCCATTGAAGGGTCATGACGATATAACATTATGAAAGGAACTTGAAAACGAAGACCTTCTTGACGGTCTATGTCGGAGAGTGGCTTGAGTTCGCGGGGAGTGGGCTTCGCCGGAGCCACCAGCTCCGGTCGGAATCTCCGCACTGTAAACTCCATGATGTTGTTATTATGTGCTGAGGGAAAATGGAGAAGATTCAGGATAGAGAGGAAAAATTATATGGCATGTGTGTATACTCTGCTCTCGTGTTCAAGTGGAGTGCTTTATATGGAAGTAAAGGTGTTTGGTGACGTAGCAATGAAAGAGATATGGGGCCATCAACAATAACATAGTATGGTAAATTTTTGTTTTGGTCAACAAGTACAGTAATTGAGAAAATGATAAATAAATAGCATATGAATTTGAAAAAATCCCACAAATAATTTTGAATTTGTAAAAGACTAAGAAGTACCAAGGACCTATGAGGGATATATAAATTCGGGTGAAATTATCATTTTTTCCTTACTTTTAAATAAATCTAAAAAAATAAAAATACTCTTATTGGAGGGCCTTCGCCGACTAGGCGCCAGCTAACGGGCATCGGTAGGAGGTGGATTTTTTTTTTTTTGGGAGGGCGTAGGGTTTGAACCCCTGACCCCCCCCCCCACCCCACACACACACACACATCTATGGAGCCAAGTGGCCCACTAGTTGGATCACTTGATTTCTTTAATATGTATATATACATTAACAAATATATATATTCTTTTTAACATTTTTTCAATGATATTTATAAAACTTGCAACGGTATTTACAAATCTAGCAACGTCAATTACAAATTCAATAACGTCATTTATAACTTCTTTCCAAGTTTACATTTTTTTCCTCTTTAATGCCTCTGAGTAAGAAAAAAAAGAAAAAAAGAACGATATTTACAAAATTTGCAACGGTATTTGCAAATTCAATAACATCATTTACAACTTTTTTCAAGTTTGCATTTTTTTCCTTTTTAATGCCTTTGAGTTAAAAAGAAAAAAAATCAACGGTATTTATAAAACTTGTAACGGGTATTTACAAATTCAATAACTCCATTTATAAATACAATAACGTTATTTACAATTTTTTTTCAAGTTTACATTTTTTTTCCTCTTTAATGTCTCAGAGTAAAAAAAAAAAATCAATGGTGTTTATAAAACTTGCAACGGTATTTACAAATTCAATAATGTCATTTACAACTTATTTAAAATTTGTAAATTTGTAAAAAGGAAAAAAATGTAAGCTTAAAAAAAAGTTGTAAATAGCGTTAGTGAATTTGTAAATATCGTTACAAGTTTTGTAAATGTCGTTGATTTTTTTTTTAAACTCAGAGGCATTAAAGTTGTAATTGGCGTTATTGAATTTGTAAATGACATTACTGGATTTGTAAATACCGTTGCAAGTTTTATAAATACAGTTGATTTTTTTTTTTTTAAACTCAGATGCATTAAAGAGGAAAAAATGTAAATTTGAAAAAAGTTGTGAAAGATGTTATTGAATTTGTAAATACTATTACAAGTTTTGAATGTATATATATTTGTTAATATAAATACCGTTACAAGTTGGGCCACTTGGCCCCATGAATATATGAGGAGTTGGGGGTTTGAACTCCACCCCACACACTTTCAAATAATGTAATTTTTTTTAATAAGAAAAACCCCACCTCCACCCCCAAAAAAAAAAAAAAAACCTCCACCCCCTCACCTGCAGCCGGCAGCTTTCCAGTGAAAGTATTTTTATTTTTTTAAAAGTAAAAGTAAAAAGGTAATTTCACCTAAATTTATATATCCCTCATAGGTCCTTGGTACCTCTCAATCTTTTTACATATTCAGGAGATTTCTGGAAGTTTTGCAAATTCATATAGTATTTATTTGTCATTTTCCCATAGTAATTCATGTAGCAAAGTTTTCTTTTTAAGGGGCATCTGGCTGTAAATTAAAGCTCGAAGCGCTTCAGCAAGATAAATTTCTCGGGAGGTCATCTATTCTAAGATTGTTCTGCTTGAATACATTAATCTTGGGAGGCGCTAACCATCATGCAAAAATATATACTACCAGTAGAAACACATCACATATTATATATACCATAAAACCCTTCTTCACCCTGCTTAATGTGGGACTCGTCACGATGAGATTGTGACAAGTATGTGAGTTTAATATTTTGTGGTGTACGTAGTAATTTAAAGTATTTTTTGAAATGTGTCTAGTCTAGTATTATAAATTATCTTTTTGATGTATAAATAACACTTACTAAAGAAATGTAGTTAACTCAATGATTATCGGATAAATTTTTAGCTCTCTGCCCTCATTTATCAATTGATATTTTTCAAATCTTTACTCTCTCTTATTTTTATTGTTACGATTAATTGAATAAAATTATAATAATCTTATCTATTACCTTGAAGCTGAACTTATGAATATGAAAATTTTTATTTAAAAGAAACTTATAAATAATGGCAGAATAGTAGGACGGGCGAGTATTTGAAATTTGAAACGGCAGGGACTCCAACGACATCGAACAAAAGAGTTGAATGCGGATGATTGCACTTGTGACCATAATAGTGAAAACGTAGATTTTATCTGAAAACGGAAAGAGAATAAAAAATCGTAAAACGTAAAAACTTAAAAACGTTTGAAAAATTAGTAAAATCGTTTTAATTAAAAAAAATCGTAAAAACGTAAAATCGCAGTGATAAAACGAGTTTTTAAGTACCATGCTCGTGACACTTCTCCATTATTTTTGCGTTCCTTTCTTACAATGTGCCCCCACCCGGGCCACCCCCACACTATTTCATTTTTAGTTTACACCCAAAACAAAAAACCTAAAACGTGAATTATATATTATTTTTAAAATAGTTTGGCTATTTCTTAAAGGGAAAATTCTAATTAAATACCATTTGAATTTGTAAAACCCTCAGAAGTCTCCCAAATTTGTAAAAAGACTGAGAGGTACAAAAGACCTATGAGGGATATGCAAATTCGGGTGAAATTACCCTTTTGCCCTTAATTATAAATAAAAAAATAAAATACCCTCACCACCTGCCTCCGAAGGGCCGCTGCCAGCCGGCACCCAACCGGTGGCCGTTGACGGGCAACCTCGCCGGCGCCCAACCTGTGGCCGCCGAAGGGCCCCTGTCGGCCTGCGGCGGTGAGGATATTTTATTTTTCTTTCTTTTATTTATTTAAAATTAAGGGCAAAATGATAATTCCACCCGAATTTGTATATCCATCATTGGTCCCTAGTACCTCTCAATCTTTTTACAAATTCTAGAAACTTCTGGGAGTTTTGTAAATTTAAATGGTATTTTAATAGAATTTTTCCATTCTTAAATTATTATTATTACTATTACTACCCTACTAGTACTACTACTCTTTGGTCTGACCCCACGATCCCTGCATGTCTGGCATTGTCCTTCATCTTTGACTCCACCCAAATGAAACACGCAAGTTTTTCATTCATGCATGCTACTGTGAGATTTTTTTTTTTTTGGTCGAAATGCATGCAACTATGAGATATGTGCACGTTTATTCCCTGTTTGGGACGAAAAATGAGGCAATGTACAAAGGCCAGAGCAACAAATGTCTTAATAGGCTGGGCCTGGACTTTGGACCACCATCGAGTTGACCGTCCGCATCTATTTCTTTTTCTGTTTTTTTTTTAAATCACAATTATTAATTGCATGCATAATTAAAATAAAGTTAATTTCTTAACCCTTAGTTGTTCAAAAAAATGAATTTTTATTTAAGAATTATTAGTTAAAAATTTTAAATCTAAATATGTATTTAAACGGAGTTCGTGGTGGCCCTTTTCATTATAAGTGCCTCCTTTAAAATTTAAACAAAATCTAATGCTACCTTACATCATTTGATCAACTTCCTGTTGGTAGCTATTCCCTCTATTCCTTATTATAAGACACCAACTAATAATTTTCACAAAACAAATAAAAGCAGTTAAAATTAATAAAATTGTCACACAATTTAAGTAACTTCTAATACTACTCCTACTAATTTTACTAAATTCTAATAATATATTAATTATTACTCTAATCCACTACCCTTATTAATTATGAGCATACATGAAAAAATAATTAATGTGCTTTAAAAATAAGTAAGTGCTTTATAAAAAAGACCAAATAAAATTACTAATTGACGCATTATAATAAAGGACAATGGAGTATCATTCTCCTTTTTATTGGTCTCAAAAACTAAAAGGCACATGTTAAATGTTTTCTTAAAAAGGAATTTGTGGTGCTGGGATGCTGGTCCCTGCCAATCTCACAAAAGGTACATGTTAAATGTTTTCTTAAAAAGGAATTTGTGGTGCTGGGATGCTGGTCCCTGCCAATCTCACCAAGCATTTATCTAGGTGTTTCTTATGATGCATGTCTTGAAAATTGTGTCTTAAAGCTTGAAATAATTAAAAATATATCTTTAATTTCAAATTCATGAATATTAATTTCGTATCCAATAAGATAAAAAATAGTATTTGGATTTAATAAAATTGTTCCTATATATTTGCTATCATCCTAAATATTATCTAAAGAATTCTGAAGAAAAAAAATATTATCTAAAGAGTCTTAAAGATTTGATAATTATATATATTTTCATTGAAAACCATTTAAAAAAATCGAAACTATATTGCTCAAAGCATGTTAAGGCTATATTGCTCAATTATAAGCATCACTAAGAAAATTTTGAAACTCAACTAGATTGCTTGTAAAAAGGAATCCGAATCCCAACAGACATCGCCAGAAAAGGCGAGTCTATCCGCTAACAACGGTAAAACCATATATTACTCGCGCGTAGGGGGGAATCCCCGGATTTCTACTGCGATTGCCTCTTGGTGGCCCATTGTTGTGTATGCAAGCCCACTACTCCTCTAAGCCCTTTACAAGCCCAACATCACATGATTCTATATATAGGCTTGTACTCTCTTTTCCCCAAGCAATGTGGGACTTGTTTCTTTGACACACCTATACATTTACTCATATGTTTTGCTCACATGTTTACAATAAAAACTACGTGGTTTGGGGTAAAAACAAGCCATAGATGCTCTTTTTTAAAAAAGAAAAAAGAAAAAAAATCATCTATCATTGTGGAATATTTTTTAGCACTCCTGGGTGCTACTAAGAAAATACCTTTGGATGATGGATGCTAGATACTAGGTGCCATAAATGTTAGGTTGAGTGTACTAAAAATTAATTTGAGATACTAAATATGGGATTGGATATTGTCACCATTATTTTTTGTCATTACCAATGTCACTACCACTTTTTCATTGTTAGATCAGAATCTCAATAAGAGAGAAAAATGATAAAGGTAGATAAGATTCTGATCTAACGGTGGAAAAATAGTAGTGATAATATCCTATCCTACTAGATATTACTAAAAAAGCATTCCATAGTTATTGGTGACTTTTTTTATTTAAAAAAAAAAACAGCTTGGCTTATTTTTACCTCAAACTAAATAGTTTTAGATTAAAGAATGAAAACGAACGGCAACCTGAGAATCCCAATCTAAAATAAACATACGCATCGAACAATCAGACTTGTTTGTTTTAACTCAGCGGTGTCATTGTTGCACAGCCAATCAATGAAAAACACGCGTGTCCTCTATGATTTTCTGTGATAATTGAGACCCGCGTCCCTATTATAGAACCTCTTTTTTTAGAATTTTTCTAGGCAATGGCTAGTTTCAACTTTTTAGGAGCATTTTTGACGAAGAATATAAATTAATGTAATGTTGGAGTTGTAATTAAAAAGAGCCTTGAGTTTTGTGACAAATTTAACACATGTGCCATTTTTTTATCCATTTAAATTAGTAATAAGTGAGTTATATTTGGGATACTAGTATTTATGAGAAAAGGGTTAAAGGTTTATTTTGCTTCGGAAACTTTCATCAAGGGGTAATTTTATTCTGAAAGTATAAAAAAGGAAGCAATTCTGTCGTGACCGTTCTCCCAGTTAATTTTGACCATTAGTTGACTAAATATACTAAGCTGATAGTTTACATATTATTCATATCATTTTGTTAAGGTGCAAATGTGCCTTAAAAATTTTAAATCTAATTTTAAGAGGAAAAAAAAGTAGTAGATGACACATGGACTTCCTGGGCATATTTGCATCTTAACAAAAATGACGTAGATGACATGTGGTTTAATGGCTCATCATATTTAGTTAATAAACGGTCAAAAATAACTGGGATAATGGTCATAACAAAATTGCTTCATACTTTATACTTTCGGAATAAAATTGCCCCTCAGTGAAAGTTTTTGGGGAGGTTGCCCCTTGACCCATCATGAAAAAGATGTAACAATAGTATTCAGCAGATTTCAAAACTAACAGAATTTGTACAAAAGTTTAGCGTTTTTTAACAGTGAAAAGAGAAACTATGAAACATATCATTTTTGCGTATTGTAGCAGCTCTCCAACACAAAGTGATAGTCTCATACACACACACACACACACACATGCACATTGACATACATATAGCTTAGGCTAGTGAGTTTGAGAAGTAAAATCAGGCTCAGATGGCTTCTGAGGCAGCGGAGGCAACAATCTATGTGTCATGTGTTGGTTGTTTTGTCGCATGTTTCGTACGAACCTTGAAGCATAAATGGAAGCACCAAGAAATGGTGTTGCCGTTGATGATGATGATGATCCATTCTCATTGGTCAAAGCATTTTTCAGTCTTTCTTCAGCTTCACGTAATGACCTCTCTACCTTCTTCCTGCGGTAACGACGCCATGCTGCTTGTATGAAACATGCAGCCCATGTCCTCCACTGCACCGAACAAAACCTGCCCAAAAAAACCAACATTGGTAAATAACACAGTATTGTTGTGAATGATGTTTCATAAACAAAGCTGCATTACGTTTAATATTCATATCAGACACATTGGAAATTGCGCTATGTCCATATCAGGTGATACTTGAGATTATACATGGAAGAGGGTTTCTTAATTGTTTCCATTAATGGTTACTTATAATGCATATTATTAAAAAGGGTAGCTTAGGGAAACCAGTTTACATCTGTTATAAATAACTAACTTAAATAATTTCCTTAATACTTATAAATTAGTTATCTAACTCTTATATTAAGGACATTATAGAGTATTTTCAAGCCTTGCCTGAAAGTGTGCTGAAGTTGTTTGCTATGAAGTCTTCGGAATTGGGAAGTAACAAAGTTCAAGTCATCAGGCATGAGAGCAAAAGCTTCAACTTCTGATATAGATTCCACTGTTCTTGTTGAAATGGGAAGACTTGAAGAGGAATTGGGGTCCAAGGCCCATGTTAGAAGCTCTTCACCACAGAAGTCACCGGCTTGAAGAACTGAGGAGTTAAAAAAACCAGTTCTTCCTCCATATGTTGTCATAGTCGCAAGGTTTCCTCGCATAATGAAGAGCATTTCATCGACTGGGTCACCTTCACGAACAATGTAAGTCTTCTCTATATAAAGAACTGGCTTCAATCTATCAGAAACTGCATCCAACAATTGTTCATCCATTTTCTCAAACAGTGGAACCTAAATCAATAAGGCCGCAAACATGATCATTAGGCTTCTAAATTTATCCTTAACATGTTCATTAGTATTTTAAAAGACAAGAAGAAATGGCTATGGATGATGATACCCACTTTTTTAAGTAAATCCAAGCAAAGATGACGCTTTATATCTCTTCTGAGATCTTTAGGAAGGTTGTGGATTAATGCTTCTTCTTCGACACCCCGATTTTCTTGCCACTTGTATTGTTCATACCGTCTAATTCTTTCCTTTAGGTTCTGGGGAAGCATACGGTGGGCCATCCATCGCTCTGCATCTCTCCTTTTGACTCTCATCTCCTCAACTCTAACAGTTATAGATTGCAGATATGTCTGTAAATAGATTTGGCACCATTCATGAATTCATTGAATGACATCGCCAAACTTATAACCCCGGGAAAGATAAAAACTAGTTTTCAACATCTATACAGGTCATGACACAGTAAGCAAACTTAAATAAGCACAATTGAAGGTATTAGTCCCATATAAGTAAACTTACCACTGCCGCAAGTGCTTTTCAAATTATACACATCATCATTTCAGAAATGAGGGACAAAAAAACATAATTACATAGACTAAAACTAAAATGCGAATAAACTTAAAAGACCACTAATAGTATCAATCATAAATTAAATGGGTGTCTGAAAATTTAGAGGTCCGAGTTCTTTCTGCCCAAATAATGTTTAGAGTGCTTCTCTTTTCCTACAATAAGTTTCTACCATCACAGTCAAATCAATTCTTTGAAAATTTACACATTTTCAACTTCAAGAGTGTCACATAAAAACCTCCTTAACAAGATGCCTATTAATTTTACAAATTAAAGCAATACCAGTCTATGAATTTGAAACAATGAGGCAGGAATATTTCGAAGAAAAACAACCAAGTTTGAGATATTTCTTGTTGTCAGATAATTGTATTTGCAGTAGTATAGCTCATGTTTTCCTAGGTTACGTTTCAGGAAACTAGTGACATCTAAATCCAACACAAAATATAGACTAGATTCATTAGTTTATATGTATGATTTGTATTCTAAAAAAGGATTACCTGCATGTTTCCAATAAGAAAAGAGAACAGAACTAATCCAAAGACGGCAATCCAGAAAGCAAAGATTATCTCCCCGATATAAGTACTTGTCGCAAGGTTCTGTCCAAGAGAACTAAGAAACACAGGACAAAAACTAATAAATCCATACAAACTAACGGAACAGTATCATAAAGCTATAAAGGCTTCAAAGGTCATAAAATATGAACCTTGCTTATGCAATGAAAGTGGACAACAGAGAATATGATACACAAACCTTAAATTGCGGAAACCCCACCAGAAGCAGTAGAAGAACTTATGAGGAAAATCTGTTGTTGAATCAACCATACCAGATTGCAAAGCATCCGCATATATTCCAAAATTGAAGTTTGTTGAGTTGGTATTTTGAGAAGGATCAACAACAGCACATGCGTTAGTGAGAAGTGAAACAACAGTTTCATTCTGTTTACCACAGATCAGATAGTTATTATCATCATATCCTGTATTTTTTAATGCTCCGTGCCAGCACCGAACCCCTGATTCTACCGAAAGCAGGTACCAAAAAGCTCCAACCAACTGGTATGCCAAATTTTCTTCGTTATCATAGAATCTAAGAATGAATTCGATAAGTTTAATTGCATAGTGAAGTGACACAATTAGCTTACATGACTTGCCAGCATATACAGAAAAAGATTATAAGCAGCTCCAGCCCATGGTGTCTCTGTGAGTATGCCAGAAGTTCTTTTTACTTCTTTGAATAATGGGTAAATGCGCAAGAGTCTTGGCACATACTGGATAAGGGTCATATATATCAACAAGTCCTTCGCCAGATATGGAAATGAGGCCTCCAGTTTTGGAATGATAAATAAAATAACCACCTGAGTAATCAACCATACATTACAAAGTGTTAAAATAACATCATATTATGTCTCTCAAAACAAACTTTTTTTTGTTACAACAAGAGGGTTAGATTACATGCTTTACAGTATAAAGAAGTACTTGGGAGATGAGCAGAACAGGGAGATACCTGTGGGAGTGGAACAATGGCTAGAACATCGATGATAAAGAATGAAGATAAGTATCTTTTCATGATAGCCCAATGATCATCAACCAGCTCGCCCCTTCCAAATACGAGAGAAGAAGGAGCAATAAACCCAGTTCGAAACTGTAAGATTATGTGATAAATGTAGAAAAGATCAAAGAATGCACGAAGAACAGAAGCTATGATCCGCAAGTTTCCATCCAACTTAAGGCATTTGTCTGAATCTACAATCGTTGGGACATAGAAGAACAGTGGATCCAGAGAGACAGCCATAACTGATGTGATTACAAATATTTTGTTCCATTTCTGAAGGAATGACCCCTGTGGGTCAAGAATTTTTCTTCTAGGAGTTGATGTCTTGGGCTGTCTATCGCTTATAGGATGAGCAGTTGAGGATTTGTTCAAGTTTTTTATCTTATCAGACCCATCCTCGAGTCTTCTTTTGATATTATCTAAAACAGCGCTTGCGCGTCGTCTCAGTTTTCTTCCTTGATATCCATTATCACTAGAATTTTTCTGCTCAGTGGGAGATGATGGCTCTGAAATCGAATAACCAAACCTACATAGGAATATGAACTTATCTTGGTAAGTAGCTTCAAGCAAGTATCAAGTATGTGTTAGCCAAAAATATTGTATGGTAGATCCAAAGTAGATCCATTGATGCACAGCTCCTATTAGAAGTCTGGCCTAAGAATGGCGTATGTTAGCCTCAGTCAGTTTAAAAACCTTCAAATTAATCAATACTCCCTCCGTCCTTTTTATAAAATGCAAACAAGAATTATCTGAACATTTAATAAATTTTTTTCTATTCTCCCCCCCCCCCCCCAAAAAAAAACTATATGTATTGTATTAATTGAAAGGTTAATGATATTCATATTTACTCTCTCTCTCTTATTTTCCCTATTATAAATAAAGATATTCTTGGAAAAACAAGTTTATTTGAGACATATTTATTATTTTAGTAGCTTTCCTAAATTACATAATTGGGTTATCAAGCTCTTATAAATAGGATCGAAAGAGTAAAAAGACTTAGTGGGTATTCTGTAGTTACGTTCAAATACACAATATGAATATAGAAGGGAGGCAATAATCCAGTTTATAACAAAAGACTGGTAGAATACCCAAACCATATAATTGCAGTATAGTAATCTTGATACTATGACCATACTTGAATCACTAATTGATCTTTTTGATGTCAAACTTCCATTCTTGAAATAAACATATGCGCTTCTGAGTAATTCTTAAGATTCCTCAATAGAATAAACCTTTTGAGCTATGAATAGATGTGGCACAAAAATACCAAAAGATAGAAGATGGGATATTCACTGCGTTCAGAAATATGCAATAGAATTGAAAATAACTGAAATATGTAGCAATTTATGGGAGCATGAAGCATGAGCAAACGAACCTCACAAATTTAGGACCCTTTGAATTCATGATTAAACTACCTTCCCAACAAGATGCAGAATTTTAGCTTAATCTAGAGAAACACTTCGCCAAGTTCTACAAAAGACTGAAACCTGCAAAGTACAAATTCAAGTTAGAGCTCCCTTTTCTGAAACTTCTAAGTCAAGTCAGCGCCATAAAAGTTAAAAAAATCAGCACCCTTCCCAGCCCACTTCACATTATAGGGAAAAAAATAAAAATAAAACGTCAGAATCAAAGAGATAAGCTAGAATGAACTGAATGAATATATAGGAAGCTTAGGAGTTCAGCACCAGGTAGCAGGCAGACGACAGGCAAATGTTGTTTAATTCAAGCTTAAGGTTCGACTTGGACCTTTATCGAACAGGGAGGGGAGAATCACCAACAATTCAAGCATGATCACTTCATAAAAGAAAACAGAGAAGATAAAACTAAGAAAGTAGCAGAAAACTTGCAGAAAAGATAAAACTAGAAAACGGGCTTCAAGTTTGCTGCGTCTTGGTAGAGAAAAGTGAAAGCTTTGCCAAAAAGCGTGAAGGATCATAAACTAATTAACCTTAAATATGGCGGGAAGATGAACCCCTACAGAATGATCTTTTCCCTGGTTTTCTTTCCCACCCTTTCTGAGAGAAAGCAGATAGAGAGCAAAAGAGCTACCATGCAGATATAAAAGAGACGAAGGAGACAGAGAAGGAGCCAAGGCTGTGACAAGAGTCAAACATGTTCTTCCTCTCAAGTGAGAGGGCGTCCAATAAAAACGACAGCGTCATTGACTCTAGTTTTCATGGCAATTTGTCCTTTAAAATTGAAATTTTTTAAAATGACTTGACTTGACTTGCGGAATACTTTGCATATGTTCATTTTCTTCTTATCTTTGTATTAAATATTAGGTGTACCAAACATGATTATATATATATATATATATATATTTTATAAATAATCTTACTACGTACAATAAGAGAAAACTTTGGAGTCGTCATGATATAATTATTAAATCATTACGTTACTGTATGAAGTATGAACGCTTTGAAGTTTGAAGGCTCTATAAAAGAAGCTGTCAAAGATTTTCCAATAATACATCTCATTCAAGATTTTGCCTATGATACAAAATTTAAAACAGCGAGCTTGTTCTTCTTTGTGCGTTGCATGGTTGATTATACTTAACGCATTAATCAAACATAATTTAATTTATAACATAGGAGCTGATGATTGGGTTGAAGATCAATGAAATAAACAATAAATAAGATAAAATATTGGATTAAACCCATTTATACTTAATTATAAAGAAAGGAATTGACCTCACCTAAACAACATAGACACAATTACATATCATATGATAGACCATCACATTATATTGCATTCGACTTGACTAAGCTTCATGCATTGAACAACGTAGAATTGATTAGTTTCCATTTCAGTGATAGTATGATCTGTTTGCATAGCTATGATTGATACAGTGAAAGCTATATATTGTAGCTTGCATATGTAATTTATTAAAAAATAGTCATCTGCTTGGTCAAATGCCTACAAAATCACTTTTGTTGCTTGAAAATAACACCAAATCAGAAACAAAGCAGCTTAAATAACCCAAAAAAAAAAAAAAAAACCAGAGCAACTCTTCACAGGTGGCATTTATGAGTCTTGTCTTTGTGTATCAGTACAACATTAATCATTAAAAATTCCCCTACAAACAAAAAAAGTGAAGTCTTAATCATATTATGATAGTCTTAAATTGAAAACATGAAAAACAATGCAGTATTAATACAAAGTTCCACAACACATTAACAATGATACGAGTCTAATATGAAGTTAAACTGGCTTAGTTATTACAGAACTAATTCTTCAAAATCATAATCCATTAGACCATATTAGCTTGTCCTTAGCTGTTTGCCAATTTAACAGAATTGTACGGAAAATAAAGCTTTATGAACATAAATCGTTTGTAAAGTAGTAGTAATAATAATAATGGACCATGGATAAACTATGGGTTTTTTTTTTTTTTTTCATGCAAAACCAAATTGAACAAGGGAACACATATTTCATTCAAAAGATGTGTGTGTGTAATATTGAACGCAGACACGTACAAATATGGGATTCACAAAAATGTTTGCCATTAGGGGGTCACATGATAGAGCCTCGTAATGGCAAAGTCAATGGTCAGAATCTCCAAACCCAAAACAAACAATTGAATGCCATGAGCAATTATATAAGAACAAAAACGTCAGCATCAAAGCTTTCTAGTTATTGTTGAGTTGTCAGATTGCAAGCTGCAATTTAATTTTTATCAACCAAAACAGTAAGCCGAAAAGCATTCTGACTATTGATGAACAAAAGGCGACAAGCATGCCTCCAATTTTTAACCTGCAATTTGATACCTGCCTACCTCTTATTATCATATTTCATTAAAAATGAACAAAGCCAAATATGAAAATAATACAGTACTTTTATTTTATTTTACTACCTAAACCTAAGAGCTTCTCTCTTTCTCTCTCAACTCTTAATGTTATAGCTCACACACCCTTGACTTCACAACCATACAAAGTTATTAAAATCGGATTGATTACTGAATCGGTTGGGGTGCTGAGTCAAGAGTTAGTGGGTTAAACTGGAGTCAAATCGAAATTAAACAGGGTCAAACCGGTAAGAAAGTAAAGATTTCAAGATTATTACGGAATAATATAAAATTACAAAGAAAACAATTTTTTTTAATAACCTTAACTGAAATTTAATATTAACATAATGTATTTTAAATTTTACTTTTTGATTTCAGATTTTTTCTATCCACTATCTTGTCATTAGCGTTTCAAAGTCTGAGATTGTGCAGCAGTCCTTTTTTATTTTATCCACCAGAAAACGTGTTTTATCCATTGTGATTGTCAATTTTTTTAATTCACCACTTTATCATTTCCGAAGTCTGGGAACTTGCCTTTGTTACTGTGATTTTTAAATCTCCTTTCTCTGCTAATCTCTAGGCAATCATGTGAATGACTTCTCTCTGAGAAGTAGAACACACAACAGCCATTTTGTCATTCTTTCTTTCAGACCCGGCTCCTGTCCGATGCACCTCCCTGCTGTCATCCACTGCACTTTTTTTTTCCCCCAACTCCTTATACACTTACACGCGGTTTGTGCAACAAGGACCTCAAACACAAATTTTTTAAGGATTTTAAAATAATTATTTTAAAATGTTAAAAAAAATATTTTAGTGTACTGAATGGTATTAAAAAAAATACTTTAAAATACTGACTGGTATTGAAAAATACCTAATGATTTTGAAAATTTATTTTAGCATCATGAAAAAAATATCACGTAGTATATTTTTAGTACCAATCAGTACCCTATAATATCATTTTAATACTATTCAGTACCTTGAAATATTTTTTCAAAATCTTAAAATAATTTTTCAAGATCATGATGTATTCTATCAGTACCAATCAGTATCCTCAGGTATTTTTTTTAGTATCAATCAGTACACTTAAATATTTTTTCAAGATCATAAAATAATTTTTCAAGATCATGACGTATTTTTTTAGTACTAGTCAGTATCTTAAAGTATTTTTTTAGTACCCGCCAGCACTCTAAAATATTTTTTTAAGATCCTAAAAAAAATTATGTTTGAGGTCCTTGTCGCTAATTTTGTTTGATTTAAGGGGACTGGAGGGGAGGGGAGGAGGATGGAGGAATTTTAGCCCCCTTCCCTCGTTTGGCTGACGATATTTTTTAGGAGGGGATAGGAAATTTTTGAAAATTTTCCCCTCTCTTCTCTCAAAAGCCTCACCCCCAAATCGGATGGATTTGAAAGGGATTATAAAAATTAGTGTGACAGTGGACTAAGATACCCCTATTATTTTTCCATTATTTCTAAAATACCTGAGGCCCTCTTAAATCGATGCAGCTCTAGGATTCTGGGAACTTATTTGGCAGCAAGTAAGTAATTGGATAAGAGAGAAAATTAGAAAGTTAGTACCATTGATGAGTTTAATATTTGCAATTAGAAAACTTGGGGATACGCATCTCAGATCCGGATATGATCCAAATGATACAGAAGATTGATGTAAACAGAGATGCGTATCGACGAATTTGGAGAACTAAACAAATTAATAATGGACGTTTGAAACGAAGTCAAGGATATGAAGGAGGGATTGAACTCAACGTGTTCAATCAAAACGGAGACGGGTTCGTAACAAAAGAAGAATTGAGCACAGTTTTAGCTTTTTTGGGCCTGAAGCACAAGAAGGCCCTGGAAAAGTGCAAAGAATGATCAAGAAGGTTGATGCAGATGGAGATGGAATGGTGAATTTCATTGAATTTAAGCGAATGACGAAAATCTACATAAACACACAGGCTATAAGTCTTATCAATCATTAATCAATCAGTTAATGATATGTGGTTTATGAATAGATCTTGGATGTACGCAGATGCTAATGGAAACTGATAACAGATTAGAAGACCCTTTCTACGTTGTTTCTTGCAATTTGCATCAATTAAATACGCAAATGTTGCTTCTCATCAAGTGCTGGTGAGGATGAGAGATTTTAATTACTTCAATTTAAAACAAACGGATAAGCAATGTTATAAAATTTTAATAAGAATAGAAATGCACAAGAAAAGGAGCAAGAAAAAGTAATTAGAAATTGTTAACCCAACATTTTTTCTTATATCAAATTGAGCAAAGTCAGATAGCAGTGATTCAATGCCTTCCTCCTATATGCAAGCAAGTTATTATGAAAATAGTTTTTGGTGGTTAGATTAGCTCATTTGCTTAGAAAATATATTTGAAGATATTTTATTTTGCTTGTGATGGATGGCTTTTGATACCACCTTACATACTTTAATTTGTCTTGTGATGACATTTGATATGCTACCATTTATATTTTGATATGATAAACTCCTTATTTTGGTAAATGATATTGTTTGCTTAGCTTCATGTTTGATTTATATAGCTTGATAGAATATTGTCTTGCATTGATTTTCCTCCCTCTTCACCTAAATTAAATAAGGTAACATTAAAATCTCTCTTATAACATAAGGGTAAAGTTGTCAATGTGAAAAAAAGTCCCTCTCCTCCCCTCCTAAACCAAACAAGGTAACATTAAAATCTCTTCCATCCTTTTCCTTCTGATCAATCTAAACAAGGTAATATTAAAATTCTTCATATCCTCTCCCCTCCATTAAAATCCCCCTTTCCCCTCCCCTCAGTCGAACCAAACAGACCCTAAGTGTATAAGGAGTTGGGGGGAAAAAAAAAAGAGGGGAGGGGCAATATGACTTGAAGGGATTGGAAGATGGAAAGATGAGGGGGAAAAAAGTGCGGCGGATGAGAGGCGAATGCCCCTACTAGGAGGAGGCTGCCCTCAATTTTGGCTAACAATCCAGACGACAAATTAATAATTAAGTTAGATAAGTTTTAATAAATAGAAGGGCAAAGTGGGTAGTATGTAGTTAAAGCACGTCTAACACACAATATGAATACCAAAGAGCAGCCAATAATACAGTTTAAGATTGGTAAATACCCAAACCGTATAACTGCAGTACAGTGATGTTGACATCATTTTTTTTTTTTGGGTCAAAATGTTGACATCATATTTGAATCACTAATATTGATCTTTTTGATGTCAAACTTTCAAACATTAAAGAAACATATGGTTCAGTGATATATTCTTTGGAGTTCTCAAAAAAATAAACCTCTTGTCTTATGAATAGATGTGACAGCAAAAATATCAAAAGGTAGAAGATGGGACATTCACTGCGTGCAGAAAAATGCAATAACTTTTTTTTTTTTAATTTTAAAAACAACTGAAACATGTAGCCGTAGCAATTTATGCAAGCATGAAGCTTGAGCAAACGAACTTCACAAATTGTTGTCCCTTTGAATTCATGATTAAACTACCTCCCCAACAAGGTGGAAAGTTTAGCTTAATCTGCAGAAACACTTCGCCGAGTTTTAAAAGACTGAAACCTGAAAAGTACAAATTCAAGTTAGAGCTCCCTTGGCCGAAACTTTCAAGTCGGTGCGTGATAAAACTCAAATCAAGTCAGCGCCATAAAAGTCGACAAAAATCAACTGCCTCCCTAAAGGTGGTAAATACTTGGTGGTGCGATCCGGTCCAGTCCAAACAAGCAACATAATAAAATCAGATCCAGACTGATTTTTCAGGTTGGACCGTGTTTTAGGCCAGGGAACCAAATCAAACCACTTTGACTGATCCGGGTTCTAGGCCAGGAACCAGACCACTTTGACTAATTCGGTCTAGTCCAAGTCAATTTTTTTAAAGAAATATTTTTGTAATTTAGTTGTTACATTTTATTTAATGTTGTTGGAGTTTTTTTTTTAAGGATTTATGATTAAGTTTTATTTTTTATGATGATTTTTATATGATTATAGGTGTTTTTATTATCTTATTGTATTCATCATATTTAAATCTTTGTTTCCAACATATTTTTTTGTTGTTGTTGGATATTCTTATATATTTATAATGTTTTAATTTTATTTGACGTGTTTTATTTTATTATAGGTATTTTAATGGTCTTAATTGTGTTTAATATATTCAGATTTTGCCTTCTAAAGAGAAAAGTGAAAACTTTGCCAAAAAGCATGAAGGATCATAAACTAATTAACCTTAAATATGGCGAGAACATGAATCCCTACAGAATGATCTTTTCCCTGGTTTTCTTTCCCGCCCTTTCTGAGAGAAAGCAGATAGAGAGCAAAAGAGCTACATGCAGATATAAAAGAGACGAAGGAGACAGAGAAGGAGCCAAGGCTGTGACAAGAGTCAAACATGTTCTTCCTCTCAAGTGAGAGAGCGTCCAATTAATGAAAACGACAGCGTCATTGACTCCAGTTTTCATGACAATTTGTTCTTTAAAATAGACATTTTTTTAAATGTTAAGTGTCAATTTTGTCCCGGAAGTATCTCGTCAGGAGTAATTTTACCTTGGGAGTTTTTCTTGGAACAATGTTGCCTTGGAAGTTTTTTTTTGGAGCAATGTTGTCCCTCCATCAACGGTCAACTAACGGTTAACGGTTAGTTGACCATTGACCAAGGGGCAACATTGTTCCAAGAAAAAACTTCCGGGGCAAAATTGCTCCAAAAAAAACTTCCGGGACAAAATTGCTACTTAACCCAAAAAAAATGTTAAAAATGTTATTTATGATATCATATATTTTTAATTCTTATTTATATAATATCTAGGGGTGGAAAGAGGCTAGACCAGCCTAGGCTTCACCCTCCAATTCAAATTTTAAATATAAAAATTAAATAACTAATTTATAGAATTAAATAATTTTACTTTTATAAATAATTATATAAGATTATATATTTATAAAGAATTAAAAGGAAACTTTTATGTGAAATATTTTAATTTTTTTAAAAAAATAAATAAAGGGCACTTTCAATTTTTAACATGTTTTTAAAAAATGCTAAAAGAAAAGAATTGAATTAAAACTTAAGAGAGCAATTTTTGTATTTCTCTTTTTTTTTAATTAAATTTAATCTTTCTGTTAAAAGCGCTATGTGAATCTTGTAATTCTTCTATATATTTATTATCTTTCTATTTAATTATTTTTCCTGTAACTTGTAAGTCATTTTCTTTTTCCTTTGAACTTCTTTTTTTATATATAAGAAATGTATTGTAATGGATATAAATTTTAATTTTCCTAAAATATGTTTAACCCATAGAGATATTTTGGTGGAAATATTGACATTCATTTGTTCAATATTAATATTGTATTATATTTTAAATATATTTTATTCTCATGGAAGGATTCAATCATGCACACACACAACCATTTTATAATAGGGATCAAATCAGTAAAGTCCCACTGTATAAATGATTAAAAAGAATATTTCAGAAAAATAAATTTTTATGATAAAAGATACTTTAATTAAGTTTTTAATTATATAAATTAGTTATTTAATTTTTATATTTAAAATTTGAATTGGAGGGTGAAGCCTAGGCTGGTCTAGCCTATTTCCACTCCTAGATATTATATAAATAAGAATTAAAAATATATGATATCATAAATAACATTTTTTTTTGGTTAAATAGCAATTTTGCTCCGGAAGTTTTTCTTGGGAGCAATGTTGCCCCGGAAGTTTTTCTTTAAGAGCAATTTTGCCCCTCCGTTAACAACCCTAACGGTCAACGGTTAGTTGACTGTTGACGGAGGGGCAACATTGCTCCAAAAAAAAACTTTCGAGGCAACATTGCTCAAAAAAAACTTCCGGGGCAAAATTGCTCCTGATGAGATACTTTAGGGGCAAATTGATACTTAACCCTTTTTTTAAATGATTTGAGTTGATGTACGGAATATAAAATTTTTATTTGCATGTTCATTTTCTTCTTATCTTTGTATTAAATATTATGTGTACCAACTGAGCCAAAAAAAAAAAGTGTACCAAACATAACTTTATATTTTTTTCTATAAATAATCTTACTAGGTACAATAAGAAAACTTTGGAGACGTCATGGTATAATTATTAAATCATTACGTTGCTGTATGAAGTATGAACACTTTGAAGGTTTTTTTTCTTTTTTTTTGGTCAACAGAAGATTTTATTAATAAAAATCACAGAAGTGACTCTTACATAAGAGGAGAAAACAACAGTGTGAGAAAACAAACAAGAAGACTTGACTTGCTTGATGGTTCTATAATGAAGCTGTCAGATTTTTCAATATACATCTCATTCTAAGATTACGCCTATGATACAAAATTTAAAAGAATTTAATTTGCAAAATTTTAATATAATATGTAATGCTTGGTGGCACACAGTACTAAGTATTGTATCATATAAAATAATACTAGTATTATCCTATGTCACGTGATATATGAGATAACACGGTTACACCTTTTGCATCGAACGTAATCTTTAATGCTCACACCAAACATATTGAGATCAATACTCACTTTTTTCATGATCAAGTTATTGCCAAGCAGTCTACTATCAACTAAGTTCTGTCTAGAGATTAACTAACGAATTGTCTCACTTTTAACTTTTACAACTTTTTTTTAAAACATATTTACCACATAAATCACTTAAAATAAGTTAAACCAAATATCTTATAAGTCACTCACTGTTGTACATTTCATTGCTTTCCATCACATTGTTTTGGAACTTAGATCGGTCAAACCGATCCAGTCTGGACATCAACCTAGTTTTGTACTTTTAAAAAAATAAAATTAGAATTTCATATTAATTACTCTGAAATTTTCAAGTTCTCACTGGTTTGTCCTTGGGTTAGCTTCGATTTAACTTTGGTATAACCCACTACCTTTGACCTAGTATCTCGACCGGTTTAGTGACCGGTCCAAATTTCACTCTATGACAAACTCGAACTAATTCCAACACCCCTGGTGTCAAGGGGATGTTCCAATACATAGTTAGGCCTAGTCACAGTACACCAAGTCGAAGCCCAAAAGAAGTGTAGCATCTCAAGGTGGAAGTTGAGTCCAATTATTTGTAAGCTTCATCTTGCTTTGTACTCCAGTCTTAAATATAGGATCTAGTTACCAATAAGAGTTAGGCCTAATAAAAGGAACTAACCCCCTCACAATGTGACAAACCAAAGTTTAAATTCCCGCTAAAAATAGGTGTTCACATTTAGTAATTGACAACACCTCAAATAAGATTGTTTCAATGAAAGGAAAAAAAATAAAGATAAATGTAGGACCTAATTTATGATGTAAACTGCACTACAAGCTTAAGTCTTACATTTAGGGACTGGAGTTAGTTTATTTCTGTAATAGGCAATATGAGATCAAAATAAAGGATGCCTTACTGGGCAAAATGAGACAGAAATTAAAATGCGTAGTTTTTTTTTAGAGAGAGAAGGGGGGGGGGGGAGTGGAACAACTTTTTTTTTTTTTATACATGGTAAGTGGAAAAAATGCCCTGCCCAACAACCTCTTGTGATGAAAGACAAGTGTGATAGAAATTAATTGTATTCTAAGAATATGATCTTTACTAATTAATTGTTATTTTTATGTTACCATAAAATTAAAAGTCCGTTAAGAACAACAAAAAATTGAAAACATTATGTTAACAAACAAATAAACTACCAAAATCTTGAAATACATCAATGGTAAAAAAGATCTATGAATAGTATTCACCCATTCCAGGTAATAGTATTCTGGTTGCAGGCTTGAAAGCTAACAGAATTTGTACAAAAGTTCAGATTTGTACAGTGAAAAGAGAAACTATGAAACATTATTTTTGCGTATTGCATCAACTTCTTAAACCTGCATACTCCACTGTTGAGGGAGCCAGGCAAAACTCTCCAACAAAGAGAGCTAGTCACATACATACATATGCACATTGACATACAGTTTTTTGGCTAGTGACTTTGAGAGGTAAAATCAGGCTCGGATGGCTTCTGAGGCAGCAGAGGCAACAATCTGGGTGACAATCTGTTGTTATGTTCCCTGTGTTGTCGCAAGTTTCGTAAGGCGTTGGCACGAACCTTGAAGCATAAATGGTGGCACCAAGACTTGGTGTTGATGATGATGAAGATCCATTCTCATTGGCCAAAGTATCTTTTGGTCTTTCTTCTGCTTCACGCAATTGCCTCTCTACCTTCTTTTTGCTGTAACGACGCCAAGTTGCTTGTATGAAACAGGCACCCCAAGTCTTCCATTACAAGGAATAAAAGCTGCAACAAAAACATTGGTAAACTCAGATTATGCTTGGATTCTCTAGATTTTTCCTGTGTCTAACTGTAATATAGTTGTATATGGTTTATCCACATCATCTCCTAGCATCAGTCTGCAAGAAAAGGAGGGAAATGATGTACTCCCTCCCCTCCTGAAAAAAGGATCTATTTGGAGAGTTGATCTTTGTTCTAAATATAAGATCTATTAACATATTCATCAATATTTTACCAATTTACGGGAAGGAGAGAATTAAGGAATATAACTACGATGTTTTAGAAAATACATGTCACATTAACTAATTTAACTAACTTCATTGATATATTCAAATTAGATAAATATATCTTTCTTATATTAAAGACCGGAGAGAGTAATATTATCAAACCTTGCTTGAAGTGTGCTGAAGTTGTTTGCTATGAAGTCTTCGGAATTGGGAAGCGACAAACTTCAAGTCATTAAGCATGAGAGCAAAAGCTTCAACTTCTTATTTAGATTCCACTATTTTTGTTGAAATGGGAAGATTTGAAGAGGAATTGGGGTCCAAGGCCCATGTTAGAAGCTCTTCACCATAGAAGTCACCAGTTTGCAGAACTGAGGAGTTGAAGAAACTAGTTCTTCCTCCATTTGTGGTCATAGTAGCGAGCTTTCCTTGAATGATGAAGAGCATTTCGTAGACCAGATCTCCTTCACGAATGGTGTAACTCTTCTATGCATAGTAGTGAAAACGTAGATTTTACCTAAAAACGGAAGGAGAATGAAAAATCGTAAAACGTAAAACCGTAACGTAGTAAAATCGTAAAAACATAAAAGTGTTTGGAAAATTAATAAAATCGTTTTAATAAAAAAAATCGTAAAATCGTAGTGATAAATCAAGTTTTTAACTACTATGCTTCTATGTATAAAGAATTGGCTTCAATCTATCAGCCATTGCATCCAACAATTGTTCGTCCATTTTTTCAAAAATTTGCACCTAATTCAATAAGACCACAAACATGTTTATTACACTTGTGAAGTTATACCTGACAAAAGCTAAAAACAAGTGAAGTTCTCAACTAGACTTAAGTGGGTGTTTGGGAGAGCTTAGAATAACCTCTTTTGCCATTTATGAGACAAAACTACTCTCATAAATTTACCTCATACAATGCAAAATCATTTAAAATATGTTACACCAAACACCCACAAATGCATTTTAACTCACTCCACTTTTAACTAAAACATACTCTAAAATGCTTATATGTCAGATTTAACTGATTTAATCCACCTATCTTTTATAAATCGATAAGAATATCCTCAAAAGACAAGAAGAAATGACTATGGATTATGATACCCACTTTTTTTAAGTGAAGCCAAGCAAAGATGATGCTTTATGTCCCTCCTGAGATCTTAAGGAAGGTTGCGAATTAATGCTTCTTCTTCAACACCCCGGTTTTGTTGCCATTTGTAATGTTCTTACCGTCTAATTCTTTCCCTCAAGTTCTCAGGAAGCATACGGTGGGCCATTTATTGCTCTGCATCTCTCCTTTTGACTCTCATCTCCTCAACTCTAACAGTTGTAGATTGCAGATATTTCTGTAAATAAATTTGACACAATTCATGAATTCATTCAATGAAGGGGGTTTGACAGAGACAAACTTATAATGCCCAGAAAGATAAAAGCAATTCCAGTCTATGAATTTGCAAGGACATTTCAGAGACAATCATTTTTTAGATATTTCTCTTGGTGTCAGATGATTGTATTTAACAAGACGCGACACTGGAATCAGTCATGATGTTTCCTTGGTTTGAAATATATTATGATCCTATTTCCTGGGTTTTAGGAAGCTAATGAAATCTAAATCCAACACAAATGTAGATCAGATTCATTAGTTTATATGTATGATCTGTATTCTTAAAAAGGATTACCTGACTAATCCAAAGACGGCGATCCAGATAGCAAAGATTATCTCCGCGACATAAGTGCTTGTCTTAAGGTTCTATCCCAGAGAACTGAAAAGGAGGCCAAGAACTAATAAATCCATACAAACTAACGGAACAGTATTATAAAGCTATAAAGGCTTCAAAGGTCATAAAATATGAACCTTGCATATGCAATGAAAGTGGAGAACAGAGAATATGATTCACAAACCTTAAATTGCGCAAACCCCACCAAAAGCAATAGAAGAACTTCTGAGGAAAATCTGTCGTTGAATTAACCACACCACATTGCAGAGCATCCGCATATATTCCAAAATTGAATTGTGTTGAGTTGGTAATGTGAGAAGGATCAACAACAGCACATGCGTTAGTGAGAAGTGAAACGACGGTTTCATTCTGTTTACCACAGATCAGATACTTATTATCATCATATCCTGTATTTCTGAATGCTCCGTGCCAGCACCGATCCCCTGATTCTATCGAAAGCAGGTACCAAATAGCTCCAACCAACTGGTATGCCAAATTTTATTCGTTATCATCGAATCTGAGAATGACTTCTGGGAATATAGATAAGTTTAATTGCATAGTGAAGTGACAGAATTAGCTTACATGACTTGCCAGCTTAAACAGAAAAAGATTATAAGCAGCTCCAGCATGCTGTCTCAGTGAGTATGCCAGAAGTTCTTGTTACTTCTTTGAATAATGGGTAAATGCGCAAGAGTCTTGGCACATACTGGACCACGATCATTTATGTCAACAAGTCCTTCGCCAGAAATGGAACTGAGGCCTCAAGTTTTGGAAAGATAAATAAAATAACCACCTGAATAATCAATCATACAATACAAAGTGTTAAAATGACATCATATTATGTCTCTCAAAACAAACTTCTTTTTGTTACATCAAGAGGGTTAGATTCCATGCTTTACAGTATAAGAAAGTACTTAGGAACAGTGACGGAGCTTAATGGATACAATGGGTGGCCATACCCCCCTCCAAAAAAAAAAAAAAAATGTTACAAATATTTAATATATTTAGCTAAAATTTATATATTTGGCCCCCAAATATTTTTTTTAAAAAAATTAGTTTATGTGTATACATGGTCCCTCCAAATATTTCTTCCAAGCTTCGCCACTGCTTAGGAGATGAGCAGAACAGGGAGATACCTGTGGAAGTGCAACAATAGACAGAACATCGATGACAACGGATGAAGATAAGTATCTTTTCATGATAGCCCGATGATCGTTAACGAGCTCGCCCCTTCCAAATACGCGAGAAGAAGGAGCAATAAATCCAGTTCGAAACTGTAAGATTATGTGAAGGATGTAGAAAAGAGCAAAGAATGTGCGAAGAACCGAAGCAATAATCTGCAAGTTTCGATTCATCGTAAGGCATTCGCCAGTCTCTCCAATTGCTGGGATGTAAAAGAACAGTGGATCCACAGAGACAGCCATAACAGATGTGATTACAAATATTTTGTTCCATTTCTGAAGGAACGACCCCTGTGGATCAAGAATCTTTCTTTTAGGAGCCAACGTCTTGGGCGGTCTACCACTTATAGGATGAACAGTTGAGGATTTTCGGAAGTTTTTTATCTTATCAGACCCATTCTCAAGTCTTCTTTTGATACTGTCTAAAACAGCGCTTACGCTTGGCCTCAGTTTTCTTCCATGATATCCATTATCGTTAGTAATAGATGATGACTCTGAACTCCAATCATCAAACTACGTAGGAACGTAAACTTATCTTAGTAAGTAGCTTCAAGTATGTGTAAACCAAAAATATTGAAAGGTAGATCCAATGCATATCTCGTCCAACCCAAGAATGACGCATGTCAGCCCCAGTTAGTTTCAACTTTCTCAAAATATCCAAAAAAAAAAAAAGATCAAGTCTGCAAGGGGACATCCAACAACTAGGTGCTGCGTGCTTTATGTTTCTTAATGATATCTTTATATTGTTTAAGTTTCTTTAGTGGCAGCTAGGGAGGAGTTCATGGAAAAGGAACAGGCTGCCCTCAATTTTGGCCAACAATCCAGACGACAAATTAATAGGTTGGATTAACTTTTAATAAATAGAAGGGCTAAGCGGGTAGTTTGTAGTTAAAGCACGGTCTAACACACAATATGAATATAGAAGAGTAGCCAATAATCCAGTTTATAACATAAGATTGGTAAATACCCAAATCATATAATTGCAGTATAGTGATGGTGATACCATGATCATATTTGAATTACTAATTGATGCTTTTTGATGTCAAACTTTCATAATTTAAAGAAACATATGCTTCAGTGATATTCATTAGAGTTCTCAATAAAATAAACTTGATGTCCTATGAATAGATGTGGCAGCAAAAATATCGAAAGTCAGAAGATGGGGATATTCACTGCGTGCAGAAATATGAAATTAAAAAAAAAAAATTACTGAAACATGTAGCTACTTATGGGAGCATGAAGCTTGAGCAAACGAACCTCAAAAATTTGTGTCCCTTTGAATTCATGATTAAACTACCTTCCCAACAAGGTGGAAAATTTAGCTTAATCCAGAGAAACACTTCACCAAGTTCTAAAAGACTGAAACCTGAAAAGTACAAATTCAAGTTAGAGCTCCCTTTTCTGAAACTTCCAAGTCAAGTCAGCGCCATGAAAAGTTAAAAAGATCAGCACCCTTCCCTGCCCACTTCACATTATAGGGAAAAAAATTAAAAATAAAACGTCAGAATCAAAGAGAAGCCAAAATGAACTGAATGAATATATAGGAAGCTTAGGATTTCAGCACCAGGTAGCAGGCAGACGAAATTAAGATTAAACAGGCAAATGTTGTTTAATTCAAGCGTAAGGTTCGACTTGGACCTTTTATCGAACAGGGAGGGGACAATCACCAACAATTCAAGCATGATCACTTCATAAAAGAAAGCAGAGAAGATAAAACTAAGAAAGTAGCAAAAAACTTGCAGAAAAGATAAAACTAGAAAATGGGCTTCAAGTTTGCTGCGTCTTGGCAGAGAAAAGTGAAAATTTTGCCAAAAAGCATGAAGGATCATAAACTAATTAACCTTAAATATGGCGGGAATAGGAATCCCTACAGAATGATCTTTTCCCTGGTTTCTTTCCCGCCCTTTCTGAGAGAATGCAGGTAGAGAGAAACAGAGCTACATGCAGATATAAAAGAGACGAAGGAGACAGAGAAGGAACCAAGGCTGTGACAAGACTACAAGAGTCAAAGATGTTCTTCCTCTCAAGTGAGAGAGCGTCCAATGAAAACGAGTAAACGACAGCGTCAATGAATATAGTTTTCATGGCTATTTGTTCTTTAAAATTGACATTTTTTTAAATGACTTGAGTTGACGTACGGAATATAGGATTTTTATTTGCATGTGCACTTTCTTCTTATCTTTGTATTAAATATTATGTGTACCAGGCATAACTTTATATTTTTTCTATAAATGATCTTACTACGTACAATAAGAGAAGACTTTCGAGACGTCATGCTATAATTACTGAATCATTACGTTACCATATGGAGTATGAACACTTGGCTCTATAAAAGAAGCTGTCAAAGATTTTTCAATAATACATCTCATTCCAAGATTACGCAAATGATACAAAATTTAAAAGAATTTAATTTGCAAAACTTTAATAATATTTGTAATGCTTGGTGCCACAAAGTACTAACTATTGTATCATATAAAATAATACTGGTATTATCCTATGTCATGTGATACATGAGATAACAGAGTTGCACCCCTTTTATGCTTGTACCAAACATATTGAAATCGATACTCACTTTGTTCATTATCAAGTTATTGCCAAGCAATCTATTATCAACTATCTTTTGTCTAGAGATTACAAGATAAAATTTTTCTTACATATTTACCACATAATGCAAAAAATCACTTAAAATAAGTTAAACCAAATACCTCATAAGTTACTCAGTGTTGCACAATTTCATTGCTTTCCATGACATTGTTTTGAAACCTGGACCAATTGAACTGGACAGAAAACTGGTCAGTAAACCAGTCTAGTCTAAGTATCAACCTGGTTTGGCACTTTTTTTAAAAAAAGCTGATTTTTAAAAATATTTCTTTAGGATTTTAAATTAATTACTCTGAAATTTTCAATTTCTCACTGGTTTGGCAGAGGGTTAGCTTCTATTTGACTTCGATCTAACCCATTGACTCTTGACCTAGTAACTTGGTCGGTTTAGTGGCCAATCCGAATTTTAAAACCTTGATTCATGACAAACTCAAACTAATTTCAGCACCCCTGGTTTAAGGGGTATGTTACAATACATAGTTAGGCCCAGTCACAACAAACCAAGTCTCAAGGTGGAAGTTGAGTTCAATTTTTTTTTCTGACATCTTTCTCTCAAGCCCTTTAGGGATAGGGGTGAAAAATAAGTGGACAACGCTATAAAAAGAAAAGTAGTCGTAGCAAGTCCGCCTTGAAATTCTAGTTCTCAAACCAGCCGAGAACTTCTTCCAAGCGTTCCCGCATTAGTAAGTATAAAGCTAGCGTAGTGCCTGCTGGTGAGGTCAATTCCATTCTCTTATTAGCTTACTCAAAAGGGATTTCTATAATTGCAAGCTACATCTTGCTATGTATTCCAGTTCTAAATATAGGACTTAGTTACCAATAAGAGTTAGGTCTAGTAGAATGAACTAACCCCTCACAATATGACAAACCAAAGTTTAAATCCCTACTAGAAAGGTGATCACATTTAGTTACCGACAATATCTTAAATAAGATTGTATCCAATAGAAGCAAAATAAAATAAATAAATAAAGATAAATGTAAGATCTAGTTTGTAATGTAAATTGCACTACAAGCTAAATACTAATTCAAGATCGGAGGTAGTTTATTTTTGTAATAGGCAATATGAGATTAAAATAAAGGATGCCTCACAGAAAGCGAAATGGGAGAGAAATTAAAATGCATAGTTTTTATTTTTTTTAAAAAAAAAAGGAGGAAAGTGAAACAACTTTGATAGAGGATGCTGAGAAGAAAGCCCTCATGGAAGAAAAGTCCTGCCCAATAACTTTGATAGAAGTTAACTGTATTCCAAGAATATGATCTTTAATGATTAATTGTTACTTTTATGTTACCATAAAATTAAAAGTCCGTTAAGAACAACAAAAACTTGAAAACATTAATATGTTAACAAACAAACAAACAAACTACCAAAATCTTGAAACATATCAATGGTAGAAAAAGATCTATAAATAGTATTCAGTCATTCCAGATAATAGGATTGTGGTTGCAGACTTAAAAACTAACAGAATTTGTACAAAAGTTCAGATTTGAACAGTGAAAAGAGAAACTATGAAACATTATTTTTGCATATCGCATCAACTTCTTAAACATGCACACTCCACTGTTGAGGGAGCCAGGCAAAAACTCTCCAACACAGCTAGTCACATACATATATACATACATATGCACAATGACATACAATTTTGACTAGTGACTTTGAGAGGTAAAATCAGGCTCAGATGGCTTCTGAGGCAGCAGAGGCAACAATCTGGGTGACAATCTGTTGTTCTGTTCCCTGTGTTGTCGCAAGTTTCGTAAGGCGTTGGCAGCGAACCTTGAAGCATAAATGGTGGAACCAAGACTTGGTGTTGATGATGATGAAGATCCATTCTCATTGGTCAAAGTATCTTTTAGTCTTTCTTCTGCTTCACGCAATTGCCTCTCTACCTTCTTTCTACTGTAACGACGCCAAGCTGCTTGTATGAAACAGGCACCCCAAGTCTTCCATTGCAAGGAATAAAACCTGCAACAAAAATATTGGTAAACTCAGATTATGCATGGATTCTCTAGATTTTCTTGTGTCTAACTGTAATATACTCTCTCTAGTCCTTATTATAAAGCACCAACTAATAAATCTCATAAGCCAATAAAAACAGTTAAAGTCAATAAAGTTGCCCTATAATTTAAATAACTTTCAATATTACCTCTACTAATTGTACTAAACTTTAATATTATATTAATTATTACTCCAACTCACAATCCTCATTAATTATAGGCAGACATAGAAACAAATAATTAATGCTCATTGGGAACAAGCAAGTGCCCTATAAAAAGAACTAAATAAACTTGTTAGTTGGTGCCTTATAATAAGGACCAGAAGGAGTAGTTGTATATGATTTATGCACATTATCTCCTAGCATTATTCTGTGAGAAAATGGGGGAAAATGATGTAATCCCTCAGGTCCTTAATATTGGACCTATTTGGGTAGTTGATGTTGGTTCTAAATATAAGATCTATTGTTGTCAATATTTTTCTAAGTTACCCCTATTGATGCTCTTTTAATAATTAAGGAAAAGAGGACATTAAGGAATTAAGGAAGATGCCTAGGGTGTTTAAGAAAATAAATGTCATATTAACTAACTTCATCAATCTAATCAAGTTAGCTAAATATGTTTGTCTTATATTAAGGATAAGAGGGAATAATATTATCAAGCCTTGCCTGAAAGTGTGCTGAAGCTGTTTGCTATGAAGTCTTCGAAATTGGGAAGTGACAAACTTCAAGTCATCAGGCATGAGAGCAAAAGCTTCAACTTCTGATATAGATTCCACTGTTCTTGTTGAAATAGGAAGATTTGAAGAGGAATTGGGGTCCAAGGCCCATGTTAGAAGCTCTTCACCACAAAAGTCACCAGCTTGCAAAACTGAGGAGTTGAAGAAACCAGTTCTTCCTCCATTTGTGGTCATAGTAGCGAGCTTTCCTCGAATGATGAAGAGCATTTCATCGACTGGATCTCCTTCACGAACAATGTAACTCTTCTCCGTATAAAGAATTGGCTTCAATCTATCAGCCATTGCATCCAACAATTGTTCGTCCATTTTCTCAAAGATTGGCACCTAAGTCAATAAGATCATAAACATGTTCAATTCACTTGTAAAATTATACTTGACAAAAGCTAAAAACAAGTGAAGTTCTCAACTATACTTAAGTGGGTGTTTGGGAAAGCTTAAAATAAGCTCTTTTGCCATTTATGAGACAGAACTACTCTCACAAATGTACCTCGTACAATGTAAGATCATTTAAAATATGCTAAACCGAACACCCACTTTGTATTATAACCGAGTCCATTTTTTATTGAAAGCTGCTTTAAAATGCTTACATGTTTGTTTTAACTGATTTAATCCACCTATCTTTTATAAATCGTTGAGAATATCCTTAAACGAAAAGAAGAAATGACTAAGGATGATGATACCCACTTTCTTAAGTAAAGCCAAGCAAAGATGACGCTTTATGTCCCTTCTGAGGTCTTTAGGAAGGTTGCGAATTAATGCTTCTTCTTCAACACCCCGGTTTTGCTGCCATTTGTAATGTTCATACCGTCTAATTCTTTCCCTCAAGTTCTCAGGAAGCATACGGTGGGCCATCCATTGCTCTGCATCTCTCCTTTTGACTCTCATCTCCTCAACTCTAACAGTTGTAGATTGCAGATATTTCTGTAAATAAATTTGACACGATTCATGAATTCATTCAATGAAGGGGGTTTGACATAGACAAACTTATAATGCCCAGAAAGATAAAAGCAATTCCAGTCTATGAATTTGCAAGAAATTTCAAAGAAAGACAATCATTTTTAGACATTTCTTGGTGTCAGATAATTGTATTTGACAAGACGCGACACTGGAATCAGTCATGCTGTTTCCTTGGTTTGAAATATAGTGTGATCCTATTTCCTAGGTTTTAGGGAGCTAATGAAATCTAAATCCAACACAAATATAGACCAGATTCATTAGTTTATATGTATGATCTGTATTCATAAAAAGGATTACCTGCATGTTTCCAATAAGCAAAGAGAACAGAACTAATCCAAAGACGGCGATCCAGATAGCAAAGATTATCTCCGCGACATAAGTGCTTGTCTTAAGGTTCTGTCCAAGAGAACTGAAAAAGAGGCCAAGAACTAATAAATCCATACAAACTAACGGAACAGTATTATAAAGCTATAAAGGCTTCAAGGCTCATAAAATATGAACCTTGCATGTGCAATGAAAGTGGAGAACAGAGAATATGATCCACAAACCTTAAATTGCGCAAACCCCACCAAAAGCAGTAGAAGAACTTCTGAGGAAAATCTGTTGTTGAATTAACCACACCAGATTGCAGAGCATCCGCATATATTCCAAAATTGAATTGTGTTGAGTTGGTAATTTGAGAAGGATCAACAACAGCACATGCGTCAGTGAGAAGTGAAACGACGTTTTCATTCTGTCTACCACAGATCAGATTCTTGTCATCATATCCTGTACTTCTGAGTCTGAATGCCTCGTGCCAGCACCGAACCCTTGATTCTATCGAAAGCAGGTACCAAAAAGCTCCAACCAACTGGTATGCCAAATTATTTTCGTTATCATAAAATCTAAGAATGACTTCGATAAGTTTAATTGCATAGTGAAGTGACAGAATTAGCTTACATGACTTGCCAGCATATACAGAAAAAGATTATAAGCAGCTCCAGCCCATGGTGTCTCCGTGAGTATGCCAGAAGTTCTTGTTACTTCTTTGAATAATGGGTAAATGCGCAAGAGTCTTGGCACATACTGGATCATGATCATATATGTCAACAAGTCCTTCGCCAGAAATGGAACTGAGTCCACCAGTTTTGGAAAGATAAATAAAATAACCACCTGAATAATCAACCATACATTACAAAGTGTTAAAATGAAATCATATTATGTCTCTCAAAACAAACTTTTATTTGTTACTTCAAGAGGGTTAGATTCCATGCTTTACAGTATAAGGAAGTACTTAGGAGATGAGCAGAACAGGGAGATACCTGTGGAAGTGGAACAATAGACAAAACATCGATGATAAAGGATGAAGATAAGTATCTTTTCATGATAGCCCAATGATCGTTAACGAGCTCGCCCCTTCCAAATACGCGAGAAGAAGGAGCAATAAATCCAGTTCGAAACTGTAAGATTATGTGAAGGATGTAGAAAAGATCAAAGAATGTGCGGAGAACAGAAGCAATAATCTGCAAGTTTCGATTCAACGTAAGGCATTCGCCAGTCCCTCCAATTGCTGGGATGTAAAAGAACAGTGGATCCACAGAGACAGCCAAAACAGATGTGATTACAAATATTTTGTTCCATTTCTGAAGGAACGACCCCTGTGGATCAAGAATTTTTTTTTCAGGAGCCAATGTCTTGGGCGGTCTATCACTTATAGGATGAACAGTTGAGGATTTTCGCAAGTTTTTTATCTTATCAGACCCATCCTCAAGTCTTCTTTTGATACTGTCTAAAACAGCGCTTACGCTTGGCCTCAGTTTTCTTCCATGATATCCATTATCGTTAGAATTTTTCTCCTCAGTAGTAGATGATGCCTCTGAACTCCAACCATCAAACCTGCATAGGAACATAAACTTATCTTAGTAAGTAGCTTGAAGTATGTGTTAGCAAAAAATATAGTGATGTTGATACCGTGATCATATTTGAATCACTAATTGATCTTTTTGATGTCAAACTTTCATACTTTAAAAAGAACATCTGCTTCAGTGACATTCGTCTAGTTCTCAATAAAATAAACCTGTTGTCTTATGAATAGATGTGGCAGCAAAAATATCAAAAGGTAGAAGATGGGATATTCACTGCTTGCAGGAATAAAAATTAAAAAATTTAAAAAACTGAAACATGTAGCAGTAGCAATAGCAATTTATGGGAGCATTAAGCTTAAGCAAACGAACCTCACAAATTTTTGTCGCTTTGAATTCATGATTAAACTACCTGCCCAACAAGGTGGAAAATTTTAGCTTAATCTACAGAAACACTTGGCCAAGTTCTAAAAGACTGAAACCTGAAACGTACAAATTCAAGTTAGAGCTCCCTTCGCCGAAACTTCCAAGTTGGTGCGTGATAAAACTCAAGTCAAGTCAGCGCCATAAAAGTCAACAAAAATCAACACCATCCCCTAAGGATGGGCAAAAGCCCGGTGGTCAATTCAGTCTAGTACAACCCGAGCTGGTCCGGTTCGGTCTGCTCCAATCCAAATAAGAACATAATAAAATTAGACTACACTGTCTGGTCAGGTTGGACCGGATTCTAGGCCAGGGGACGATATCACTTTCACTTGAACTACTTAAGTTTAGTCAATCCAAGTCAGTTTTTTAAATATTTGTGGAATTTAGATGTTACATTTTATTTAATGTTGTTGGAGGTTTTTAAGGATTTATAAGTAAGTTTTATTTTTTATGAGTATAGTATTTTTATTATCTTAATTGTATTTATCATGTTTAAATATTTGTTTCCAACAAATTTTTTTTATTGTTGTTGGATATTCTTATAGATTTATGATGTTTTAATTTTATGTGACGTATTTTATATTATTATAGGTATTTTTATAATCTTAATTATGTTTAATAGATTCAAATTTTGCTCTTTAAAAAGAAAAATAAATAAATAAATTTAGATCCTAAACTAATTGGACCCGTCCAGGAAGTGTTTGATCCAGTCCGACCTTGGGTTGGTGTTGGACCAGAGTAGACCACGGGCTGCATTGTATAGCCCGAGATGACTTTTTTCCCTATTTGCCACTTTTTAAATAAATAATTACCATTTTGCCACTGTTTTCAAAATATTTCCCCATCTGCCACTTTTAGTCGACTAAATCGTGGTTTAGTCGACTAAAAGTCGTGGGTTCTTTTTTTTTTTGGATGACCGCGAAATTTAGTCGACTAACCCACTCAGGTTAGTCGACTAAATGTATATAAATTCAAAATAAAGATCTTCTATCTACTACTGTTTAGAAAAATGAATTTATCATTTAAAAAATCTTGAAAATCTTCAATTTCGGCTATTCAAATTAAATTTGAACAATTCATCCAACGAAAACCAATATTTAGTGTGGTTCTTTTTTACTTATTTATATGAAAAGTTTACTTGGGTTGGATTTTTTAATGGCTTGTCAAGTAAGGACCTAGTTTTACGGCTTGAAAAGTATGATTATTTATGTCATCAAGCTTTGAATGTTTGTATAATTGTATTTGTACGTCTGGATTATTGCGTCCCTATTGGACTAATTTTTGTCGCAAAAGGTGGGGATTTTATGTATTGTGCCCTTCAACTTCATGATTGTTTGGGTGACGAAAAGCCGAATGAAGTCGGCGGAAATTGAAGTAAATTGTAAGATCGGATGGGGCTAATATCTAAACTTGATAAACAAATGCCCCAGTATATTACATATGTTGATCATATATATATTCTTGTTTCATAGGATTATATACGGTAGAAAATATTAACTGCTAGCCTAGATAAACTCTAATATCTAGAGATAGATCCTAATATCTAAGAATTACAAATTTACATAATCTTCTAACTAGATCCTAAGATCTCTCCAACAATCAAGATTATAGTGAGAGAAAATTTGCCCTTAATTATTTCGAGATTCCAACAAAAATATTTTACTTTCAAGAAACAAATGCCCAATATATATATGTTGATCATATATATGTTCCAGTTTCGCCAAATATATAAAAAAGGTGAAGTTTATCTTTTATTAAAAACAATTAAATTCAGTATATATATGTTTAAAGAAACAAATTAATTTTTTTTTAGGTATATATGAATTTTTTTTATTATATCAATGCCCCGGTAAATATTATATTGCTGTTTTTTTATTAACCTTTTTTTATATCAATGCCACGGTAAATTAAATCCAGTATATTACATTTGTTTATTAAATCCAGTATATTACATTTAATCTAACCCTCCAGCCAACAGGTTAGTCGACTAAATATATTTAGTCGACTAACCTAAGTGGGTTAGTCGACTAAATGAGCAGTCAACAAAAAAAAAAAGGAAACCACGACTTTTAGTCGACTAAACTGTGGTTTAGTGGACTAAAAGTGGCAGATGGAGAAATATTTTGAAAAGAGTGGCAAAATGGTAATTATTTATCTAAAAAGTGGCAGAAAAAAGCCGCCCGAGATCCTCTTTAGACTAGACCTCAAGTTGAGATCAAACCTAGTCTGTCCAATCCACGTTATAATTAAAGAAAACTGTAGAATCAAACAGAACCTAGAATAAATCAAATGATGAGTGTTATAATTAAATAAAACTCAACTTGAGATCCTCTTCAGACCAGATCTCAAGTTGAGATCAAACCCAGTCTGTCCAGTCCATGTTATAATTAAATAAAACTTGGGTTGGTGCTAGACCAGAGTAGACCACGGGCTGCATTGTATAGCCCAAGATCCTCTTCAAACCAGACTTCAAGTTGAGATCAAACCCAGTCTCTCCAGGCCGTCCATGTTATAATTAAATAAAACTGTAGAATCAAACAGAACCTAGAATAAAATCAAACAGAACCCAGAATAAATCAAATGAGGAGTGTGCTTGTGTGGGAAGCATAGCAATTCAGCACCAGGTAGCAGGCAAACAAGATTAAGAACAAACAAGAACATGCTGCTGAATTCCAGCTTAAGGATTCGACTCGGACCTTTTCTCAAACAGGGAGAAGGCGATCACCAACAATCCAAAGCATGATCACTTCATAAAAGAAAACAGAAACAAATCTAGAAATTGGAATTTCAAGTTTGCTGTGTCTTCGCAGAGAAAGTGAAAACCTTGCCCAAAAAAAAAAAAAAAAAGCATAAAGAAAAGGAATTACAAACTAACCTCAAATATGGCGGGAATAAACTCTTGAATATCTTTTTCCCTTCTATAATTTCCCGCGCTTTTCTGAGAGCAAAAAAGAGAGATACATGCAGATAAGCCTGTGATGATTGTGACGGCAGGTTTTGGAAGAAGGAAAGGAATAAATAATAGAGAAAGGAGAAGGAGACCGACCGAAGGCTTGTGAGAAGAGTCAAAGAAGTGTTTATTTCCAGAAGGAGAACGTCCAATGAAAATGGAGTCGTCGTTGACTATAGCTTTTCATATCCGTAACATGTATGCTTCTGGTAAGGTTCCTGGCAATTTCTTCTTTGAAAATTGATAAATTTATTCACTTCTTTGAGTAATAAATATAGATTTTTTTTTTCTTATGCTTGTATTACTCCTATTAAATATATTATGTATACCATGCAGGCCAAGAAAAGAAATTTTTTAATATGCACCATAGATTTTCCCTCCGGTACTTAATATAAAAAAACAGTTCATTTATTTTTTGAAGATTAAGAAAGCTAATTAATAAACTATTTAATCATTAACATATGTTATGTATTATTATATTATATATCAATATATAAGTCAAGCAAATTAGTTTTAAGAAGAATGATAAACATAACTATTTTAATGTAACTCCTTACCACTCTGGCAATATTTATAAATCCTTTATGATCAAAAAATTTGATCTTATTTATAAGTCCAGTTTCAAGGTAATAAATGAGATTGTGATAATTTTACTCATATTAATTGTATCAATAAAAATCAATAGAGATGAAAGAGTTGAAAAATATTTATTCATAAATGAGGCAAAGTTGAAATCTACTCATAATCATTGATATGTGTGCTTGAGTTAAAAAAAGTCAATGGGTTCTTTATTAATGATCGAAGATAGTAACTTTATACTGCCTTCAGTCCCTAATATAGAATATATTTACAAAGTTGATCATAATGCTAAATAAAATACATATTTATCATTCTTCTTTTTTAATTTATCCCTGTTGATATGTTTTCAACAATAATCATAAAAAGAATGAGAATGAGAGAATTAAAGAATATGACTATTAAAAAGAAGGTGATTATAATATTTTAAAAAATATATATCAAATTAACCAAACTAACTAATTTTTTAATTTTATTAAATTAGGTAAATATGACTTATATTAAGGAGAGACTATAGACTACTTTACCAATAAAACAAGCATATATTAAGCTGATTTGCCGGCATCCAAAGCATGCCCTCTTGGGCATATTTTACCAATAAATAATCTTACTAGCATAACAGAAAATAAATTGACATTTCTTACCAATATATATATATATATATATATAAACAAATTGACATTTCTGATTTGACGGACTTTAATTTCAGCATTTAAAAAATTGTTTTTTCACGAGTTTTCTTTTTTTGTTCGCCCACTTTATTTGAAGGCTTTGTCAAATCTTTTCCTTTTTCCGTTCAATCGATCCAATTCCAATTTCAAATGTCAAATATCCAGGCGCTTTGATCTTCCAAGAACACGTTATTCAAATAACAATGTCCTTTGTGAATAAACGACAGAAATCTCGAGTGCAGGAAGAAAAAGAAATCACAACTCCCTTCAGACACACCGTTACGCAAGTAATTATAAAATTTAAAAGATTTTTAATTTATAAAATTTTAATGTAATGTAATTCTTCACACATGTTCTAAATATAAGAGCTATACAATTAGTTTATTTTAATTTAAAATATAAGACCTAAATCCATTTTGTCTCCCAATTCCCCCCCCCCCCCCCCAAAAAAAAAGTACCCTATTAGTTGCACATAATAAGAAAGTTTTCATCCCAAGGCCATAGTTACAAATACACATAATTTAAAAGAGTATTTTGGGAAAAAACACATTTGTCAGCAAAATTTGTACGTAGCTAAAAGATTTTTTTCTTATTTTTGGGAAAAACACATTTGTCAGCAAAATTTGTACGTAGCTAAAAGATTTTTTTTTTCTTTTATCTTCTTTAACACGCATTGATCTTCTGAATTGTCAATCATTGGCTTATTCCTCCAATAACAACAGTGCCTCAATCATTGATCTTCTGAATTTGAAACACCATCTGTTATGTTTGATAGAAGAGGAAGTTGTATTGAACATGGACAAATCTAAAATGAAACATTTAAATTGTTGAATCCTGGGAATAGAAGTGAAACCACGCACAAGTCAATCACAAGGAAGCTTAAAACAGAGCATAACAATATCCATGAAAAACAATTCACTTTGAATTGAAAGGGTTGAGAATAATGATATTTGTCCTATTTTACTATAAGTTTAATCAAGTAACACGACTATTTTATTTGTTTATATGTATTCAGAAATATGCAAACTTCAAGAACTAAGAAGACAAAACATCTCTTTGTAATCCTATTGTCATTCTTTTTTGGTTGATAATATTCGAAAACGATTGTTACCGGAAAGAGTACTCAAAATCATAGCGATGCTTGAGATTTGAGAAGATTTGAAGAGAGAACACAGCCAATAAAAAAAATGGTATTTTAAAAAATCCATAAAAAGATAGTATTTTGAATAATGATGACATTCAAGATGCCACTCAATCAATGTCTAACAACCAAAATATGAAGAAACAGCAATTGGCAATTTTGTGAATTGACATGTAAGAAAGAACACCCGAGGAAAGTGTCTATTAGCAACAAGTATATATAGACAAGTTTATTGACAAAGTTGAGGAAGTTGCTGAAAAATTTGCTGCTGCTAAATGTCATGGTTAAAAATGCGAAGTCTAGAGCTAAAGGTACCGAGTGCATAATAGAATTTGCAGAAGTTTTGTGAAACACTGATGATGATTCACTTTGAGTTGATGAAAAAGGAGGACCCTACACCACAAGACTGATTGTTAACTGATGCAGAGCCTCACCCAAGTGGGAGTCTCAAATTAAACAAGGGTTAACTTTAGGAAAAAAAAAATGCTCGGGGTTAACTTCAGAAAAGATTTGCTTGAGCATAGAGCATTTGTTTCCAGATACAGCATACATATGAAATATGATTATTCCCATCAGATATTACTGATCTTAAATCAGTCTTGACTCTTGACATATATTTCTACCCAATTCCAAGGTTGACTAAAACAAAATATTACTGATTTGCCGCACCACAGAATACATATAGTTAGTTGTATTAAAGCCACCAGTTATTGTATCTAAATTCCAATACCTATAATAAGATACAAAAAATAGAAGTACATGAAAATGGCTTTTATTTGCCATATGATAGCTAAAATTCAGCAAAACCAGCATAACCAAAAACTAAGAGGAAAAGGTAAGGGCTGCAACAAAATGACTACAACTTACAGTAACCATCATTTTTGCAAACCAACCGTACACCTTTCTCACAGACCCCTGCCAAGTTTCAACAGAATATAAAAATGCAGAAATATACATGCAGAATAGAAGTATGGTGAATACTTGACATTTATGAAAATCACAAAGGTCATATGAGAAAATTACTTAAGCAAAAGGAATGAAGACACAATGAGATATTCATCAATTTTGACCAAACTATGAATTGAGAAGTGGGGCGAGAAGCTGAATGCTTCCAGTTCAATGTTTAAATTTTGAGGAAAGAAAATCGAAGTCAAAATTTACCACTAGTTTGAGAGATGTCCCTACCATCCTACCTATGCAGTTCCAGCTTTGCACAAGATTACTATTGCTTCAAAAAACCCGAATCAATTGGTTCAAATAGTAACAAATAGAAGAATAAAATTTTCAAGGGCTCATAATCTGGGGCAGAGTTATTTCTCAGTTTCAACTAAATTGCAGAAGAAAATGAAGTAACATAGCATCTTTGTTATCTCAACGTGTAGTCTCTCAGGAATCAATAAGTAAAATATAACAATGCGGTATCCTATTGTCCATATTTTATACTTGGGGAAAATTTTAGCATATAGTAGTAGTAAACAAGATGGTATTATTTCATAAAATCTTTTGAACCCCACCAGGATCTATTAAAAGAATTAAAAGATTCAACCAAAATCATATTGTCTAAAAAGTAAAAACAAAACAAAAGGAAGGCTTGATATAAGCCTATAATTACCTGACTTTCTTGAGCAGAATGGCCTTAAGTTTGCGAGCAAGGTCCTGTGATTTAATTTTTTGATCCAATTTCTTCCGGGCCAATACACGTTTCTCAGAGTTCTTGATATGGTGTCTCTGCACCTGTTTTATCATGCGCTCCATCCCACTTGATTGCATTGTGCGCTGCATAAATGCCAGAGCCCTTTCCAATTCCCCATTCTCAACCATCACCCGTATTCCTCTGCATTGCTGGAGCTGCTGCAGTTGATTACACCCATTGCTCAGCGGTTCAACAGTTCTAAGTGGCTGTCTAAGTAGGCTTGATACGTGCCGTACAATTGAGCTCATATCTGGAGAAAACTCCGTGCAATAGAGTAACCTTATTATCAAGAAACAGAACAGACGTAAATTTTCAAAACAAGAACAAACTCATTGGGGCAGATGCTCCCACTGAAATCTTTTAAATATGAACAGTTGATATAATATCCCTCAGATGCTTTCACAAATAAGCCTTAGTAAGCCAATTGACTCAAGCAACTCACCCAAGCCCCTGAAGCATGACAATTTAAACTCAAGATTCTAAATTGTTAGACACAACTCGAAGTCAATTACCAGATCATGCATCACAAATACCTTGAGAATTTTCAAAATAAATGATAATATCAAGAGATTAAAAAATAGAATGCCTTATACCAAAAAAAAAAAAAAAAAGAAAAAAAGAATGCCAATACACAACAAATCCAACATTGATGAAGAAGGAAGAAGTATAGTAGCCCGATTACACACCATTGAAGCAAAAACTAGCAACAAAATTATTTTTAAAAGAAATAAGTAAACTCAATCTTTATTCAAAAGCGCCAGTATTCAAACGATTACACGACCACGTTTAAAGCCAAATTAAAATGATACTTTTAAAAAAGATAAAGAAACGGTGAGATGGCGTCGGACACAGGGTTGACAACAACGCAGGGAACAGATGAAGTGGGGGAAGAAATTCAAATCTAGATTCATAGCCAGATTGAACAAATCAATCTTACCGGAATTTTGGGAGTCGACAGCCCTAGAGTTCGAACCTTCTTCAATACTTGCCCGAGAACAACCACGCAGGAAAGACAGCGGCTGACGGCAAGCTCGACGAAGTGTGGAGTGCGTGTTCGTCGATAAAGAAAAATGGATCCCAGCCGATAGGGGTTATACTGTAATTTGCAGTTAATATATAATCCTCTTTGGGAAAAAGATGGAAAATATTGTAAAAATTTAAAAACGATAAATATTTTAAAATACTTTATTTAAAATTTTGAAATGATGCAAAATTTGAAAAATTGTCAAACTACTCTTAGTTTTTTTTATAAAAAAAATCCTCAACCTCTTACCGGTGCGGCATCCACGGCTCTGGCAACCTTACCGGTGACTAACTAGGAGTGCCGGTGCTGATGACCGATCATTGAAGCTCCAGCGGTCTCATACTTTTTTGAATTTCTCAAACAAAAGCTGCTACCATGGATACTTGAGTTATTAAATAGGGATGCGGCTTCAGTCCTCTTCTGCCTAATATCCTCTGCGCTCCACTTCCTAAAACAGCGCCGTTTTGGCACACAAAAAGCACTTATGCTCCTTTTTTAAAAAAAAAAATCCATATTTTAGGGATTGTAGATATTAAAAAGATAGTTTAGGATAATGACCCGTACTGAAAAAATACTGACTGATACTTCATGATGTTGAAAAATTAGTTTTGGATGTTGAAAAAATATTTCAGGGTACTGACTGTTACTAAAAAGATACTTTAAGAAACTGACTGAGAATATTGGTTGATACTGAAAAAATACTTAATGACCTTGAAAATTTATTTTCGGATTTAAAATATTTTTTTAGTATCCTAAAATAATTTTTCAAGATCATGAAGTGTTTTTTTTGTACCAGTCAGTATCCTAAAGTATCTTTTTAGTAACAGTCAGTATCCTGAAATATTTTTTCAACATCCTAAACTAATTTTTCAACACCATGAAGTATTTTTTTCAGTAGGAGTCAATATCCTGAAATATCTTTTTAGTACCTACAGTCCCCCCTAAAATATGGATTTTTTTTTTAAAAAAAAAAGGAGCATCCGTGCTTTTTGTGCACCAAAACGGCGTTGTTTTAAGAAGTGGAGCACTGAGTATATTAGGCGGAAAAGGACTGAAGCCGCGTCCTTAATATAGATACTAAAATTCTAAATAGGGTCAAGTAGATTTCTCACCGTCTCTCTCTCTTTTGTAAAATTTTTTGACCAAAATTTGTCAAAACTGATACTTAAGTTATTAAAAAGATATACTAAATATATAAATAGGGCCAACCAAAGCTTCAGTGATCTCAAATATATTTTTGAATTTCTCAAATAAAAGTTGTTATATGAATTCTTAAATTGTTAATATATATACTAAAATCATAAACATGGTTAAATGGAGCTCCGGCTATCTTTTATATTTTTTTGAATTTCTCTAACAAAATTCATCAATATATAGATACTTAAATTGCAAATATAAATATTAAAGTCATAAATAGAGTTGAGTGAAAGGCAAGAACCAAATGATGGACACAAAAGCTCTGGGGGACTACAAGGGGTTGTGGATATTTTATTTTTTTAAAAAAGAATGGTTTAGTAATTTCCCAAAATTTGCAACATTTCAAAATTATAAATATATCCATTTAAAATTATTGAAATTAAATAAATTTATTTATCTTTTACCAATTTTCACATTATTTTTCTATCTTTTTCCCATCTTTTTAATATTTTTAGATTTCTTTGTACAAACAATGTGTATGATATTATTTGGCAAATTTGTTAATAAAACCAAACCAAAACTGTCTCGGGGCTTTTTTGAATTAGCCTTTGAAAAATATGTTCTAGTGGTCACAAAGGTAAAAAAAAAACTCCCCTCACATACTTACCTTAAATCAAATGAAAAATATAGTAATATGCAATTATCAAAATAAACAAGTTGAAGTAAGATTCAATTTTATTTTCTTTCTTAGAAAATCAATCAGGCGGAGTTTAGGTTTGGTTTTGCACACTTTGGACCTAAACCATTAAAGCCGGAAAAATAGTTTTTCTTGCAATGAAAATATTAAAATTAAGGTCATTAAAAATATAAGGCATATTTTAAATTATTTAAAATACATAGAAGAAGCTAGTTCCCCTTTTCATTCTTCTCCACTAATCAAATCAACGTATTTAAAAGAAACCTCGCGATGATTTTCAGCAATGTATTTTTTTATAGCACAAATTACGTTATAAAATATGTTTTATATTTAAAATCGGAGGTAATATTTACTAATATATTCCTTGAGAGTTTATTTTTCGGGTAGAATCCTGTGTGAATCCAGTTGAAATACCAAAATCTAAAACCATGCCTATACTTTTAATAAATTATTGATGAGGCCAAGAGGCCTAATTAGAAATGTTTTCTTGAATTATATATTAGCTTATTAGTTAAATTAATTAGTTTGAAGAAAAAAATAAAAATAAAAATACTCTAAAGTAATTTAATTAGCTTCCTTAATCTTTCCAAAAAAGTCAACTAGCTCTTATAATTAGGACCGGAGGGAGTAATATTAAATAAAATAAAAATATATAAAGAAAAAATTAAAAAAATCATAAAAAATTAAAGAAGGATTGAACCTCGCGAGGCAGCCCTTGTACCTCGCGAGGTACCGCTTGTAAGGGAAAAAATAATAATAAATGAAATAAACATATATTAGTAAAAATGAAAAAATATTAAAAAATGAAAATAAAAAAGGCATATACCTCGCGAGGTCGCCCTTATACCTCGCGAGGTACGCTTGTAAGGAAAACGATAATATTAAAAGATAATAATATTTAAAATAAAAAAATATTAAAAGAAAAAAATTAAAAAAAGGCTTGTACCTCGCGAGGTACCTCTGGGCTCTAGGTAAGGAAAAAAATAATATTAAATAAAATATTTTTTTAAAAAAAAATCCAACTGACCTCGCGAGGTGTCTGGGGAAAAAATAATAATAAAAAAGTTACAAAAATTATAAAATTTAAATATTAAAAAAAAAAAAGCAAAATCTAGTTGACCTCACGAGTACTGATGATACCTTGCGAGGTATCGTAAAAACAATGATAAAAAAATTTTGCGAAAAAAATAAAATTTCAAAAAGGAAAAACAAAATTCAGCTCACCTCGCGAGGTACCTGGGAAAAAATAATAATGAAAAAGTTGCAAAAATTAAAAACAAAAATAAAATAAAATCCAGCTGACAAACCCGAGGTATGTGAATAAAAAAAATAACAAAAAATTTGCGAAAAAAAAGTCCAGCAAACCTCACAAGGTAACTCGAAATCATATAAAAAAAATCTGTTCACCTAGCGAGGTAACTTCAAAAAAATAATAATAATCGGAAAAAAAAATCAAGCTGACCTGCGAGAAATGAAGGAGGGGGAGATTTAAGACAATAGTTGCAGGTTGCTCCAACTTTCATCCATAGTGTTTTTGGCTTGAGAGGATGTAAATTTTGTCGGTTAAAAAATGAAGTTCCAAAGTTCCATGCCGTGGGAAGAAAAAAATGGTTGGGACTAGAGAATAGAGGTCTACTACATCTACAAGCCAAACCCCAAGTGAAAAGTCTCTGATCGCATTGGAAAGGAGGAAGCCTAAGAGCCTAGCTCAGACTAGCTGACATGCATTATATTTTTTTGACTTTTGATTTTTATTAACATTAAACCTTTCCTCTGTACCGTGCCTTTTTTTTACCATGGCTACCTGCTGCTACCACCATCAATAAGCCTTTAAAAAAAAAAAAAAAATGGTGGCAGAAGGACTTTATACTGATCTAAACCTGAGTTGACTTTATTCTAACCCACTAACACTAACTCTAACTCGTGTGAGCTGCATTCTTCAAAAAGTATAACCAAATTGAATTGAACTTGTTTCCATGATGTTCAATAACAGGACCGCGTCCCACGTCTCCTTTTGTAGTCTGTTTACTTATTATTGTTATGATTCAACTCCTCGCCATCATCATCATCATCTATTCTCTCTACTTTTTTAAACCACCTAATTGTCCAAGTGAAGCACGAACTGGGACCTTTCCCACCGGTGATTTAATTCCTGCGATGCAATAAGTACTCCATTTCTGCTTCTTGCGTTATTAAAATAGTGCTCTTTGTTTCCTGTATGTCCTAAAGTGCAATATTTAGTCTTTAGCTAACCACACAATATGGAACTATAAGTAATGTTAAAGCGTGCCGAAACATATTGGATAACCAACACAAGATCTTCAACTGACAACTACACAAGTACTGGAAATTTCCCCAAGCAATTTCAGATCTGCACTGGAAAATGGAGAGTTCAATTCATTCTCATGAATTATTGAAGCAAGATTCTTTGTTGTATTACAATCACATCAACCATTTCACTAACAGCTATCCCAACCAATATAATAATATATATGATTCAAAAGCATGAATAGCGTCCTCAACAAAGTCACCGACTCTCCTTTTTATTATAACAGTTTTCCTAAAAGAATCCTAAAGGCTGCATGCATCTCTACCAGCAACAATGGCCACATAACGCCTGTATGCCAATGGAAACTACTCATTTCACCTAGAGTTAGGAGAATTTGATGTGACACAAATAGCCTCACCTTTATTCTTTATTAAGGTTTCTCCTCATCTGACTGAGAGCATGGGGGATCAGAATTAACGAAGAAGTCATCCACTGAAACAAAAATAGATATGGCTGTTACAACCAAACACTGATGACACAATTGTTATTCAAAATATGGTTTACCCCTTATTATTCATCAAGGTTATACTATACCTAGTCTCGTATACATTGAAGAACAGGGGCAGTATTTTTTATACATTGAAGAAGAAAAGTTCTAGGTAATTACCATTACCTATATCTTGTTGATCTGGAGATTCCAGCAACATTTCTGAATCAGATGGCAAAAATGGTGAACCCGGATAGTTTCCCAGGGCTCCTAGATCTGCAACAATTTGAGATGATTCATATTTAAAGAAAGAATACGTCCCCAGTGGATAAACATTATCAAACACACTTGCATCCTGGATGTGAAGATTAACTTCTGATTAACAGCATTAGAATCATCAATAGTAGAATCAGGAAGCACAAAATTTAGGAACACTTGCATCCCCATATTATTATTTTTCAATGAACCTGACAGCAATGCCCAAGGAGTTTACCTAAGTTTTGGTCAATCAGAAAATATTAATGTTGTGGCAAAAACAATAGATATGCCCCGTATTCATCAGATATCATTCCCTTCAGCGTTCACATGACTGTCTAAAATAGTTTTATAAAAATAATTTTCCTTAATTAAGGATGAGACCAGGTGACTAACTCTGGCTATAACAGAGCCAAACTCAATGTGAACTACTTCACAAAACCTCACTCCTAAAGTTTGCCGACCGAGAGTTAAAAATATCTATGAAAAGTATATCATATAAAATACCTCCCAAGTTTGACAAATCTGCTGTTAAATCAGATAGACTAAAATTCCAGGGAATTTGTTCCAGCGATCTGGAAATTCCATTGCTGCCATCAGGTGTAAGTTGCATTCCAACTGAACTTGCCACATCAGTTGTAAATGCTGTGTCCAGAGCTGATGCATCTGTGCCCATTCCTGATATTTCAGATGCCGTGAAGGGAAAGTGACCACTGGATGCCACCGATGTAGGACTCACCGCCATTTCTGTCATAGTACTGTTTGGCGGAATGACGGGGGCAATGTCAGGAGAACTATGTTCCATCATCATCCTTCAACAACAACAAAATTCAGCTGCCGTTAGAAGAATTTCCAGCAAGCAAAAGACTTCAAACACAGAAGTAGGAAGTTACTCCACAATCTAATAATTGAAGTGATATTCAAGCCCGAGACAGCCAAAATTAAAAACTCAGGCATGGTATGCATTATAGGGAAACACACCAAACATGCATAACAAGAACAGCAAAGTGCTTGAGCGAGTCTGGTTTTGATGGATATAGCTTTTTTATATAATCAATTTAACAACTAGAAACAAGTTTCAGTTACAGTTAATTGTGACCTCTGCACAATACACAACCATTTCTACATTAATAACAAACTGAAATAGGAAAAAGAGCCGCAGAATATCATCCTAAAAAACTCATCAGGCCAAAAGAAAAGGCAGTTTCACTACTGTTGTCCAATGAATGACTAAAATAAGAGGTACAGTTAGATTAGTTCTCACTCATTCCCAGAATTCATTCGAATGGGATGGAAATTGCTTGGTGCAGGGACTCCATTAACCACATGACAATTTGATATGCCCATTGAATCAAGATGTGGTTGACCTGCCGCTGGCATGTGAGGTTGCTGTAGAACTGGGTATCCCATAGGTAGGTTATTGACTGCACTGCAAACAAGCGGTGTTGAAAAATGATTGGAAGCAAAACAGAAAAATATAAGCAACAAAGAGAGCACAATATGCAACTATATTCTAGAAGCGAAAGTATGTGCAACACACTCAAAATGTTCACTTGTCAAGCAATAATATGGAAAAACAAACCCACAGAAATCCACCAACGTCAATTTCAAATAAATAAAAAAAATTGTTCATATTGGGTAATACAAAGCCCCAACATAAGTTTCAGATTCAAATCCAAAGCGAATAAGAATGACTTTATAACTAAGACATATCAAAGATTATTACTCAATGCCCATTGAAATCTAAGTTAGATTAAATTGGCTGTTTTAGTAGCTACACCAAGAATTTCCAAAGAATCGTGACCTTAAGCTTTTAACAGAAATCTAGTATTGATCATGCATGAAAAATAAATCCTAGAATAACGCAATCATTTAGTATAATGCTTTGTTTATTACCCCAGTGCACTCTAAAGGCTATTCAATATCAAGGACAGACACAAACCAATGATATATCAAGTCATCACTGGGTTAAATGAATATCTAAGAACTCTGAAAAACTGCTCCGTGTTTGTCTTCCTTGTCCTAAAATGGAAGCCAGACATGTGAAGGGAAGAGCTATACCATAACATCAGAAACAAAATTTAAGTTCCATCATTCAAAACTCGCAGTTCACGTAGTACTTAGCCACACAAAGGTGGAGATAACTCAGGTTTAATTTAAGCAATTTAATTGACAGGAGAGCTACCAGGCATTGGATGAATCCCATTCTGAATAGGAGCCAATGGCACCTTGGGAGGCAACTGATACTTCATCATATGATACTGGTGCTCAAGCAAATGATTGAAGAGGAGTATTTGCTTTTTCAATTTTAACCTGATGTAATAAGCCCTAAAAAAATCAGCATTCTCTTCCTCCAACTTCTGCCACACTGAACCAATAAAAATGCCACAATCAGAAAGCAAAGGAAGATAAAAATAACCATTCTTGTGTTCCTACAACAATTCGATAGAACATAAGTAGGGTCAAGGCCGTTTCTTAATCATTTTCAATAACAAACATGTTTTGGTTATCACTGTATTAACAAAAAAAAATGGAAATCGTTATTTAAGGATAAAAGGTTTCTTGTATGGATAATTTACACTATATTCTTAGTATTAGAACACAAAATACAAATCACCACAAAGAGATTTCAAGATTCCTACCTAGAGTTGTAAATCCTGGATCTATCCTTGCCCGAGTCAAAAGTGTTTTAACCACTTCATCTTTATTCATATATAGCTGTAAGCACCTTTCTATTAAATTCTGAACCTACAAATACAGTTTAAATAATTAATCAAAAGGGATAAGAAAGAAATCAGAAGCCCTTATAAATTATCTAACCCTGCAAAATCAAATATGAGAAAGAAATAAATCGAACGAAAAAACTATAGTATTAAGTTAGTCGATCTTTTAACAAATGAGCTGCCTTACAAGCTCAATATCCTGACGTGATACTTTTTTGCTATCATTGCTGGAAGCAGAAACTGAACCAGACTCCGTAACGGGAGCATCAGCCGTGTGATTGTTAGGTTGGTCACTCTGGGACTCGACAGAAGCTTGAGTTGAGGATTGTAATTCTTGAGAGCTCTGAATCAACAAAAGCAATATTTACTCTACTACAGAAACATGCAGGAAGCAGTAGGTGTTAAGACTCAAATATGGAAGGCACATGTTGCATCAACGTAAAAGTAGAAAGTATGTTTTTATTCAATACTAAAACGTTAATGAATTTCCCAAAGCATTCAATGTGTCCATACTACTTCATCAAACAAAAGACTAATTCATATTAGACGGAATGCACTGTATAAAGTGTCAGTGCTTTGGATAAAAATAATGAATAATGCTTCTTATCAAACTACATCTTGGCCACTTCAATCAAGAAAAACATATCACATTAGTAGACTGTCGTGCCAAATTCCATCTAGGTAGCTTCCTACCCTATAACTATTAGATTCAGAGGACTGCCATATATTGAGGGCTACATGCCTCTGCCATCCAATTTTTTTCTAGGTCATTGTTGCTCAGCCAAATTTATAGTGTGGGCAAATTCACGAGCCTACCACTCCCTGCCAAAGCCCCTAAATCAGTAAAAGCTGCTCCAAACTCAGGACAAATCCAATTCTCAACAAAAGGTCAAAACAAATTATTCCAAACAAAAGAGGCTGCTAGATGGCATGAAAAAAACGACAAGCTTGAGCTTCTAAGATAGATAACACATGGCACACATAAAAGGAGAAAAAACTTGAGACAGTAATATTAATCCTGTTAACCAGCATGATCGAAATGAGAGGGGCTATAAACTAAACTTTCAGAGAACCCTTAGGCTTCCAAAGACACTTCTCAAGGTGAAAGTTCACCATATTATTCAAAGGCTGGCTGAGAGATTGGAAACACAACTTGCAATAATGCACATGCGCCACAAGAATCAAGACTCCAGACCATCATATCCTAAACAAAGTAGATATAAAAGGATTGAAGTTAAAACCAAAAAAAAATTTGTAACATGGAATTCACAAGTTTCTGTCTTTCCCACCACGTCCAAGGACTATGGTATAAGACTCGGAGTATTTGAAGGTGTCTGCTTCAGGCTAAGAGTATTCAGGGGTGAATGTCAAAATACCACCTTTTGCACAATAATGCTTTCGTCTTCAATGTTACAAGTTCAGCTACTCTAGAAAAGTACGTCTTTTGAATGATTATGGTGATTTTCAGAAAGTGAATTTTTATTGACTGACTTAAGCAATTTCCAAATGATAAATTCATCCCTTCAACAAATATCAAAGCTTGCATGCAAGAAGTTTTTGTGATAACCGTAATATAAAAGAAACATAATCAGCATTAGCATCTTTAATATCACCACGAGGTATTCAATATGGCAAGAAACAGTAGACCTATAAAATTGAAGAGATATGATAATCATTGAGTACACAACAAAGTAGGTGCCAAAATGAAAAGAATATGACGGATTACCTGCAAGTTCTTCATTTCAGCAGAAAGCAGGCAGACCACATGCCTTAAAAATCTTCAGTCGCCAACTACTACACTTAGGAGTCAAAATATTTACATTAGTGTATATTAAAACCTCATTTGAAGAAGATTTTGTCTGCAACAAGAAGAATAATGATGTGATGCGACAGTAACGAAACTAATTTAAAAGAGCAAGTCATTTTTAAAATAAAAAATCCAAATACATCTAAAGCACAGTTATTGATAGTTATAGCACATTTGTAGTAACAAAGGCTCCTCAATGATTGAGCACATAGCATTGTAAATGCACATTGAAATGTAGGGCCCGTAACATTAACATGTAAATGAATTAATACTATACGGATTGAAAATAATGTTACATTAAATCAAGTACCATATATATTAAAAAAATAACTTCATGACCTAACAATCATATATATTCTTAAGTTTTCTGGCCCAAGAAAATATTCTTAAGTCTAATTAAATCAACCATAATGTAAATAGCAAGCACTACAGAGTTTGCTATACCACATGTTCCACCGGCTACATTGTGCTACACAAAAAGTTGTAGTGCTACACCAGTACACCCTACGGAGAAGGGGAAAGGATTGTTTCCAAAGATATTAATAACAACGATTTAAAGAGAAAGTTTAGCTAATTTTCGACAGAATAAGAATAATTTCTCTTTAAAAACAGTTCAGATGAGAGAATCTCTACGTGTTGAAGATTGTGTTTGTCGGTTATGTTTTTCGCTAAAAGAGGTAGGGTTAATTGTAAAATGAGATATGTTTAAAAGGGAGGATGACAATTACTTCATAGTAATCACTAACATAGACATAATCGGGGCAGCACAGCAGGTGTAATACAAGTAAACCCAATAAACGAAACACAGTAAGTTCATCTAAGACGACTTAAATATATCCCCAGCAAAATATCACTTTAAAGTTGGTGTTTCTGACTAGACTAAATATAACTATCTCCGTTATGGCGACCATGGGAATTGGGTAGAAAAGAATCACGTAACACTATATCAGGAACTCTTGTAGTTGTAGCAAAAGAAACATGGCAAACTGTGAGTGTCTCAGACGGATTCAAATGATGGAACAACCTTCTGGAATCGAATGGAAGAATGGTAAGCATAAATACAAATTTGAAATAGCCCAGATCTCAGTTGCAAAGGATGTTCATAACTACAGCGGTTTCCTTCATCCCTCCTTTTGTCTTTTGGGAGATGAAGTAAATCTTGGACCGCCAAACAAAAAGCAGTTTAACGAACTACTTCTTAAGCTTCTACACGATATAAAATCCCAATGCCTCACCCCGAAATCACAAGCTTATGAAGCAAAAGAGGGAAATAAAGATCTAACAAATATCAACTCACACTCTGTTCCTGAATCTCCGGCAGATTAGAGACGCGAACAAAATTGCTGGTTATGTCGACGAATTCAGAGCCCCCAACGCTCAATTCCAAGACAAATAAAACAACTGCGCAACATTCTTTGAAGCCCTTCGATTCAGAACCAAAAAAAGGAGAAAGGAACAAAAATTAAGAAACTTCAAACTCTGACAATTGGAGCACTAAGGACTGAGTATGGAGTTCAGGGAAAGTAGTGTATGAGAAAATTCATCATCGAATCGAATAACATTCAAGTTTCAGAGATATTTTGGAAGATGGAAAACGATATTTACATGAAAGACAGAATCAAAAATGGAAAACGGGATTCCAAAAATTACAGACGGTGAAGGTTCTTCTTCAAACTTCAAAAGCAAAGGTGAAATCTAGAGAGAGAATGAATAAGGACAGTACGAATCGAGTGAAAGAGAAAAAGGAAACGAAAATGGGATATAATTACTGATTCGTCTTCTTCCTGAGCCTGTGTTTCTTTGCTCTTATTTTCACCTGATGTAACTGAGGCAAAAAGTTTTAAATTTTTGAAATATAAATAAATAAATCTTTCGGCACGGCTCGAAGGCTATTGGCTCCATCTTCGGCTTCAGTTGTAACTCGTTAGGTCACGAGTCTCAACTCCCAACGACCATTTACCGCGCGCCGCCAAACTGACCAACCGTCCGTTGTTTTTCTTTTATTTCTTCTGTATATTGCATTAATTCTGAAAAATCACGTCAACTTGTTATATTTTTAAATAAATATTTTCAAAATATAATATAATAAAAATTAGGAAATGAAAAAATAAATATAAATCCATATAAATTAGCAAAAAAATTTGCTCTATTCATCCATATGAATTTCCCAATTTAAAACTACATACTGATTGCATCTTGATTCAAAAGTTTAATCTAAATGTCAATAAACTAATGAAAACAATTACTCCCTCCGGTCCTTATTATAAGGCACCAACTAGCAAGTTTATTTGGTCCTTTTTATAAGGCACTTGTTTGTTCCCAATGAGCATTAATTATTTGTTTCCATGTCTGCCCCTAATTAGTGAGGGTAGTGGATAAGAGTAATAATTAATATAATATTAGAGTTTAGTGCAATTAGTAGGGATAATATTGGAAGTTACTTAAATTGTAGGACAACTTTATTGACTTTAACTACTTTTATTGGTTTGTAAGAAAAGTTAGTTGGTGCCTTATAATAAGGACCGGAGGGAGTATATACTAGTGGTATATTTTAAGTTTAAATTTTAAAAAACATATAATTAATTTAAATATTGACAAAATTGACTCTTATTCCGATTTTTTATCATGCAAATCAAAACGAGCTAATAACCACTCCAAATTTAAGATAAATGACCTTGGAATGAAATCCATGAATGGCTTTCTATTTGGTAAAATCATAAAACTTATGCCACAGTAAAATTTTGAGATATGAATTATGTGATGCTTTGCCATAGTTAGTTTCACTGTGTTGTTTAAGATTGGGAGCCTGAAATCTCTCTCTCTTTTTTTTTTGTGCCTACCCGATTCATCGGAACTTCGTCCCGATTAATCCGGATCCGACTCGCGTCACACATCTGGCTATGGTAGGAGAGTCTCCCAGTAGGAGTTTTTTAGGATCCTGAAATCTTTAATAGTACTACCCTATTTTTTAAAATAAAATTCAGTTTGTAATGCCATTCATGGTACTTATTATTAAAAGGACACTAAAAGTTTTAGATGAGATTCAATCCACCAACTCATAAAATATTTCATAGTATAAAGTCATTGCGTTATTATTATTTTGTTGAAGGTTCTGAAATCTAGATCGACCATTAAACTAGTCGAGATACAGGATCAATAATCAATAGGTCAAACTGGTGTCAAATTAGAGTTAACTCAAGACAAAATGAAAAAAAAAAAAAGAAAAAAGAAAATTTTAAGGTACTACCTCCGGTCCTAATTATAAGGCATAGTTGACTTTGTTTAGAGAGATTAAGAAAACTAAATAAGTTACTTAATCATTTTATATGTTGTGTATCTTTGAATTATATATTAGTTTATTAGTCAAACTAATTACTTTGAAGAAAAAAATAAAAATAAAAATACTCTAAAGTAATTTAATTAGCTTTCTAAATTTCTCCAAAAAAGTTAACTATGTCTTATAATTAGGAACAGAGGGAGTAATTAATATATTTTTTTAAAAAAAAAGAATTTTTAAAAAAATAATAATACCGAACTAGGTTGATGTCCAAATTAGACATGTTTATTTACCAGTTTCGCCGGTTTTTAGCCCAGTGTATATTTCAAAGCAATGGTACTGATAAAAGGGATATGAACTAAAATTTGAGGCATGGCATGGGTCCACATGGATTGCCATTTGCCCAAATGAGGTGTGACAAAATGACAAGGCTCCCATATCGCAAATCTTAAATTCATTGTAGTTATGTAACGCATTCACATCATCCACGTGACCTAACCTTGTTGGTAAGTAACATCCTTGACCCTTACTCATTGCTCCTTCCATACCTTCTGGCCCCACCTCTTCCCTCTGGTCCATTCCCATAGGTCCCCACCGCCATCACACTTATTTTATTCTTTACCCCGCGCCATTTCTATCACGCTCCATAGTCCATACACATAATTGCAGTTATTTCATTCCAAAATAATAATTAAAATTTTAAAAAGAAATTCAAACGAGAGAATTTTTTTGGTGTATGAGTTAAATTAGATGTATTTTTTTTCTTATAAAAAAATTATGATGCCTTGTACTAATTTTAAGTTTATGCTTGCAAAGCGGTGATATAATTAAAATAAGTTGAGAGTGGATTGATGTCAAAATTTACAAACAAATCACAAAGAGTAATGGAATAATAATTTAGATGATATAATAAATATTTTAATGATTTTATGTGTATTTTTATTTCCTAACTAATATAGTCACGTGTACCATCATATTTTATATCTCCGACTATGTATTATAGTCGATCTCGAGCCCAGATGAAGGATAAAGATTGCCAGCCCCTCAGTAACGCAAATAGCATTGGTGCTAGCCTTAGTTAGCTTTCCTATCAAGGTTCGATCCCTACCTGCGAGTGTTGTTCGCCAATACCCCAAAAAAAAAAGTATAAGGATTGTGATAAACCCTTAACAACCAATATAAAAATTTTGTCGATTTTTTTTAACATCAATCAATAAAGATCAAAAAATGCTTAATGAGATTATTGAACGAAATCGTTTAGTCAACAATTTATCCTGAAATTTGATTTTTGATTGCACTCAATGACATAATTAAACTTATGTAGTTGACCTCACCTAATAAAATTTTGTTATTGTTTTACGATAATAATTTAATTTTAATTACTTATTAAAATGTTCATTATTAATATATACTCACTGTTATTTCATATAAGGCACGTTTAAGGGTCTTGCCTTGGTTTTTTTTTTTTTCCTCCCCTCTTTTTTTTTTTCCTGCTCAACCCTCCCCTCTTCGATGTTACAAATTTTAGGTGAATTGGTTGTCAACATTGGCGGACCTACATAGGGTTTTGTGGGTGCAAATGCACCCATAAATTTAAAGGAGATTTTTTTTTTTAGAGGGACTTTGCAATAAGTTGTCTAGGTGGTGTGGTAGTAATTTCACTAGTCTCATAGCAGATCCTGTATTCAAACTCATGCATGAACAACTTTCTTACCTATTTTTAATATCTTATCACATATGAAAAATCATAATAATTTTTGCTTGCATGTTGCTTTAGAATTTGATTGTGTAACATCTGAGTATCTGTATGCCATGGGATTAGAGTATATTGTTCTATTTAAATTGATTTCCTCGAAAATATTTTTCAATTGAACCCAATTTCTGATCCTAAATTTTATGAAGGTGTGGGTTGCCTTTTATCCTCCTTAAAAAAAAAATTCCCCGAATCCCACTATTAATTGTGCACCCACAAACATTACATCCTGGGTCCGCCACTAGTTGTCAAGGATACATCAAAACATGCCTCCATATTTTTTTTAAAAAAAAAAGTTTAATGTTTCTGTTTTTACTGCAAAAATGTTTTTAGGTGCTTGGTTTTTTTCCCCCTCTCTTTTCTCTTTAGAATGGAATACACTTATTTTTATATGAGTATAGAAAAAAAAAAATCTTTCGTAGTATAAACAGAAACATTAAACCCTTAAAAAATACTTATAAAAGTATCTATAAATTATAAACTAATAAGGTCATCACATCACAATAAGATTTAGACTCACAGTGAGCCGTAACACGCGAGCCTTTCACAAGCCAAGCGTGCCCTGACAACCTGATTTAATTTATGACATTCGTTTTTAGCGCCGTTGTTCCGTTATTCTCCTCATTCATTTTTATTTTTTATTTTTATCCGCTATATCTTGATTTTATTCAGTAACATTTCTATATTATTATTTGAAAAATATATATTTATTTGAATTTTGTAATTATTTTTCATTTAGAAAATATGTATATCAAATTCTTCAATCACATATAATTATGCATCTTATATTTTTATATAAATTTATAGTTAAATTATAAGAATTTAAAAATATGATACATGGTCAAATATGATAACAAAAGAATAAAAAACTGACAAAATTGATAGAAAGAACCTAACATAAGTATTTTCTTTCATGTATTTAGCAGAATTTTTATTGTCAAAGTTATCCATTGAAAAATATAAACACATAATTTTAAGATGACGTAACAACAATTTAATTTATTATTACAGAAATCAAGAAATATACTCCAATTTTTTTGCCCAGAAGAAATATACCCTAATGAAAGAGTTATATATTCAAAGATATTTGGGCAAGATCTAATTTAAGGGATTTTATAATAATTATAAAAAAATTTGTAGATAATCGGGGGTTAGTCAAAATGATTTAACTAATAATTAACAATTAATCAAAATCATTAGCGCCAAGAAGAACAAATATAATAATGAGAGATACAGCAATAGCAAAGCGACACGTAAGACAGTCCTCTGTTTCCTTGTACACACCAACCAATGAGAGCGAAGGTTGCTCCATACCAGGGCATGATGTCATTGTCGGGTCCACGAACAATGCTAATATTTGGCCTACATTAAGACACGTGGCATGAATATGTCGGTCGATCGTGGCGCGAATATAGCCGTTAATAGTTGTCGCGCGTTCTGGACAAGGAACGACTTTCAAAAATTCCCGCTAAGGCTGTTATCTCGTCGTTTTGGCGCCTTTCGTCTTAGGATCGAATGACTTGAATACCCTTCGCCGCGAATCATGGTCCCACCGAACAGGCGGGAGCGGCTTCAGTCCTCCTCCGCTTCCGTTCTCTTTCGTCCTCTTCTCTAAATTGTGTCGTTTTTTTATGTAAAGAGTGCAGCATGCCTCTTTTTTTTAAGGGTACTGATGGGTATTAAAAAGTTATTTCAAAATACTAATTGACGCTGAAAAAATACTTCAGGATCTTGAAAAATTAATTTAAAGTATTGATTGTTAGTAAAAATATATTTCAGGACTGACAGATACTGAAAAAATATTTTAAGGTACTGACCGGTTATTTTTTCAACATCCTAAAATAATTTTTCAAGATCTTAAAATATTTTTTCAGTACTAGTCAGTATCCTTAAGTATATTTTTAGTACCAGTCAATACCCTGAATTATTTTTTCAAGATCCCCAAATAATTTTTTAAGACCATGAAATATTTTCTCAGTATCAATCAGTATCCTCAAGTATATTTTTAGAACCAGCTACTACCTTGAATTATTTTTTCAAGATTGTCAAATAATTTTTCAAGATCATGAAGTGTTTTTTTCAGCACCGATTAGTATCCTAAAGTAACTTTTTAATACCAGGCAGTACTCTTTAAAAAAAAAAGAGGCAGTTTACTTCAAAAACGACGTAGTTTAGAGAAGAGGACGAAAGAGAATGGGATGGGGAAGAGGACTGAAGCCGCTCCCCCAAACAGGCACTATGAAATGCAACAATGCCATCGGCCACCCCTAAATAGCTCCACAAGCGACACCATGTGCGCAGTGCAATTTCTATTTTGACCTTCTAAAGGAGAACTACTTCTGATTTTTTACATGAGATATATTTATCTAATTTAATAAAAAAATAAATTAAATTGCTTAATATAACATGTATTTACTAAAACACTATAGTTATTTATTTAATTATCTCATTACCTCTCCTATTTGATTATTGTCGAGGGAATATAAATAAAGATAAATTAAATAAATATAGAGAAATATAAAAACCGTTTCCTATATTTAGGATAAACATCAACTTTAAAGATATATTTTGTATTAAGAATAGGAGGAGTAGTGCACTATATTGTGTTGAAATGTAAATACCAATATAAAAAGTGAATTGCTTTGCAATACTCAAGTTAAAACGCCTTTCTTTACAATCGTAGTCAAGGTTATCAAACTCGCGAGTTTAAGCAAACTCGTGATAGTTACGTAAATTCGTATTGTAAACTCATAAAAGTTTACTTTTATTATTAAATAGGTATTACTAGTGTATAATTAAATAAATAAAATACAAAAATAACAACAATTTGATTTAAATATATTTTAAATTTGAATAGTGGAAATTAAATCCATCAACATTCATCATCTATCATATTTAACAAAGAAATTTTTATAAAATTTAGGGTTAAGGTGTGATTTGGCCAATAAACTATTAGCTTAGAAGCGTCCAACACAATTAACTATTAAGTGGACAAAAAATACCAACAAACTTTTAAAAATGAGCGCCCAAATTTTTTAGGTTTTTTAAAATTTTATTAACATTAAGTACATTTTTTAACTCATATAGATTTCTTCTAAAATAAAAATAAAAATAAAAATAAATCATATATTTTTTTGTTTAACATATATAATAAACTATAAAACACCTTAAGTTTTATTTAAATCATATAATTATATTTTTAATTAAAACTTTTGTTTATTTTAGCAAATTATAATTTTGACAAATTTGAAGAATGAGTAATTTTTGTTCACGGATATCTATATAAGTAGTTTTGAATAACGACAACTGAGAAAAAAATTATTTAATTTAGTAAAATTTAAAATTTTGTGCCAAGCGCTCTTGGAGTAAAAGTTCGTTGGTCAATCTGCACCTTAGATAATGAACGTTGACTTTTTGCTAACAGCGTTGTGCTAGGCGCTCCTTTTTAAAAGTTTATTGGTATTTTTGGTCCACTTAATAGTTAATTGTATTTGATGCTCTTGAGCCAATAGTTATTGGTCAAATCGCACATTAACCCTAAACTTTATATATAAAGCCGCTGAGTATGATCAAATAAAAAATGTTGACATGAGTTTAAGAGTAAATTAACACGTTTTGTAAGATAAAATATAAAAATGGTAAATTTGGTGTATAAACTTGTTAATTTAACCGAGTTTACAACTGGTATGAGTTTACCAGTGACTTGACTTGTTTTTGTAAGCTAGAAACGTAAAAACAGTAAACTTAGAGAGTTAACTCGCGAGTTTGACAACAATGACGGTAACAATTTAATGTGAATGCAAAGTTTTTTATAGTAGTATTAGACAAGTTTCACTTTATATTATTTTACTTCTGTTTTCTTATATTTTCAAAACGAATTTCTATTTTCTAGGCTTGATATACTACATATTGATTATTAGTTTTTGTACTATTCCCTCTTATTTTTAATATCAAACATATGTACCTAATCTGATTAAATTAGAAAATTTGTAATCTTTGTTTGTCAGTATCTATATGATTATATGGGTAATTAGGAAAAGATTGATAAATATAATAAATATATTTTATATTAAGGATCAAAATCACTTTTCCAGTCAGGTTGCGCATGAGCATTATTTTTCTTAAAATCAAACTTTTGAAAATTGACATATGAACACAAATTTGTAAGCATGCGTTCCTTTATGTGATACGTCAAACCTTGTGTGGCTTGAAATGGAGTATCACAACTTTTAACATGTATTAGGCTTGACTAAATTCTATTCACAACTTTCATTGGCATCACTTTCAAATAATATAAGGAGGAAATTAAAGCATACTATAAATTAGGCGACTGCTAAATAAATAAATATAAATATATATATATATAAATCTCATTCAGAGAGTAAATGGTAGCCATAGATTTTAAAGGGGAGCTGGTATTTCTACCTAACGATTTTGAACCACTTAATAAAGCCAATAAAGTGATTACAATAGTTGTTAATTTGGAGTGATGCTTTAGATTTTTCTAGGTAACTAAGACAACGTTTGAATTTTTGTAACATTATGAGGTTCATTTTAAGCTAATGTGTGCTGATGATGTTGGAGGATTTTGATAGACTAGGTGTGAAATATGGAAAAAAATAATAATAATAAAGAAGACAAATATAATTTTTCTTCATACAGTTGTCTCTTTATAAACTCATCACTATAAGATGGTAGAACATTCTGTTTTTTTCCTTGCCTGAGCACCCTGCAAACCTCTTTTAATTCGAGATTTTAACGCAATTCAGACTAATACGAACTTAAGACTCCTGATTAAAAGGGAATAGCTCTCTTACTAGTTGGTAATGATCGATGTGTACGTTCGTATGCTGATGAGTTTCTCTTGATAAAAAGGTTTTCCAATTCATATCGTGCCTCCGATCCTAATTTAAAAGCTATAAAAAGGGTTTAATTTGATCTTAAATATAAAACTCAATCCATTTTATTTCTTAAAATTTTTTTTTAAGTCTTCCTACTGATTGCTCATAGTAAGAGAGTTTCTATCAAGAGATAGTTACAATACATGTGATTCAAAAATGGTATTTTAGAGAAACCAATACACATTTGCTTCAAATAATTAATTTGACTAATTTTTTTAATATGTATAAATTAGTTATCTAGCATTTATATTAAAGACCAAATAGAAGTCAAATGAGAAAAAGGATACAAAATTTTCTTATATTAAAACATGATCCAAGGTGACAGTCCAAATCCTTACAATGAGATTCCTAATCCTCTTGATAATGATAAGGACAAGATGATCCCGACAGGGTTTATTGTGGATGAGATTAATTGCTTTGGAAGAATTACACAACATTATAACTTGAGACTAATTCCTTATTAAACTTAAACCGGTCAGATCAATCTAGATAGTGTGTCAGATTAGAGTTAAACCGGAGCTAATTCGGGATCAGATCGATGAGAAAATGAACTTGAATAATAATATTTTTTTTGGAATAGTTTTGGAATTTGATAGTTTTCGAAGATCAAATGATAATAAGTTTTTAATGATTCTTTTTGCATTAGAAAGCAAACATCTCACACTTTTCATAGAGTCTTAATTTGTAATTTTTACAAATATGTAGAATTATATATGATTTTTAAAGTTAGACAAGTTTAAATAAACATTGAATTGGTCAAACCAATCAGACCGGATCGGTTAAGTGACCTGTTCATCAGTTTCATGGTCCAATTGGCCGGTTCAGTTCAATTTTAATAACCATTCTACTTCTCATCCCAATAAAGTTCAAGATGTTTGGGGATGCCCAAGCCGCCATCAAAATCTAATCCAACCTGACCTAGTTGAGGTGCAAGCCAATTAGCGTGTATCATTCGTTAACTTGACTACAAAGTATTAATCCTAACTCCTAGCTTAGGGTCATTGATAAGTCCCAAATTGAATATAGCATATTCCTTTAATTCGATGTCCAACTACTCAATGTGGAACTCTTAACTTGTTAGTATGATACTGATAAAAGCAATGTATTTCTTATAGAGGACCTCTTCAAAATATAAAATGTTGCATCTTGTTTTTCAAAAGTTCCCGCAAGCTTGAGCAAAAAGTCATGCACCGGAAGTGAGCAGAAATAGTATAGTTTAGAGGGGAGGTGCCTAATGTGTGCCCCTTTCTGCCCTACAAAAATGGGGGTTTCTCAATTTTTGTTTTTTTGTTTTGTTTTTTTAGATCTAAACTTTTAATAAAATGAGTAACATTTTTATATCTTATGAGTAAAAATAGTGTTATTTTCTTTTTTTAAGATTTAATCCTTTTAACGAAAGAGAAATGATACAGTTTTACAGTACTAAGTTTTTGAAAAAATATATAAAACTTGAAAACAACACTATTTTTTTTTCCTACAAGATATTAAAATATTACTTATTTTACGTAGAAGCAAATTTTTTTTGGTGATTTGTTTGTGAACGTGGCATTTACAGTCACAAAATATGAAGTAAAAAGAATTAGAGAGAGATTAAAGCAGAGGACAAGTTGACTGTGAAGAGGAGTGATTTTTTGTTTGTTTGAGAGAGCTGAAAAGTTGGATAAGTGCCAAAGAGAAATTATTGGAAGGACCACAATGCATCAATATCTATCAATTTGCATCGCCTTTTGATTTTTTTTTGTTGGTAATGTCTCAATTTTGTGTGCCAAAAATCTAATAAAGAGACAACACATCTCCAGCCATAACTTGCTGTGTGCTGTGTCACCCACTTAGTTTATTATTATTAATTTAACTCTATGCAAGCTCATACATCAATTATAACAAAGGAAGGCCATGGTGCTGCTATTGATGCCGGAGTGGTTTTGGTCCCAGCAATTTCTAGCAGATGTCTTAGTATGGTCTTGAAAGATCAACTGTCCTATCACTGCTAGTTTACCTTCTAGTTCGATGTTGTAAGGGCTAGATTTTTTACAGTCTGGTCCCTGTCTTATTTTTTAAGCTTTTGTTTGCCTGTATTATCCAAAAAAAAAAAATTTATAACAAAAGGCAAAATTAATATAGCCATGATTTGCAAAAATTGATCAGTTTTGAGATGCAAAACCCAGTTTAACAAAAATAGCTAGATACACATTTAATAAAGTTTGAGTTTCCTAATTTGGGTCTCCAAACTAACCAAACATGGGGCCAGTTTGGTCCACAGAAGATATGGGAGGGAAAAGGAAAATCTTAGATTTTTTATTGCTTGAAGATGTTTGGATGCACCATTTCACCAAAAACCGATTTTTGGTGGTGGGCAATTTTTCATCATCTATGGAAGATCGTTTCCTTCCATTATTGGTAGGAATCAATTTTCTAAGGTGGTAAATTCTCAAATAACCTTTTTTTCCTTCTTTAATGACCATCAAGATCTTCTTCTTCAATCAAGATATGCTTGCCACCACCTCCTCTTACTTTTGTTGTCGCAGATCTGTCAATGATGGAGGAAAAAGTCGACGGTGGCCCCTTTGCCACCATTGCCACCTCATACTTCTGTTGCTGCAAATCCGTTATTGATGGAGGAGGAAGAAGAAGTCAATTTTGACCTTTTTGCCACTATCGTTGTCTCCTCCTACTTTCATTGTCGCAGATTTGTCAATGATGTAGGAGGAAGAAGAAGTTGATGCTGCTTCTTTGCCGCCATCACTACCTCCTCCTACTTCCGTTGCTGCAGATCCGTTAGTGATTGTGGAGATGATGGCAGAGAGAGAAGATGACAGTGGTGATGATGGCGGAAAAAGAACCAAATGACAGTGGTAATTAGGGGTAAGCATTTGGTTTTCCGGTGCTGTGTTCGGTTAAAACTAAAAAAAATGAAAAACCGAAATACATACATTTTCACCATCGAACCGAAACCGGAGTGGCTAAAAAACTGAAACCGAATTAACCCAAATATTTTGGTTTGTTTTTGCAGTTAATTCGATTTTTGGGTTTAAGTTGGGCCTTATTATGGACTTTCTTGTTTGGGTTAATTCTATGAAATGACCAATCTACTTTTTTGGGCTTATTGTGGGCCTTCTTGTTTAGGTTGTAGATTTTAAAATTACACGGAGGCAGTTGGTAATACCATTGCCATACAAAGCAAAATCGACGGTATTGCCCTACAAACCGATAATAGGCAGCTATTGCAATAGCTGGTAAATCTGGTAGATTATACAATATTATCTGCAACCAATTGCCATACAATTTTATTCGAGGCAACATAGATCTTGCATATTAGCCAGCACACAGTGACAAAGTTTACAAAATTATACAAAACATGGCAGCAATATCACAATATCACAAATTCTAAGTTTCCAACTACATCATAAACAACTACAGCAACTCATCCATCACAGAGCCAACATAAAATGATCCAAAAGAAAAAAGATATTGAGAGCAACTTACAAATTAAAATAAGAATAAATCAAATAAAAAGAAAAGAAATAATCTAATAAATATGACAAAAATAACAGTAAATTCATATCAAACATCAACACATACAAGCTTGAAAGGAAGTTTAAACTAAGGGAGGAATTTCACACACATATTCGATCAACATAATCATGGCTATTCCTAGACCATAGGAAGTTGCTTCTGCTTTTGGATTCTATTGGAAAAGAAACTTTCTTTTTTTCCTTTCAGAGAGAGTTCAAAAACTTGGTAACTAATGATTTAAAGAAGTTCACTTACGGTGAAACTGTTGGGATCCGTAAACGCAGCGGATTTAAAATTTCTACGAATCCCGTCCCGAGGATCACTCAGGTGCATTTAAATCAAGACTTAGGGAACCCGAATCATACCTCTATTGAACTCATCCGCGTCTCGTTCTCTTTGAACAGATGGGCTACCTTCTCGATCAGCAGAAGACGACTTCTCAGAATCGGCTTCCTCTACCGGTATCCACACGAACAATCCCCGAATACGGTTACAGCAGCGTGCTAGCGCCTCGAGTTGTGTGTCTCTCTCTTTTACGCTATAGGGTTTCTCGCGGCTTTCTAATACGCTCGACTAAAAGTTTCGTAGGTTTTTCTAAACCCAATAGGCGTATTATATAATCAAAATTAATACTCATTAATTTTGAAATTCGAATTTTGCATCTGGATAATATATCAATTAAATCTATCTAATAGATCTAATCTAATATATTTATTTAATCCGAATTAAAACCAGATTTGAAATTCGAATCTAAATTAAAAGCTTTCTGATTTAATTTATCTCTTATAAATTAAATCCGAGAAATGATATTTATCTATTTAATTAAATCTGAGATACTATATCTCAATTTAAATTAAACAGATATATGATATCTTTATTCGAAAATCAAATGAGATATAATATCTCTATTTGTTTTAGATATTTAATTTATTCGATAAATTAAATATAAAACAAATATCATATAATATTATTATAATCTCAATTAAATAATATTATTATATTATTTTTCGAATTTAATATATATATATATATATATTTACCCCAGATTAAATTCAACATCCATTAAATCTTAGATTAATATAAGATTCAATGAATTTAGACGCATTTGCTCGTGTTGGGTTATTCTTGTGTGCGACCCTGTAGGCCCATATGAGATTGGCAGTGGGCCAAGACTGTATCAGCCCACAAGTCGCAAGCGGCCTCTAGCAAGACATTGCGACTACCCAATTCACATGGAGATCGATGACACGATACAACCTATCGTACAACTATGTCACGTCCCTTTTGTCACGTGATAATTTGGTCAAGGATGAGGCATGGATAATGTCAACTTTCTGTTCTTGACCACTACTTTCTCGATTCTCAAGTAGTCTAAAAGGTGAAATGGAAACTCTTTTCCATCACAGTATGGCCATACATTTCTTAGACTCACTCATCGAGGGGCCCAGTATTATCTCTCTACAAATATGAGGGACAAATTCTATCTTAACCATTCACATTCCTCCGCATGAAAACCACTGATCCCGATCCCAGCCTTTATTATCACCCGGTCAAAGGTGACTTTTGACTAGGTCAAAGGTCAGTGACTCATCATGTAGGAATCCATGATGATCTCAGGTCATAGAGCGTTGTGACGCGGTTATACATAAGATAAGCTTATGACTTATACCATGCAGCTTTCTCATAGTGGGTCGGTCCAGCACCTTGTACTTTTACAAGTACCCATGACTTTGATTCGTATCTCCATACCTCATCAAAGTCATACTGGTCTTATTTCATCTTCACTCCCGTGTAGATGACCGACCAGGGACATTTAGAATAATCTATAAGATTATCCAGGGATGAAGTTATCAATACGAACATGCAAACGAAAATAATAACAAAAGAGAATACTTTAAATAACTTAAATATCCAAAGTACAATGAATTGCTCCTAGGGTATAATTTCCAACAGAAACATTCACAAACAACCAAGAACACCACATCACAATTAGTTCAATCTTAAATACCAAAATTAATTGGATGAAGCCATAGATAAGATATTCACACTCTCCTATTATTCCTATCAAAGACTAATAGCAAACTAAAAATTCAAAGTACAAAGGAATGAACTAATTGCAAGAACTAAATCGAAAACACACATATAACATCAGAGTAGAGTTTAATGCATCAGAATCAGAGAATCAATTGACTACACATGGAAATACTAACTATCAGTGGAAGAAAAATGCAAAAACAAAAATAAAGTATACTAAGGGCTGACAGAGGGTAGAACAGAGATGAGAACCGACGAAGGGCGGAGCAGAGACGAGGCCGACAGACTAGAAAAGAGGCCGACGAAGGGTGGTGTGGAGACAAGGCCAACAGAAGTATAATCGCAGTTGCAAATCATTGAGAAGTGAAGATCTGATCTCACATTTTGAGAAAGCAAAGTAAAGGACTGCCGGCTGCGAACCGAAGGCGAAGTGAAAGGCTGTGATTCTGCAAACTGAAGGCAAAGTGAGTGAGAGTGAGAGATCAGGGTCAGAGTGAGAGGCGAGTGGCGACTTAGGCAAGCCGCGAGAGCTCAATATTGAAGTAGTGAAGAAGCTGACGGGTTACTGCCACTGGGTTAAGGTTTTCAACGGAAAGAGGAATTGGTTTGGGTCTGGTACTGGCCTTCAGTTGAGGTGGGCCGAGGGTCATGACTGGGCTGATTAAAAATTGAAAGGTAAAAAAAATATGAATATACGTCGTCGTTTTAAATAAATTTCAGTTATTTGGTTTTAACCGAAATAATTTTTCAACAACCGAACAACGAATTAAGCCAATTCCAAGAATTGAACAAAAACCAAAAAACCCAACAACGAATTAGTCGGTTTGGTTTTCGGTTTTGGTTTTGATTTGCTCACCCCTAGTGGTAATGATGGGATAAGAGAGAAAAAGCTAAGAGTAGTGTGTGAGTAAGGATAAATTGGACATTTTACATTTTCCTATTTCATCTATCTTTGTTTTTAATTTATCATTTTCCTTTTCTATCCTTTCGATACCAAACATTTTTCATTATACTCCTTTCCATTCCAACAAATTTTGCAATCCAAATCATGCTCATAGTGTTTGTCATTGTTCTAAAGTAATTAACGTGACTTGTCTTTAAAATTTATGTCAGTAAGAAACTTTACACTAGGTTTTTTGTTTTTTGGAAAGGAATTATGAGATCATGTGGAAGATGAGGGTATTACTGATTTTTTTATTTTTTTTTTTGGTTGAGGGGGGAGTTTCCACGAAAATCCACATTTTCAATGATTTTTCAGGCCTTTGCTGGAAAGTGAATTCACAAGGAGGCAAACTCAAGTGAGCCAAATAAGGGAGTATATAGGGTTGTCCAAAAAACCCGAGGTCCGGTTTGACCCGGTCCAACCCAACCTGGTCTGGGTAACAAAAAATTGGTCCAAGACAATTTGACCGGATCGGACCAGACCAAACTGCTCGGGTTGGATTGGACTTAGGTCCAAGGGCTTAGACCCGTTGGACTGGTTCGACCTAACTCGAGTTTTTTTTTTTTTTTTGGGGTAAATCACCACTACATTAAGCCATTCATAGGAGTCTGGACATCCTAATATGCTTTTTAATTTATAGGAATCACTTTTCACTCAGTCACTTTTTATTACTTTCGGAAGTCAGGTGAAATCAGAGTTAAAACATTGCTTCCCAAGAAGGACCAAAAAAAAACTGGAAAAAAATGAAAAAAAAAAAACTGGACTGCCTGGATTGGTCCAGGCAGTCCACTGGTCCAGTCAGGTCCAACCTGACCTTAGGCTAGTACCAGACCTCAGGCTGACTTTTTCAACCTGAAGTTCTATCGGGCCAGACCTCAGGTTGACCTCCAACTCAGTTTAGCTCGGTCATTGGACATCCTTAGTAGCATGTATTTTCCCTTTTCTACTTCTATGGAATCTGTGGCAATACCTGTAAACTAAACAAGGCCTAATGCAATTCGTGCTCCATAGTTCCATGTCATTTTTAAAAGATTATGTATCATTCTGTCTTCCACAAACTTAAGTTAAAAGGCTCGTTAAACTGTCAACCACTCTCTCAGCTGTAGCACAATCCATCACATTTGAAGGTCTCTCGTTCAAAACCCATTACCTATTCATGTTTGTGCATGTGAGTGAGTTATTGTTTACTTTGATTGTATGAAGAAAAAAACTCGTTCAACCCATCCACTTATACATATGAATGAGAGAAATTCTTATATGAACTGGGTGCATCACGTCGTCTATGCACAACCCAAAAGCATCATTCCAAATCACTCTCATTGAATCCTAAGTGCTATGAGAAATTGATTATTTGAATGCTTGATGGAGCATTTTGTGAGGGATGACATAAATGAGGGAAGAGAAGAGAAAATACGTAGGATTTAATGTGAGTGATGTGGTATGATTTTATTGGGTGGTGCACAAATGATGTGGCACACCCAGTTCATAGAAGAATTTCTCATGTAAATGATAGATATAAGTATATTTTATAGGGAAAATCATCATGAGGTCCCAAGGATCATAAAAAATTATTAAAAAAAAAGTCTTAGACCAAATTCTCTTATAAAAAAGGTCCATAAGGATCGAATCGTGATTAATTTGGAATGTGATGTTACCAATTTGCTGTGATCAACTTTCACAAGTGCATATGCGAATTTTGACAAGGGTTTATACTCATTTTCACAACTGCATGAGCCTACTTTGACAATTGGATTTTCCTGCCTGGAGAAGTTATGAAATTTCACAAGTTAATATCCCAACTTTCACAAGTACATATGCAAATTTTGAGAATCTTATGCCTATTTTCACAAATGCATGAACTTACTTTGACAATTAGATTTTTCTACTTGGAGAAATTACGAAATTTTACAAGTTCTGTGTATGTTCACTGCACTCAGATTGAAGGGTTGGTGAAAGGTTGGAGCTTGAGCTCATCAATGGACTATCTGCTCGGAGCTATGTAAGTAATGCTAAGATTTTTCTAAAGATATCATCTTGACTATTGAACTTGGGGTTTCATCGTGGTTGGTTAGGGTTAATAAAATTGTGCTATGTTTTTTGGTATGGTAACAAAGGGATTGCTTTGTTTTAAGTGTGAATGTGATGAATGTTTGTCTGCTTACAAAATGCTGGTAAGAGATTAAAAAAAGTGTTGTTAATACGTGCAGTTGCAGTTGTTAATATGATTGTTGCAGTTGTTAATACAAAATGTATGGTACAAATTGTCATGAAAGACAACTAGTACTTCGGGAAAGAATCTAGAATTAGTGACTTCTTGTACATGCTTTTGATAGTGAGTTCTTTTTGTGATTTTGTCTATATACCCCTAGAATTAGTGACTTCTTGTAATAGCTTTTTTAATGGATCAAGAAGTTGATGTAAATACAGCATAGACATGGATATGAAACTATATTTGACATTTGAAAATGAGTAGGTGCAAATTACCCACTCATTCCCACAACTTAATATTTGGATGTGATATGATATCCACTTGTCAAAGTAGGCTCATGTAGTTGTGAAAATAGGCATAAGAAGGTGTCAAAATCTGCTTATGCACTTGTGAAAGTTGATAAGGACAATTCAGTAACTTCACATTTTAAATTAATCACAATGTAGTCCCTAAAAACCTTTCTTATAATTTTTTATGGTCCTTAGAATCTCATAGTGATTTTTATGACATTTTAGGTCTATCATTCTTTTATTCGATTCTTTAAAAATTTTATTTATTTATTTATTTTTTTTTGATACAAGGCGATAGGGGAGGGGGGATCGAACCCAGGACCGGGAGGGGAGAAATTAATCCCAATACCACTGCACTACTAATAATGCTGGTAAAAAAATTTTATTTATTTATAATTTTATATGAAGAGTTATATCAGGAAGACTTGGGCATTTGGGCCTCTACTGATAGCCCATTATGGCTTTCATTTTCAAATCCATAGAGGTTATCGGCCACTACACAACACAAGGCCATCAGGCCCATCATTTTTCTTCTGTTTTTCTAAAAGTATAATCCATAGAGGTTATTGGAGCAGTAATTAATTAATTATTTTATGTGCTCGCAAATGTGCCGCCACTTTAAAGGCATGGCGGGATAAGCTGCTTACTTGGCATGACCCAGACACAAATGGCCAAAAACAAAAACCTCTCTTAAACCCTAAACTCCCGCTGAAGATTGCTTCTCAGCCATTTCTTCCTCCTCCGTCGCACCATTGGCGCCGGCGACAACATGTTCCCGGGAACCATATTATACTGAACAAAATTGTTGCTATTGTCATGCCCGCAAAACTCTTATCGCAACTCCATCTTATCCAAGTTTCTTCCTTTTCTCGTTTCCCTTCCATGAAGCTCGGACCCTCCATTCAAACGTCCCGGGCAGTCCCCATTTTCTCTCGCGTTTTCCCCTTTAGGCTCAAGTACCTGGGTTTGAAGTCTCATTCTTTGCGGAATGAACTCTTCGGTGTGCGGCGATTCTCGACTCGGTCGTTCCCTGGGAGGGCTGGACCGAGGTCCGAGATCAACCGGGGAAATCGGGATAAAGAAAGGGTCATGGTTTCTAAGAGCTTGATGGAGGATGAGGCTGAACTCAGTGACTGGATTGACGATTTGAAGACCAACTCTTATCGAGGCCGACTCACCAGCGAAGAGGATGACTCGGATAGGGAGATGGGCCGCAATGGAGGGAGGATTAGAGCATCTGGGTCGATGAAAGGGGGCAGGGAGAGTGGCTCGAACAGATTTGGTGAATCAACTCGGAGGAAAACCCGGGATTCATTTGAGTCGTTTTCACGGAATTCTCGGAGGAGCCCGAGATTTGAAGACAACGACGATAAGGAAGGAAATGAATTCCGGTCTCCGAGAGGCGGTAGAGTGTCCGAAGGTCGAAATGAAAAGTCTCTCTTGGGGAAGAGAAGTGGCGAGGAGTTCCGAAGGGGAAGAAGGGACGGAAGGAGGCAATTGAATTCGATGAGTGACGATGATGCTGAGGAAGATGAACAAGGGGCAAAGAAGTTCATCGGCCGCTTTGGAGATCTTATTAGTGAGCAAGACAGTGACGATGAAGATACTGCGGATGAATATGGTGATGATGATTTACTGAAGAAGACGTTAGATTCTCGGCTGGGTAGAGAAATGGAGCTGAAGAAGAGTAGTCCAACAAGAGGTTCTCCTGAGAGATCTGACAGTTATTTAAGTGAGACCAAGTATGTTATAAAGCATCTGTTGTTGGGTTGGACTAGTTTGCTTGCTTCAACACCTGCGCATTCTCTATGATTTGCAGTTCATTGCATTGAAATTATTCATCTTCTTCTTTTAGATAAAGGAATTGAATATTGACAAGTTGTAAAAAAATTACGTACATTGGGCTGACAGGCTACTGATGAATTATGTTTGAATATTGGGAGGTTTGAGAATATTAATAGTGACGGTTGTTTAAGGAGAGAATGATCTTCAAACCATGCTGATGCACCGCTATTTAAGATTAGTGCATATATCTCAAACTTACTTTCTGTTTTTTTTTTTTTTGCCCCGGGGGATCACAAAAACCATGCTTGCACACCCACGTAATTTAATTATTATTATAGAGGATCAAATAAGGCGAGCCTTGTGCTCATAGTCTGAGGCTATTTACTTATACTAGATTAGTTCTGTAACTTCATTGTATGCTAAATCCTTCCTAGTTCACGCCCCATTATATGTGTCTATACTTTATACCGTATAACTCATGTTTGAGATATTATGCCGCAGGTTTGATCAATGTTCAATCTCGCCTCTATCCTTGAAAGGAGTCAAGGATGCTGGATATGAGAAAATGACTGTTGTGCAGGAGGCAACTCTTCCAGTAATTCTCAGAGGTTTTTTTTTTAACCTTTTATTCTGGAGTTTATTAATGAATAATGATGATGGTACTTACTCCAATTAGTTATTATTTTCAGGTAAGGATGTCCTAGCCAAGGCTAAAACAGGCACCGGGAAAACTGTTGCCTTTTTGGTAAGTAAGCGTCCTCAGTATATTGTATGCTTAGTGAATTTGCAATTGTTGGTTTTCTTTATGATTTCTTTGATTTTGATAATTTTTTCCTTTCTGAGGATGAAGATATAAAAGGTAGATTGGGATGCTTAAAGCATGTTCAGAACAAGCAAAGTTTGTGTGAAGCTTGTATTTTGTAACACTGCAGACTTTTCAGAGGAATAAGCATTTTCTTCTTTCTAACATGGGTTTAGAGCGCCCCCCCCCCCCCCCCCCCCGGGGGGGCGCGGCACCTCAAGTAGCCAATCTAGTTAGTGTAAACCATTTGCATTTAATGTACTGAAATGATACATCTGTGTAGATTGTGGGAATTCTGTATATAATGAAAGTGCAACATATGGTAGTAAGTCCTGTCTTCTCCCGGCAAAGAAATCCTTTGGCCTTGACATTCAAATACAGTATGCTGATTGGACTTGTCTACTTGACCGTCTTGGACTTTTGAGTTGGATATTTCTGTTCTTTTTCTTGTTATTCTTGTTCTGTTTGAGCTTTGTTTAGACTTTAGGGCAGGCAACTACAGCCTATTATATTGAGCTTGTACTTGTGAGTGTTAGTTATTGTTGTGGCATACAGTTGCTCAAGTGAATAGCGTGCTGCTTTTTTACCTAAAATAAAAATAACATACGGCTGAGTTGGATGCTTACAGTATGATTTATTGCATTAGCAGTAAGCCACGAGTTTTTAACTCTACTTATTTCTGAAGTGTTCCTATTCAGCTTCCATCTATTGAAGTTGTTGCAAAGTCACCTCCATTTGATCGTGATCTAAAGCGACCTCCAATCCTTGTGCTTGTCATATGCCCCACTCGAGAGCTTGCAAATCAAGCTGCTGCAGAAGCCACTAAACTACTGAAGTACCACCCTTCAATTGGTGTTCAAGCTGTGATTGGAGGGACAAGACTTGCTTTGGAACAGAAACGCATGCAAGCTAACCCTTGCCAGGTAAATCCATTTTTAATTGCCACCATAACTTTATTTCTTTTCAGCTTAGACCTTGTATAAGGATGACATTCAAACAAACAAAAGGGTTCTGAATCTTTGCTGCATTACTAACCGGCCAGGAAGACTCTATCCTTTGTGGGAGGGATGCATGACAAATGGGCTGTGATTCTGTGAACTTCTTATTGCCCTTTTGCTGAGACCGCCTTTTCACATTGTAGAATGAGATTTTATAGTTCAAAGATGATCTAGCCAATGACTCTAGAAACATCTCCTTTCTGCGGCTGCAAACAGCAGCACTGTAATAAATCAATTATAATTATTAATCTAGACTCTGGTTAATGAGTTCAAACAGTAATTACATGATTATGTGGTTTATTGACCACTTTGGACAGTAATCTTCTATAGGCAAACTCTTTTGTCAGACTGTATTTTATTGTAGTTTGCATTCCTAAACTGGACAGATCCTTGTTGCTACTCCTGGAAGGCTCAAGGACCATATTGAGAATACAGCAGGCCTTGCAACTCGGCTGAGGGGTGTGCAAGTCCTTGTGCTTGATGAAGCTGATCATTTACTAGACATGGGATTTCGCAAAGACATTGAGAGGATAATTGCTGCAGTTCCTAAACAAAGACAAACACTCTTATTTTCTGCCACCGTTTCAGAAGAGGTTAGTTTTTGCCCCACTATGTTTCAAAGTTTAGAAATTGTAGTCGCGCCGAGATGATTTTAAGAGATTTTTTCCCGATTTTGTGTGAAGGTCCGTCAAGTCTGCCATATTGCATTGAAAAGGGATCATGAATTTATCAATACTGTTGAAGAGGGTAGTGAGGAGACACATTCACAGGTAATTGTTAGTTAATCCATGCTGTCAAAGCACTAACGAGCCCATGCGTGCATAACTGCATATGTACTTGTATATGTTTTCTTTTGCATCTGTCCATGTGGGCTGTGGATCTTTTCAGGTTCAGCAGATGCATTTAGTTGCACCATTAGCCAAACATTTCTCCTTGCTCTACGTTCTTCTAAAGGAGCATATTGCGGATAATGTTGACTATAAGGTGCGCTTTCTAATATTGAGCCAGGTGTTTTGACAATGTTTTGTCCTTCACTGTCAAGACACAGTGCGCTTACAAACAAGAGAATTATACGTTGAATTCGGGATGTTGCCGCCTAGGATTCGGAGACATTCTCCTTTCCAAGGCTTAGAGTGTGATTACTCATTCGTATGACCAGGCACATATGTTTGGGAGGATTTGTAACCTCTGCCATTTGTTTATTAGGTTCTTGTTTTCTGCACAACTGCCATGGTCACAAGACTTGTTGCTGACTTTTGTGGTGAGTTGAACTTGAACGTGAGAGAAATTCATTCAAGAAAGCCTCAGAGCTATAGAACGAGGGTCTCTGAGGAGTTTCGGAAGTCAAAGGGCCTAATCCTTGTAACTTCGGATGTATCTGCTCGTGGAGTTGATTATCCAGATGTTACCCTGGTTATACAGGTTATAAAAGACCCCTTTCCTTAAGCATTGGATGTCATTTTAGCATAAGGAATTTTCTAATTTATTATATATATATATAGCTATTAAGTATTTACTTCATAACATGAAAATTACTGTTTCGACACCCTGCTTTACTCTATTTGTTGAATGGACAGTTGGGTTTGCCGGCGGAGAGAGAGCAGTATATCCACCGACTGGGTCGAACAGGGCGGAAAGGTAAAGCAGGGCGAGGCATATTATTACTGGCTCCTTGGGAAGAATTCTTTTTATCTACCGTAAAGGATTTACCTATCACAAAAGCACCAGTACCTTCAGTTGATCCTGACACACAGAAAAAGGTATATATATCGCAGGGATACACAAGGCAGACAAAGTCTGGCGTATTTTGACGCTTTTGGCAATGTATATGAATGCGAAGCTAAACCAAGATAACGTATGGTGTTACAGGTGGGAAGGGCCCTATCCCATGTTGAGATGAAGCACAAAGAAGCAGCATATCAGGCATGGCTTGGTTACTATAATTCCAACAAGAAAGTGGGGAGAGACAAGCAAAGGCTAGTGGAGCTTGCTAATGAATTCAGCAGAACCATGGGGCTTGATAACCCTCCAGCTATTCCAAAGCTAGTTCTTGGCAAGATGGGCCTCAGAAACATACCTGGTTTACGTTCCAAATAGGCTTTTTTTTTAAAAAAAAAAAAAATTTAACATTCGTTACAAAATAGGCTATACTGTGTGACTCTCCATCTGATCTCAGATGAGTATTTTTGTCGTTATGTATTCTTTGTTGTCCTCAATACCCTTTTAGGTACTTGGGGGTCAAAAAGCAATGGCCCCCTGGTGATCTTTCTAATTTGAGTTTATTTGTTATGGTCATTGAGGGATGCAAGTTAAGTTATCCCCGTTTCTTCAATTTAATATTTCTTTTTTTTTTTTTGGGCCACCTTCTCAATTTCATTTAATATTTAACAATAAACTTTTTTGGCGATGTATGGAGACATGTTTTCAATGAGTTTGATTTTTTTTTTAGATAGAAATGAGACACCTCAGCTATACGAATATTCTCCCATTACTAGGGATCTCCAAGGACCGGGCTAGATAGAGGGTTGGAGGTTAACCCGAGGTCTGGCCCGATATAACCTCGGGCTGAAAAAATCAGCCTAAGGTTTGGTCCGGTCTGGTATTAGCTCGAGCTTGGGCTGGATCAAACTGGACAGTCTAGACTAGTCCAGACAGTCATTTTTTTTGGGGGGGGGGGCTTTTTGAGATGTAATTGATGACTTCCTATTTTTAATTGATTTATGATGTAATTTGATATATTTAGGAAGTCATCAATGCTAAATTAAAGAGATTTTAGTAAGATTTTAAGAGAAATCAATCTGGATACATCATTTGTGTGATTTCTATTTAAAATAGAAGTTTTTGAGTTTAGGAAATAAATCATAATAATGAGGAGTTTTAAATAAATTCAATTTTGCTATGATTATTATTATTGTCTTGTAATTGCCTTTTCTTTGTCACAGCGTATGGAGCATGTGGAGATGAGATTTGGAAAGTTTGACTAAAAGAATAAAGTGAATTGGATTGCAATTGCCACGGGATATTTTATTGATTGAAGATATATCATTGTGATGGCTGATAGGATATGGACCTTGAGAAAAGGGGAATCAAAATAAGAAAAAAAAAAAAAGGAAAGAATAGTGACCCAATTGAATATAAGAGGAAACACGCACAAAGACAAAAACAGGCAGAGAGAAGCAAAAAAGTGGAGACGCACGAGAAGCGAAGCAGCACGCATCAGGAGGGAAAAAATTAGAGAATTGGAGGCAGAGAACAAGACGCCCGGTACAAGAAGAAAAGCGAGGACGCTAAGGAGAAGGCTCCCCAATCTTGTGATCTTGTTTTTCTCCTTCTTCTTCTCCTCTTCATGCTGGGATCTGAATTTCTTATTTTTATTATGGATTTTCTTATAGCTATGTGTGGCTAATTTTCTTTTCAACCTAGAGTGCTATGAACTTGTTTGAGCCTTAGAAACTATTCCCACACATTGGTTTTGCTTATTTTTAATCAGTTTATTTAATCCTGTTTTTATTATTTATTGCTTATTGACTGATCACCATTGAGCATGTTTTGGGGATTTAGGGTTGGACTTGAAAGAGGGAATCTTAAATTGACCTTGGGATTGAATAATGTGGAATTAGGTTTAAATCTAATAAAGAAATTAGGTTTTAATCTAATTTGCGTCTAGGATAGACATATACCTAGAAGCTCCGCATAGTCAAATTAGAGTGAGCCCGATTTGAATTGCACCTTAATTAATTGTGTGAGACATTACATAATTATTTGAGGTAGGTGTATAAGTGGACCGACAGGCACTTATAAACATTAATACTCTAGATTAGCTGATTAAATTTAGTCAAAGTTAATTTAGTGGGGATAAAATCTAAGAATCAAATAAGGGATTAGTATCTCTAGGTTGTCCTTTTGATATTTGAATTCTCTCTCTTTGAAAGTGCGTTTTTTTTATTAAATTCTTTTGTTTTACTACTATTGAAAACACTTCTTGTTTGCTCAACTTAAATGAAAAAAGGAAATTTGACACCTAATCACCAGTTTGATTGAGTGTCTGTGGGATGACCTTGATTTGCCATTTACTATTTTCATGACCCGTACACTTGCGGTGCTTAGTTAAATTTTTGGTAGCATCAAGTTTTTGGCGCCGTTGCCGGGGACTTAAGGCAATTGGTGATTAGTGTTAGAAATCCTTTAGTTTTAGCTCTAGTTTTATTTGACTTTCCAAAGTAATAAAAAGTGGCATAGTGAAAAGTGATTCTTATAAATTAAAAAGCACACTAGGATGTTTAGACTCCAATGAGTAGTTCAATGTGGTGTTGATTTGCCCCAAAAAAAAAAAAAAAAAAGGACCTCGGGTCAGACCGGACCAGTTCAGGGGGTCTAAGCCCTTGAACTGAAATTCAGTTCAACTCAAGCAATTTGGTCTAGCCCGATCTGGTCAAATTGTCTTGGATTATTATTATTTTTTTTACCTTAGACCAGGTCGGGTTAGACCGGACCAACCAGACTTCAGGTTTTTTGGACAACCCTACCCATACAATCATGAGAAAGTGACACCCTAGATCCTCATAAGGTTGATAAACTTTATGAAACCCATGTTGTAACTCAAGCTCTCCTTTTGTTAGATAATCCGCTGCATAGTTACATGGCTGAGGCACATACATGATCCTCATGTCCTAGTCCATTCCCAACAGCACTTTAACTTTGTCAAGAAGAGTAGAGTCTTTGTGTGGAGGCATATGCTCATGATGAAGAAGGTTAAAGGACAGTTTGGATGGACTTTTTTTATTTAAAAAAAAGTACTTTTTTAATGTAAAGAAAATGTTTTTTTTTAATAATTGATTATGTGTTTAGATGATATTTTTTAAAAAAAGCAAAAGTCACAAAAAAAAAGAAGTCAAAATACTGCTTCTTTTAAAAGCTCTAAGGGTCCGTTTGGATGGACTTTTTAAAAAAGTGTTTTTTTATAGTACTTTTTTTTAAAGCTCCAAATTGAAGCTTAAAAAAAAAAAGCAGCATTTTAGCTTCTTTTTTTTTTTTGTGTGACTTTTGCCTTTTTTAAAAAAATATTATCTAAACCCAAAAAAGTTTTTTTTTTAAAAAAATAAAAAAGTCTATTCAAACGGGTCCTAATTTAGAGCTTAAAAAAAAAGCACTTAAGAAAAAACATTTTTTTTAAAGTTCATCCAAAAGGGCACTAAGACACTCTGGAATTTATTTCCACCCAAGTTTTCCTGAAACTCATAGACCATGCCATCTGTAGACTAAGAAGACAAGCCTAGATTTCCAAAGTTGATTCATCCCCATGCTCGATAGGATGTATGGATCCTTTAATAAAGCAGCCGATGAATTAGACCCCCACAAGCACTATTCTTAGCGGTGGTTGATAACGTAACGTTGACATATATCTTCATCCAGTCTAGAGCTGTCAATCAAGGCCGGCCCGGCCCGAGAGCACCATCTAATAAATAAACATAGTCACTAATTCATAATCAAAAGCAAACTATGTTCACAAATAACTCATAAAAAACATAAAAAGTATACTATTAATTACTAAGCGACATTAGTACAATGACTATTATTGTCGTCATCTTCGCCACTATCATCAATTTCAAGCGACATTTGATTGTTGATCCTTTATTAATGTCTATAACAAATAAAAAATACATATAAATTATTAAAAGATCTAACTTCAACAAATGTTCAACTTTAAAAAATAAAAAATAAAAAAATTGAAAGGCCCGATGGGCCGGCCCGTGTAAGCCCTTGACCCTTCAGGGCCAAATATCACTTCTCTCCTCCAATTTCGAAGCTCGGCCCTTAAAGGGCCAGGGTTTAAACGGGCCGACCCGATGGGCCTGGCCCGTTTTGACGGCTCTAACCCAGTCCTTCTCCGATTGTCTCTGTCTCCAAGATTCCGGACTTGGCGCTAGAGAGGTCCCCTGGATTATCATCCTTGCTAGACGATCATTAGTCTTGTTTATTATGAATTTTATTTGATTTTTATCCTGACAACAACTTATATTAACACAATTTAAAGTTGGCCAATCATTATCAAGTAAATTGACAAAAGAATAAAATTAAAAAAGCATAGCAATTATATATATATATATATATATATTTGCTCAAAAGATAGCAAGTAAATAATTTGAGAATGAAAATAACATGCATATTTTTAAAACTATTTTCTACCAATCCAATTCATATAGGATTTTGAGCACATTTTTCCTATTTAGCTCCGAACTTGCCAAATATCAAAACTAATCAGCCATTATCAATTCAGAATGCAAAACACGTCACCCCAACATGGACAAAGTCAAACAGCTCAAAGAACGTGCTGTAACAGAAAATAGGAAGGATTCAGGTACAAGCTAGGGAGCTGAAAGAAGATAGAGGAGGATGCTATCTAACAATCTTATTAACAATGTTATTGCTCCACTGTAAAATTGTTCAAAAGTTCAACAGACTTGCTTCATATTTTTCCACAAAAACCCTACGACAGTGTATAGGGAAATCTGTAACGGTAAAATTTCTAGATTCTGAACCTAAATCATATTCTACTGTGATTGGATTACAATGTGCCTAAAAGCTACGGCCAGACATGAATACCCCAATATCCTCTTTGTCCCACTGTCTTCATCCTTACCAAAGGAAGTGGATGCAACACTGCAAGTGAAGTGGGGTTTATCAGGTGTGCTTGTACGCACACGCATGGGCCAGGGCACGAAGGAAATGGCCCTTTAGACCAAAGATCAACCCATGATCGTGTGACAAAAATTCTGAGTGGGGTGTAGCAAGGAGTGGCGTTTTCCGTTCTAGTTTTCCCCACCGGAACATTCCCTGGTCCTGGTCCTGGTCCTGGTCCTGATATATGCAAGAAGTGGAAAATCCTCTCTCTAAACTGATAATTACTCCTGGCCACTCACCTGGTAAATGAGTCAAAGCTCAGTTTAGAATAAATCGAACCATCACAAGAGTAATACAAGTGCTAGAATATGAGAACTAGCAAGACTCTTTCATCTAAAGATGAATATCATGAACTTTTTTGGCTAGAGCATATACTAATGGAAGTGTAGAATGATGAGGTTCTGGAAAATGGAAAACCCGGGCATAACCATGCTATAAATTCCAAAATATATACCAGAACCCTGACCATCAGCCCAATAACATATGACTCAGTATTGCAAGACGCAATTGATTATTCTCCTTGGGGATGGGAGGGCTACCTGGGGAGGTGGGGTGAAGAGGGCTGATCTGGAGATTGTTGAGCAGAACTACTATGAAACCTTTGTTCTTCGTATGTTCCACCAGATCGACCTCCCTCGTTCAACTGTGATAATTCATTGACACCAGGGAAGCCCATAGGTCCCAAAGACCCAAACTCGAGCTGTTCTGGTGAACTGTGGCGAGCATTATGATCATAAGGATACAACATTACAACAGAAGGCATTGTTCGTCCATTTGATGAGACTCCACCAGGGTTCATGGCTGGCAAAGGATACATCCGGTAGGCCAAATTGGCAGGACCGTTCAGTGCTGAATTTGAGCGCATGGGACCATTCTGAGTCGGATGAGATATGAAAGAGTCCTGTCTATGCGAGCCCCATGGCCTTTCTGTTCGGCTCTCACTCGTTGTCAACCATTCTGGTTTTGAACTGGGCTTCTCAGTTTGGTTGCGATTATGACCACGGACAGTTCCTCTCAACTTTGAGTTCACATTCCAGTTTCCTTCTCTATCACCATGTTGGTCCCTTCTATCATGGTTATAGTTCCCCCTTCTGCTATTTGTAGAATGTCTATCCCGAACAGAAACCTTCTTCAGAAATTAAGAAAAAAAGGTAAAATAATAACAAAAACAATAAATATTTCTTAAAAAATTAAGCGATTTGGAGCTCTTTATAAAGCCAACTAAAATTAGAAATAAAACTGAAATACTTCTCAACATGTTATACAGCATTGATCACTATAAACAATCTAGAGATGTAAGTAATCATTTGCTGCAGAATCACATGAAAATGCAAAATAAGCAAACAAATGAAGAGCCCACACCAATTTCATTCAGCTCCAGTTGCTCAGCCATGAAAAAAACGTTGGAAAGAAAAAATTCTGGTGAGTTTCAATCAAAAGTATTCAATAAAACATTAATAAATACAAAACAAATAGATTCCTTCCATCATCCTCATTTTTATTTTTCAACATAGAAAACTTGAAAGGCAAACATGGCCAAGTAAAAAGATTCTTTTTGGATCTGATGATTGAGAAGACCTGCATTTATAAACAAGAGTTACATTGAATGTAACCCGAAGCTAATGCTCATAGAAATAAAAGAATACTGCTGAATGAAGTACCAAATTTCCTAGAAATTTATCTTACAGGATTAGGCAAGTAGGTTCCAGTCCCACTTCGAAGCCGTGGCATCTCATCTACAAATGGTTGGTATATGTTGGTAGGCCTATTGGAAACTGACTGGACAGGAGCAACCGGAACTATACGTGGCCCGCAGTTCATAAGCTGAGTGAAAACATTCATGTTTGCTGAAAGAGGTCTTCCCGGACCGTCCCAGGGAAAACGGCCCTGCAAATAAACAGGAGGCGCCATAACAGGGGTAGGATAGACCATTGAAGGAGGAATATGTAAGTTTTGACAGGACCGACCATATTGCAAATTTTGCCAATGGCTAGCAAAATCACTGTTAAGAATGTCAGACTTGTGCTCTGATGATTCAACAGCAGCTCTTCTCATAGAATTAGAAGGGCTTGACACCTCTGGCTGGTCATATCCCTCTGAAGAATCAAAATTCTGACCAGAATCAATTCTATCCATACCTTCATCCCCATTGAAATTGCTTACTGATGTGTCAGGGGTTCCCGACTCACCTGGAACATTATATACTGGATATATGACAAAGGGGACTGGTGGCCCTGTAGGATAGAATGCAAATGGAACAACGCCGGAATTATCAACAGATCTTTGGCGAGAATTGGGACCTAGAAGCACTGGAGTTAAGGGTTTCAGCGAATCCAATCCACTTGTCTGAGCTGATTCAAATCCAGGTAGATGCCTTGGAAGATGCAGGGGAGTAGCAGTGGAGGGCCCAGCACCTCTTTCTGACATATCAGACGCTACAGTTGACTGAGAAGTCCACTCTCTATGTTCCACATCCATCAGATTAGATGAAATTTCTGGCACATCCTTACCCTTCGTGTAAACAGCAGATTGTGCCGAGGGAGAATTTTTCCTACCTCTCTTTTCCCAAGTTGATTCTGAGGATTTCCCAGATAGCCCTTCCCAAGAGCTTTCAGATGAGCTTTTACTCTTAAAGTTTGAAGGACCACCGGGTGGTCTAAAATTTGAAGTTTTATCATCGTAATAAACCTCACTTCCTGTGCTATCTTGATACTGAACAGTATCAGCATGCTCTTCTCTCATTGATCCTCTATGTTCTTTAATAAACTTCTGCTGAATTCCGGAAAAATCGCTAGAATTTCCTACATGAGATGGTGGGGCAAAGCTATAACCACCTGAAGTTGACACTTGCTTATCATCAGGAAGCATTTCAATATTTCCATTATCAGCTTCAACCCCACTAGTTGAACCCCTTTCCTGCTCATGCCAGAATTCATTATCAAGCTCCCCAGTGTTCATTTCCATAGAACTGAAATTCTCACTACTACTTTCACTTGGCTCTTCAGGATTTGAGGTCAATCCAAAGCCAGGGAAATAAGGAGTCATCGCAGGGACTAAACCTTGAGGAAATTGAATATTTGTACCCCAAGGAGCCTCAATCAAGGGAATGTTACCCATACTTTGGTGAGCATATCCCAATGAAGCAAGGATGGAAGGTGAAAATGGATGTGGTAGGTGGCCTGAAGCTAAATTCATTGGAACATGAGCCTGGCCACTGAAACCATGAGCTGTAGAAGATGTCATCATGTTCAAAAGATCTTGCTCCTCCTGATGCATCACCTGTGCTCCTCCTGCACCTGCAACAAATGCAAACTCTCCACCTGTGACCCCTGAAGCTGATTCTTCATGGTAACTATTTGAACCACTGTTTGAATCATCAGCAGCATCAATAACTTGATGGGATGAGATGTGCCTACCAGATGGCTCATCAATTCTGACACCCAGACCAGCAGCAATTTCAGTTTCAAAATTCTTCCCATGACTATTCTCCAACTTGGCAGAAAATTTTTGGCCCTTACCAACTTCTGGACCCCTTGAACGCCTTCCCTGTGAAGAAACTTCAAATGAGTCAGTGAGCTCAGGACTTGAACGTGTTCTTGCAAATATAAACCTTCCCTGACCATCAGTCAGAGGATTCTTGGGATGAAAATTTCTCTGATCCTTTTCAACACGAGAACCTTGATTAGAATTACTTTCCCTTCTGACCTGGTCAGAGGTCCTTGAATTAGTTTGGTTGCCATAACTCTTTTGAGGTCGTGATACTGTAGAGACATCATTGCTCTTGGATGAGCTTTCTGTGGATGAATAGCTTTGCTGAGATGGGCCATTTCGTGAACTACGTGACCCTCCAGCCTCAAATTCATGACCAGAAGTATTATCATGTTTTTTACAATTGTTCCTGAGATTCTCAGACCCTTGTATTTGGTCGTTATTAGATAACCTCAAACACCATAAGTCGTTGCTTGGAGCATCAGGTCTTTGCCCACTTCCATGTCTATCCCAAGTGTTCATAAAGAACTGGTTAACTTCAAAAGTCAAGTCTTCCTTTGGGCAATCAAGTAGCTTTGCCAGCTGTTTAGCCCCAAATGCCAAAGCGCTGCGTATTCGAAAGAAATTACCTGGAACACATGTTTCATATGAACACTCGTTAGTCATAACAAAAGGTTGCAGAAGTTACTCCAAATGAAAGCAAAGCCACAAGTTAACCACTAAAATCAATACTGCCCCTCCAGTCATTAATATAACAAAAGGTGGCAGAAGTTACTCCAATAAAAGCAAAGATGCAAATTGAACTACAGACTAGATCATGTATTAAGGATAAGAGGTAGTACATTATTAGTTTCAGTCGAACAGCATTAAAGATTTTAAAGCATGCATAAAACTTCGCACAAATAACATTTTAATAAAAAAGGCAAGATTCCATGTCAAGAACCACTTCAACCCAAAGGTCTAACCTATTAAACAGAGGCCCATGATTGATTTCATCTAACCTAATAATTGGATTCCAATATAGCTATCACTTAAGAAAATAAAGTACCTCGAAGACATAATTATATATGGAAACATTCTTGGTGATATGAAACCAAAAAAAGACTGTTTATGATAAATTCATTCTTCACTATTTATCTATTATATGCATTTCTCAGCCAAAAGAAAAGAGTCAGCAACCATCCAAGTCAATCTGAATACAGTAAATATAGCTATTATGCATCTTTAATCTAACAGTTCCTGCAACTCTAACGTTCTGCTCAACAACTGCACTTCTCATACAGAGAATTGACAATATGAGCAGATCCACGCATGAACCAACTCAAAAGCCCACATAAAAACCTGATAAACAGTAACTTAACAGGCATTAAAAAAAAATCCGAAATTTTAGAGTTCAAAAGTTCAAAATACCTTTACTGACACTCCTCCCAAGGTTGTTGTTGACACGCAATGGATCAATAACATTGAAATGCTTGGAAACAAAGGGTTGCCCCTGATTTTCTTGACCACCAGGGAAAACAGCATAAACTGAGCTACAGCCATCTAGAAATAATTTGCTGAGTAGTAAATCTCCACCATCTTTACGAGGAGGTTCAGCTGCGGAAATTTGAGAGGGAAGAGGGAAAACAGCCAATTAGCAACATGATAGAAATAGGCACAACAAATTAGTTTTACAATTGACAAATGAATCTTCAATCGAGTTGCAATTACCTGTCACATCAGGGAGGGAACTAATAGGAACTGGACCCCATAGGCTTACACAAAAATTATCCCAGTCAAACTTACTGAAAAACTCAAGAAACCGATAGAGTACCTACATAAACAAACAACTCAGTAAAATAGTCGACCAAAGAACCAAATAAAACATAACACATCAACTATGAATACCTCAAGGGGTCCAGCAAAGGAATTGTTATAAACATGAAATATATAGAGAACCAAGGTCTCTAAAGCATAAGTTGAGATAAGTCCATGGTGGGCACCAAGAATCCGGCTCTCATAATAACACCAAGCTTTTATCAGTATAATGCTACGCTTGAACAAATGATTTTGGTTAATCAGGTGGTCAACCTACGATATCAAAATCCCATCCTTTGTCAAGCCAAGAAAATATGGTTCCAAAACAAATTAATTTAAAAAAGACATAGTGGGAGGCTTTCATGGTGCAACACCTCACCTCCTCAAGGAAACAGAGGGTGCACAACCCTCCAAGCTGGTTAAAAGATATATCTACCACAATATTCTCGACAAGGCATTTTATAATCTTCACCTGCAGATACAAAGAAGGCAACATAAAGGGGCGTTAATGCCATAATACTAGTAAAACCCATAGCCAAAAAGGGGCTAGAAAAGACAATAAAATAAAAAGGACTTGGAGAATCTTAATCAAGTAAGACGACATTCAGAATCAAACTGGAGAAACACTAGCATGTCTCTTCACATTTTGAATCTTATCATTTAGACATTTACTACCCATGACTTGTAACGACCGGCTACATTCTAGAACGAGGCAATGTTCACACATTGTATGGTTTCATCTTAAAATGTATTGACGTGACACAGAATAAGACCTTTAAAGCTTTAATAGGAGTCAGAAGACTGCAAAACTTTTGGATGACCCTAAGCTTTCAACCAAATAGAAAAAGTAGCTAACAGTAACAGGTGAGTGGTTTAAAGTTCAAACTAGGCTGCAAGCACAAACATCAACAATTTTAATGATATTCTGTTTCTAGGGAACCTACTTCGGCCTGGATGTAGTGAACCTCTTTCACACAGAACTCTGCATTCTCACTTTTCTCCTCGTTCTCCAGCATGTCACGCACTAGATGTGCCCATGTATCCTTCAGATTTTGGTTCTTACTGAATGCTGATAAGTCAATATCCCCATCAGGCAAATAAGTCTTAAGGGGGACTGACCCAAAGGTGAACACCTGCAATAACAATCACCAAGTATGCTCAATAAGGGGGGCCAGGACTCATGTCGCCGACATAAATGAAATAAACAAAATCTTAATGCCCATCAACCTCAGCATAGGGGCAGGCAGGATGTGAAAAACATTTAGAGCTTAAAAAAATAATTGCGCCTAGCAAACCCAATTTACTACTCCCATAAACAACGGTGCTACAAAAACATAATATATACACTATTTTAACCAGGGGTTGCCATCTCTTGGTTAGTGGTGTCCCACTCTTAGAGGCCACTTAACGACGGCAATTTCACCTAGAATTTCCATCCTTTAGGAAAATCATATCAAGCTTGGAGCCCTAACCTACTTAACTAAAACATAGAATAAATGTAGATAGAAAAGTGCACAATTTGCCAATCAAAATTCCCAACAGGGCGAAAACCTGAAATATGTCTTTTAATGTGAAGCACTTAAGGACCCACCTGGCAGGGGAAACACTTCATGATCAGTCGCTGCACATAGTCTGCGACAGCATTTCTGCGCTCTTCAGAAGGTGGATTAGGCTGAATGCACTTAATTAGCTCTGCAGTCCTTTCCTCAGCCTTTAACCATCGCTCTGAATCAAGTGCTCTCATCACGGAGGCGGCTTCATTGTGCAACAGGCCATTCGGCAATAGCCCACTTGGTGGCTGTGCCCACTCCTCATGTTCGCCCATGCAAGCCTAACCTTTTCCCTGTACTTGCACCTCGGACTCGTTCCAGAAAACCTCCCACCTCCAAACAACACACCACAACGTCTTCTTCCAAATAACCCACAATAGTGAAAGCCACAGACGCACAAAACTTGGAGACTCAAAATTATGGTTCCACCAGAAGGAAAACTTCCAGCATACAACAAACTAACCAAGATAGAGATTTATTTCAATATTAGCTTAGAAGAAGGAAAAAAATGTGACAGCTGCAAAATCCGACTTCACAAATGTTGGGTGTTTTCCAAATGAATCCCAAGAGTACAGATAAAAACTCGATTTTTGGAGTTCTACCAATGATAGAAAGGTCCACAACCCAAAGAGGATTATAAAACACAATGAAGCCCAGAAGGAAAGAAGAAATAGAACAATTGGAAACAAATTTGCTTAATCACAAAATAGTTTATATGATTAAAACCCTAAGGGAAACGCCTCAATCACAACACTGTTGGAAGTGTTGGCGAATCAACAGAGATAGCAGAAGCACGGTGGCACACACAGGAAAAAGGAAGGGCCAATATGCAAATGCGGAAAGAGGCACTCTGCGTCAATCCCATCCAATGGCTTAGACAGGTTGAAAGTGCCAATCAAAAACACGGCTTGGTAGAGGGGAGGAAATAAGGGTCTGTTTGAAACTTTGAATATGGATATTGGGATTCAAGGAGGCTACAGGAGAAAGCGAGAGACCGGGTTTGACGCTCTTCAAAATGTTGCGTGCATTATTGGGGTTTCTGAAACGGGAAATTTATTGGCAAACAGAAAATGACAGAATCTGGGGAGGGGGAGAGAGAAGGAGAAGCAAAGAAACGCAGGGAAAGAGCAAGAAATTATTCTCTTTGTTTTCTCATTTTTTCCTAACAGTTTTATTTTTTTTTCATTCGGGCCAGACACCAAAAATATTACAAATTGACTAGGCGAGCCCATTAAAAGGCCCAAAGAAATCATCCAATGGTGCTCCTATAGGAAAGATGGGGTTGACCTTTTACCCCCCCAAAAAAAAAAAGAAGGGGCTGACCTTTGTTGAGTCATGCTATCTGTGTTCATGAGTCGATGAAAGTTTTTGTGGCTTGGTTAAAATGGAAGCTATGGGAGGATCTAATGCTCTAATGGAGCAGCAGTTTGTTTTTTTGAATTTAAAAACTGTACTGATTATTCATTAACATCAATTAATTTGGCTTTGTCTAGTTATATTGGTTACCTAATATTAGGCAAAGTAGACTAATTTTTATACTCATGATAAGACTTGAATATCAAAATTTTAGGTAAATTATTATTAATTTTTACTTGTACTAAGTATGTGTCTTTCTATCAATAGATGTAGATTTCAGGGGAAGAGGTTTTGACTTCTGATTCATGGAGGAGGAGGAAGAAGTTGACGATGGAGATGATAGCGGAGAGAGAAGATGACAGTGGTGGTGATAGTTGAAAACAAACTAGATGATGGTGGTGACGATGGGTTAAGAGAGGAGAAGCTAAGAGTGGGGTGTGAAATGTGAATGAGGATAAATGGGACAATTCATTTCTTTTTATTTATTTATTTCATCCATCTCTATTTTTAATTTATCAGTTTCCTTTTCTATCATTTGGATAACAAACATCTTCATTGTTCTAAAGTAATTAATGGGACTTGTTTTTAAAATTTTATGTCAAGTATGAAACTACGCACTAGTTTTTTCCTTTTTTCTTTTTTGGAAAAGGAATTAAGAATATGTGGATGAAGTGGAAGGAGAGATCACGTGGAAGATGAGGGTATTATTGTGAGAAAAATAAAAGAATTTTCAGAAAAATCCACATTTTCAATGATTTTTTAAGCTTTTGCTAGAAAATGAGTTCTCAAGAAGGCCGAACTGAAGTGAGCCAAACAGAAGAAAATCTATTTTGGGAAAATTGTATTTAGGTTTAAACAAAAGGAAATACGAAAAGTGATCCTTTAAAATCTGAAAATTACATTTAAGTCTTGTGAGACTTTTTTACAATAAATTTTAATTGTCAAATGCCTATATACTTGTTAATGGATGCTTATGAACTTGTCAGTGTAAGCGGTTATGGACTTGTCAATAGACGCTTATGAACTTGTCAATGAAATTGAAATTTATTTAAAAAGAATATTAGAAATATAAAGATTTTAAGGGATTATTTGTCGGATTTTCTCATGTCTGGAACCTAAATGCAATTTTCCCCTTATTACTTCCATGGAATCTGTGGCAATTCCAGCAAAACCAAACAAGGCCTAATGATTCTTGCTCCATAGTCCCATGTCATTTTGAAATTATTATTTATATCTCACTTCATTCTGTCTTCCACAAGTTTTAGTTAAAAGACTTATTAAATTGTCAACCAGTCCCTCAATTGTAGCATTACCTTGTCACTTTTGTGCAAGTGAGTGTATTACTGTTTACTTTGGTTGTACGACAAAAACAACATATTAAATCCAACTACTTGTATATATCAATGAGAGAAATTCTTACATAAATTGGATAAATTGGGTGCATCATATCATCTATGCACAACCCAATAACATTATACCACATCACTCTCGTAGAATCCCAGGTGTTATGACATATTGGCTCTGTTTGGAATGCACCACGTTAGGAGCGTTAGAACCAGTAATTTTAAAAAAAAGTCCACTAACGCTGCCAACGCTCATTTAGTCTGTTTGGGTTGAGCGTTAAGAAAAAGCTCCTAACGCTCAAAAAGTCCGTTAAGCTAAAAGCTCTACTATGCAGCTTTTTCCAAAAGGCTCTCAGCTTTTTGACGTGGGTCCCGCCACTTCTACCACTATCAATCCAAATACAAATTAGATAGCTTTTAAACTACCACTCCTACCAAGCTTTTTCTAAAGTCAGTAACTTTTAAGCCACCGCTCCTGCCGCCAACCCAAACAGAGCCATTGATTGTTTAAAGTAAATGTACCGCCACTTTTAAAGCATGGCGGGAGAGAAGCTGCTTACGTGGCATGACACAGACAAAAATGGCCAAAAACAAAAACCTCTCTTAAACCCTAAACTCCAGCTCAAGATTGCTTCAGCCATTTCTTCCTTCTCCGTCGTACCATTGGCGCCGGCGACCACATGTTCCCAGGAACCATACTATACTGAACAAAATTGTTACTATGGTCATGCCCGCAAAACTCTTATCGCAACTCCATCTTATCCAAGTTTCTTCCTTCTCCCGTCTCCCTTCCATGAAGCTCGGACCCTCCTTTCAAACGTCCCGGGCAGTCCCCATTTTCTCTCGCGTTTTCCCCTTCAGGCTCAAGTACCTGGGGTTAAAGTCTCATTCTGTACGGAATGAACTCTTCGGTGTGCGGCGATTCTCGACTCGGTCGTTCCCTGGGAGGGCTGGACCGAGGTCCGAGATCAACCGGGGGAATCGGGATACTGAAAGGGTCAGGGTTTCTAAGAGCTTGATTGAGGATGAGGCTGAACTCAGTAACTGGATTGACGATTTGAAGACCGATTCTTATCGAGGCCGACTCACCAGCGAAGAGGATGACTCGGATAGGGAGATGGGCCGCAATGGAGGGAGGATTAGAGCATCTGGGTCTATGAAAGGGAGCAGGGAGAGTGGCTCGAACAGATTTGGTGAATCAACTCGGAGGAGAACCCAGGATTCATTTGAGTTGTTTTCACGGAATTCTCGTGTGAGCCCGAGATTTGAAGGCAATGACGATGAGGAGGGAAATGAATTCCGGTCTCCGAGAGGAGGTAGAGTGTCCGAAGGTCGGAATGTGAAGTCTCTCTTGGGGAAGAGAAGTGGTGAGGAGTTCCGAAGAGGAAGAAGGGATGGAAAGGGAAAATGGTATTCGTTGAGTGAGGATGATGCTGATGAAGATGAACAAGAGGCAAAGAAGTTCATGGGCCGCTTTGGAGATCTTATTAGTGAAGAAGATAGTGACGATGAAGATACTGCGGATGAATATGGTGATGATGATTTACTGAATAAGACGTTAGATTCTCGGCTGGGTCGAGAAATGGAGCTGAAGAAGAGCAGTCCAACAAGAGGTTCTCCTGATAGATCTGACAGTTATTTAAGTGAGACCAGGTATGTTATAAAGCATCTGTTGTTGGGTTGGACTAGTTTGCTTACTTCAACACCTGGCGTATTCTCTATGATTTGCTGTTTATTGGATTGTAATTATTCGTCTTCTTCATTTAGATAAATGAATTTAATAATGACAACTGGTAAAAAAATTACGTATATTGGGCTGACAGGCTACTGATGAATTATGTTTGAATATTGGGAGGTTTGAGAATATTAATAATGACGGTTGTTTAAGGAGAGAATGATCTTCAAACCATGCTGGTGCACCGCTATTTAAGATTAGTGCATATATCTAACAAAGGAGTTAACAGCGGCTGAATGTTTATGAAGCGGAGTCAAACTTATTCTCTGTTTGTTTTGGCCCCGGGGGATCGCAAAATCCATGCTTTTGACACCCACGTAATTTAGTTATTATTATAGAGGATCAAATAAGGCGAGCCTTGTGCTTATAGTCTGAGGCTATTTACTTATGCTAGATTAGTTCTGTAACTTCATTGTATGCGAGATCCTTCCTAGTTCACGCCCCATTATATGTGTCTATACTTCATACCCTATACCTCATGTTTGAGATATTATGCCGCAGATTTGATCAATGTTCAATCTCACCTCTATCCTTGAAAGGAGTCAAGGATGCTGGATATGAGAAAATGACTGTTGTGCAGGAGGCAACTCTTCCAGTAATTCTCAGAGGTTTTTTTATAACCTTTTATTCTGGAGTTTATTAATGATGATGGTACTTAACTCCAATTAATTATTATTTTCAGGTAAGGATGTCCTAGCCAAGGCTAAAACAGGCACCGGAAAAACTGTTGCCTTTATGGTAAGTAAGCGTCCTCAGTATTTTGTATGCTTAGTGAATTTGCAATTGTTGGTTTCCTTTATGATTTCTTTGAATTTGATAATTTTTTCCTTTCTGAGGATGAACATATAAAAGGTAGATTGGGATGCTTAATCCATGTTCAGAACAAGCTTGTGTGAAGCTTAGTTGGATATATTTTGTAACACTTCAGACTTTTCAGAGAAATAAGCATTTTCTTCTTTCTAACATGGGTTTAGAGCCCGCCCACCCGCCCGCCCCCCTCCCCCCCAAAAAAAGAACAACAATAACACAACACACACACCCTCCGAGTAGCCAATTGAGTTATTGTAAACCATTTGCATTTAATATACTGAAATGATACATCTGTGTAGATTGTGGGAATTCATTATATAATGGAAGTGCAACATATGGTAGGAAGTCCTGTCTTCTCCCAGCAAAAAAATCCTTTGGCCTTGACATTCTAATACAGTATGCTGATTGGAATTGTCTACTTGACCCTCTTGGACATTCGAGTTGGATATTTCTGTCCTTTTTCTTGTTCTTCTAATTCTGTTTGAGCTTTGTTTACGGTGGGCAACTACAGCCTATTATATTGAGCTTGTACTGTTGAGTGTTAGTTATTGTTGCGGCACACAGTTGCTCAAGTGAATAGCGTGCTGCTTTTTAACCTGAAATAAAAATAACATAAGGCTGAGTTGGACGCTTACAATATGATTCATTGCATTAGCAGTAAGCCATGAGTGATAGTTTTAACTCTACTTATTTCTGAAGTGTTCCTATTCAGCTTCCATCTATCGAAGTTGCTGCAAAGTCACCTCCATTTGATCGTGATCTAAAGCGACCTCCAATCCTTGTGCTTGTCATATGCCCAACTCGAGAGCTTGCAAATCAAGCTGCTGCAGAAGCCACTAAACTACTGAAGTACCACCCTTCCATTGGTGTTCAAGTTGTGATTGGAGGGACAAGACTTGCTTTGGAACAGAAACGCATGCAAGCTAACCCTTGCCAGGTAAATCCATTTTTAATTGCCACCATAACTTTATTCCTTTTCAGCTTAGACCTTGTATAAGGATGACATTCAAACAAACAAGTGTGAGAGGAATGCATGACATATGGGCTGCGAACTTCTTATTGCCCTTTTGCTGAGACTGCCTTTTCACATTGTAGAATGAGATTTTATAGTTCAAAGATGATCTAGCCAATGACTCTTGAAACATCTCCTTTCTGCAGCTGCAAACGGCAGCACTGTAATAAATCAGTTATAACTATGGATCCAGACTCTAGTTAACGATTTCAAACAGTAATTACATGATTATGTGGTTTATTGACCACTTTGGACAGTAATCTTCTATTGGCAAACTATTTTGTCAGACTCTGTTTTATTGTAGTTTGCATCCTAAACTGGACAGATCCTTGTTGCTACTCCTGGAAGGCTTAAGGACCATATTGAGAATACAGCAGGCCTTGCAACTCGGCTGAGGGGTTTGCAAGTCCTTGTGCTTGATGAAGCTGATCATTTGCTAGACATGGGATTTCGCAAAGACATTGAGAGGATAATCGCTGCAGTTCCTAAACAAAGACAAACTCTCTTATTTTCTGCCACCGTTTCAGAAGAGGTTGGTTTTTGCCCCAATATGTTTCAAAGTATAGAAATTGTAGTTGCACCAAGCTGATTTTGAGATGTTTTCCCTCATTTGGTGTGAAGGTCCGTCAAGTCTGCCATATTGCATTGAAAAGGGATCATGAATTTATCAATACTGTTGAAGAGGGTAGTGAGGAGACACATTCACAGGTAATTGTTAGTTATTCCTTGCTATCAAAGCACTTACGTGCATATGTACTTGTATGTGTTTTCTTTTGCATCTGTTCATGTGGGCTGTGGATCTTTTCAGGTTCAGCAGATGCATTTAGTTGCACCATTAGCCAAACATTTCTCCTTGCTCTACGTTCTTCTCAAGGATCACATTGCAGATGATGTTGACTATAAGGTGCGCTTTCTAATCTTGGACCAGCTGTTTTGACAATGCTTTGTCCTTCACTGTCAAGACACAGTGAGATTACAGACAAGAGAATTATACCTCGAATTCAGGATGTTGCCGCCTAGGATTCGGAGGCATCCTCCCTTCCAAGGCCTAGAGTGCGATTACTGATGTGTATAACCAGGCACATATGTTTGGGAGGATTTGTAACCTCTGCCATTTGTTTATTAGGTTCTTGTTTTCTGCACAACTGCCATGGTAACAAGACTTGTTGCTGACGTTTGTGGTGAGTTGAACTTGAACGTGAGAGAAATTCATTCAAGAAAGCCTCAGAGCTATAGAACGAGGATCTCTGAGGAGTTTCGGAAGTCAAAGGGCCTAATCCTTGTAACTTCAGATGTATCTGCTCGTGGAGTTGATTATCCAGATGTTACCCTGGTTATACAGGTTATAAAAGAACCCCTTTCATTAAGCATTGGATGTCATTTTAGCATAAGGAATTTTCTAATTTATTATATATATATATATATAGATAGCTATTAAGTATTTACTTCATAACATGAAAATTACTGCTTCGACACCCTGCTTTACTCTATTTGTTGAATGGACAGTTGGGTTTGCCGGCGGACAGAGAACAGTATATCCACCGACTGGGTCGAACAGGGCGGAAAGGTAAAGCAGGGCGAGGCATATTATTACTGGCTCCTTGGGAAGAATTCTTTTTATCTACCGTAAAGGATTTACCTATCACAAAAGCACCAGTACCTTCAGTTGATCCTGACACACAGAAAAAGGTATATATATCGCAGGGATACACAAGGCAGACAAAGTCTGGCGTATTTTGATGCTTTTGGCAATGTATATGAATACGAAGCTAAACCAAGATAACGTATGGTGTTACAGGTGGAAAGGGCCCTATCCCATGTTGAGATGAAGCACAAAGAAGCAGCATATCAGGCATGGCTTGGTTACTATAATTCCAACAAGAAAGTGGGGAGAGACAAGCAAAGGCTAGTGGAGCTTGCTAATGAATTCAGTAGAACCATGGGGCTTGATAACCCTCCAGCTATTCCAAAGCTAGTTCTTGGCAAGATGGGCCTCAGAAATATACCTGGTTTACGTTCCAAGTAGGTTTCTTTTTTTTTTTTTTTTTTTCGTTCCAAAATAGGCTATACCGTGTGACTCTCCATCTGATCTCAGATGAGTATTTTCCTCTCATGTATTCTCTGTTCTCCTCAATACCCTTACGGGTACGAAACCGGTTTCCCCACCTATCTAGGGGGAGCCTATCTCATTTTGACCATCAGATCCCATCTAGACGATTCAGATTTAATTTAATTATTTTTTAATGAAATTTTTTTTTAAAAAATACTAATTTAGAGATTATTTTTATTTTAGATTTTTTACTCGTTAAAATGATTTTTTTTTAAAAAATGGTTAAAAAAAAAATGGTCCAAATTGGATAGACTTCCTTATCTATTCAAAGGATAAGCTAGGAAACCAATTCCTTCCTGTACTTGGGTCAAAAAGCAATTACCCCCTCGTGATCTTTTTAATTTGAGTTTATTTGTTATGGTCCTTAAAGGATGCAAGTTATCCTTGTTTCTTTCCATTTAATATTCCCCCCTTTTTTTTTGGCCACCCTCTCAATTTCATTTAATATTTCTTAGGACAAGTTTTCAATGAATTTATTCATCAAATATATCTCACTAAACCTTATGACTATGCAGTATCCCAAATGGTGACTTAATCAATAGCTAATGGTGATTAGATGGAATGTGATGAATGGAATCACGATTAAATTATTCCCAACTACTCCCTTTTTTTCTTATTATAAGACACCAACTACTAAATGTTTTAGTCCTTTTTATAATGTACTTGATTGTTCTCAAGGCATATTAATTATTTTTTTTCCATGTATGCTCATAAATAATAAGGGTAGTGGGTGAGAGTAATAATTAATATAAAATAGAGTTTAGTGCAATTAGTATAGGTAATATTGGAAGTTACTTAAATAGTAAGATGACTTTATTGACTTTAACTGTTTTTATTGATTTATGAGAATTGGTAGTTGGTGCCTTATAATAACGACCAGAGGGAATATAAAAGATCCTCATTTCAAACTCATTTACAAGGAGTAATGAAGGTCAAGTGTTTTTTAATATCCCATTGACTAAAAAAAACTCATTCAACATATCATCATTTAATTTAGAGGTTTACTTTTCTCATGTTGCATGAGAGAAACAAGAAACCTACACACACATAAAATGGTGGGACCCACACACATATATAGTGTTAATTATATATATATGCAGGTCCCACCATTTTATGTGTATGTGGCATGAGAAAACATTTCTTCTACAACATGAGAAATGTTTTTCCTCTTAATTTAATATACATATAGTTCCAACGATTGTTAGTCTATTCCCCATGTATCATTGGTTTTTTCCCTGACAGTTTATATGGTGATAAAGGCCCTCATTGGCTGAACTATTCGGTCATAGTGATTATAGCCACATAATGGCCTTTCATCATTTCCAACACTTCGGCAAATTTGTACTTCTAATTTAAGCCAAATTGATCAAGATAACGTGACACAGTTGACAAACTCCAAACAATGTCAATATAGAAATCATATTTAGCATTCGAATTGTCTACTTCAAATGTCATTTCCTTCATCCAAGCCGAATGCAACAACAACAATTGGTGTATCTGTGTGAAGGTTATTTCTGATTTCTGGGACATTTTGGGTGTGCATAGCAACTATTGTGGTGCCTAATACTATTTCTGAGATGAAACCGTTTTTTCTGATTCTGTGTTTTAGAAGAATTCTGAGAATCAGAATTACGTTTGTTAACCCATTTTATTTTTACTTCGAGAATCAGAATTACATTTGGTAACACATTTTTCCTCCTCTTGTTTGGGAGTTAAAAAAATAATAAGAGAGGAAGATGAATGATTAATGAGTTATTTTTACCATTTTGTCATTTTCTTTAATAATTAATATATTATTATACTTTACAAATAAATTTAAACTTAAATTTCCTAAAAAAATTATTTATGTAATTTTTATATTCAAAATCAGGGATAGTGATAGAATCTTTCACTGAAGTGCAGTTTGTTAGTACCCCTCCAACTACTTTTTAGTCACTTCTATTATTGGCTGCAACTACACTCAGAAACAATCCTTGTAAGTACTATGTTCTTTTTTCATTGTGATTTATTATTATTATTATTATTATATATATATATATATATATATATATATATTTTGTTATTGAAAGTCGATATTATACTCATCTTTTTCCTAAGCTTTTCTACTCTTGCAGATGTCGTAGGACTTGTGACTAGTGTTTATGACCTAAGCGATGTCATAAACGATGGAGAGACCTTGTACCAATTCAAATTTTTTTTTTTTGAAAAATACAGGCAAGTCAAGGCTTGAAAAGATGAAAAAAAAGACTAAACTATGAAACTGTAGCTTAAAAATACATCAAAATGGAAAATGAACTATGGACGGCAGGCTAGCTGGTCCTTCAAAGCCATGTATAGGCATCCTCTGGGTATCATGGGAATCAGGATGACGCCCTCATCGGCAGAAGCATTATGACCTTCCTTAGCCATTCAATTTTGAGATAATGGATGAATGGTTTGATATAAGTTTGTCCTTTGTAAATGTTATTGTATTGTTTGAGTAATTTCAAATTATTATGACATGTTGTTGTAGTGTCAATCCATTCCACTGCTGCTTTACGAGAACACCTGCATTCTGGGCTTCCATAAGCTACTCTAAGGCCCCATTTGGTACAGGGAAGATTTAAGGATGGAAAGGAACTTAGAGGAGGGAAAGGAAGTTTAAGAGGGAACTTTAAAAAGTTGATCTGTTTGGTAGATATAGGAATCGAACTTAAGTTGAAGGAAAATAAAATGTTTGGTATGAAGAAAAGGAAGTTGGTTAAGTGGGAATGAAAGGTAAAATACCTATAATACCCCTGAAAAAAAAAACCACCACACCTCTCCCTTGATCTTATCTCTACCTTTCTTCCTCACTCCTGTCTCTACCCTCTCCTTCACATAGCCGGTGCCTCTCCTTCACATCATTGACGCCCCTTCTTCATCCACTATCTTCGGCGCCTCTGCTGCATCTACGTCACCAGGGCCCTCTTGCATCCCACCACCATCGCCGGCGCCTCCTCTCCATCGACCATAAAATGCCCCTAAATTTAAAAAACAATCGTGGAATGATTCTTTTTGTTTTCGCAATGGGACATAAAAAACCCTAAACCAGATGGCGTGAAGGTGCAGATGTAAAACTGAAGGTACACCATGACAACAAGAGTTAAACCAAAATTAAAAGAAACCCTTTGTTCGTTCGGACGTTCGAACGTAATAGACATCCAATCGCTTGCGTTCGAACGTAAAATCTGACAGTGGTTTGAGGTTTATATCAGCAATTTCACAACCCTGTAGACAGAAAACTAAACCACCAGAACACATAAACTATATTCTACAAACAAACAAAGATGCATGTACAGGGGAAAAACATATTTCAGAGAGTAACAGGGCTTCATAGAAGAAACAAGGCATCGCACAAGAAGGTCGGCAAAACACCAAATAGATAGCTAAAACACCAAACTTGAAGACCCATTGCAACTTATCTCTATTTCACCTTCAATCTGAGCAATGAGACACAATCGGAGCAAGAAGGTCGGCAAAATTTTAGAGAGTAGCTCGACTTATCGTCGAATTGGAGGTCGCTTGGTTTTTTAGACAAGGGTCGGTGGGTTTTGGTGATGCTTACCAGCGAAGCATTGAAGCAAGCGGCCATGAAGAAGAAGCAGGAAGAAGAAGATTTAAGGGCCAATTTCGTCAGATGATTTCACTTTCCCAGAAGATTTAAACTTTCCCTCCATTTTTGGATGGAATGAAGGTTCCCATATTTGAGGGAATATTGGCAGAGGCGGGAAGTCATCTTCCTGGGAAAGCAGTACCCCAAACGTGTTTTTTGCAAGGAAACCTTGCTATCTTCCCTTTCCATCACCCACATTCGCTCTAACAAACGGGTCCTAAAGTGTTAGACAAGTACGATGTGGTTGTTACATTGCTCTGGGTTAAGATGAAAAGGATACGTGGTTAGTTATGGGTGACTAACACGTTTTACTATATATTGTAGATGGGCGAATCCTGTTTGTCAGCCACTATGATACGTCTGAAGTGATTTTCTACTACAATCACCCTGCTGTTGTTGATTTTCATGTTAAACTGCACCGTAAATGTGCTGCTCAGCATAGTGATGGCAATGATTCTCCAAAAACTTAGCATCATCGGTTCCCTGTTTCAGTTAGCGACAATTATCATAATTTTTAAGTCTTCCAAGTATTTAGGGTTTAACAACGTTATTTTCAGTTTTTAGAACCACTTTACTTTGGAATTTAATGCTCATTTTGAATTTTAAGTTCACGTATTGTACTTCGAGGTCAATTAGCATTAATTCTGACAACGCACGCCTATGATTGAACACACGGATCGAAGAAGATCATTTCCATGTTTGTTCTTCTTGAAATGAATATATGTTTTTGACTTTCTTGTTACCGTTCATTGTTGACGCAATATTTATTCGTTTAAAAATCAAATAGACTCTTCAGATAACGCAGTTGAAGTTGGGTCATAGTGATGTAAGGTGGTGGTTCATGAGTTATCTTTTCCATTCCAGCGTACATGCATGCTGCTTCAACTGCGTTTTTAAACTGATTAATTATCATTACTCTTTAAAGAAAACAATTCCTTATAACGGCATGTGTATTTCAGTTTAATGTATAATATAATTTTCATTAATTAATAAAATATTTAATTTACAGAAGAAAACGTCTCCTTGATATTTCGCCACACATGCAACCATTTAATGCTTTTTCACCATCTTATTTAATGGAGTTGGTACACGTTAACTATTTCTCATCAGAAATAAATCATTTGAAACTCCCCCGAGACTCTTACCATCCTGATATGACAATCAACATGAAAAACCAGTTTGCAAATTTTATCTCAAGGATCTTCTGAAATGATCTTTAACGGTGAAAGTTGATCACATCATACATAGATATGTGGAAAATTAATGTTGCAGCAGCCACAAGCGCCAGTTACTAGAACTTGAGTTCGTAGATGTTATTGTTTTTTATAACACAGTGATGCTTTAAACTATATTCTTTGTACTTATTTCAAATCCTTTTTCTCTTTTACAAGTCCTATAGATGGTTTTTAAGCTATTCCCTTCTTCTCCCAGAAAGATGCACGAATGATGGTTAGGATTATGTTCGTCAATGTCATGTTTTTTATTCCCATTTCGCTTTACCTATCTAAATACAGTGGCAACTATTATTATGAAAGTTGATAACTTTGGACAAAGTTTCAGATGCATGTGACATTCTTCGACCATACCATCAGTCATCTAATTAGAAGTGCAGGGGGTATACTCCATGACATTGACATTGGACCTAGAAGACAAACGGTCGACATGGTATTTAAAGTTTTAAAGATACCTTTATAAACAACTTGGTTGACCAAAGATGGTAAGGGATCCAGGACTAGGCCCTTGGGTCGTGGGTTCGATCCCCTCTGCCGTCGCTGGGACTCCTTTGGTAGGCGATCTCGTAAGTTCCTAGTAAGTGCTCATAGAGCCCGGGGCCGTGCCCTGGCCTTGGTGGGGGACTGATGCCGAACCCATCCCAAACTTTTTTGTAAAAAAAAAAAAAAAAAACTTGGTTGACCACATTTTCATATCATTTACACATTCATTAAATTCTACGAATAAGTTTCAGATCAGATGCTTCTTGCACAAAGATGCTCTTGAAAGGACAGTTCTTATGTAATTAGTGTTGTTTATTATGAATTTTATTTTACTTTTATCTTGATAACAACTTATATTAATGCAATTTAAAGTTGGCTAATCATTATCAAGTAAATTGACAAAATAATAAAATTAAAAATGAAAAAAAAAAACGAATTGGATAGAAAGTTATATATTTTTTGCTCAGAAGATAGCAAGTAAATAATTTGAGATTGAAAATAACAAATTATGGAGGGCAATTTCACACATTTTATTTCCTAACAACATGCATATTTTTAAAACTATTTTCTCTCAATCCAATTCATATAGGATTTTGAGCACATTTTTTCCTATTTAGCTCCGAACTTCTTGCCAACTATCAAAACTAATCAGCCTTTAGATTAACAATTCAAAATGCAAAATACTTCACCCCAACAAGGACAAAGTTGAACAGCTCAAACGAACAAAGTACCTGCTGTGACAGAAAATAGGAAGGATTCAGGTAGAGGAGGATGCTATCTATTAATCTTTTTAACAATGTTATAGCTCCACTGTAAAATTGTTCAAAAAATTCAGCAGACTTGCTTCATATTCTTCAACAAAAATCCTACAACACTGTGTAAAGGGAAATCTGTAACGGTAAAATTTCTAGATTCTGAACCCAAATCATATTCTACTGTGATTGGATTACAATTTGTCTAAAAGGTTCGGCCAGAAACGAATAGCCCGATATCCTCTTTGTCCCACTGTCTTCATCCTTACCAAAGGAAGTGGATGCAACAATGTAAGTGAAGTGGGGTTTATCAGGTGTCCTTGTACGCACACGCCGGGGCTAGGGCACGAAGGAAATGGCCCTTTAGACCAAACATCAATCCATGATCGTGTGACAAAATTCTGAGTGGGTTGTAGAAAGGAGTGGCGTTTTCCGTTCTAGTTTTCCCCACCGGAACCTTCCCTGGTCCTGGTCCTGGTCCTGATATATGCAAGACGTGGAAAATCCTCTTTCTAAACTGATAATCCTAGCCACTCACCTGGCAAGATAATCAAAGCTACCAGTTTAGAATAAATCGAACCATCACAAAGTAATACAAGTGCTAGAATATGAGAACTAGCAAGACTCTTTTATCTAAAGATGAATATCATGAACTTTTTTGGCAAAACCATTTACTAATGGGTGTGTAGAATGATGGGGTTCGGGAAAATGGAAAACCCGGGCTTAACCATGCAATAAATTCCAAAATATATACCACAACCCTGATCATCAGCCCAATAACATATGACTCAGTATTGCAAGACGCAATTGATTGTTCTCCTTAGGGATGGGAGGGCTACCTTGGGAGGTGGGGTGAAGAGGGCTGATCTGGTGATCGTTGAGCAGAACTACTATGAAACCTTTGTTCCTCATATATTCCACCAGATTGCCCTCCCTCGTTCAACTGTGATAATTCATTGACACCAGGGAAGCTCATAGGTCCCAAAGACCCAAACTCGAGCTGTTCTGGTGAACTGCGGCGAGCATTATGATCATAAGGATACAACATTACAACAGAAGGCATTGCTCGTCCATTTGATGAGACTCCACCAGGGTTCATGGCTGGCAAAGGATACATCCCATAGGTCAAATTGGCAGGACCGTTCAGTGCTGAATTTGAGCACATGGGACCATTTTGAGTCGGGTGAGATATGAAAGAGTCATGTCTATGTGAACCCCATGGCCTTTCTGCTCGGCTTTCACTTGTTGTCAACCATTCTGGATTTGAACTGGGCTTCTCAGTTTGGTTGCAATTATGACCACGGACAGTTCCTCTCAACTTTGAGTTCACATTCCAGTTTCCTTCTCTATCACCATGGTGGTCCCTTCTATCATGGTTATAGTTTCCCCTTCTGCTATTTGTAGAATGTCTATCCCGAACAGAAACCTTCTGCAGAAATTAAGAAAAAAAGGTAAAATACTAACAAAAACAATAAATATTTCTTAAAAAATTAAGCAATTTGGAGCTCTCTCTCTATAAGGCCAACTAAAATTAGAAAGAAAACTGAAATACTTCTCAACAAGTTATAGAGTAATGATTACTATAAACAATCTAGAGATGTAAGTAATCAGTTGCTGCAGTATTACACGAAAAGCACAATAAGCAAACATATGAAGAGCCAACACCAATTTCATTCAGCTCCAGCTGCTCAGCCATGAACAAAACGTTGGAAAGAAAAAATTCTGGTGAGTTTCAATCCAAAGTATTCAGTAAAACATTAATAGATACAAAACAAATTGATGCCTTCCATCATCCTCATTTTTATTTTTCAACATAGAAAACTTGTAAGGCAAACCTGGCCAAGTAAAAAGATTCTTCTTGGATCTGATGATTGAGAAGCCCCACAATTACAAACAATAGCTACATCGAATGTAACCCAAAGCTAATGCTCATAGAAATAAAAGAATACTACTGAATGAAGTACCAAATTTCCTAGAATTTTATCTTACAGGATTAGGCAAGTAGGTTCCGGTCCCACTTCGATGCCGTGGCATCTCATCTACAAAAGGTTGGTATATATTGGAATGCCTATTGGAAACTGACTGGACAGGAGCAACCGGAACTATACGCGGCCCCCAGTTCATAAGCTGAGTGAAAACATTCATGTTTGCTGAAAGAGGTCTTCCCAGACCATCCCAGGGAAAATGACCCGGCATATAAACAGGAGGCGCCATAACAGGGGAAGGATAGACCATTGAAGGAGGATTACGGGAGTTTTGACAGGACCGTCCATATTGCAAATTTTGCCAATGGCTAGCAAAATCACTGTTAAGAATGTCAGACTTGAGCTCTGATGATCTAACAGCAGCTCTTCTCATAGAATTAGAAGGGCTTGACACCTCTGGCTGGTCATATCCCTCTGAAGAATCGAAATTCTGACCAGAATCAATTCTATCCACACCTTCATCCCCATTGAAATTGCTTACTGAAGTGTCCTGGGTTCCCGACTCACCTGGAACATTATATACTGGATATATGACAAAGGGGATTGGTGGCCCTGTAGGATAGAATGCAAATGGAACAACCCCAGAATTATCAGTGGATCTTTGGGGAGAATTAGGACCTAGAAGCACTGGAGTTAAGGGTGTCAACGAATCTGATCCACTTGTCTGAGCTGATTCAAATCCAGGTAGATGCCTTGGAAGATGCAGTGGAGTAGCAGTGGAGGGCCCAGCACCTCTTTCTGACATATCAGACGCCACAGTTGACGGAGAAGTCCACCCTCTGATTTCCACATCCACTAGATTAGATGAAATTTCTGGCACGTTTTTACCCTTCGTGTAAACAGCAGATTGTGCTGAGGGGAAATTTTTCCCACCTCTCTTTTCCCTAGTTGATTTTAAGGATTTCACAGATGGCCCTTCCCAATAGTTTTCAGATGAGCTTTTACTCCTATAGTTTGAAGGACCACCGGGTGGTCTAATATTTGATGTTCTATCATCATAATAAACCTCATTGCCTCTGCTATCTTGATACTGAACAGTATCAGCATGCTCTTCTCTCATTGATCCTCTATGTTCTCTAATAAACTTCTGAATTCCGGAAAAGTTGCCAGAATTTCCTACCCGATATGGTGGGGCAAAGTTATAACCACCTGAAGTTGACACTTGCTTATCATCAGGAAGCATTTCAATATTTCCATTATCAGCTTCAACCCCGCTAGTTGAACCCCTTTCCTGCTCATGCCAGAATTCATCAACAAGCTCCCCAGCAGTGTTCATTCCCATAGAACTGAAATTCTCACTACTACTTTCAATTGGCTCTTCAGGATTTGTGGTCAATCCAATGCCAGGGAAATAAGGACTCATCATAGGGACTAAACCTTGAGGAAATTGAATATTTGTACCCCAAGGAGCCTCAATGAAGGGAATGTTACCCATATTTCGGTGAGCATATCCCATTGAAGCAACATATCCCATTGAAGCAAGGATGGAAGGTGAAAATGCAAGTGGCAGGTGGCTTGAAGCTAAATTCATTGGAACATGAGCCTGGCCACTGAAACCATGAGCTGTAGAAGATGTCATCATGTTCAAAAGATCTTGCTCCTGCTGATGCATCACCTGTGCTCTTCCAGCACCTGCAACAAATGCAGACTCTTCACCCGTGACCCCCGAAATTGATTCTTCATGGTAACTATTTGAAACACTATTTGAATCATCAGCAGCATCAAGAACTTGCTGAGATGATATGAGCCTGGCAGATGAATCATTAATTCTGACACCATGGCCTGCAGCCATTTCAGTTTCAAAATTCTTCCTATGACTATTCTCCAACTTGGCAGAGAAATTTTGGCCCTTACCATCTTCTGGACCCCTTGAACGCCTTCCCTGTGAAGAAACTTCACCAAATGAGTCAGTTAGCTCAGGACTCGAACGTGTTCTTGCAAATACAAACCTTCCCTGACCATCAGTCAATGGATTCTCGAGATGAAAATTTCTCTGGTCCTTATCGACATGAGAACCTTGATTAGAATTACTTTCCCTTCTGACCAGGTCAGAGGTCCTTGAATTAGTTTGGTTGCCATAACTCTTTCGAGTTCGTGATACTGTAGAGACATCATTGCTCTTGGATGAGCTTTCTGTGGATGAATTACTTTGCTGAGATGGGCCATTTCTTGAACTACGTGACCATCCAACTTCAAATTCACGACCAGAAGTATTATCATGTTTTTTACTATTGTTCCTGAGATTCTCAGACCCTTGTAATTGGTCATTATTAGATAACCTCAAATGCCATAAGTCGTTGCTTGGAGCATCAGGTCTTTGCCCACTTCCATGTCTATCCCAAGTGTTCATAAAGAACTGGTTAACTTCAAAAATCAAGTCTTCCTTTGGGCAATCAAGTAGCTTAGCAAGCTGTTTAGCCCCAAACGCAAAAGCACTACGTATTCGAAAGAAATTACCTGGAACACATGTTTCATATGTACACTCGTTAGTCATAACAAAAGGTGGCAGAAGTTACTCCAATGAAAGCAAAGCCACAAGTAAACCACTAAAATAAATACTACCTACGATCATTAATATAACAAAAGGTGGCAAAAGTTACCCCAATAAAAGCAAAGCCACATATTGCACAACAAACGATCTTATATTAAGGACCGGTAATACATCATTGGTTTCAGCCACCTAGCATTACAGATTTCAAAGCAAGCACAAAACTTCTCATAGCTTTCATCATTTATTTTGATCATAAAAACTTTATTGAAGCCATACTTCGTTCAAACTTTAAAATGACAAATCGCACAAATAACATTATAATTAAAAAAGGGAAGATTCCACGTCAAGAATCGCTTCAATCCAAAAAGTCTAACCTATTAACAGAGGCCCATGATTGATTTCATTAAAAACTTAACAGATACTATCAACATACAGAACAATCTAACATAATCAATTGGATTTCAATACAGCTATCACTTAAGAAAATAAAGTGCTTCGTAGACAAATAATTATATATGAGAACATTATTGGTAATAAGAAACCAATAAGGTTGTTTATGATAAATTCATTCTTCACAATTTATCTATTATATGCATTTCTCAGCCAAAAGAAAAGAGACAGCAACCATCCAAGTCAATCTGAATACGGTAAATATAGCTATTATGCATCTTTAATCTAACAGTTCCTGCAACTCTGTAAAGTTCTGCTCAACAACTGCACTTCTCATATAGAGAATTGACAATATGAGCAGAACCACGCATGAACCAACTCAAAAGCCCACATAAAAACCTGATAAACAGTAACTTTACAGGCATAAAATAAACCAAATCCTAAATTTTAGAGTTCAAAAGTTCAAAATACCTTTACTGACACTCCTCCCAAGGTTGTTGTTAACACGCAATGGATCAATAACATTGAAATGCTTGGAAACAAAGGGTTGCCCCTGATTTTCTTGACCACCAGGGAAAACAGCATAAACTGAGCTACAGCCATCTAGGAATAACTTGCTGAGTAGTAAATCTCCACCATCTTTACGAGGAGGTTCAGCTTCAGAAATTTGAGGGGGGAGAGGGAAAACAGCCAATTAGCAACATGATAGAAATAGGCACAACAAATTAGTTTTAGAATTGAAAAATGAATCTTCAATCGAATTGCAATTACCTGTCACATCAGGGAGTGAACTAAGAGGAACTGGACCCCATAGGCTTACACAAAAATTATCCCAGTCAAACTTACTGAAAAACTCTAGAAACCGATAGAGTACCTACATAAACAAATAACTCAGTAAAATAGTTGACCAAAGAACCAAATAAAACATAGCGCATTAACTATGACTACCTCAAGGGGTCCAGCAAAGGAATTGTTATAAACATGAAATATATAGAGAACCAAGGTCTCTAAAGCATAAGTTGAGATAAGTCCATGGTGGGCACCAAGAATCCGGCTCTCATAATAACACCAAGCTTTTATCAGTATAATGCTACGCTTGAACAAATGATTTTGGTTAATCAGGTGGTCAACCTGAGATATCAAAATCCCATACTTTGTCAAGCCAAGAAAATAGGGTACCAAAAAAAAATAATTTAATAAAGACATAGTGGGAGGCTTCCATGGTGCAACACCTCACCTCCTCAAGGAAACAGAGAGTGCACAACCCTCCAAGCTGGTTAAAAGATATATCTACCACAATATTCTCGACAAGGCATTTTATAATCTTCACCTGCAGATACAAAGAAGGCAACATAAAGGGGCGTTAATGCCTTAATAATAGTAAAACCCATGGCCAAAAAGGGCCTAGAAAAGAAAATGGAATAAAAAGACTTGGACAATCTTAATCAAGTAAGACGGCATTCAGAATCATACTGGAGAAACAATAGCACGTCTCTTCACATTATGAACCTTATCATATACTCCCCATGACTTGAAAGCCAAAAATCCAAACAACCGGCTACATTCCAGAACAAGGCAATGTTCACAGACTGTATGGTTTCATCTTAAAATGTATTGATGTGAAGCAGAATAAGACCTTTAAAGCTTTAATAGGAGTCAGAAGATTGTAAACTTTTGGATGACCCCAAGCTTTCGACCAAATAGAAAAAGTAGCTAACAGTAACAGGTGAGTGGTTTAAACTAGACTGCAAGCACAAACATCAACAATTTTAATGATACTGTGTTACTAGGGAACCTACTTCAGCCTGGATGTACTGAACCTCTTTCACCCGGAACTCCGCATTCTCACTTTTCTCCTCGTTCTCCAGCATGTCACGCACTAGATGTGCCCATGTATCCTTCAGATTTTGGTTCTTACTGAATGCTGATAAGTCAATGTCCCCATCAGGCAAATAAGTCTTGAGGGGGACTGACCCAAAGGTGAACACCTGCAATAACAATCACCAGGTATGCTCAATAAGGGGGGCCAGGAATCATGTCGCCGACATAAATGAAATAAACAGAATCTTAATGCCCATCAACCTCAGCATAGGGGCAGGCAGGATGCAAGAAAAAATCTAGAGCTTAAAAAAATTATTGCCCCTAGCAAACCCAATTTACTACTCCCATAAACAACGGAGCTACAAAAACATAATATATATACTATTTTAACAAGGGGTTGCCATTTCTTGGTTAGTGGCGTCCCACTATTAGGGCCACTTAACTACGGCAATTTAAGAAAACCATATCAAGCTTGGAGCCCTAACCTACTTAATTAAAAGATAGGATAAATGTAGATAGAAAAGTGCACAGTTTACCAATCAAAATTCCCAACTGGGCGAAAACCTGCACTACGTCTGTTAATGTGAAGCGCTTAAGGACCCACCTGGCAAGGGAAACACTTCATGATCAGTCGCTGCACATAGTCTGCGACAGCATTTCTGCGCTCTTCAGAGGGTGGATTAGGCTGAATGCACTTAATTAGCTCTGCTGTCCTTTCCTCAACCTTTAACCATCGCTCTGAATCAAGTGCTCTCAACACGGAGGCGGCTTCATTGTGCAACAGGCCATTCGGCAATAGCCCACTTGGTGGCTGTGCGCACCCCTCATGTTCGCCCATGCAAGCCTAACCTTTTCCCTCAGCTTGCACCTCGAACTCGTTCCAGAAATCCTCCCACCTCCAAACAACACACCACAATGTCTTCTTCCAAATATTTAACAACGAAAGAAAATAGTTAAAGCCAAAGACGCACAAAAATTCGAGACTCAAAATTATGGTTCCACCAGAAGGTAAGCTTCCAGCATACAACAAACTAACCAAGATAGAGATTTGTTTCAATTTAAGTTTAGAAGAAGAAAAAAGGTGACAACTGCAAAATCCGACTTCGCAAATGTCGGGTGTTTTCCAAATGAATCCCAAGAGTACAGATAAAAACTCGATTTTAGAGTTCTACCAATGATAGAAAGGTCCACAACCCAAAGAGGATTATAAAACACAATGAAGCCCAGAAGGAAAGAAGAAATAGAACAATTGGAAACAAATTTGCTTAATCACAAAATAGTTTATATGATTAAAACCCTAAGGGAAACGCCTTAATCACAACACTGTTGGAAGTGTCCGCGAATCAACAGAGATAGCAGAAGCACGGTGGCACACACTTGAAAAAGGAAGGGCCAATATGCAAATGCGGAAAGAGCCGTTATGCATCAATCCCCTCCAATGGCTTAGAGAGGTTGAAAGTGCCGATGCGGCTTGGTAAAGGGGGAAATGGGTCTGTTTGGATATGACTATCGGGATTGAGGGACGCTACAGGAGAAAGCGAGAGAACGGGTTTGAAGCTCTTCAAAATGTTGCGTGCATTTTTGGGGGTTTTTGAAACGGGAAATTTATTGGCAAACAGAAAATGACAGAATATGGGGAGGGAGAGAGAGAAGGAGAAGCAAGGAAACACAGGGAAGGAGCAAGAAATTTTCCTCTCTTTTTTTAAGGCCCGTTTGGTTCAAGAAAAACGGAGGAGGAAGGAAACGGAAAATGAGTATTTTCCGTTGGTATGACTATTTAGTTCATATTTTCTCACAAGAACATGTTTTCTAGTGATTGATAGATTAATTTTCCCTTAAACATGTGAAAATCAGTTTCCACCTATTTTAGTAAGAATTTATTTTTCCATGATCAAGAAAATAGAATAAGATCAAGGTACCGCGTCGGCGGAGAGGATGAGATTGACGTCGGAAAATATAGTGGAACGAGAAGGAGGAAGCCGCCAATAGTAGTCTCTTTGTCATCGAAGGTGCAAGTCTATCAAAAGCAACAAAGGAGGAGTTAAAAGCCTTGTTTTTGTTTTGCGTGGAGCAAGATAGAGAATATGTATTAATAAATGATGGGGACATACACCAATGAGAGTTGGCATAGATGGTAAGGGATCCAGGACTAGGCCCTTGAGTCGTGGATTCGATCCCCTCTGCCGTCGCTGGAACTCTTTTGGTAGGCGATCTCGTAGCCTTGGTGGGAGACTGATGTCGAACCCCTCCAAAACTTTCTTTCACAAAAAAAAAAATGATGGGGACACACAGATGCCATATTTGAGAATGAGTCAATCTCCCATTAAAAGATAGCTGAGGGAGGTATTTGGGAGGATTGGGATTGAAGGTAGAAGTTGATTCAGCTTTCGTAGCTGAATGTATGGCGTTATTGGAGACATTGAACATAATGGAAATATTTGGTGAAAATAATGTAGTGGTGGAAGCTGACTGCCTGGGGCTGTTTCAAAGAGTAGAGAACAAAAACTTGATTGGATGTAATTGGAGAAGTGAAAATGTGCTGCAAAAGTATTTAGAGCTATGAAGGTCCAAAGGGAAGGGAAGTGGTCGATGTCCTTGGTCTTAAGAGAGGGCAATAAAGCTGCTAACTATGTTATAGATAAGGTAATGAGAGAAATGGTACCTCAGGGATGGTTAGATAAGCCACCATTCTCTCTTAATTTGATCTTGTTATAGGACCTAATGTTTTTGCAAACTTTGGGGAAAGGAATTGGCTAATTGCTTTGTTTCTTTCTTCAGTAGGTTGTAATCTGAGTTTATGATCCGTTTATTTGTTTAAGGTAGGATATATGTTATATGAGTTTGATTTTTTTGACTTGTCATATGATTCGTGTGTGTAATATTTCTTTTAAACTAATAAAATGGACTATGTTTGCTTTACAAGAAAAGAAATAATAGTTAACCAAAAACAAAATAAAAGATAAAAGAAAGAAGATTAAGATAAAGAGAAATAAAACTCAATGCTGAATTTTCATAACTGTTATAACTTTTTTACATCTCCAAACTTTAATCTTCCCCCACCTAAATTTTGAAATCTCGTGTTGCCGTCACCAACCAAGAAATTAGAACATTCCTCCCTCTTGCTACGTATGCCGAGCATATATATAAGTATATATTGCCTCCTTGCATGAGTTTCTATCACAATATATTTGTTTAATTATCTCCTTTTTTTATTGATTATCATGTAATATATAGATATATTATATTGACATTTTGTTGTCACTTGAATTTTATTATATCCCTACAAAATAAATTAGGATGTGAGTAGATTTTATATCAAAATATCCTTTTATCCTATAATTAATCAAATGACAGGAAAAAAATATAAAAAATAATTAAATAAACATAAAAAGTTAATAAATTTAATCAAATCTATGTCAAAATCTACACTTATTTAATTTAAAATATAGAGTCAAGCGGCTCACATTTCTGTTGTACCATTTTGACTAGTGTACATTTCTTTCTTGAAAAAGTCAAATTTATATTCCATAAAAAAGATCATCAGTACAAAATGACTCTCAACTTCACATATCTGCATGGATGGTGGAGCAAGAGTTAGGAAAAACATTTAAATGTTCATTTAATTTAAGTTATAAATATTCATGCGATTGACTGCTAAACTTATTTTTATAAATTAATTTATTGAATTTGGATGTGTTTGTATAAAATTTGAAGTTCGCGTGCTTTCCTTTAATTAGCTTTTTTTTTTTTTTTTTGTCAATTCCTTTAATTAGCTTTAGTTCAACTACTTGCATTTCTTCTTACTCTGTTTTTTCTCTCTGCTTTTCTTTCCTTTTCACCTTGATTCCGTCTTCTCTCTGGATATATTATTCGGAGTTCGTTAAACTGAGAAATCACCGGAAGCTAGTAAACAAAGCTGAATATAAACGAAGATGAGATTTTTTATTTTTTTTCCCCCCCCAAACAACGAAGATGAGAGTTTCTTTTGGAAATCTATCTTTAAATTAAAAAAGTCATCAATTGATATAAAGTTAGAAACCAATGGCATAATGATGTCTATTTAGTTATTTTTTGTGAAAAATTATACGAACACAGTAATACAAATAACAATATCAATATCTATGCATATTGAAATTAATTGACGTTTTATTCACAGAATCTGTCAAGAGATTTGAGGTAATAGGTACATGAAAATACAAGTAACATCTTTGTGAATTTACATGAAAATGACCCTATACCACCAGAGACTGTACTGATCAACTTAATTTCCCCCCGAGCAAAAAAAAAAAAAAAGATCAACTTAATTTCCCTGAATTATATTTTTTTCCCTCCAATCTTTAATATAAATTCCGCTTTATAGTTTAATTTCTCTATTAAATTGGGTTTAATATTAAAGATCGGAGGGAGTATGAGAAAAGCCACCAAGAAATTAAAAGAAGGCTCTTGAATGAATGATATATGTGGGAGTATAGATACATTTACACGCCAGTCATGATCTCCTTAGAGAAGCTGTGGATCTGTAAGCTTTGTTCATGACTCCAAGAGTGAGGAGAAGGAGAAGTAAGGAGAGGCCAGAGGTTATCCACCCTCTGCCTCCCGATTCTACGACCGACAACCTTGGAATGGCGACGGAGGAGGGCGTTGAGGGCTTTAAGATAGTTGCTAGAATCATGGTCTCTGAGGATGGTTCCTTCAGAGCCATAAGCTGTGGGGGCACTTAGGGTTTGCAGAGGGTGAGGTTGGTTGAGGAATGCCTTAAGAACTTGTGAGGTGTAGCCAAATCTGGTGTTGTCCAGAGCATACAAGGCACAACCTGAAGGCAATAATGGATGTGCCGGAGATGTCTTCTCGTCTGGTTGGAGAATGAACATTTTGCCCATTGGTGAGTACAATAGCTTCTGCATAAACATGGCGGATCATATATTAGAAGTTGCAATGAAATGTTAATGTCATGAATTCTATATTGGCGAGCCTTATAATTATAAGGGCAATTTATAAATTTAAGGGTATTCTTTTAATTAGAAGGGGAGACACCATAATGGTCTAGATGGCCTGATGTTAAAAGCACGATCGAACTTGTAGCCTTTATAGAATAGTTTTTATATCACTAAGCTACAAAGTCAATAACAATAAGTTAGTCTTTCAGAATTGAGTTTTTTATTTGGGTTCATGACAAAAGTGTCTTTCGTGATATGCCAATCCTCTTAAAGAAGGAAATGTATTTCATAAATTTAAAGGGCTCTCCCTCGTTTGAAGCTAGTTTTTTTGGGATTGGACTCTAAGTCATGTTTATAATATATATACTACCTCGGATCTTAATATATAAGAACTAGTTAAGAAGTGGATTTTGTTCTAAATATAATATCTCAATCCACTCTTCCAAACTTATAAATATCTCTATTTATTACCTACATTAAGCAATTTCCATCCAAAAGTATTCATAAGGAAATATAGTATTTTAGGAAATCAACTTATACTACTAACATAACTAACTTTTTTAATATATCCAAATTAGTAAATTAGCTCTTATATTAGACGTAAGTATATGTGAATGAAGAAAGATGCATGCTTACATTTTTCAAGAGACAAGGATGTGATCTGAAGGAGCCGTTCAAGCGTTTGAGGAGCACAGCGACGTGGTTAGGGTAATTGCAAGAGAAGGCTCTGGGAACAATGTCTCTGTGCATCATAACGCAGTGAATAATACTCTCGTCCAACCCTAGTTCTTCGAGTATCTGTCTTCCTCCACAAAACACAGATGGAGAGCCAAAAGTCACAACTGGTCTCAGAGTTGAAGGGCTCACCACCTTCCTTTTTAGTAGCATTAGATGCACCAGAAGAGATAGACTACCTCCCAAGGAATGGCCTGTGAATTGGAGCTTCGCTCGATCTCCATGTCTTCTTAGATGCTCCATTATTTCTGGCATGAATTGTTCGTATATTCCCTTTGCTGCTTCGTAAATTCCTCGGTGAACAAGCCCGTTTGTGTCCTACATGAGTAAGTGCGTGTGATTAGCTTATTTTAAGTGATTCAACGTAATACGGGGGAAATATATATAGGAAGAGTTTTGTCTCATAAAACATATTCTTCGACTAAGGAGGAATCTCATGGGAACAATTCAAACTTGATTGTACCTCAAATTTAGTGGGCTCAAACAAGAGGTTTGCTTGCCAAGATCCCAAGGAGTCTGATCCCTGCATGATAAAGCCACTTCATGTCAAGTTTGGTTTTTTTAACCGGAAATTATTTGTGATGATGAATAAAGTGTATGCATCTGAATTAGATGATGAAGAAGCTACCTGGATTACAAAGCAACGAGTATAAGTGCTGAGATCATCGCAGACAAACCATTCACAAGGTGATGAATGGAGCGATTGAAGGTCCTTTGCGGCTTCCTGTTTTTCCCTCTCTCCAGCCGCCACCACCGCCGTCATGGTGGATGCCGCGACATAAGCTGCGACCCGTGAGGCCTCTTCTGCATCATCTTCAACTTCACCGTCTCTGCCTCTCCCACTTGAATTATAATCCTCATTATTATTGTGAAGCTGATCTTGTTGGGAAACAGAGCCAAGAGACAAAAGATCCTTAGCTCTTGACTGCACATACGAGGCTGCTGAGGCTGCAATCTCGTACGCAGCAGATGCCGGAATGATAGGCCTCTTCTTTGAGTTGTCCTGAGAGGATTCTTCTGATGATGAGGAAGCTGGAGGTACTTGAGTAGAGTCTTGGTCAAGTTTTGTTCTCATCTTAGCCGCCTCTGCTTTTTTCTCTAAAGAAGACGTTACCCATTTAAGACCATAGTATCTCCTCAAGTCCTCAGCCTGCAACAAATTCGCAGGTTTTATGTGTTGCTTGTGCTTCAACTTTGAATTCTATCTATGTCAAATATGTTTCACTTAAATTTACTTTTTCCTTTAGGTGAAAAGAGACATCTACTTTTATCATAACATCTCAGCGCCTCGATATTATTCACCTTAGGGTTCCTCACGGTTTAAAATGTTAGATGTGAGTAAAGGATGGAAGAGCTCACCTTAATCTGTGGTATTACATAAGCCATATTGCTGAGAAAAGCAAGCTGAGAGTATAGTTTGGTATCAGACCAAGGAACTCGCACTAGAAACTTGGAGAAAGACTCACGATCAATTGCTTCTTCTTCTTCTTGTTCTACTTTTTCTTCTTCATCTTGTTCTTGATAATCCACCATGCAAATACCGTCATCTTCATCATCACAATCACATTTATCGTATTCATCTTTATTATTAATAATATCTGGATCCATATTCTCTTCCACTGTTCTGTCCCTCCAATGCCTATTGATCTCCATAAGCCTCTCCACCCAATTAGCCCTCTTCACATCATCTCCCACACCACTTTCAATCTTATTACCTTCCTCTGCAACATTAATGTCCTTCTCCTTCTCAATCAAATTCATGTCCTTGCTTGTTTCTGGATCGAACAAGAAGGATCGAAGTGAGTTTGAAAGAACTGAACCCGAAAGTTGAAATGGGAATATCATTCCCGTGGATTTACTGCTCTTTAACTTTGGCTCCACCGGCGCTGTAGCTTGGACGCCACCGCCAGTGACCGCGTGGCGGCATAGTTGGTTGTCGGAATAAGACTTTCGCATCTGGGAATAACTCCTATACAAGTCATTGTTGGAGCTTGATCGCCGGAGACCGTTCTGCTCTTTTGCCTTGTCCATTAATGTTGCAGAAGCAGCAGCAGCAGAATATGAAGGGATGCTCACCGTAGTATATGCCATTGCTCACAATTTCTATATCAAAAAATTCACAACCAAGAGGGATCAAAATCAAAGACTCAGACAAAGATAAATTGAGAGGTTGTGTTAATTAATGGACAAGGATTGATTTGTTAAGACGATGTTATTAAGTATATATGTGTTTGTGTTTCTTGGTATTGTCAATGACTAGTTAGCTAGATCTATTTGTTGGAATTATAACCCTTCAAGATACGCAACTTTTTATGTCAAAGATTTTGTTGCTTTTGCCACTGCCAAAAGCAAGACATGGTAAAACTCTATTAGATTTGTATATATACACATGTATATATGCTGTGTTCCAAAGAGACATGAAAACTCTTGACGATTAAAACCATTATAATTTCCCGACTTAAATAATTGAGACAGTGTCAATATTGAGACGGCAAGACGTATATATTCTCGTTGAGTTCTAGGATGTATATATTCTGAAGAATATTATTAAGATCTATCATGAAACTTCAAGAACACGTACAGTTTCCAAGGGAGTGAATATAAATATTTAATATTATAGTGGTAAATGAATTAGGTAATCTACCTGTAGAATCGAATGGTGGGCTTATGTTTTCCAGGGAAAGGTTTAAACTTTGGATCTTCTTTTCACTGGGAAACTTGGTCCATGCTTCAGAATCTACAGTACCTGTTACGATTAACAGAGATTAAATTCATCTCTGTATTGAGCAAGTGGTGGTGGCATCCCTTATTTTTCTTGCTCTCCTTTAATTCCCAGAAATAGAATGAATGATGAATCCACATTACTCTCACAAAGAGCCCAAAAAATAGGATCACATTGCACCTTGCTAGCTAGAATCCAGATGCACCAAGAAATTTTTCTCTCTTAAATGTCTAACAAGAAGTGCAGGATTAATTAAACGTTTCTGATGCACGTAATGAATTGAAATAATAAAAATATAAAATATGATTTAATATAGAATAATTTAAAAACACAGTAGACTTTTGACCCAAAAAAAAAAAAACACAGTAGACATTTTAAAAAAAATTGAAAATTACTTTCTTCTCTTAACTCATAAGGGGATAAATTAATAGTTTATTGATTTCATAATTTGTAAGAACTGATCACTATAGTAGCATACATATATAGACTATCTATATTGATAGTAGTTACCAAAGCATTCATCACAGAATCATATTGACGTGCTTTGTAAATTATGTTTGGATGGATTTGGAATTATTGGGTTATGATAATTAATTATTTCTTAAAATTTAAATTGATAAAATAAAGGTGTGCTTGTGTTATGATGCAAATTAAAGTAATTCGGTCCCAAAAAAATGATGCAGGCGAACAATATATTTGTTGATGAAATGTAGGTAAACAATAATATTGGTCATGAAAATAATCTACTAGTATAAGAATGGAGATAAAGGCACCAAATTAAATTTGTGAAGGTAACGATTAAATTTCTTGGTATTGTCGCATGGTAATATTTAATACTCCAAGCTTAGAGCCGACAAGGTAGGAAGGAATAAAACTTGAAGGAAAATGACTTCTCGAATCTGAAGACACACAAATAGCCCGGAATTTCCAACGCTCTAAAAGTATTACACTAATATTTTCTTAATTACGGTTCGTTGGCTTTAATGCTTATGAGAAAATTGGGGGAAAAAGAATTTTGTCAATTTTTTTAACCTGAAATTTAATCGATTTCTCTTTCTTAATAACTATATGCATCATGTCATATAGCCCGCACCCCTGCAAATATAATATTCTCTTCAATCTTAAATATAAAATAAAGTTAATTTAAAAAAAATCGAGAAAACTAATTAAATTACTTTAAAATATTTTTATTTTTTCTCCAAACTAATTAGTTTGACTAATAAATTAATACCACTCTGGTCCCATTTATAAATCAATTTTAACTAAATCACACGTACCAAAGTATTTAGCTCAATAATTATGAGTTAAATTTTTAATTTTGCCCTCATTTATGAATGTGTATCTTTCAACGCTTTCTTCTCTTTCTATTTTTATTGGTACAATTAATATGGATAAAATTGTCACAATCTTATTTATTACCTTAACACAAGACTTATAAATAAGACCAAATTTTGTTGTAAAAAAGGATTTATAAATAGGACTAAAGTGATATATAATCTAATGACACACAATTTATGATATGATTAAGTAACTTATTTAGCTTCTTTAATTTTTCTATAAAAAAAATTAACTTTGTCTTATATTTAAAACCGAAAAGATTGTACTATTAAGGGAGTATTTGTAATTTTTGTTGAAATTCACCTACTTCACAAAAGCAGTATAATATAATCCAAGTGCTAGAAATCCAACAAGTTCCTCATTATGCGTGAGCGACAAAGAGAATTTCTATCAGCAACTAGAAAAAGGAGAATAAAGATTATTTTGAATAAATTAAATTGACATCAAAATACAAGACTTATAATAAATCATACTATTTGTAAACCGTTTATAATACGACTCATCTCAATATGTATATATAGTTTGAGATAGAATATTGTTACTACCATTTTTTTGTTACTATCACTTTTCTACCATTAGATCAAAATCTTAATAAGAGAGAGAAATTATAAAAGTAGGCAAAATTGTAGTAACAAAAAATTGTAGTAAAAATATCATTTCTCATATAGTTTAATAATCAAGATATGAAAATTGTTTATAATTTTTTAGTTTATCATCTTCCTTTCCTTCAAGTTAATATAATTTATGATATCGTATACAATCAAACATAATTTAACTAAAAAATGATAATTACTTGTATTCATGTGCACCATATTAATACTTGTAATAAAAAAATGTCCTTTTTTCAACTCTTACATTTTACAATGTCAAGTGAGTTTGGCAAACTAAACTATAACGTACTGGAAATGCTAATTTTTGGAATTTAGAAATGTAGTTTGGTTTGGAATAAAAAGGAAGAACAGAGTGACGAGAATCCAGAAGAAATTCCAGAAATGTATCGAATTAGGAATTATTTGAAACGCTGCAAATTTTAATACTCAAAAAATCGATTGACAGGTCAATTAATATCACGAGGCTATATTATATTTGTATAGAAAAATAAAAAATGAGAAGATAAAAAATACAGAAAACGTGAAGAGAGTAAAGAGAGAAGGTCAAAGAGAAAGTGAAGTTTGTGAGGAGGGGAAAAATTCACCATCAGCAATAATCCGATTTGAAAGCTTAGCACACAATTCATCGTCACAGAGAAGAAAGAAACTGAAAAACCACAGTACAGACTAGAATCTACACAGAGAAGAAGGAGATGAAAGTAATGAAGAAGGAATTAATGTATTTACCGAGAGAGGCGATCGAGAGAAAAATGCAGGATCGTCGAACAAGTAAATCGTCCCCTGTTTCCGACGAAGATGTAGCAGAAATATGACAGTGATGAAGCTCCAACAATGGCGCCGCGGCTACGTCAGGAATCTTGAGTTGTTGGACTGATTCGAACCAGTGACGATTCCTCTCTAATTAATTATGATCTGTCTCTCTCTCTCTCTCATATATAATAACGCAACAATTGGTTTGATCTCTGAGATGATTGAGATTCTCGATGCGTTCATATATGTGCAAACGAACTTGTTTTAACGTCTCTTTCTGTATGTATAACACTGAGATATTTTATTCTCTGTATTTTTATTGAAGAGGTTCAGGAGGTGGAGGGGAGAGACGGAGAACGAAAGAGCATGAATGAATGATCAGAGAGGTCACGTGGATGTTGAGGCCAGCCCGCTACGAATAGTGTCGTGACCAAAATACCCTCTTACTGGCCCCCTTTCTGGCAGGTGAGGGCATAATAAGGCGGACTCACTCACCCACAATCGCTTGCTTTTTTTGAACTAATTAACAAAAATTATACTCCCCAGTCTTAATTATAAGAGCTAGTTGACTTTTTTTTTGGAGAAATTAAGGAAGCTAATTAAATTACTTTAGAATATTTTTATTTTTTCTTCAAACTAATTAGTTTAATTAATAAACTAATAATGATTTAATAATACACAACATATGAAATGATTAAATAATTTATTTAACTTCCTTAATCTCTCCAAAAAAAGTCAACTAACTCTTATAATTAGGATCGGAAATAGTAATAGTTTTGTACTCCCTCCGATCCTAATTATAAGGCATAGTTGACTTTTTTGGAAAAATTAAGGAAGCTAATTAAATTACTTTAGAGTATTTTTATTTTTATTTTTTTCTTCAAAATAATTAGTTTGACTAATAAACTAATATATAATCTAAAGATATACAATATATAAAGTGATTAAGTAACTTATTTAGCTTCCTTAATCTCTCCAAACAAAGTCAACTATGCCTTATAATTAGGACCGGAGGGAGTACCTCTTAACCAGAAATCTCAAGATTAATAGCAACGTGTCTGTTGTTCGAGTTGGTCTGAGTTCTAATGAAGTTCTTAATCAGAAGCAGACATAAGATACCGCAATGGTTCAATAAAACAAAAACAAAATGAAGGTGGAATCTATGCTTAGAAGCTACTAGTTTTTGAAGATATTGGATCTGTAACATCCAAATCGTGGTTTCTGATGCATTTTTCTGGTTAGTCGAGATAAAATTCATCTCACATAATTATCCCATAGATCGTAAAAACTATTTTGTAAAAGGGAAAAATATTTCTCAAATTGTAGGAGAAATGTTTTCTCATGCCACACACATAAAATGATGGGACCCACATAGTGGGTAGTGGGTTCCATCATTTTATGTGTGTGTAGGAATTTTCATTCTCCCATACAACATGAGAAAAATAAACTCCTTTTTAAAAACTAATCAAACACACATTTGGTACAGTCATTAAAAACTTATGACCTGCAAGATCGTAAAAATTATTTTTAAAAAATTAATCCACACACACATTTCACACCATCATTAAAAACTTATGACCCTACTATAATATGATTGCTCAACTTTTATATTATATATAAATTACCTTTCTTCGATCTTAAATATAAAATATTGTTAATTTTTTTTAGAGATTGAAGAAGCTAAATAAGTTAATTAATCATATCATATGCTGTGTATTGTTATATTATATATCAGTTTATAAGTAAGAGAAAATATTTTGGAGAAAGAATGACATATATAAATATTTATAGTAGTTTAATTAGTTTTCTTAATAATATCTCTAAATAAATCAATTTTATCTTATATATTATTTAATAAAAATGCAAGTATTTGTAGTTAAAATAAGCAAAATGGAAAAAATATGTTAGATGTAGTTTACCCCTATATTAATTAAGTGAGACAAATGCATGGTTGAATTAATTTGGTTAAGTGGGAAAGAAGATCAAATTAAACCAAAATAATTAATCAGCCTGGTGGAATTAATAATGAGAAGGCTATTTTGAGCTTCTGATTCACCGAAACAAAAGTAATATTAATTTAAAATAAAATGCAATAATGTCGTCATTTTTCACTATTGGATTTGGTGGCTTTCAAATCAAAGTTTAACAAGAAACCGACCAATGAAGAGGATGAAGACAAATTAAATACGAGAAACAACAAATTCAAGCTCATGAACACCGAATTACGAAGTGGTCCGAGTTGGGAGAAGGGGCCACATGATAAATGCCGTACAAGTTAGAAATTAATTGGGAGGCGGGGTTATTACCGTCTTATCACATTCATCGGAGGCACAGATGTGCGGTTGCATGGAGAAGGAAGGAAGGAGATGGCAGTAGCAGGCTGGCTGGTGGCAGCCACATTTCGTGCACCAGGTGGTCAGGCTCACGTGTCACGCGCGAAATGCCCGCCCACCATATTCATGCACCGAACATTTGAAACCATCCTCCTCTTAACACGTGTCTCCAATCACCGAATCGGACAGTGGGAATTTTCTCTGCTTTCTCTCAAGTCTTCTAGGCGGGGCTATGGGCCAGTTCATGGCACTTTTTTTTTTCAATTAATTTTTTTTGGCGGGGGTTGATTTGGACCTTATTGATTATTCTAGACAAGTTCAAGCCCCATTATCCAGGTTTTATCGAGTTTGGGTCTGTGGGATATAATGGTCATTGAGGCATATGGCATATGCCTAGTTTTATGTGGTTCAAATGAGGTGCCCACATACCTCAAAACAGGATTCTTTCTAATAAGAGGATGCATGTGTTTAAGGGGGAAAAAAAAATTGATTTTTATTCACCAATACTGGCTGGGTCTAGTAGAAAATGTTAATCTCTCGTAACATAGTGAATCAAAATTTGAATTTCCATAAAGAGAAGTGCTCATGTTTAGTGGCCGAAACAGTCTCGAACAGTATTGCCTCAATCAGAAAGATATTTGTGCCTAGCAAAAAAAAAAAAAAATCATCTTCATTCAAGTTATTGTATTACTCCCTCCCATCCTTTTTATAAAGAATATTCTCTCTCATAGTGGTGGTTCTTAATATAACATAAAGAAAGATACAACTTTATGTTGTTTTAACTAATATTTTCAACCACGTGATTTTTGTAGTTGTTTCTTTTTTTAAAAAAAAAACCCAAAGGAATATTGTTGAACCAAAATTCATATATTCTCTTTTGATTATTAAGCCATGTAAAAGCTTAAATAATTAAATACCCCTCCTTTCGAATTTTTTATAAATAAAAAAAATGTGTGCTCATTTTTACTAAATATCCCTCCTTTTTAACAATCATTTACATTGGGTATTATTAACCTAACTACAAGAACCTACCTATTGGAGTAGATTGGGGAAACCATAATGCATATGAGACAGACGCGGACCCACACTAGTGCCTATGGGGCCAAGTGCAGACATAAAAAATTTTAAAAATATATATATAGTAATGGACTTTTATTTCAATTTGGCTGCATGGAGTAAATGGTTATGCCTTTCTTTTATACAATAGGAGGTCCAGGGTTCGAATCTTTATCCTCTGATTCCTCTCCATTTTATTTTCCCCAATTTCATTTATCCTCACTCGTCGCACTCGTCGCTCCTTGCGTTCCCTAATTTCACATCGATCCGTCGTCTCCAATCGTCCTCACTCGTCGCTCCTTGCCTCCGCTGTCCTCCAAATCGTGCAGTCGAGACAGCTTGCCGTCCGCCGTCCTCCAAATCGTACAGCTCGCCGTCCGACACCTTCGTCTCTGTTTTTTTCTCCCCCAATTTCATTATCCTCACTCCCCACTCCTCACTCGCCACTCCTCACATCCGGCGTCCTCCAAATCGTGCAGCCGAGATAGATAAAGACGTTCTCCAGCAGGCGGCAGGCATTGAAGAAGGTTCGAATTTGAACCCTAGGGCTTCGTCTTCTCCCAATCTTCTTCTTTTGTTTGCTTAATGCTTTTGGTTCTATTTGGATTATTCTTCTTCTGTTTTTTGATAAAAGAGAGATCAATGCTTTTGCAGGAAAGTGGTCCTGCTTTCTTGAAACTTTCTTTCTAAAAATTTGGATTAGAAGGTGAGCTTTATTTCTGCACGATTTGCATTGATTTTTTTATTCTTGTTCAAGTGGATGTGATAAGAACAAATATTTGTGTTTTTGTTGTAAGCAACACAACAGTTTGAAAATATTGTTGGTTCTTAAAAAAAATCTTGGATTTTGACTTGTTATAGTATACTTAATTGTAAATGACGCTAATGAAGCTGCAGGTATATATTCTCCTGCAGGAGATCTGAACGTGTTGGTGTGAATAAAATACGACACACAAGAAGGGATTGATTATTGGTAATGAACAATTCTGTTGAATTTGAGATGAATTTCATTTCTCATGAACTTTCATATTTGAATTGATTCCATGGTGGTTTAGTTTTGACCCAGTCAAATCCACCATCTTCCGGAAAACAATGAAAGCTCAAAAGGATGAAAGAACCGATGTAGACATCTTGTGAATCTCATATGAGAGTAAATTAACGGAGGTCAGTAATGGGTGTGGGGAAATTGCATCCATTTTGCAACTTTATGTAAATTTCTGCATCTTTAGAAAGTTTATAGTGCTAGGTGTCTCTCACGTATAACTTTGTTGTTAAATTTGTTATTTGCCCTTAAACAAAAAGTATATTTCTGAATTATTGTGCTGGGTCATAAAATTGATAGTTTGAAATTATGTACATAGAGAGGGTTTCCTATTAAGGTTTATGAGATTACTTGTAATTCAAGGTAGTTTCATGTAATTTAGTTAAAATTAAAATATATATATATAAACACCGTCATTTTGCGATGAATCGTGAGCCCTTCAGTCCCATTAGGCCCTCTCATTTCTGAGGTGGCTTTGATCCTTTGCAGCTCCCATCCGTTGCAGCCCCTTTTCTAAAACCGAACAGGAAATCGACAGGTTAGCTTCCTTACAAATATTCATCTTGATTACTAGTGACTTATATGCTTTGGATTGTGTTATTGTGCGAGGTTGCAATACAACTATTGCAATTATAAGTTATAGTTGCTTACTAAATTGGTATAAAGTGTGAATTGTTTAGTTGTTTTGAATTGTGTTGTTGTGCATAAGTTATAAGTTATAGTTGCTTACTAGGGGAAATTTATTTTCTTTTATTGTTTATATTCTTTTGTTTTTTAATGCGTTTAAAACTTTCCTTTAAAAAAATTTTCCCAATTGTGCACCCACAAACCCAAAATTCTGAGTCCACCACACCACTGATATGAGAGACAAGTAAATTTTTTTTTTTTGGTTTATAACTCACTTTTTTTTTTTTGGGTAAACAATGAGGCCTCAGCCTATTCTCAACTCACACACTAATTATACTAATAAAATGTTCGAATTCATAATCTCACGCTAGACCTGGGAAAAGAGACCAAAGAGGTTAGGGTCCTACATCTTAAACCAAAACAAACTCTCTGCTAAAAATCAGAGAAGTTATTTATAGGATTTAAACCTATGACCTCTAAGTTACATATTAGCAACTTTATTGTTAGCTGACACTAATGTTTGAGGTTTAACAAATGTTTTTTTTTAAAAAAAAAAAAAGGAAGGAAACAAGAGAGGCCAACCTCCAGACTTGATGATTGTTATGCCTCTTTCTGGTTTTGTTTCTCTTCAACTAAACCAACTAATGAACAAGTGGTTGTCGTTGTGGACGTATGGAGAAAAAGTTTATGGATTTTTCTTCAAATGGGAAGACTTTTGATCTGCCCATAATAATAAGAAGAGAGATTTTATATGCTAGTTATGTGATATATTAAGATTAGACTTGTAATCGAAAAATAAATAAATCGGAAGATGTGGGTTAATTGCAAACTCAAACCCACTAATTTGCCCATGCGCGTGTAATTATGCCGCCGGGTCGGTCATGTTTTCTCTTTTTGTTCACATTAATCCTGCCTACCTGAGTGTACATGGAGACTAGGGCTATATTTTGAAAATGATTCAAGTTGATACGATATACCTAGCTTTTTATTAAGTTATTGGACCTGGATCAGCTATTAAACTGATTGAAGTACTAGATCAATGATCAGTATGTCATATCGGAGTTAGCCTAAGTCAAACTAGTGAGAAATATTCTTCCCAGCAAATTTTCAAAATCGATAGATGATAACAAAATATTCCTATCTACAATTCTTTAATCACTAAATAAATAGTCATTAGTACAAAAATTATCATTATTTTTTACTGAAATTGACGCCTACAATTCATACCCACAAAAAATATATATACATTATTTTTCTTCAAAAAAAAAAAAAAGGCAATTCGGCCAAACCCCAACAACTCAGTTGAGTTAAGACTAGGTCACCCCAAGTTGCTACGATGCTAGTTTATGAACCTGCCCATACCGGTTTTATGTTTGGTCGTTGGTTTTTCGGGTTGAACCTGCCGGTCCAAGTTTGATAACCATGGTTTTTAACATACTACCTTTAATTTAGTGATTAACATTTTAACGAGGACATGTTCTGATAACTTATTATTATTATTATTTAGGACTCGTATATTAAAAATGATCTGGTACAGTGACATGGTTATATATATAATCTAATGTGTCTCTCTCTTTTAATATTCCATCAAGCCAATTTAAAACTTGGGTAGTAAGTTGTTCTGTTATAAGAACATAGATAGATCGGACTTGACCTAGGAACAATTCCTAGGGCCTACGTACCCTTGAGAGGAATCAAAGTCCACGTAGTTCGATATACATATAGGGGGTGGTGTGTGTGCTCTGTATAAATTCAGAATGGAGAGAATGCACCTGGAGAATGATCTTAGATATAGAGGTCGTTTCTGGTTTCCTCTCCGTTGGTCGTGTGTAACTTCTCTTGCCAAGGCGCTTTCCACGATCCAAACGGTTTTTTCCCCACTACCTGCATTATCTCCCATATAATAATCATGGGCATAATCATGAAGATATTAGTGATTTACCGGGTCTAAGAAGGACTGGGCCTAGCCTTTAATAAGCCCATTATTCAGGTCCATAACAGATGCCCCCCAGCTCGGTAGTTCAGGTTTCTGAGCTGCCGGGATGCACTGTTTATTTAATTGAGACACACGAACTTGGTTGAGAGATACACTGCTTATCCGAGTTGTTTGCTTTCGTAACAATTTTTTCTCGGTCTATATTCCTGCATTTAATACCATGTAAGCAAATCATAATCAATAAGAAATACTTACTACTTGCGCAAATCGTTTAGCTTGCTCATTTCGAATGTTACATTAATCTCGCTTATTAATAGCATGTCTTTCCACGAACAACTTGTCATCCACTCTGTTGCCCCCCAGCCCGGTAGTTCGAATCTTGGGACTGCCGGGATGCATTTAAGATTTAACCAAGATCTGCACACGAAGCCCGGATTTAAACTAGATTCAGTTTAGTCGGGTTCGTCTTCAAATTAAAATTTATGCGGATCCCAGATTTAAACTAGATTCAGTTTAAACTGAGTCTTCCTTCAAAACTTTACATGGATCCCTAATTTAAACTAGATTCAGTTTAAATCGGGGCCGGCTTCAGAACTTTACGCGGATACCAAACGTTAACTAGATTCAGTTAACTAGGTCCGACTTCAAAATTATTCACGGATCCCGGGATTTTGACCAGATTCGATATAATTGGGGTCCACCTTGAAAATACACACGGAGTCGGGATTTGTACCAGATTCGGTATAACCGGGGTCCACCTTCGAAAATGTTTCCTGCACAACTCGGAAAACGTTTTAACCGCTTTTTCAGTTTTACCGCGTTCCAATGGACAAGTTTTAACCTTTCGGTTTTATCAGGTTCCAACGTACACATGTTTGAATTGGTTTAGATATAGAGGTCGTTTCTGGTTTCCTCTCCGTTGGTCGTGTGTAATTTCTCTTGCCAAGGCGCTTTCCACGATCTAAGCGGTTTTTTCCCCACTACCTGCATTATCTCCCATATAATAATCATGGGCATAATCATGAAGATATTGGTGATTTACCTGGTCTAAGAAGGACTGGGCCTAGCCTTTAATAAGCCCATTATTCAGGTCCATAACATAAGCCTTAAAATTCTTTTTGAAATAAGGGAAGGAACAAGAAAAGAAGAGAGGAGTGCTGACAATATAAGCTAAACCATGTGTTTAGATTAGCGGTGATAAAAGTAATTTTCTTTTAATCTCACTTTTATAAATATAAGATGGGGTAAAAGTTAGATTGTGCGATGTGGTTTATGTTTGCATTGACTTTTGATAAAGTCAGTTTGATAAACTGAAAATTGTTCGGATGTAAAATGACTAAAAATGATATGAATTTAATAAAAATAAAAATATTTAATTTATTATTGGAAAAAATTTGAAAATGATGATTACTTAAATTTTAGGAAAAATTGAAGAAAAGTCCCTTTTTAAACAATTTAATTGGTGAGAATAACCTCATTCAGAGTACTGTCATTCATTATATATATAAAAACTTATCTTGTTATTATTTCTCTGTCTTAGTTTTAAGCTACTGTATTATTTTCGTTGGGAAAAAACTTGTCAGGTTATTCACGCTAATTAAATTTCTAATGAGGGAATTTTTCTCTATTTCCCTTAAATTTTATTATTTATCTTTTCTTTGGATAATTTCATGAATAAGGATAAAATTAGAAAAAAATATTATTTATATAATTAGGACCAAAATTTTCATTTACAAGTAAACTCATAATAAGGACCAAAATGTTATTTCAATAAAAAAAAAAAAAAAAAAGTGGGACCTATTATTTTTTTTATATATATTTTTTTCTCTCTATATGATGGAAAAAGCCAAAAACATGAAATTTTGGTTTATGACTTCGAGCAGCTTTTTCTTCAAAGTCTAATTACAAAAAAGCTTATCCAAACACCACAAAAAGCCGAAAAGAGGTTTTTTGGCTATTGAGATTCACGTTTGAGCATGAAGCGATCCCAAACACACCCTAAATTGGCTTATTATTTGCTGTTTGGCATGAAGAAAATTTACAATGGAAATCATTCAAGTTTTATGACAAATTTAATACCCCTTTAGTCCGTAATACACGGCACGGCACTTCTAAAAGAAAGATATAATCTACAATATAAGTTACCTTCAGTTTTTTTTTTTTTGAACACTTAAGTTACCTTTAGTTTCATAAATGCTTTTTTTTTCCTCGTTTTGTACATGTGATTAATACTTACTTTTCAACTTTACCAACATATTATATCCCCTATCTCTCTCTTTCTAAAATTATATTCTCAATACAATTAAACACATTTATCAAAAAGAGTAAAAGTATAAAAAATTTATGACATTTTAAATTATTTAACTGTCATTTATTTTTTCAGGTCATATATTATAGATCAAGAGAATGCTTTAGTACTAACTATTTATTAGGATGTGAAAATGAGTTAGAAGGTACAAGCACTGTGTTGTACAAAATGTCAAAATGAGCGCATTCTTTATAATGCATCACTTTCAAAACAAAAGACACCTTGATACAGTAATGAGACCTTATTGTTACTTACCATGTTGCATGCCTTGAAGATTATTGGCTCATTTTGAAGATTATTCAAAGTGCTCCATATCAGGTTGTTGGTGGGTCAGGATCAGGACTAGGGAGTTCACTTCTCTTCACAAAATCTTATTCCCAAAATCATCTCTCCATCTTATCTCATCTTCTACCTACCCGATTAGCAAATCTTCTAATGATCTCTTTTTCTCATTATCTCTCATGAGCTTATCTAGACCATTGATTAGAAAAAGGAAAGAAAATTCAAAATAGTATTGTGATCTTTCAGATTAATTAGATGGATATTATTTAGAGGTTAGGAAGGACAATGAGAAAAGAATGGTGAGAAAAACCCAACCCGATCATTCATACGACTGGTTAATTAAAAAAACACACTCTTACAATTGCTGTGACAATAAATGTTGAAAGAGATGTCATAAGTGGCCCTTGAATTTGAATTTGACAAAGGAGCACTAGTAATTATATTAGCAATTAATTAAATAATTAATATTGGCCCGGAAGTTGAGAGTTTGTTGAGGATTTAACCATAACCACACCATTTTGGAATTTCCCATTCGTCTTCATCACTTGGGGTGGTGTTTCTCTGACTTTTCATCCATTTCCATAATTTTTCTTTCCTTTCTTCACTGCTCTTGCCATTCTACTTCTTCTATACTCCCTATAGTAAAAAGCAATTTTTTCTTGAATGTGTAAAACAAACCGGTAGTAAAAAGCAATTTTTTCACGATGGGCGTTGTTGTAAGGAGGTCTTGACTCAGCAGGGTGATAACGCAGTGAAGGAATTCGGCAACTGGTTAAGCACCTCTACTGTCAGAACTAATGAAGATGCTCTGGAAATTTGTGTGGCGGAATGGTGTGAGGTTCCCTATGTTAAAACAGCAAGCGGTCCTCATAATCGCCGGAGTTGGACATCTGTCTCGCCGGAGAAGGAAGGTGGTAATCACTCTGGTCTGCCATGGATTGCAAGTTCTGTGAATGGAAACGCACCCCTGTCTGGTGCGTGTTTACGTGGAAAGAGGCTGGAAACCCTTCCTCAGCCGGAGGATCAGGTTGCTTCTCCTGGACGCCGGCACATCCCTTCAGTGGGTGACGGTGCCCTATCCGGCAAACTTCTCCCTCATCGACCGTCACCTCTAACGGTCTTCTCTGAAAAGGGGTCTGCTGTAAAATGGACTAGTGATCAGTCAATGCTGAAAACGCCGAAAGCATCTGTCAGGTGAGGAACGAGGAAGCAGGAGGTGACGCTAGCAGGATTTCAGTGGATTTCGTGAAGGTAAGGATTCCAACGACATTAGAGGGGGAGAATGAAAATGGGCCTGCATCTTTGGGCCTTGGGTCTGCTGAAGGTATGTGTTTTAATGACCTTTCTTTTGTTTTTGAGCCCAATGTCTCTTTGCAGGTTGAGCCCAGTAATTTAAAGGCTATGGTTGAACCCGTGGCTTCAAGCTCATGGGCCATCAATGCCATCACCACATCCAATACTCCTGCGGCTTTGAGCCCATCATATGTTGCTGCTAAATCTCTTATTGTACAATCTGTGGGTCATAATCTCAACAATCTTCAACCCCCAATTAATCACTCAGTGCTGGCTTGCTCTGACCGGGGAAGTGGGAGTATTGAACCATGTGCTAATTCTCTACCTTACAAGGTAGAATTCCTGGAGGAAGATTCGTCTCATCTAGCTATAGCCCCTGTTAAGGGACCCTCTCCTATATTGGATATAACTCTTGGTGTGAAGGGGATAAGCCTTAAGCGTCCTCTTGAGGATGAGCAAGGTGGGAAACAAAACAAGAAATGCAGGATATTATCTCCTAAATCTGAGGAGGAGTGTCATAAGGGGAAGGTTAAAATGGTTCACTCGCCTAAGAGGAAAAATAAAAATTTTCGCTCTGTCAAGAGATTTATCCGGCAGTCAAGTGCTAATGATAATCAAGGTTCCGCTGGTATATCTACAATTTCTTTTCCCATTGAGATTGAATTCCCTAAGAGTTGGTTGAAGGATGACAATTTCAGTATTGAAGAACAGGATCAGTTTTCTTCTCAAAACGCTGGTGGTTGGATGGGACCAACCACCGGTTCGTCATGAATCTATTAGCCTGGAACTGTCAGGGTTTGGGGGCTGCCTTGACAGTTAGAAACTTGAAGGAAGAATGTTTCCACAAAAAGCCCCATTTGGTCTTCTTAATGGAGACTAAACAAAAGGCAAGTTATGTTAGGAAGGTGAGACGTAGATGTGGATTCAATGAAGAATGGTTAGTGGATCCGGTTGGAAAAAGTGGTGGCCTGGCTTTATGGTGGTCTGATATCATTACGGTCAATATTCTATTCTCATCTTCCAATATCATTCACACGAGTGTTCAGTCTGTTGAATTATCTACCCCATCATATATAACTTTCATTTATGGGCCCACTGATGATGATCAAAGAATGTTATGCTGGCAAGAGATCCGGAGATTAAGCAACAACGTCAGGTCTTCATGGTTGTGTATCGGTGATTTTAATGATATATTATCTCAAGCTGAGAAGTATGGCGGTCTTCCCAGAGCTTGGAGAAGGATCCTTAACTTTAAATGTTTTGTGTCTGATTGCGAGTTGGAAGATCTGGGTTTTAATGGCCCCAGTTTTACGTGGTGTAATAATCGAGATAGCTCGGATACCATCTAGGAGCGTATTGATAGGGCCCTCAGAAACATGCATTTGAGAGAGCAATTTCCTACCCTCCAAGTCTTCAATATTGATCCAGCTAGGTCCTCTGATCACCATCTTTTGTTCGTCCAGTGTCAGCATCAAGTTTACAAGAAAAAACGGGATTTCCGGTTTGAAGCGGTCTGGGCCTCTCACTGTCAACTTCTTGACGTTATCAAAGAAAGTTGGCAATGTCTATCTTAGCAAGATACCTCGTGTATGGACTCTTTCCTTAACAATCTAAAGAGATGTAGGCAGAGTCTGATTGTATGGAGTAAGAAGGAATTCCCAAACAATGCTAAACGAATTGATCTCTTAAAGATTCACCTTGTTGATTTGACTCAAAGAGACCGTACCCCAGATATTTCCAGACAGATTTTGGAAGCACAAGGTGAACTGGATTGTCTTCTGGAGTTAGAGGAACAATATTGGTGGCAGCGCTCTCAAATCAACTGGTTAAAGGCGGGGGATAGAAATTCTCGCTTTTTTCATATATCCTGTTGGAAATTATGCCCTAGGGGCAAATCATTATTCTCCATTAAGTTATCACTTCATTCGCATGTTTATGGTGATAACTGCATCCTTGGATATATCTTATAGATTATCCTAAATGTCCCTGGTCAGTCATCTACGCGGGAGCGAAGATGAGTTAAGACCAGTATGACTTTGATGAGGTATGGAGATACGAATCAAAGTCATGGACACTTGTAAGAGTACAAGGTGCTGGACCGACCCACTATGAGAACGTTACATGGATTAAGTCATAAGCTTATCTCATGTATAACCGCGTCACAACACCCTATGACCTGAGATCATCATGGATTCCTACATGATGAGTCACTGGTCTTTGACCTAGTCAAAAGTCACCTTTGACCGGGTGATGATAAAGGTTAGGATCGAGATCAGTGGTTTTCATGCGGAGGAATGTGAATGGTCAAGATGGAATTTGTCCCTCACATTTGTAGAGAGATAATACTGGGCCCCTCGATGAGTGAGTCTAAGAAATGTATGGCCATACTGTGATGGAAAGGAGTTTCCATTTCACTTATTAGATTGCTCGAGAATCGAGAAAGTAATGGTCAAGAACAGGAAGTTGACATTATCCATGCCTCATCCTTGACCAAATTATCGTGTGACAAAAGGGACGTGACATGGTTGTACGATAGGTTGTATCGTGTCATCGATCCCCATGTGAATTGGGTAGTCGCAATGTCTTACTAGAGGCTGCTTGCGACTTGTGGGTTGATACAGTCTTGGTCCACTGCCAATCTCATGTGGGCCTGCAGAGTCGCACACAAGAATAATCCAACACGGGTAAAAGTGTCCAGGTTCAATGAATCTCAGATTAATCTGAGATTTAATGAATACTGGATTTAATCTGGGGTAAGTAAATATATGTGTGTATATATTTAAATTCGAAAATAATATAATAATATTATTTAATGGAGATTATAATATTATTATATAATATTTGTTTTATATTTAATTTATTTGGTAAATAAAATATCTAAAACAAATCGAGATATTATATCTCATTTAATTTTCGAATAAAGATATCATTATCTATTTAATTTAAATTGAGATATTGTATCTCAGATTTAATTAAATAGATAGATATCATTTCTCGGATTTAATTTATAAAGATAAATTAAATCAGAAGGCTTTTAAATTTGGATTAAATAAATAGATTGGATTAAATCTATCAGATAGATTTAATTACTATATTTTTTAATTCAGATTCAAAATTTGAATTTTCAGATCTAGCTTTTAATTCGGATTAAATAAATATTATTATATTAGATCTATCAGATAGATTTAATTAATATATTTTAATCCAGATCTAAGATTTGAATTTCAAAATTAATGAGGATTAATTTTATATAATACGCCGATGGTTTTAGAAAAACCTACGGGACTTTTAGTCGAGCGTATTAGAAAGCCGCAAGAAACCCTAGAGCGAAAAAGAGAGAGACGCACAGTTCAAGGCGCTAGCACGCTGCCGTGTCCGTGTTCGGAGATTGTTCGTGTGGATACCGGTAGAGGAAGCCGATTCTAAGAGTCGTCTTCTGCTGATCGAGAAGGTAGCCCACCAGTTCAAAGAGAACAAGACGCGGACGAATTCACTACAGTTTGGGTTTTCTTGATCGCTATGAGAAAATGTGCGCAAAGGGTTTGTGTAGATTCTTGAGCTAGTAGTTCGCTAAAATCAAAGGAAAACCTCCGGCTCTAGATGATTCAGAGTTCTCTATAAGGTATGATTCGGGTTCCCTAACCTTGATTTAAATGCACCTGAGTGATCCTCGGGACGAGATTCGTAGAAAATTTTAATCCGCTGCGTGTACGGATCCCAACATATCCACCATCAAAAGAAGACAGAGGAACCGAATTTCTTGCATTAAAGATGATGCGGGCAACTGGTTAATGGAAAAGGATGTTATCTCCCACAATATTGCCAGCTTTTATCAGAATCTGTTTACGACCTCTGGTTCACACTCAATGGATGATGCCTTGAGCTATATTGATCCCAAAATATCTGAGGATATGAATCAAAGTCTTATGTTACCTGTTTCAAGGGAGGAGATAAAATCTGCAGCTTTTAGTCTTGGGAGTACAAAGGCGCCAGGTCCTGATGGTTTTTCTAATAAATTTTATCATTCTGCATGGTCTGAAATTACTGATTCTGTGTGCTCTATAGTTACTGATTTTTTTTGCAGGCCACTCTGTCTTAGATAGGATTAATACTACTAACATCACTCTTATTCCTAAGATTCACAAGCCTGAACATGTTTCTCATTTCCGTCCTATTGGTCTATGCAACTTTTCTTATAAAATAATATCTAAAATCATGGCCAATAGGATGCGACCTTTGCTTGATGCTTGTATATCTCAAAATCAGAGTGCTTTTGTACCTGGCCGCTGTATTCATGATAATATCATTATAGCGCACAAGGTTTATCATTATCTTCGTCGTAAGAGATCTGGAGGTAAGTATGAATTTGCTCTCAAGATGGATATGAGTAAGGCATATGATCAGGTTGAGTGGGACTTCATTGAGAATGTTCTACTTCGATTTGGTTTCTGTTCGGATTGGGTGTCCCTTATTATGAAATGTGTGCGCTCAGTGAGTTTAAATATTTGCCTGTCTAGTGAAAATATTAAATCCTTTACCCCTAGTAGAGGGATCCGCCAGGGAGACCCCCTTTTGCCATACTTATTCATTCTGGTTGCAGAGGTCCTGTCTATTATGATAGGTAAAAGCCAAAATAACAATCGGCTTACAGGTATTAAGCTTAGTAATGGGTGCCCAGTTCTCACTCATAGTTTTTTTGCTGATGATGCCCTTTTATATATGCGTGCTAGTCGTACAAATTGTATCTCCTTAGCTAATATTCTGGATTTGTACTGTGCAGCCTCAGGTCAGGTAATTAATCTTGATAAATCCAGTATTTTTTTCTCTTCTAACACTCCTCCTGCAGTTATAAGTATGGTGAGCGGCTTCTTAAACATCCCTGCAACAGAGGATCCGGGAACTTATCTTGGTATTCCCAGTGTTTGGGGTAAAACAAAGACCCAGGCTATGGCTTACATCAGAGAGAGAGTTGCAAGTAAAATCCATGGTTGGAGTCAATCGCTTCTATCTTTTGCGAGGAGGGAAGTAATGATCAAGGCGGTTATCCAGGCAATTCCGATCTATCCAATGAATTGCTTTAGATTTCCTCTAAAGACTTGTAAGGAAATCAATAGCCTTATTGCTAATTTCTGGTGGGAGGGGAATGCCTTTGGAGGTAAGACTCATTGGAAAGCTTGGGATGTTATGACTAGTAGTAAGGATACTGGTGGTATGGGTTTTCGGGATCTTTTAACAATGAATTATGCCCTCTTGGCAAAAACAGCATGGAGGCTGATGATGAGACCCAATGATCTATGGGTAAGGGTACTCAAGAGTGTCTATTTCCCTGATCAAGCTTTCATTAATGCGGAGGTGGGTTATAAAGCATCTTGGTGTTGGTCCAGTTTATTAGATGGCAGAGACTTCCTTAAGAAAGATCTAAAGTGTGACATTAGTGATGGTACAACAATTAGAATTTGGGGTGACCCTTGGGTCCCAGGTGATATTTTCCCAGAGAGACCACGGTTCACTGATGTTCCGATTATTGCTGAGGGTAGGGTGTGTGATCTGATTGTTGATGGTCGATGGAACCTTTCTCCTATTAACCAATATGTTTCTGCGGAGGTCAAGGAGGCAATATATCAAATCCCTATCCCTTCCAATGGGTTGGAGGATAAGCTGTTGTGGACGAGTGCCAAGAATGGACTATACTCGGTGAAGCTGGGGTACCATAGCCGGAAAGAATGGAAGTCTAAAAGGGTGGATAAGGCTGGCTCTTCGACTGTCATTTCCTCTTCATCTTGGAAATCGGTGTGGAAGATAAAGGTGATCCCTAGGGTTCAACAGTTCATATGGCAGCTCTTGAGTAATGCAGTTGCCACTAAGGCTGCTCTATTTAGACGAAGGAGATCCTCAAATAATCTATGTCTAGTATGTATGGAGGCTAAGGAAACTATTGAGCATGTCTTTTTTCACTGTCCTTGGACACGATGCGTATGGTTTGGCTACTCGTTAGGTGTTAGACTTGATGTCTCCATTATCTCTAACTTTACTGCCTGGTGGATCTCTTTGACAGGCTCCCCCTTGTTGAGTAAGCAGGATCTTTCTCTGACCTGTTGGCTTTTGTGGTTTATTTGGAAGGCTAGAAATGAAACGACTTTTCACCACAAAAAGCCGAATCCGGGTATGACTATTGAATTGGCTCGGAAAAGTAATTTTGATTTTTGGGCTAACTGTGCAAAAGGGGTGCGGGACCATTGTTTGTCGAGGGGCTGTGATAGTCCTGGCAATAAATGGTTTCCCCCCTTCAGGATAGCCTTAAAATTAATTGTGATGGTGCCTTCTCTCCTTATGGGAAAGATGCTGCTATTGGGGTTATCTATCGAGACTTTTCTGGTTTCTTTAAATGGGGATTTGTAGATAAAGTAAAGTCTATTTCTGCCTTTATGACTGAAGCCTTAGCACTGAAAAGGGCTCTGTTACTGGCACTTGACCTGGGTTATGATAAGGTCATTTTTGAATCGGATTGCCTAGCTCTTCTGTCTTGTATCGAGGCCAGGTCACCGGAGTCGTATGACTGGACTTGTAGGAGTATTATCCAGGACATTATTTGTCTTTTGTCTTCCAGGGTTGGGTTTTCTTTGTCCTTTTCCCCGAGAGGGGGTAACCGTGCTGCGGATCTTCTTACAGCTGATGCTTATAAAGGGGTGTGCTCGATTGGGTGGGTTTCGCAACCATCACCTGCTTTGTCATCTCTACTAACTCTGGAGGCTCAAAAGACTGATGCTGGGTCTGATAATCCTTGTCTTCCCAGTTCTGCTTTCGATGGTGGCTAGTTGTCTTATGTTGTTACTTTTGTTGTCTTTTCTTTACTGATGTATTCGTTTCTTTTTTCGCTTTGTTGTCAGTTTGCTTTCTATCCTTGGTTGTTCCTTTTAGTCTACTTTCCTTGTATTGATACTACTTCGGAATTTAGTTTAATAGAGTCCTTCTTTTGACCAAAATAAAAATAAAACAAACCGGTGGTTAATATTAGTTTAAATGTTGAATGTGTTAAAAATATTATGTTTCTTTTAAGGGATAGGATATTCTTACTACTATTTTTTGTTACTACCAATCTTACTACCACTTTTCCACCGTTAGATCAGAATCTTAATAGGAGAGAGAAATTATAAAGGTAAATGAGATTCTGATCTAACGGTGGAAAAGTGGTAGTAAGATTGGTAGTAACAAAAAATGGTAGTAAGAATATCATATCCCTTCTTTTAAATATATATGTATTCATGAAAAGAGTATAGGAAAGAGAATGAGTAAAAAATATGAAAGAAAATCAACATAAAGTATGAGAGATACTAAGTAATAATTGATTAAATGAAAGATAATTATTGAGTGGAAGATAATTAATGTAATAATATGTATTTAATTGGGTAGAGAAGGAAAGATATTTAAATTTTAAGACATAAAAAAATTTGCTTAAATTAAGGGTCAACCTGATAACCACATTCTTGGAACGAGAGAGAAGGTCCAACTTCTCTCTTCTTCTCTGCCGCGTCTCTTCGTGATCTTCTTTCCCTCGCCGGCGGCTTATGATGTAGGTCGCCGGCGAGCACCCTTCTCGTTCTTGGGGCGAGCTTCTCCCTCTCCTTCTTCAGATCTGATCTGCCGAGGTGAGAATTTTCAGGTTTTCTGTGTTTTTGTTTCTTTTTTTTGTAATATGGGGTTTTGCGGTGGTGTTTTTGTCTCTAGAAATAAACAGATCTGTCAGATTTGAGATCAAATCCTCTTGGTTAGATGGTTGTTTGGACGTTATGAGGTCCGACTACCTCTTGGTAGCCCTGATCTGCGTTCTTGGGGGAAGATCTAAAGAGGTGTGGTCTAATTTGTGGTCGATGTCACCGGATCTGTTTGGTCAGAGGAGCAGAAGTGTTCTTCAGGACATCAAGAGTCTTCTTTCTTCCAAGGTTGGGTTTTCTGGTTTCTTTACCCTAAGATGGGGTACCCAATTAGCTGATTTAATCGCAGCTATTGCTTTTAAGATTGTGTGCCCTTTAGGGTGGGTTTTTCAACCAACACTCTCTTGTTCGTCACTTCTAACCTTGGGTTTCGAGGAGGCCGATAATGTTCATGATTCTACTTCTACTCTTATATTTTTAATGTACAATGCTTGACTAATATTGTATCAAGTGTTTGTTGTTGTTGTTGTTGTTATGTTGGTTGTATTTGTTTTAGATCTGTTTGTGGTTACTGTTATGTATTATATCGTTTTGAAGTATTAATATATAGATCATTTGAAAAAAAAAGGATCAACCTGATTAGAAAGGAAGTTGATTGTAAAAAGAACCACAAGGAGTATACGTGTGTATGTGAAAAACTAAATACCCAAGCCGGTCTTTTTTTTTTATAAAGAACAACTACCATAGTCATGTGATTCGAAATGTTAATTAAAAAAAAATAAGTATGTAAGATATATATTTTTCTTTTTAATTATATCCTTATTTATAAAGAGATTATATGAGAGAGGTAATAATAAGTGCAAATTTATCACATAGAGATAATGAGTGGGCAAATGATATATATTTAATGGGGTAACAATGGAAAGACAAGTTTAAAATAAAATTTTAGATAAAAGGGATTTGCTCCTTATATTAAAGAACCATTCCTATGATAGAAAATGTTCCTTGTTCATGTTCTCCATTCAATCCTTTTTATAAGGAACAATTACAAAAATCATAATATTCAAAATGCTAAAAGCAATAATGTGTAAGTTATGTACATTTCTTTTCAATTATAATCTTACTTAGAAAGAATATACATGATAGATAACAAGTAAAAATTTATCGTAAAGAGGTAATGAATGATATATATTTAATGAGAGCTAAAATAAAAAGATCAGGTTAACAATTCAGACAAATAGAAATTGTTCTTTATAGTATAAACTTTTTTCATTAATAACATGACAATCTCAATGTAAATATTATAAATAATTCATATTATCAATTTATTCAATTAATGTATTTAATGAAACGAACATATCCACTTCAATTTTAGAAAAGTGAAGTAATAACTATGAAATCACCCAATGTACTCCCTCCCTCCAAAATACAAGTCATTTTCTACCATCTCACCAAAATTAAAGAACAATGATTGACTCATTAAATATTTTTTAAATTAAAACATAAAATTCCAACATTATCACAATTATATGATATTAAATGAAGGAATTTAAACTCCTTATGTTGCATGAGAAGAAGAAGATTTCTACATACACATGAAATGGTAAGACCTACATATATATATAATGCTAAATTATATATATGTGTGTGGATCCTACCATTTCATGTGGGGGGCTTCAGTCTACTGCAATAGACTGTTCACTGCCTAGACTGTTCACTGCCCCCAAGGCAGTGAACTCTGCCTCTTTTTTTTTAATTTAAAATAATTTTTTAAAAAATAAAGGCAGAGGTGCACTGCCTTAGGAGGCAGTGACGTAGCTTCCCCTTTTCATGTGTGTGTGACATGAGAATACACTTCTCCTACAACATGAGAAATGTTTTTCTCTTAAATGAAACAAAAAAATACAAGAAACCACATTTAGACATTAATGATAAGAGATAAATTTACTAATTAAAGAGAATTACCCTCCAAATGATTGATTTTGTGAGAAAAAATGTTTCTAATAAGTTACTTATGCTCTTATATTCTAGACAAGATAAAGTAGGAAACAAATGGAAAGCAAATTCTTTGCTTTTTTTTTTTTTCATTATCTCTCATCAATCTATTTGGGCCTTTGATTGGAAAAATAAGAGAAAATTTAGAGTAATTTTATTATACTAACGGGGGTTGGCACAAGTAGTAAGCGGCTTGTGTCGCTTAAGCAAATGTTTCTGGTTTGAGCCTTGTGGATGCAAAAAACCTTCGCTTAGAGACTCTCCCACCAAAGCCAAGTGTGTGACACGGGTCAGATCCGGATTAGTTGGCGCGAAGCCCTGGTGAATCGGGTGGGCAACAAAAAAAAAACGATTATATAGATATGATAATTTAAAAAATATAAAAGATGATAAGAAAAACCAAAAAAAAAAAAAAAAAGGGAGAAGAGTATAAAAACAACTCCAGTTATCAAGGTTGTCCTTGGATTGGACCGCTTGAGGATATTTGATTGACTGGCACTGGCCCCAATAAAAAGGGCCGGTATCCGTAATATTAATTGTATTTTTATCATGGAAAATTTTAGCATGAAATATACAAAAAATTAATGAGTTTGATTTATTAAAAAGAAAGAGTAGAGAAATTAACTAAAACTCGTGCAAAATTGATCTCATAGAGTATTTATCGTCACTTAATAAGTTGAAACGAAGTGTATTTGCACTATTTCTTTTTTAAATTAGGGATCAAGGACCTAATTTTGATACAAAAGTGTATTTGCGCCAAACAACCCCCCTGTTTATAACTGTTTTTTTTTTTTAAATAACTGTGTCATTTCCCTTTTAAATTAGGGTTGAAATGCAAAAATACACATGAGATTTTTTCAAAAATCCCAACACCAGATAATTTTTTTTAGAGGCAAAAGTAACTATGAACTTCTAAAATAAATGAAAAAATACACATTAGCCGTTAGTTGTCGTCTGTTTAAATTTTTTAAGGGTTAAAATGCAAAAATACACACGTGATTTTACTAAAAATGCGCTCAATATAATTTTTTTTTAGAGGTGAAAGTCAATATGAACTTCTAAAATATGTGTAAAATACACATTAACCATTAGTTAACTCTTTAAATTTTTTGACTAAAATTGGTGATGTTGAGGATGATGTAAATGATTAAGAAACAACTTGAAGATAAATATTTACATACTTTAGGAGTACTATGTCATCTGAATTTTATCCAATGAAAACATAATTCATATCATTTTAATCTTAATTGATTGACAAGTAATTTAGAAAAAAAATCAATTTTGTTTTGTTTTTAAGAAAATATTAGTTAAACATTTTGTATTAGTTTTTTTTTTTTAAAAAAAAGATGTTTTTCTTAAACAACAATATAAATATTGAATTTTTTCATATAAGTCATCAGCCAATTAGATCTAGAATTATATAAGTTGTTATATTTTCACTTGACAAAATTCAAATGAAATGATACTATTAAAATATGTAAGTATTTCTCCAAGTTTAGGCCAAATGAATTAATTACATTTCTTTAATTTTTATTAAGTAGTTTGGAGGTGATTTGTTATATAGATGTGAGGAAGTAGTTTGGTAAATTATTATTTTTGGGGTGTAAGAGGTAATTTCACTCCGAAAGTTTTTACTGGGGGTTAATTTTGTCTGAAAGTTTTTGTTCTAGAAGTTTCAAAACGGAAGCAACTTTGCCTTGAATGTTATCTGATCTCAATTAATTTTATTGTTAGTTTACTAAATATGTTAAGCTGACAGTCTACATGTCATCTATGTCATTTTTATAGGGTGTAAATTTGTGTTATCTACTTCTTCTTTTTTCAAAGTTAGCTTTAAAACTTTTGAGGTAAATTTGCACCTTAATAAAAATGATATGGATGATATATGAACTATCAGCTAAGTATATTTAGTCAACGAACTGCCAAACTTAACTAAAATAACGGTTAGGACAAAATTTACCCTCAACCCTTTTTTCTAGATGCCAACAGAAGTTGATAAAGGAAGTTTTCGAGGGCAAAAGAGTAAGAAACATGCTTGTGTCATCTATGATAAAGTAATTATAAAAAATTTGATCACTTTGCTAAAGATGCCCATTACATGAGATTTAACTGAAACCGAGTAACATAAAATAATGTTGTCATCTAGCTTCCTGAAGGATCTTTAAATTATATATAAAGTCCCCCTACTTTTTTTTGTTTTTTTTACACTTACTAAAAATGATATGGAGTGATATATGAACTGTCAACTAAGTATATTTAGTTAACTAACTATCAAATTTAACTAAGATAACGGTCAGGACAAAATTTACCCTCAACCCTTTTTTCTAGATGCCAACAGAAGTTGATAAAGGAAGTTTTCGAGGGCAAAAGAGTAAGAAACATGCTTGTGTCATCTATGATAAAGTAATTATAAAAAATTTGATCACTTTGCTAAAGATGCCCATTACATGAGATTTAACTGAAACCGAGTAACATAAAATAATGTTGTCATCTAGCTTCCTGAAGGATCTTTAAATTATATATAAAGTCCCCCTACTTTTTTTTGTTTTTTTTTTACACTTACTAAAAATGATATGGAGTGATATATGAACTGTCAACTAAGTATATTTAGTTAACTAACTATCAAATTTAACTAAGATAACGGTCAGGACAAAATTTACCCTCAACCCTTTTTTCTAGTTGCCAACAGAAGTTGATAAAAGAAGTTTTCGAGGGCAAAAGAGTAAGAAACATGCTTGTGTCATCTATGATAAAGTAATTATAAAAAATTTGATCACTTTGCTAAAGATGCGCATTACATGAGATTTAACTGAAACTGAGTAGCATAAAATAATGTTGTCAGCCAACTTCCTGAAGCATCTTTAAATTATATATAAAGTCCCCCTACTTTTTTTTTTTTTTAACACTCCATTCTTTCTTTCACTTTATCCTTTCTATTCATCAATGAAATTTAGTAGTCAATATCCATACAAATACAATCATACATACTACTCGAAGACAGATTGCAATTTTCAGTTTTACCACTAATTACATAATTAATGATAAATTGTTTCATGATCAGTGAATAATTAATAGTCTTTTCCCCATTTCTATAACTCATTATTGTTATGTATTAGTATCCATATGTTGATGATTTCTTTTTTACAAAAAATATGTAACTAACTATAAATAAATAGATTTATATACATGAAAAAAAAAGGACAGTGAAGAAAACCTGATTAAACTCTAAATTATTTGTGAACATAACTTTTTTCGTAATTTTTTCCCAATATTTTTAAATACTTCTCAAGGAAGAACTCCAAGTAGAACTTCCTCTCGTGTGTGTATTCAGGCCCCCCAAAGATATGTTTTTTTTATTCCAAGTCTCAAAACTCTATTATTTGAGTAAAAAACATCTTCTATTTAAAATTACCTCATTTTTATATAAGATAAAATAGTGACGTGAAAACATATGTTTGGATTGGTATCATTTTTAGTCCTTATAGTTTGATTAAATCTAGTGATCCTACAATTTCATAAATTTTGGTATAAATTTGACAGATGGTCCCTGAAGTACTAATGAGTTCTGATTTTAATCTCATACTTAAACTCTTATCAAGTTCGTATAAAAATATAGCCGTAAAATCAAAATTTGTGTTTAGGAACGAATTTTCATTGTGCGTATGTTTTACAATTAGAATTTAAGGAATAGTATTTTTTGGTCCTTAATATAAGATTTACTTAACTTTTTTGAAAAAATTAAGAAAATTAAATAAATTACTTTAGAGTATGTATATTTACTCTTTTTATATTAACTAATGTGTCTAACTTATAAACTAATATATAATCAAATAATACATAACTCGAACAAAAAAAAAATCAAATAATACACAACATATATTGTAATTAACTAACTTATTTAATTTTCTTAACATTTTTTTGAAAAATTAATTATCTTATATTAAAAATAAGAAGGAGTATAAAATATGAAATACTCCTCTAATTCTAGAATATATAATATACTATAAACTATACCTTAATATAAAATGATGATAGGTGTTGGTGGGCATGGTTGGATGAGATGATGAAGCAATGTGGGGTAATGGGACCCACCAAGCATTTATGCATTGAGTAGTGACCTACCTTAAAGAAACGCCTAGATTGCTATATTTTATCACTTTTAGCATTTGTGGGACTCAACAGTTCCATATGCTTATGCTTTGCTTATAAGGCATTGTTTGGCCACAGCTAATGAACTTCCCTCAAAAGAAGTCTTATCCCCCCCCCCCCCCCCCCAAAACATCATTTACTCATTTGCCCCCTGGATATCATTAATTTATTTATTTAAATACATTTTTACAAAATATTAAATTTATCAAATCATACAGGTTTTGAATATATACATACACACATATATTCAATTTGTCCATATATGTAGACTCCAATACAGAATATGTTTAATACTACCTCCACTTTAAATATAGGATAAAGTTTATAGTAAACTTTATCCTATATTTAAGATTAAAAAGAATATAATCTTTTCCGAATAATTTTTAGGATCAATAATAGTTTAAATGGTTAAGGTGCAAAAATACACATGTGCTTTTCTCCGAGGAGCGCCCAATAGCAAATGTTTTTTTTTTTGTGCAAAAGTGCACACATGATTACAAATTAGGTGCAAGAATACCGTGTCAGAATACTAATTAAATTATTAAATTAAAAAAAGTATATATGCTTTTTTTTTCAGTATCAATCAGTATCTTTTTAGTATCGGTCAATACTTGAAATATTTTTTCAAGATCCTAAAATAATTTTTCAAGATTATGAAGTATTTTTTTCTGTACTAGTCAGTATCTAGAAAAAAATATTTCAGGGTACTGACTAGTACTAAAAAGTACTTTCAGGATACTGGCTGGTACAGAAAAAATACTTTAAAGTATCTTTTTAGTACTAGTTAGTACCCTAAAATATTTTTTTCAAATCTAAAAATAATTTTTCAAGATTATGAAGTATTTTTTCAGTACAGGTCAGTATTCTAAATATCTTTTTAGCACCCGGTAGTAATTAAAATTAAATTATTAAATAAAAAAAATTGTTGTTGGGCGCTCTTCTTCACAAATCACATGTGTATTTTTGCACATTTGAAATGTCACATCATCGGTCAAAGTCAAACTTAACGGTCAAATGGTATTTTTGCACCTAATTTGTAACCACGTGTGCACTTTGGCACCCAAAAAAAGCATTTGCTACTGGGCGCTCCTCGGAGAAAAGCATATGTGTATTTTTGCACCTTAACCCTAGTTTAAATTGTGTATGTGTAAAAATTAATGGGTTACTATAATTTTTTATCTCTCAAGTATGCGCCGATCGATTTTGATTTTGATTCTTCAAGTTTTATATAAGAGGATTAGGTTTCTCAATAGGCAAAGTAATCTAGATTTTTATTTAATGATAGAGACCAGTGTTTGAAAAAGAATGGTTAAGGTGCTAAAATAACCTTCAATTTTTGTTAAAAGTGCAATAGTAACCATAAACTATTTTTTGGAGCAAAAATAACCATAAACTTTTAAAATTGGGGCAAACAATTAAACTTAACAAACTTCCTTTTATTGCAGCAAGGAAAAATAATATTTTGACCGTTAAAGTTTTAACTTACTTATAACTTAGTCCCTGGAATTTTACTCAAGTCGGTGGGGATGAAGGCGCAAGTGAGTTTTCTAAGTCATGTAAAATCTACCTAATCAATTTTTAGCAGTATTTTAACATTTTTTGTTACATAGGATGACTCAAAAATATCAAAAGACTAAGTTGCAAGCGAGTCAAAAGTATAAACTATAGATATTGAATTGTATCGAGTCAAATTCCAGGGACTAAGTTATAAGTGAGTCAATATTTTAAAGGTTGGAAGATTAATTTTTATCATTATAATAGACAAAAATTAGTTAGATTTAATGGTTTTGCCATAATTTTGAAAGTTTTTTTCGTTAATTTTACTTCAAAAAACAGTTTATTGTTATTGTTGCACTTTAAATAAAAGTTGAAAGTTATTTTAGTACCTTAATACTAATAAGAATAAAATTTAAGGGATCAAAACTAAAATAAAGACAGCCATAAGGACCAAATATTATATTTACCCTAAGAAAAGGTGCTCTTTGTATAATTAAATTCAATAATATTCGCATCTGATAGGATAAAACTAAATAAGCTAAATGAAAAAATGTCACATTCCTAAGGTAGATCTGGTCACCTCGAGCATCACCTACACGGACCCGGATTCTCTCAGAAGTGCTTCCCTCAGTATCTTTTTATCTAGGTCGTCCAAAAATTGATCTAACGGTCCAGAATCACTAAGGTCTATAAAAGTATCTCTTTGAGCGTTAGACTCATTTTTAGACGGCTTAGATTTAGAGATACTGAGAAATGAGGAGAGAAGGATATTGAGATAATCTGCTTCCTTACCTACACACACGCACACCTTATACCGTCTCCCATATTCAATTCTTCAGTTTTTTCCCCGCCTAACCTCAAAATAATACTTTCCCACATCAAACAGACCTAATAACAACTTTATATAAATTCATGAAGTCCGTTAAAATTAGATATTTAATACAAAATGTCAAAATTACTCAAAATAAAAATCATAATTAGAGGAGTTTGGTTATTTAGTTTTTTTAATTTTATAATTAGTTAGAGATGGTTAGCTGTGGTAAGAATTAACGCTTTAGACAAAAACATATTACTGTAAACTCCCTCCGGTCTTAATTATGAGACCGAGTTGATATTTCTTTAAAGATTAAGGAAGCTAAATAAATTATTTAGTCATATGATATGTTGTATATAATCCTCACATTATATATTAATTTATTAGTTAAAATAAATAATTTAGAGAAAAAATACAAATAAAAATATTCTAAAATAATTTAATTAATTTCTTTAAAATTTTTTCTAAAAAAATCAATCTAGTGTTATAATTAGGACTAGAGAGAGTATTATATTATAAATAAGGATAGGAGTGATTGCTAAAGAACTATAATAATCTTTCCCTCACACTCGCTGTCTGGTTACAACTGAATAATGTGAAACTGTAAATGAATATGCCAAGAGATACTATAAATTTAAGTTGAGAAAAATATTGGGATAAATTCGTGGGAATATAATTTATTCTGTGGAAATATATTCCATAATAGACTTCTTTTTAAAGGGAATTGAACTAGGCCCTGCCAAAATCTACTTTTTGATTGCATCATATGTATATATATACCCACCTAAAAAGAAAAGTAGTCACCTAATTATGCGAAACTACTTTTATTTTTTCATCTTTAATATAAAATCTAATTAATTAATTTGGAAATATTAAAAAGATCAAATAAATTATTTATCATTTCTTCTAAACTTATTTATCTGACTTATTAACTAATATACTCCCTTCGATCTTAATTATAAGACATATTTAACTAATTTTGAAGAAATTAAGGAAAGGAGTTAAATTAATTAATTTTACTCATTTTTCTAAAATGCCCTTATATAAATTTAAAATGACAAAATTAAAAGTGAATCAACAACCCTTACCACCTAGAATTTTCCTTTTCACACGTTTTCTAATTGAAATAATGATCTAGCTATATATACACATACGTGTGTGTATCTATATATATTGACGAATTAATGTCAGTTGATTTGATTGATAAATAAATTAAGATTCAATAATTTAAAAGTTTTATTGACGGTGAGAGTATATGCACCTATATATATATTCCCTAAAAACTAAATATACTTGAAAGAATAAAATAGAGATATTTTATGAAGAAATTGACAAAAATTAAAATGTTATCCAATAATTAGGATCAAAACAAACTCCAAAATATTGTCTTATAATTAGGATCAAGGAGAATATAATCTAATTATACATATACATATTTTAGATATATCAACATATGTTATAATTTAATAATTTATTTAGTTTCTTTAATCATATATACACGCACAAACACCTATGCTGCTGGTTCGTCTGGTCACTTAAATAAATCATTAGGTTTATAATATATAGTAACACAAACACACTATTTTGGTTCTTATTACCAGTCTTTTGTAGTAGAAGAAAATTTTAACTTAAATATAAATCCACTAAGAAGATTATCAATAAATGTTTTTCAATTCTACTCTTATTTAATTCTTAGGGAAGAAAGACATGAATTATTTGCAAAAATGGAGATAGATAACATTTTTTTAATAAAGGTGAACTTCAGACGTTTACCAATTTAAGACATACTCCTTCCGATCTTAAATATAAGACATAGTTAAATTTTTTAGAGAGATTAAAAAAGCTAAATAATTTATTTAATTATATCATATATTATGTATCTTTAGATTATATATCAATTTATTAATCAAACTAATTAGTCTATGGGAAAATATAAATATAAATTCTGTAAAATAATTTAATTAGTTCCACAAATTTCTATAAAAAAGTCAACTTTATTTTATTATTATCACCTAAGGAGTATTTAACAATTAAATTATCATCACTTATAACCAGAGTGGAGTAGCATGTATGCTAATTTAGTGGGGAACAGTCTATTATTTATTCTTATATATATATATATATATATATATATACACGCACTTAAATTTTAGGAAAAAAGGTTGGGCTTACCTACGATCTAAGGGCATGGAGAAATCTTCTTTCCTCCCAGATGATACTTCCTCCGGTCCTAATTATAAAAGTTGGTTGACTTTTTTGAAGAGATTAAGGAGCTAGTTAAATTACTTTAAAGTATTTTTATTTTTTTCCTTTAAACTTATTAGTTTGACTAATAAACTAATATATAATCTATGAATATTTAATATATGAAATGATTAAGTAACTTATTTAGTTTTCTTAATCTCTTCAAAGAAAGTCAACTAGCTCTTATAATTAGGACCGGAGGTAGTACCAATGTTGGGCAGGACAAATCGTCTATTACCCTCAGACGTTTACTTAGACATTTAAGAGTTAAGATGCCTCTCCAACGCATGACCAACTCCAAAATCAAACTCCTCTATTTAATAAGAATACTCGACCCTTTTACCAGTTAAAGTACAAGAGGCAGTCTATTATCTATTCTAAATGTTCCAAAAATATCAGATCTACGGTGACTGGGCTGGGTTGGGTGGCTCCATGTGATAATATTTTAAAAAACAAAAGTAATAATATATTCATGCTTTGAGAAAAATAAGGCAGAAAGCATCACGTGACTGTTCATCATCAATGGGACGCACTTTATTCTATTATTCTAAAGTTCGTACAGCTGGATGGCAGCTCACTAGATCAAAGAAAATAAATTATTAATTAAATGGAGATAACCCAATTGGGGTTGGTTTTGATGTGTGCATATTTTAATTTTTTATTATAATCAAGCTCATTTATTAAAAATATAAATAGTAAGATACCAAGTTATTTAATTACTAGTATATCAAGTATCTAGATCTTAGTTATATATTAAATTACTAAATTTAAGTATATTATAGTATGTGAAAAATTAGTTTCTTATCTAAGGTGTGTGAAATATAAAGCTAATGCCAAAAGAATGGACATAAAACACTTGACAATATTTATTTTACACCTTTTAAAATTTGGTTAGCAAAAAAAAATATAACTTCAAAATTTTTTGTAAATAGTCTTTTTGTCATTAAAATAAAAACAAAAATTGTTTGATATCAAATTAAAAATTCATTTTTAAATACAAAGTAGCACGTCCAATTTGAAGTTGCATAAAATAAAAAACTTATATTGAAATTAAAATAAATTTTATCGAGTAAAAAAGATTACAATAAATTATAATTAAGAATGTCAGATAATTTACTTGTTGTCTACTGAATCAACCAAGGTTATTAAACACCGACCGGATACTGAATTGGTCGAGGTATTGAATTAACGGTAAGGAAACAATTAGCTCGAAGCCAAACCGATAAGGAAGTGAAGATTTCAAGGTTACTAATATAAATTTTTAATATTTTTTAAATAAAATCAAATTAAACTTTAAAAAAATAGTAAACCAGGTTAGTAGTTCACTCAGACGGGTTTGTCGATTTCTAGGTCAAACCAACTATAGTCCAAACCTAGTTTAATAACTCTGGAATCCACTGAAGAGGTAGGTTCTAGATGTGGTATTAAATGAGATTTAAGATAGAAAAGCACTAGTATTATATTCTAGTAATTAATTATATATGGACTGCTACCATGATCTAGAGGTGATAACCCCAAATCTCAAGACGAGTTTTTTTTTATTTTTTTAATAAACGAGAGGTGCAACTATGAAATTATATTATTTAAAGAAAAGGGTTGGCATGTGCATTCCCTTGTACTAGTAGTACTAACCAGGTTTTTTTTAAAAAAATAAAATTTATATATAAATTAATGTCCACTTGTGTGTCCTTTGTCTCCCAATCGAATCACTTAAATTATTAACCCCCATTTTGGTCGGCATAATAAAAAAGTTATTATTTTTTCCATTAAAATAAAAGATCACAGGCTGTATTTGTTGGATCTTTAGTATTTAAATGTTTTATAAAAAATTAACAGCAGGAAATTCACCTTTTTATCCTTTTTTTAAATCAATTATAAGATTATGAACCATGTTTTTCATAAGCAGCTTCACATGTTTCAAAGTGAGTTTAAATTCACATTGGGTAAAGTAGAGATTATAAAATTGGTGTATAGGCACACTTGATTTAAAAATAAAATGTTTGGATAAATTTTTAAGAAAGTATAATTGAAAAGTAGAGCTTATAACCATGATTTTTATTCATAATTAATTTTTAAATGTATTTGTATAAATTTAATTTTGTATATCAAATAAACTATACTCAAAGCCTATATAATAATTACCACAGGACAGGTATAAAATAATTTTTTTAAAAAAAAAATTGCATGCAACTCGAGGGTCAGGAGAACAAAACAAAAGTGACTTTGGTTTAAGTTATATTTATATATTGATTTAATAAAAAGACAACATAATAAATATTTTATCTGGGTTTGGTCGATGGATTCCATATAAATTAATTAATTCTCATCATTCATCTCATAAATTAATCATATTTTATAATATTTAATTTTCTTGCTCGTTTTATAATACCCCAAAATTTGTATTTTTCTTAAATATGATATATTGGTGAATTTTGAATTGGTATTTGGTTTGGCGTGAATAGTATTTACTATTCATATATACGTATTTACTATTCATAAATACGTATTTACTATTTATAAATACGTATTTAATTAGGTATATACTATTCACGTGGGACCCACGGCCAAATAATTTCCCTCTGTCGACAGAAAACCCGTGAGTGTGAAAATAATTTGACGCGGGACCCACTCAATAATATAATATTATTGTAATATAATATCTTATATTTTGGGAAATAATAGAAATAGAATTATTTCCAATAATCCGTGAACTAGGTTTCTTAGGTAAGGACATATTATAAACAAGTGAATTTTTATCTCAGAGTGGGTTATTTCCGCAGTCATTTCTGAAATCGGCGGAATGATTATTGAGATAGGTCGAAACCGATATTTTGAATCAGGACAGATAGTAGAACCTTTAGAAAATAAATCATTACTCAAAATCCTTGAATTAAGTAGTAAACAACTGCACATATTATGAATCAGTGAATTTTTGTCTCGAAGATGGTGTCACCCGAAGTAATTTCTGTTACCGGCAGTGTCCAACTTAAAATCTTTGACAGATTACGAAATACCCTGAATGAGGTCAAAAATTCAGTTGACCCAGATATTTTTAAAGAGGAAGAATAGAGCTTCAGGGCTGTGCTTCCGAATTTTTGAGAATTTGCAAAAGATCACGCGGTCAGAACACCGAACAGAAATTTTATCAGTAAAAAATACTATTTGCATTATTAAAAAAAAAAAAAAAAAAAAAAAAGAGGAACACCCGTGAACCTTTTTAATATTTTTTTAATATTTTTGGAAATTACGAAAAATGACCCAAAAACAAGAAATTACACTTAAGGACCCATTTTCCAACACTATAAATAGAGGCCTCACTTCTTCATTTTCTTCACACCAAACTCAGATCACAACGGTCGAGTTTAATAGAAGAGAGAGAATTCTTAGAGTTTAGAGGGAGAATTTAGAGTAAAGTTCTCGGAGCTGAAGAGAAGGAGTAAGAACTTCAAGGGTAAGTTCTTTGGTCTCTAGTCTTAAGATTTGGTAGTTTCTTTTGGTAATTATAGTAGAAATGCCAGATAGAGTTTTTTTTTTTTTTTTCTGAGTATGCTCTGTGGCTGCAGCTTAGTCTGATCTGTCACATCAGAAAAGAATTATTCTTGGGCAGTAATGTTATTTACCAATACAGTAAATACTATTTACCAAACAGTAAAAATTATTTACCGTCACGGTAAAAATATTTTTACTGGTACTATTCACATGAATAGTGAATACTATTCACATGAATAGTAAATCTTCAACGTAGAATTCCACAAGTATTGCAAAGTTGATGGCCAATGATAAATGTGATATTGTTCCTATAGGGTATCTGTGAACTTGTACCGCTGTTTTCCGTTAGAAGTACCGTTTTAGTCAAACGTACCAAAACATCATCAACGAAGGTACGGACGCGTATTGTAACCTTAACTCTGATGCTTATGGTATGCTTATATGTGATAGATAGTCTGAAATTCTGTTTTTTGAAAATTGATCATACACATACAACTTGATACGGGTTATAGTCTTGATAATGCCGTTATGTTTTCCTAGCGCTGAGGACACGGATGTACACCGTGGCACTGGTGAATAGTGCAGACTATAATAACATGCATATTGCAGTGGCTGTGTTATGTTATTATTTGATTATGAATGTATTGTATGTGATTATTACTGTTTTTGCCATGGATATCTGTCATTCATATTTGATACATAAGCATGAGGTTAACCGTTACCTGAGGTTCAATGGTAATTTGAACCTCAGCTCTTGCTTTAGCCCCAGGATCCTCAGGAGGACAATCCAAGGAGAAGGGTAAGCAGGTGGCGTGAAGAGGCAGAAAAGGAGTTTTCTTTTAAAATCTTTATTTCTGTTTTTCTGAATATTCGACTCTTGGATGACTGTAACAGAAGACTGATGCACCTTAAATGAATGTTTTATCAGTTACTCGTTTCACGACTATTCCGATGCTCTACTCTGATTAAATCTTTTCAAATTCTGATCGAACTATTTCGAAAACACTTTAGAAAATTGGGATGTTACATTTTTGGTATCAGAGCAGACGGTTCTGAAGTTAACTAAGTTACTCCAAAAAGTCTGGCTAGGCCGGTGTATTTGAGTAACGGAGTTAGGTTCGGAGTTTTTTTAAAAAAATATTTTCCGGCTAGAACCTGGCTCAGTTATAAGAAACCATTGGTGCCGAAGGCAAGGCTAGTCTATATGGTTCGGTCAAGCAGTCGCCATAGAGTTGGTGAGACCCCCATGATAGACACTTACCTGGCCAATCGGTTGATTAATTGAGTTAGGCTCTAAGCCGTAGTTTTGGAACATATTTCGAAAAGAGTACTGATATAACTTTGGTGTACGTGTTTCAGGAAATGGCTAGATCCCCACTTAGTTATCAAAGAGCCCCTTTTGTTTACCGTTACGGACGTGTGAGACGTGTTGCTCGAAAAACTGTAAACCCTCAGATGGTGGCCCGAAGATTGAACCCTGACCCGGTTTATTCCCCGCCCGCATCTGCACCTCAAATTGTGCCAATACGTTCTGTTCCTGCTAATGATTTGGGGTTGCCATACAATCCACATTACCCTGTTGAACACTTACATGACCCAGAGCCCGAATACCATCCAAGCCCAGAAAACTCTGATGGTTCTAATTCTGTTCCAGCCATACTTACACCAGGTTCCCCAGCAGATTCACATCATTCCTCTGTTGGGGACAATTTTGACTACATCAATGTAGCTGACTTAGAAGAAGAGCACGCAGATAATGTAGCTATTTTAGAAAACGCTGACGATGAAAACCTACGGTATGTGCTGAATGGCAACCGCGACTTGACGGAGATTTTGTATGATGACTTTGTTCGAGCAGGCTGGAATGTGGCAACCGCTCAAGAGCAGTACTTACGCTTCTTGACCCGTGTTAGGGAGCTTTACGATATGTTCATGCCCTTCAACAGCCCCTATCCTCCCGAAGACTGGATCCGATCCACTCTTCATCATTTTCCTCGAACCAATTTCTGGATTCACAAAACGAATGAACTTCTCGATGCAGGACCTATTGAGAAGGTCTACATCCATCTACTGCTGATCCAAAGCTGGGTACATCGTAGCATGTGAACCAGGAGGGAGACAAAAACCAGAATCAGTCCAAGGAAGCAATGGAAGTGCTAGAGACGCATAGTAATAGTAGTAGTAGATATAGACGCTGTTGTAGTACACCTTTAAAAGACCCTAAGGAGATAAATTGTAAAATAAAGCAATTACTGTGAATGATGGTTGATTATAAAAATATATAATTATGTTTGAATATGTGCTAAGCCTATTTGTATGCTAATTATTATTTCTCTAACGTTCATATGGTTTCATAAATAAAAGATTTAAGTATGGCAAACTCGAGAGGATCCGGAGTCCCTAGAGGACGAGGCAGAGGCCGAGGTAGAGGTCGAGGCAGAGGTAGACAAACGCAAGTAATACCCCTGCCAGGTCCGGAACAACCACAGCAACCAGAGCGGGATGAGATGCAGGAGATTAGAAGAATGTTACAAGAGCAAAGGGCACTCATTGATGCGCTTCTTGCAGAACGGCTTGAGAGACAAGCCGAAGGGGGACAAGTAGAGGAAGAACAAATTAATGAGGAGAATGAAAACAACAACGAACACGACGAAGAACGTGACAATGAAGTTGAGGGAACCAATCGATTCCAAATACCTCCCCAACAAGAGAGAGCGATGGCTGAGCTACAGCAACCGAATAGAGTGGTCGAGAATACCCAATATTGGGTAACACAATTCTGTAAAATGAAACCCCCAGCTTTCCGAGGCAAGCTTGATTCAGCAGAAGACTGGTTGATGCAGCTGGATAAGATATTCGAAGTCATAGAATGTCCGGAAGATAGAAAAGCTCAACTGGCAATTTATAAACTGCAAGGAGATGCAGATCGTTGGTGGAAGAGTATTGTGGCAACACTGCGAGCACGTCACTGTCCCATTACGTGGGAGAAATTCCTAGAAAAATTCAACGAGCAATATTTTCCACCCTCTGTTCAGATGATTAAGGAATCTGAATTTCTGCACATTCGACAAGGGCAAGATGAATCTTTTGATGACTACTATGCACGTTTCACCAATTTGTCTCGATATTCAACCCTCTTTAGGCAATGTGAAGATGAAGGCAGTATGGCAAACATACTGATTTATGGCTTGAAGTATGAAATAAGGGAGAAGCTTGTGTCGCAGCAATTCTCACAATTGATTCAAGCGGTGGAAGCTTGTCGATTGATCGAAAGAAATTTGAAGGAGCTCAGGAAGACTAGAGTCTTTCATAGTAGTGGCCCCAGTCGTGGCGGTTTTACCCGTGGAAACTCATCGCAGAAACGGAAGACCAATTGGAGTAATTTCCGTGAAGGAAACAAGAGGCCATTCCAACCTGGGCAGCAGAACTTCCCAAGGGTACAGACATCCAGAGCATGTCCAAAATGCGGAAGGTATCATCAAGGAACTAACTGCGAAGGAAAGATTGTGTGCTACAAGTGCCAGCAGCCGGGGCACCTTAGCACAAACTGTCCACAAAAAGCACTGGAGGCGAGGCCGCAAAACCCAGGTCGAGTTTTTGCTTTAACGAATGAAGAAGCCAGAAAATCTCCGGATATGATCAAAGGTACTATTTCTCTTAATGGGAATTTACTCCAAGCATTGTATGATTCTGGTGCTAGCCACTCGTTTATTTCATATGATTGTGCAAAGCGGCTAGGAATGCATGCTTATAGACTACCATATGATCTACTAGTAGCCACACCACTTGGTGCGAAATCCTTAGCTTCTGATGCATGCCTTAATTGTATTGCGAGCGTAAATGGACGAGATTCAAACATAGATCTTATCCGACTACCGCTTAGTGGCATCGACGTTATTCTCGGTCTTGATTGGCTGACGGCTAACAATGCGATAATTGATTGCGGAAGTAAACAGATATCCTTTGCACCCCCGCACAACCGAAGCAAGGTTGATGGGAGTCTGAGTTATATCTCTGTTTCGGAAGCAGAAAAATGCATAATGCATGGTTGCCAAGCATACATGGTATTTTTCTCTGTAAAGGCGGAAGCTGAACTCTCACTCAAAGACATTCCGGTTGTCAACGAGTTCCCTGATGTGTTTCCAGAGGATCTCACTGAGTTACCTCCTGAAAGAGAAGTTGAGTTCGCTATTGAATTGATGCCTGGAACGGGATCAATATCAAAAGCACCATACCGAATGGCGCCGAACGAGATGCAGGAGTTGAAGAAGCAACTTGAAGAACTGCTGGAGAAAGGGTTTATTCGACCCAGCGTGTCACCTTGGGGAGCCCCCGTATTGTTTGTTAAAAAGAAAGACGGAAGCCTACGACTTTGTATCGACTACCGTGAGTTGAACAAAGTAACTATCAAGAATAAATACCCACTTCCCCGAATCGATGATCTACTCGACCAACTATCTGGTTCCTGTGTATTTTCAAAGATCGATTTGCGCTCAGGATACCACCAGCTTCGAGTAAAAGCCAGTGATATTCCAAAAACAGCTTTTAGAACCAGATATGGGCATTACGAATTTCTTGTGATGCCTTTCGGATTGACTAATGCACCTGCCGTATTCATGGATTACATGAATCGGATTTTTCGCCAGCACCTAGACAAGTTTGTAGTAGTATTCATCGATGATATACTGATCTATTCAAAAAGCAGAGAGGAGCACGAGGAACATCTGCGAATCGTATTAGGTATACTACGTGACAAGCGACTTTTTGCTAAGTTTAGCAAATGTGAATTTTGGCTGCCAGAAGTGAGATTTCTGGGCCATGTCATAACTCGCGACGGAGTTGCCGTTGATCCTAGCAAGGTAGAAGCGGTTCTGGACTGGAAGAGACCAGAAACAGTGACAGAGATACGTAGCTTCCTGGGTCTAGCGGGATACTACCGCAGATTCATACAGAATTTCTCGCGTCTTGCCTTACCATTGACAAAGCTCACAAGGAAAAACCAACCTTTTGTGTGGGACGAGGACTGTGAGTCGAGTTTTCAAATACTGAGGGAGAGGTTGACTACAGCACCAGTATTGATCATCCCAGATCCAGATGAGACTTATACAGTATATAGTGATGCCAGTGGACAAGGATTGGGATGCGTCCTGATGCAACAGGGCAGGGTAGTAGCTTATGCCTCTCGTCTGTTAAAGCCTCACGAGTTGAACTATCCTACGCATGATTTAGAACTTGCAGCTATCGTGTTTGCTTTAAAAATATGGAGGCATTATCTCTATGGTGCAACCGTAGAGTTATACTGCGACCACAAGAGTCTGAAATACCTTTTTGATCAAAAGGAACTCAACATGAGACAACGTCGCTGGATGGATTTGCTAAAAGATTACGACTTGGAGATCAAGTATCATCCGGGTAAAGCAAACGTTGTAGCTGATGCACTCAGTAGAAAAACGGTACTCACTGCGTACATGATGATACAAGAGCGGAAACTACTTGAGGAGTTCAGAGACCTAAACCTGACCAATCAGGTTTGCATGAACCACTGCACATCCGATGACATCTATCTTGAAAGTCTCCTTGTTAGTCAAGGGGAATATGATCTGAGAGATGCGGTTGAGGAAGCTCAAAAGCACGATGAGTGGGCTATAGCAGCACGGGAGATGATCTCACGAGGAGAGACCCAAGACCGTGACCTATCGCCAAGTGGCTTGGTCAGATACAAGAAGCGGATCTACATTCCGAAGGATGGTGAATTACGACAGAAGATACTAGACGAGGCTCATAAGAGCAGATATACTCTACATCCGGGAATGGTCAAAATGTACCGGAACTTGAAATCCGAGTTTTGGTGGCCCAGATTGAAGAAAGATGTAACTGAATACGTGGGAAAATGTTTGACCTGTCAAAGAGTTAAAACTGAACACCAACGACCCCCTGGTCTTCTTCAAGGTTTGGAAATTCCAGAATGGAAATGGGAGAACATTACCATGGATCTAGTGGTAGGGTTACCTAAGATTAGACATCACGACGCGATTTGGGTAATTGTTGACCGATTGACTAAGTCAGCACACTTTCTCCCCATTAGTATTAATTACTCACCAGAACAATTGGCGAGGATTTATATCAAAGAGATCGTAAGACTTCATGGTGTACCTAAGAGCATCGTTTCTGATCGGGACCCGCGATTTACATCCCGATTCTGGGAGGCTTTGCATGCAGAGATGGGAACTAAACTAAGGCCTAGTACGGCTTATCACCCGCAGACCGATGGTCAATCTGAAAGGACAATACAAACGCTAGAAGATATGCTTAGAGCGTGTGTATTGGATTTCAAAGGCCATTGGGATGAACATTTACCGCTGGTCGAATTCGCTTACAACAATAGTTACCATTCGAGCATACAGATGGCTCCGTTTGAGGCATTGTACGGGCGGAAGTGTCGATCACCTATATGCTGGACAGAATTGTCGGAGCGAGAATTCATCGGGACAGATTTAGTTGATAAGACCTCCAAGCAAATTGCATTGATCAAACAGAGACTCCTAACAGCACAAAGCAGACAGAAGAGTTACGCTGATAAGAGGAGAAGACCACTAGAATTCGAGGTTGGAGACCATGTGTTTCTCAAGGTATCCCCGATAACTGGTGTTGGAAGAACGCTTAAACGGCGAAAGCTAAGTCCTCGTTACATTGGGCCATTCGAAATCTTGGCAAAACGTGGACCGGTCGCATATCAATTAGCTTTGCCCCCGAATCTGAGTAAACTCCACGACGTCTTCCATGTTTCTCAATTGAAGAAGTATCAACCTGACCACGATCATATTATCCAATATGAAGATGTCGAAGTGCGACATGATAACACTTTTGAGGTCGAGCCAGAGCAAATTGTTGATTACCAGGAGAAGCGGCTTCGACAAAGAAGTATTCCGTTTGTGAAAGTAGTATGGAGAGGCTTATCTCCTGCTGAGGCAACTTGGGAAACAGAAGAAGATATGAAAAAAAAATATCCGGAGTTTATGGCTCAAAGTTTAGTTAGTGTAGAGTAAAATTTCGGGGACGAAATTTTATTTAACGGGGGGAGAAATATAATACCCCAAAATTTGTATTTTTCTTAAATATGATATATTGGTGAATTTTGAATTGGTATTTGGTTTGGCGTGAATAGTATTTACTATTCATATATACGTATTTACTATTCATAAATACGTATTTACTATTTATAAATACGTATTTAATTAGGTATATACTATTCACGTGGGACCCACGGCCAAATAATTTCCCTCTGTCGACAGAAAACCCGTGAGTGTGAAAATAATTTGACGCGGGACCCACTCAATAATATAATATTATTGTAATATAATATCTTATATTTTGGGAAATAATAGAAATAGAATTATTTCCAATAATCCGTGAACTAGGTTTCTTAGGTAAGGACATATTATAAACAAGTGAATTTTTATCTCAGAGTGGGTTATTTCCGAAGTCATTTCTGAAATCGGCGGAATGATTATTGAGATAGGTCGAAACCGATATTTTGAATCAGGACAGATAGTAGAACCTTTAGAAAATAAATCATTACTCAAAATCCTTGAATTAAGTAGTAAACAACTGCACATATTATGAATCAGTGAATTTTTGTCTCGAAGATGGTGTCACCCGAAGTAATTTCTGTTACCGGCAGTGTCCAACTTAAAATCTTTGACAGATTACGAAATACCCTGAATGAGGTCAAAAATTCAGTTGACCCAGATATTTTTAAAGAGGAAGAATAGAGCTTCAGGGCTGTGCTTCCGAATTTTTGAGAATTTGCAAAAGATCACGCGGTCAGAACACCGAACAGAAATTTTATCAGTAAAAAATACTATTTGCATTATTAAAAAAAAAAAAAAAAAAAAAAAAGAGGAACACCCGTGAACCTTTTTAATATTTTTTTAATATTTTTGGAAATTACGAAAAATGACCCAAAAACAAGAAATTACACTTAAGGACCCATTTTCCAACACTATAAATAGAGGCCTCACTTCTTCATTTTCTTCACACCAAACTCAGATCACAACGGTCGAGTTTAATAGAAGAGAGAGAATTCTTAGAGTTTAGAGGGAGAATTTAGAGTAAAGTTCTCGGAGCTGAAGAGAAGGAGTAAGAACTTCAAGGGTAAGTTCTTTGGTCTCTAGTCTTAAGATTTGGTAGTTTCTTTTGGTAATTATAGTAGAAATGCCAGATAGAGTTTTTTTTTTTTTCTGAGTATGCTCTGTGGCTGCAGCTTAGTCTGATCTGTCACATCAGAAAAGAATTATTCTTGGGCAGTAATGTTATTTACCAATACAGTAAATACTATTTACCAAACAGTAAAAATTATTTACCGTCACGGTAAAAATATTTTTACTGGTACTATTCACATGAATAGTGAATACTATTCACATGAATAGTAAATCTTCAACGTAGAATTCCACAAGTATTGCAAAGTTGATGGCCAATGATAAATGTGATATTGTTCCTATAGGGTATCTGTGAACTTGTACCGCTGTTTTCCGTTAGAAGTACCGTTTTAGTCAAACGTACCAAAACATCATCAACGAAGGTACGGACGCGTATTGTAACCTTAACTCTGATGCTTATGGTATGCTTATATGTGATAGATAGTCTGAAATTCTGTTTTTGAAAATTGATCATACACATACAACTTGATACGGGTTATAGTCTTGATAATGCCGTTATGTTTTCCTAGCGCTGAGGACACGGATGTACACCGTGGCACTGGTGAATAGTGCAGACTATAATAACATGCATATTGCAGTGGCTGTGTTATGTTATTATTTGATTATGAATGTATTGTATGTGATTATTACTGTTTTTGCCATGGATATCTGTCATTCATATTTGATACATAAGCATGAGGTTAACCGTTACCTGAGGTTCAATGGTAATTTGAACCTCAGCTCTTGCTTTAGCCCCAGGATCCTCAGGAGGACAATCCAAGGAGAAGGGTAAGCAGGTGGCGTGAAGAGGCAGAAAAGGAGTTTTCTTTTAAAATCTTTATTTCTGTTTTTCTGAATATTCGACTCTTGGATGACTGTAACAGAAGACTGATGCACCTTAAATGAATGTTTTATCAGTTACTCGTTTCACGACTATTCCGATGCTCTACTCTGATTAAATCTTTTCAAATTCTGATCGAACTATTTCGAAAACACTTTAGAAAATTGGGATGTTACACGTTTCTTGTTAGATTCTCTATTTAATACTCCCTCCGGTCCTAATTATAAGAGCTAGTTAACTTTTTTGGAGAGATTAAGGAAGCTAATTAAATTACTTTAGAATATTTTTTTTAAATTTTTTTTTTCAAACTAATTAATTTAACTAATAAACTAATATATAATCTAAGGATACACAACATATGAAATGTTTAAGTAACTTATTTAGCTTTCTTAATTTCTCCAAAGAAAGTCAACTAGCTCTTATAATTAAGACTGGAAATAGTATATAGTAAGATGGATTTTACTCTTAGATTTTTGGACTACTGGCATCCGATTCGCTTTTGAGTTGGTCATTTTCGAGGTGCGCTCGAGCTATATCGTTGAGTCAAATCAAATCAAATCATAATAATTTTTTTTTTTGAAAAAGGATAAAATAATATTAATAAAAAGGAAAAGGTAACATTATAAGTACAAAGCTGAATATTGAATGATAATTTGTAGTCCGTCTTATTCCTATCTTATGTATGATATCACTTGTGCTAAATTTTATTGCTTTTGTATGATATCACTTGTGCTAAATTTTATTGCTTTTATATACGTTTTCATGTGTGGCATGAAGCTCAACCAAAATTATTTTAATTATATATATATATTTTTTAAAAAAAATCAAATAGTATTGTTACAGACCGACCCAAAAGTCCATATCCATGCCACGGCCCAACATAGCCAGAAAGCATATCCAATATGAGCATAGCTGATATATGGATAGAATCCTAGCAAAGAGGAATCTATCTTAACCGCCAATCCGAGATACTCGCCCCTGATATCTTGGATCCGAATCTCACTCACCCCGAGTATCTTGACAGGTCAAGATACTCACCTCGGACACCTCTATAAATATAGAAGGAAGCCAACCAGGTGCACACGTTCTAAATTATGCTCTATTTACTTTCTGTCACACAGTGCACACACACCACCCCCCTCTGGCTTCACGCCTCCAAGTTTACTGCGAACTACATGGACTTTAATCCCTTCAAATGGTACGTAGGCTCTAGGCTTGACACCTAGTCAAGTCCAATTAATCTATGTTCTGTACCAGAACAAGTATCAATCTTATTTTTAAAATTACATGAAGTTTGATTTTGAAGAATCAATAATACTACTATTTTTATATGATGAGTAAAACTAATATAAAATTTTAAATTTCATCAAATTAAACTCAGTTTTTCTATTTTTTTACCACTTACGTAGGTATCTATTAAAAAGATAACTTAAAAATATTTCAATTTTTTCAAAATTATAACTTTTAAAAATTGGCACAAACTTTAATTCAAAAATAGAAATTATATATGGTTTTAGAAAAACTCAAAATGTTTTATATTTTATTATATTATAAGGGGTTTAAACTTCTCATCTTGCATAAGAAGAAGAAGATTCCTACACACATGAAATGGTAAAATCCACCCACACACACATATATATAATTCGATTATATATATGTGGGGGGTCTCACTATTTCATGTGTGTGACATGAGAATACACTTTTCCTATGACATGAGAAGTATTTTTCCTTTATTATAAATATTAGAGAAAGTTTATATACATCAATTTTTTAAAAAATATATATGCAATTTTAAACAATTCAAAGGAGGTTAATTTGTATAATTTATCTTTAAAATAGATTTTTGTGAGTTTTAAAAATAAAAATTCATGTCATGTTTTTTTCCACCGAAAACCATGTGATGTTAATGAACGTGAAAAAAATATTCTAGATAATTTATTATTTTTTTATTCGACGATGACATACATAATTGCCACCCCAGAGAATACTCATATGTAAACCAAAAATTTAATGTAAAAGAATATTTAATATAATAAAAAAAGTCTGTAATATAAGAAAATAATAATAATATTTTTCTTGTGGGGGTAAAACTTTTTTAACGACTATGATATTAGATAGAAAATTTAATGTCTTCTAAATTGGTCTTTTTTAGAGTTTATTTTATATAAGATTATATAAATCAAGAAAACAATTAATAATTTATATGGGTCAATATCTATGTCAATAATTAAATGATATATTGATGATATCATTAAGTAGATGTTAGTTGAAGTTAAAAAAAATGATGATTTTGGAGGTTGTAATTTTTGTGAAAAATAAAATTTAAATTACTTTTAAAATAAAATGTGTGAGAGAATGTAGAAAATTTAAACAAAAGTAATTTAGTATTTTTAATTTTATATTTTGGTTATTGTCATTTTGAGTAATTATATCTTTTACCAATAAATATCATTTGCCAGGTTTTTTTTTTTTCCCTTTTTTGCTCAGACATTTGCCAGGTTCTTGGATCTAATTTTTAGCTAATAAATATATTTCCTGAAAAAGTTTGGGTCGTGTCACTTTTGTGAATGTTAATTTTGGAAAGAAAGTGTACCAAAATGTCTTTGAAGTTTGATCCATAAAAGCAATGTCTCTCTTGGTAATACAGCGACACTTACCATTTCAGTGAAAAATGCTGTTCCTATATAATTGTCATTGTATAATTGTAGTCCCAGTAAGCCCACAATTGTACAAACTCGTACTTTACTCCTTTTTTAATTGAGATATAAAAATAAAGAGAAAATAACTCATACGGTCCCAACATAAAAATTTTAAGACCAGTGCGTTTGGCTCAATTTACATTTTACACCAAGTACTTCCTTAATTATTTCATAAGCTTGAGGTTTAAGTTTGACCCTTTATGGAAATGATAAATATATGCTCCATGTGAGTGTGTGTGTGTGTATAATTAAGTTATTTTCGTTGAATGAAAGATGATAAAAAAACACAACAATTATGATAAATGATACTTTGATTTAATTAATTTGGAAGGTAGGGAGTGGTACTTATTTTCATATATTTTTTCATATTAAAAGTTGGAAATTTAACTGAAAATTATTATATATTATATAGTAAAATAATAAATTGTGGATGATATATTGTGAAAAGTCTACAATTGATGATTTTCCACCTTTAACATGAAAAATGGGGGACAAAAATTATTGAAATAATACACACACACATATACATACATAAATTCTCTGCTAAACTCTCAAGGGCTGATATTGATATGATCGATGTTCCAATTTTTAATGCCATTGATTAAATGATGCAAAAAGTATGTATACAATGCAAGGATCTTACATTATAGGAAAAAAGACAAATAAATATCATATGAACCTACAAAACCTAGGAAAACCTATTAACACTTGCAGATGATAGAGAGGTCATCTGGTAGGAAGTTGAGATATCAAATTTTGAGTGAAAAGACTTAAATGTCCTTCTCATTTTTATTTTTATTTCTCACTTCTCTCTCTCTCAATCTCCATCCCCACCAGTAGCCACCTCCGCCATAAATCTCCACCGCTCATTGCCTCTCCCTTCGACATCCCCTTCTATCTTATCTTCTCCCTTCATCGAACTGTCGATCTGCAGCCACAAAGAAGCAAAACTCGTAGCCGAAGGATAAGAGATGATGATCAGTGGCTAAATTGGAGTATACACATTAACAAACTTGGGGAGTGCAAATTGTCAATCTTTGTGCCAAAATAGTTAATTGTATTGCTGAAGTTGTCATCGGAGCTTTGACAACAGGCAGGCCAACCGGGCGGCGGCGATGTTGGCGTTCTAGCAAGGTGCCATTTTCTTTGTTTTCTTTTTAAGTTAAAAAATTGAAGGGTATTAGGGTAAAAACATCAACACTTTAAATTTTCAATTTGGTCCCCTATCATCTCTCCATCCTTTGCAAGTATTCATAGAATTTTTGTGGGTTTTGGAAGTTCACATGATATTCATATGTCTTTTTCCCTATATTATATCTATAGATGACTTTCTCTCCCACACACTCACACATTTTGTTTGTGTTTTGAATGCGGTAGATGTGTTCCATCATGGTAAGATTGTCAAATTTACGAGTTTATCTAGTGACATAAAATCGTATCGTGGACTCAAATTACAAATTCATAAGAGTATTTTTATCATTAAGTAGGTATCAATAGTGTATAATTAAAATATAAAAATTGACAACAATTTCATGTAAATATATTTTAAATCCAAATGATTGAAATTAAAACCATCAACATTAATAATTTATCATACTCAACAATTTTTTTATTAAATTCATATATAAAGCCAATGAGTATGATGAAATTGAAAAAGTTAGCATGAGTTTAAAAGTAAGTTAACACGATTTTGCGAGCTATAAATGTAAATGTGAATTCGCAAGTTTGATAGAGTTTAAAACTAGTATAACTGTATGAATTTAAGAGGTGATTCACTCTATGCGCACAATGGGAGGGAAGAAGAGATATATGGCCATCAAAATTGATCTAGAGAAGGCGTATAGAGTGAATCTACAGCTTGGACCTTCTCCCTCGTTTCTCCTTGAGCAGGCCAAGTTCTAATGTCTGGACTAGAATTAAGAAGATTTGGGATAAAGTCCTTGGGAGTCTTGAGATTGATCAGGAACAACATTCTGTTGAATGGAAGGGAGAGAGAAACGGAGAATTCTCAGTTAAATCTGCCTATAGGGTGCTATCAGGGTAGGTGGTGGATCTTGGAATTGACTGGAGTCGAGTGTGGAAAGTTCGAGCACCTCATAGATGCAAGACACTTCTTTGTTTGCTAGCTAGGAAGAGTCTTCTTACAAACACATGCTGGATGAGACGGGGGCTGACTATGGATGCGAGCTGCCCAATTTGTGGGGTAGGGTTGGAGGATATTTTGCATGTGTTTCGGGATTGCGTGCACTCGAAAGCTCTCTGGCGGAAAGTAGTGGTGCCAACCCGGTGGCGTATGTTCTGTAATATGAACCTCTTAGATTGGGTATGGTGGAATCTTCATGGCAAGTTAGAAACATGTCGGCAGTGGGCTTCCAAGTTCACAGTACTGTGTTGGTGGTTGTGGCGTCGAAGGAATCTGTATGTCTTCGAGAAGACACTTATATCCATTGACAATATCCTTGCTAGTGTTGGTGCGATGGTGGAGAGCTTGGCTCGCACCAATGATCGTTTAGCAGGGCTGCAAGTTCAGGGGCGTTACTCTTGCCCCAACTCGTGAGTCTTGGTGACCCCCAGAAGGTGACTGGGTGAAGGTCAATGTGGATGGCGCATTCTTCGCTATAGCTATGAAGTCTGCTTGTGAAGGTTTGATTAGGAACAATGTCGGGAGCTTTATTAAAGGATTCGTTCATCTTATAGACGGGGGTGATGGGTTATCTGCAGAAACCTGAGCATGTCTTCTTGGGCTTAAAATGACATGGACTATGGGTTTCAAGAAAGTTTGGTTGGAAACTGATTCCACGGAATGCCTCGACCTTGTACTCCATGGATGTAGGGACGTGCATAGAGACTCTGTCATTCTTCATGAAGTGTCATTGATGTTGAATATGGACTAGGAAACTAGGATTATATATGTACCTCGCTCATGTAATTCTGCAGTGGACCTCCTAGCGAAGAGTGGTTTGGAGTTAAGGGTGGCTTTCCATGAAGTCTACCAGCCGTCCGAGGTTCTAGCGATGATTGTTAGTAGTGATTATATTGGGGACAATATGCCCATAAATGGTTAGATGAGGTGTCTCTTTTTTATCAAAAAAAAAAAAAAAGTGACTCGATACAATTTTATAAGATAAAAACATAAAATAGTAAATTCGAAAGGTTAACTCTCAAGTTTGATGATAATGAATTATGGTGATTTCCAGAGTGGGTGAACTTCTATACATATCGATTTTGTTTTTTCAAAATGTCCAAATTCAGCGGCATCAAGTTGGGACAAAAGTGTGGGATGGCATCAAATAATTTTTTATACAATTATTTAGTAGTATTTGATAATGATTCATATATTTTATTGTTGGCTACTAGTATGATATAAGAATGACGTTTCTTAATGCTCGAGGAAAAAAAAAATGTTTCTTAATGTGATTTAGGTAAGGTTGTCGGTGAATTAAGGCATTTCATTGAAACTGATGAATTTTATGGATATAATATTATTTTTCTTTTTATCATAAAAAAGATTAAGTGAGCTGAACCGGAGATATCTATAAGATTAAAGCATGACTTCACACCCAAGCAAGATTTATAGAACTATTTACGAATCACAAAATAAGATACTCATTTTAATTCTTTTTATAAAATTTCAAATTTGACTTACCTTAATTTTTTTAATAAAAGTTTGATAAGAGTTATCTAAACATTCAATATGTTTTTTTTAAATATAATTACCTCTCATTAATTATATATATATTATATTAATTAAACGGTGATAGTTATATTCCATTTATTCTATTTCTCCCTCCAACTTGCTCTCTAATAAATAATATTAGCATATTTGAAATTTTTTATTATTTCAAATATACTTATTATTTTTAATTAATTTTAGTCATTTTCTTGAACTATATAATTAAGTTATTGTACTTATAAATATGACATTAGGGAGGGGTAATTATCTTCTTACTAATGTTCTTCTCACCAAGGCAAATAATATTTTTGACCTTTGAACAAATGTACGTATGTTTATATATATATATATATATATATATATATATATATATATATATATATACTCTTTACAAAAATAAAACATTTATTGAACTGGATTCCTGCAGGAACTTTTTTTTAAAAAAATGAAGAAATGCTTGTGGTGAACATGACTTGTACGAACTCCAAAACGTAATTCACAAACTTCTTTTACATAAAATTTTAAAAAACAAAAAACAGTAATAAAAAAATCTATTAGTGCAATGCAGACGGGGGAGGGGGGTTATTGTAATAATCATGAACTTTGAGACGAATAGATCCAAATGCTTTAATATTTGGGGTCCCAAAATATAATTTAATCATATAATATTTGATAGGCCAATACCTGCCCTGGGGAAAGCAGCCAATGGGCCGTTAGGAGCATTTAAAGGATAAAATAAAATAAAAACAGTGTCGGTGGGTTCATGGACTTTCCGATGGGCAGAGAGCCTTTAACCCCCTTTAAGCCTCTGAGTTCTTTTGCGCCAAACACAGCCGTAACTCTCAACCAAACCTTATCCCTCTCTCTCTCTCTCTCTCTCACCATCTGCCACATCTTGTACCACAGCGAGCGAACAAGGAAGAAGGTCGAGAGGGAAACGATGACCGGAGACGAATCACACGGTGCCCTAGAGAACCAGTACATACGGAGACACCACAAGCATGAGCCCAGGGAGAATCAGTGTACTTCTGCTCTGGTCAAGCACATACGAGCTCCTGTTCATCTTGTAAGTTGTTGCTTGTGTTGTTTTATTTTCGGATCGGAATTGGTTATTCGTGCTTGATTTCGCTCCTGAGCTTTGTTTTTGATTGGTTGGTCTTAATTTGTTTCGTTTTTCGAGGCTTTTGACTTTTGCCTTTTCAAGATCTGAGCAATTCTGCTCTTTAGCCTCCCTTTTTTGGATTCTCTCCTGGTTTTGTCTCTTTCTTCATTGCTGATTTCTGTTGATCGAAAATCGTGAGAGATAGGATCGTTTTTGGCTTCTGTGAATTTCCTATGTGTGGTTATGAATTCAGTTGTGGCAACAAATGTCCTTCGTTCATATGTCATGACCGTTTCTCTCTTTTCCTTGTCAGATTTCGCTTAAATTTCATTTGGATTGCGAAAAACGACGAAGAAGTAGGCGTTAAGAGCTTTCTCCCTCCTGTGTAGCGCTTTTAAGTTTTTTTTTTTTTTTTTTTTGTTTCCGGAAAAAAACCGAGCAAATGCAAAGCATTCATATCTTAACTTATGCTATTTTATCTCCTTTTTTTATGATCAGCTGAACTCTAGGTTTAGTGTCAATATATTATAGCGTATATGTATTTAATCGTACGTTTCCTTATTGTGGTAAATTTGTGGCCGAAGAAAGCAACTAATTGATCTGACTCGAAGTTTTTTCTCATGTCAGGTGTGGTCTCTTGTTAGAAGGTTTGATCAGCCTCAGAAGTACAAACCTTTTGTGAGCAGATGTATCATGAAGGGAGACCTAGGTATTGGGAGTGTTAGAGAAGTGAATGTTAAATCGGGCCTTCCTGCTACAACTAGTACTGAGAGGTTGGAACAACTTGACGATGAGGAACACATTCTTAGCGTCAAGATTGTTGGTGGCGATCACAGACTGCGGGTATGACTGTTCTCCCCTTACCTCCCTAATCATTTTATTTTTCTAATTGATTCTTATTGCAAAAATAATTGGAGAGGGGGAGTAATCGGTGAAGGTAAACATGTATGCTTTATCTGAATGAAGCAGAGCTTGTGTCCCCCACTCATGGTTGTTAAATCTTATGATGAAAGTTATACCTGCATCATTTCTTGAGCTAAAACTAAATGCTTGGAAGTTAGAACCATCACCGTAATGACCCTGCATAAGTGCATGCTATGTCTGTGTGTGTTTGTTTTTTGTGTGCTTTGTGGAGCATATGGGATTTCTTCTACTGTTGAAATGTATCTTTTTCTCTGACTGCTCAGTGTTACTCTTGGAAATGCTACAAGGTACCTCATCCTGATATGATATTGGGTATAATCTCTGGGATGTTTCTCTTTACTTCTTATAATTATGTCATTGGCCTATTTCTGCCATCATATAGATGAGAAATTGAGTGAAATGAATGTGGAATGGAGAGCCGATGGTTTGTTTTCTTGTATTTACCTTATCTGATGTTTTGGTTAGAGACTCAAGATTACCATGCTTCAGAAGATTCTTACGTATTGGATGCACTGCTGGTATTTCTCTAAAGTTTTGTAAATGTGCTCGTTACTAGTTAATTGATGAGATTGGTCAATATTTACCTTTGTTGTTGTGCAGGTGTATTTATTAGTTCTTCTATTCTTCTAAATTTATAGAGTGCTACTAAACGATATTATGTGAATTCTGCAGAACTATTCCTCTATAATCACAGTCCATCCAGAGATCATCGATGGAAGACCAGGAACAATGGTGATTGAATCATTTGTGGTGGACGTACCTGATGGGAACACCAGGGATGAAACCTGTTACTTTGTGGAGGCGTTGATCAGATGCAATCTGAGCTCGTTGGCTGATGTCTCAGAGAGGATGGCTGTGCAGGGCTGGACTGATCCCATCAATCATTAAGTAGGTCTAATGGGAGAACACGGTCAGGTTATGCAACTGTAAGATCTGTGGCTTTCTAATCCCGGACCAGGTGTAGAGATTGGTTGGATTATTCCTTCCACGTTCTCAGAAGTTTTGGGTGTGGGTTGTTGCCAATTTGTATTTCAATATCAAGGACGCCTTTCCCCTACCATCCCCATCTGCATCTACTTAAGAACAGCTAAGTTTCTCCTCTTCAGTTTATGCAAGATGAGATCCTCAGCTTCATCAACATCAGAGGATGGGAGCGGGAAGTGGTCCTTTGTTCTCTGCTATTCTTCCTGGACTATCTGCATGGTGGTGTATTACTAGAGCTATTTGTAAATATTTATGTTGGAAAAAAAAAAACAGAAAAAAAGGGGCTGCAACCTTTGCTGTTTCATGTTCATTAGCAAGATCTCTGTACGGGTAGGAGAAGGACCCCTGTTAATTGCTGCTGCCTTTATTGCTGTTATCTCTTACTCTTGTGTAAGTTTAGTATTTTTTGTTTGTTTGTAAGTTGATTTATTCACCTTTTTCCTCAATCTTTTTGAATTTAAGTTTAGGACGCATATATCAAATTGACTCTACTACTGGTTCCTAGAAGGTGTGATGCACTTCACTTTGCTTGGAGGAAGTGCAAAGATATGCTGATTCTAGTTGTGCGGTTGTTATCAATCCAACTTGTTCTTCCCACCTCACTTGTAAAAGAAGGGCCCTGATCCCTTCCGAAGAAGGTGGGGCAGGGGAGAGAGAAATGTAGCAATAAGAGATTATTATCATGGTTTAGTGCAATTAGTGGAAGCTTACTCATATTAATGGGAGTTAGGATGATTTGTTGCAATTAGTGGCTCAGTGGATGCTTACTTGGTGGAGATTATTAGCAGATAACGGATTAAATTTCCCTGAAGGCATCTTCAACCCTATCTTTAAAATTCTATATTTTCAAAAGAAGAGATAGCACACGAACATGGATGTTTATTTCTTCTTACGAATATCCCTGATGATTTAGTGATTCGCTATTTTTGTGGTTTTTAGAGATTCGAAATATTTTTTTCTGCACACATTATACTCTTCCCATTCTTAATATAAGGTATATTTGGAAAATTGATCTTAATTCTAAATATAAAATCTAAGTTTCTATATTTATCAACTTTTTCTCAATTTGCTTCTATTTATGTTCCTTAACAATAATTAAGAATGAGAGAGAATGCGAGAATTAAGGAAGATAATTAAAGTATTAAAAAAAAATATGTTTTACTAACTAATTTGACGAACTTTCTTAATCAAATCAAATTATATAAATATGTCTTATATTAAAGACGGGAGAGAGGAAATTTCCTTTTCCTTTGCCCCTCACCTTTCAAGAAAGAAACAGGCTGGTGGTCATTATCAATTCATATCCGTAATGGATGTTTTCATGTTCACTCGTAGATGAATGGCATTACCTTCACATAATATTATTGTATGGCAAAGATTGACTTGAATCCTTCATAGTTCTATTAACAAAAATTAATTTTTAATGAATATTAATTCTGACCCCGAAAAAGAAAAGAATATGTGTAGCATAAAACAATATTTCTCACTGACATTACCTTCACGTGGAAGATAGTCAAAGCATTTGAGTAAAATAAAAAATGTGCAGTAATTAAACAAATATATAACATGTAGCATAGAGATTTTGATTGGCCAATTCTGCAGCGTTTTGATTCCATAAATCAAATTTTGCCTCTTGCCCCGGAACTGAGAAGAAGGAACCCACAGCCTTTAAGAAATCTTCTGGTCAGAAGGTGGAAAAAAGAAAACAAACTTGAAGAAACTCTCTTTTGCAGTAAAAAGTGCCCAAGTCATAATGAGATATATGAATTTACTTCAAGAAAACACTGTCCCTCCTTGTACTATCATTTCTTTTCTATCCAAATCATAAAAGTATTATAATCACATTTACAGAATCCAACATGCTCTTCCTGTCATGTATAAAAAAATGAGAATAACTGCTCTGAGTTCTCTTGCCCACACTTCTTACTACCACCTATCATTGCAGGAGCACTTTCCATTAACAAAATGGTGAAAGCGAGCACCATCCTTGAGGAAAACACTTCTATTTTTAGCCAAAGATATGTACTTTGCTGCTGCATGACAATCTTGGCAAATTCTTGTGTTCTTAACAACCCTTATAGGTTCCCCATTTTTGGACTTCATCAGTGCATATGTGATAGCCAACTTCTCTGTGTGACTGAGCAGAACCTTCTCCTTCTTACTGTCATCAATGTTCTGATATACACATTTAATATCAGGGACATAACCCAGCTTTCGGATTTCGGAAATCAAATGATATAGCTCAAAATATATGTCCCCTTCTTCTGGATGTGGTTTCCCCTCAGTGGAGAACAGATGAATAGTCTGATTCACTTGTGTCCAGCTCCATACATTTGGGTTCGTCATCCCCCGGGCGACCATCGATTCTTTAACACGCTGCACATCCTCCCATTGGTTTAAAGCTGAATATAAGTTCATCATTAACACATAATTAGCAGAATTGTCTGGTTCCAACTCGAAGAGATGTTTCGCAGCGATCTCTGCCAGTCTTACTTTTTTGTGAATTCTACAGGATGCAAGAAGAGCACCCCAAATACTAGCATCTGGTTCCATGGGCATAGTGTTTACAAAATCCCAAGCTTCATCAAGATAGCCAGCTTTTCCAAGAAGGTCTACCATGCAACAATAATGCTCAATAGTTGGGTTCAAGTTGTAATCTGTCTTCATACTATCAAAATACTTCCATCCTTCATCAACTAAGCCTGAATTCTTGCAGCCAGAGAGAAGAGCAGTGAAGGTTATAGCAACAGGCTGGATACCCGTTTCGCGAAGTTCATTAAAAAGTTTCATCACTTCTTCCCCATGACCATAAATGGCATATCCCATCATCATGCAATTCCAACAAGGAAGTGTTTTGTTCTGAATTCTTCTGAAAATATCAATAGCCACTTTCAATCTACCTGCCTTACTGTACATGTCAATGAGGGCTGTGCCTATATATATGTCGTCCACAAAACTGAGTCTCAAGCTTAAGCAGTGTATCTCCTCTCCTTTCTTTAACAAGGATAGGCCTGCACATGCAGATAGTAAGCTGCAAATGGTAGCAGGGTTTGGTCTGACATTTTCTGCTTGCATTTGGCTGAAAATCTTCAGGGCATCCCAGTATTTCTCGTTCTGTGAACATCCCGATATAATAGCAGTCCAGGAAATCACATTAGGAGTTAATCCTGAACTCTTGATCCGATGAATTACAGTCAAAGCTTCCTCACTATAGCCACACACTGAATACCCTGACACCAAACCATTCCATGTCACCAAATCAGGTTCTATACCTTCTTCCTCCATCTGAGTTAATAGTGTTTCAGCATTATTAAACTGGCCCTTGAAGGAATAGCCAGATATCAATGAATTCCAAGCACAAATGTTTTTGTTCTCTGTATTATCAAACACTGCTTGAGCTTTGTCTAAGGAATCGTTCTTGACATACATATCCACCAATGAAGTACACACATAGACATCATAGTCAAGCTTATTTCTTATAACATAACCATGGATTTCTCTCCCTAAAGTGAAGAATCCCAATTCAATGATCGCTTGTATGGCACTGGTGACCGAGCACGAATCTGGCTTGTAGCCTGCACTTTGCATTCTCCGGAAAATGGTGAGGACTGAGTTGTATGACCCCTGAAGGAGATGGGCAGACAAAAGAGAATTCCAAGTTATAATGTCTGGTTTGATACCCAGTGACTCCATTCTTCGGAAGATATCCCACACATCATTCAAACTGCCAGTGATAGCATGACTTGAAATTATTGAGTTCCATGAAGACAAGTTATGATCTTCCATTGAATAGAAAACAGTCCTAGCTAGCTTCAGTTCATTGTTTCTAGAGTACATGCTAATTAAAGAGTTGGAAATATACACATTTGATTCTAAGCCACATCTTAAAACATATCCATGAATTTGTTTCCCTTCGTTGAGAGCTCTTAGCTTCCCACACGCTTGAAGTAACTTCACCATGGTTCCACAAGTGGGCTTGGCAGAAGATAGCTGCATCCTATGAAACAATGCCAACGCTTCTCCCCAACGTTCACATCTCAAGTTCACTATAATTATTGTATTCCACAAGAAATCTTCATGGTGTGGCGTTTCATCAAACACTTGATTCCCTTTATCTATACTCAAGCACGTCCCATAGAAATTGATCAATGCACAATTCAAGTGCACGTCAAAATCTAGGCCTCTCTTGATCATGCAAGCATGAGTTTCCAACCCAAGCCACAAATCCATCAAAGTGGAGCAAATTTTCAGAACTACAGTAAGAGCTCTACTATTTAACTCCACTCCAGTACTATGCAATTCCTTGAATGCCTCCAGAATCTCATGGGGGTCACCCCCAAAACTTTCGAACTCGTCCACAAAAGAATTCCAGAGAAGATAATTTCTGGTAAAACCTACAAAGAACACTTTTGTTGCAGAAATAAAATCCCCAAATTCTAAGTAGTACCTGATCAAGCTTTTATCCATGGTATTGGCTAGCAAGTTCCCCTCAAATGGCATTTTGAGTATCTGAGCATGCAACATTCTGACAGATTCCAAAGTCCTAATCTGACCCATGTTATCATTCAAAAGGTGAGAGCTCGAAGAAAGTTTAGGCGATGAAAATTGAGTAAAAGCTAAACTTGATGTATCTATCATTCCCTGAGGAATTGAAGCGGGTGAATGGCTTCGAGGTGGCAATTTGGTTAGTCGATGAGGAACAGAACAAGGAGTAAGATGATGAATATGAGCTAGTTTATCCATAGAGCTTTGGCACTGAGAAGAAAAGAGAAGTGCCATTGGACAGAAATTATGATATGATAGTTATACGAAAGATGTCAAACTTGAGTCATTCTTGAATTTTGATTTGTTTTTTTCTTATTATTTTATTTTTACTACAAGATTCAGAGAAATGGGATGGGTGTTCGAAGCAAGAAATCGGATTTTGTGGATAAGGTTTTATCCTATTCGACCGGCAAAAAAAAGAAAGAAAGAGGGGGAACTAAACAGTGCCGAACCGGAAAGGAACCGGAATTCCTCCTATTAAAAGAATATATTGACAAGTTCCATGAGTTATTAATGGTAACTGATTCACTTATTAATTTCCTATGTTTACTTGTCAATGAAGATTTTTTTAATATTATTATTTTAATTGAGACCTACAAATCATTCTCCCTTGAAAAATATTCTTTAGATGCGGATTTAAATTTCACTTCCATCAAAGATTGTAGGAACAAACAAACTTGCTCAAATCTCAATTCCATCAGAAAGTTTGAAAACAAAACTCATGTAAAAGAGTGGAATGATACCTCCTCATAAATAGCAAATTTTTAAGGGGTTTACATTAGGGGCACATCCTTATGTGCACTTTATGTGCTTGTCCCTCTATTAGAGAGATGAACATATTTTTTTTTATTTTTTTGGATTTAAATTATATATGACTTTCTGGAATTTTTTACACCCAGTATCTCAAATTAATTAGTTTCCAGTCCCGCATTTAGAAATTTTCTCCTGTAATATCAGTATCATGAAAATTAATTAATTAGAGATACTGGGTCCAAAAAACATTCTAGAAAATACCATGTAATTTAAATCTAAATAAATATAATATATAAAGAATTAAAAAAAATGTCTCATCCCTCTAATTAGCATGTAAGAAGCACATAAGGTGTACGTATCTCATCTGACTTTCTTATTGCAGTTTTATGTCAATGCTTTGAGCAAAAAAAGTTTTATGTCAATGCATTTTTTTTTAAAAAAATGAAAAGTGAAATACATTAATTAATAGCTCAAAAGAGCATCTATAATTAGAATAAAGGGTAAAGGAGCAAAAATACATATGTGCTTTTTCTTAAGGAGCGCCCAGCACCATATGTTTTTTTTTTTGGAACAAAAATATAAGGTTATATTTTAGGAGCAAAAATACTGTTTAACTGTTAAGTTTGACTTTTTTACTTAGCCAAATGATCCGTTAAATTATTCTGTTTTCTAAAAATATAACTAATTAAAATTTGTTAATTCTGTTAATGCATTTTCCAATAGTACGTAAGGAAGACATTTTTGGTATTTTATAGAGAATATTGATTAAACTCATAGGAAACTGATCTACCCATGTCTAATATGGGATTCTAAGAATTAGCGTGCATCTTTTTACTCTTGCATTACAAGAATCAAGGCAAGACTTATATATTATGCGCAAATTCTAAAAAATTAATATAAAAAGAATAAAATTTGATTTAAATTCCTTTTATCCATTACGTAATTACTCCAATGATATTTCTTATTTACTATTTTTAATTGTTAAAATATATATGTACATTTGTAAAATTTAGCTAAATTGTAAGTTTTTGAATAAGCTCTTATATCATAAAATATGATTTTTTTTTAAAAGAAAAAAAATCATACAAACTTGTTATTTCACCTATGAACTTGAACTAATGATATAAATAAATTGACTTAAATCTTCTACATGTAAAAATATTGACAATAATTATCATTACTAACTAATATTAGTAAATAATGTTACGAAATTATCTTTCCTTGGGTGATGGATAGATATGTGTAATCTTTACCTAGATAGATCCTAGATGTATGCACTTTTTTGAGCATGTGTTATGTGTTTTTTTTTAATCATATAAAAATTCATGGGCATGCATATATACGACTAGATGTGAATGAAACTATAAATGAGGCATTTAAAAAGAATCCAAAAAAAAAATCTGATAAATACAAATTTATTCCACATAACTCTGCAAAACTCCACCTATTATAAAAAGAAGTCGACTGATTAACTTTAATTGCAATATCAATTTTTTTTTCTCGGAAAAGATACTTGCATTACTATATATTGTCAAGCATTACAACGCAGAATCGAAAGTATAAAATTAAATCATACAACGAACTACAACAAACCAGACAGGAACAACAAACACAATACAAACTACAACACAATACACTAGAACAACAAACACAATTCAAACATAAATGCACTCAGCCAGATCCTCGATTGGGATGTGAAGCTTGAGGATCATTCATGACTAGAAGTCAAAGAAGGTGATGGAAATGAACCCACCGGATCGGGCACACCTCCTTATAAGCAATCGTTGCCAGAAAGTCAGCTATTCTATTACCCCTTCTAGGGATATAAGATAAGGAAAACCCAACCTGTCAGAAAAGAGACAAATAATATCATGAAGAATGTTTTTGCTTCTCCAGTTATACAAATCAGGAATCTTAGCTTTAATACATGAAAGTACTAAAAAACAGTCAGTTTCAAAAATAACATTATCATATCCCAAATCGACCACCAACATCAGTGCCCTTTTAAGAGCGAGCGCTTCGGACATAAAGGCTGAAATAGACTTAATTTTATCAATGAAGCCCCATCTAAAAACACCGAAATGATCACGACAAACCACACCAATTGCACCATGCGAATTACCAGATACATAAGCTCTATCCAGATTAATTTTTAAGTGCCCAGAAATAGGGGGGACCCGGCGGTCACACCGCACACATGGCCTTTCCGAAACATCCGACCCTTGTGTCCTTATGTCACAGCTCCAAAACTCATCATTACTCCTACTAGCCTGTTCTATTACAACAATTGGATTGGGAGCCAAATAATTAAACACCATATCATTCCTTTGCTTCCAAATGTACCACAGAATCCAGCATAGTAGTGAAATATCATAAGGAGTAATTGATTTCATACCTTGGATCATCATCCACCATGAATTAAAATTTACCACACTCAAGCAGTCAAATTTAACTCCCAAGCTGCATCCAAACCACACACAACGAGTCCACTGACAATGAAAAAATAAGTGCTCAAGAGTTTCATCTGCTTCCTCGCACACCGGGCATAATTTCATTGAGGCACGTCGTCTAGAACAAAGAGCGACATTGGTAGCCACAGATCTATTAAGGGATCTCCACAAGAAATTTTGCACCCGTGGAATGACTTTGATGCTCCAAATTGATTTCCAACATGTAGCAGGAACTACCTAGGAAGGTCCCGCCTTATGGGCATTGTCAGATTTCTTTAGTTTCCCAATTTGGTACCCTGCCTTGACAGTATATACCCCATTCTTTACATGAGTCCAAATTAACTTGTCCTCCAAACCATTGTTAGGAATAGGAATGGCATAAATAGCGTTCTTAACTTCTTCCGCTATGAATGATGCAATAGGAGATATATCCCAAGAGCCTTCAGAGATAAGATCACTAACTCTCTTGTGCTTAACAATATATTCATCACCATTTGGTGGCTTCTCAGGGAAGGAAACCCTGGGCACCCACTTATCACCCTGGATTCTAGTCGACTGTCCACAACCAACATCCCATTGGAGATCATCTCTTAGAAAGTCCCTACCACCAAGTAAACTAGACCAACACCATGAGGCTTTATGGCCTTTCCCCGCATCAATAAACTCCTTATTCGGGAAATACACACTCTTCGTCACTCTAACCCATAGGTCGCTAGGACGAGTCAAAAGTCGCCATGCAGTCTTAGCCAACAAGGAATCATTCATAATTACCAAATCCCGGAAACCCATACCACCTTGACTCTTCCTCATAGTGAGATAATCCCAAGCCTTCTAGTGCGTCTTACCACCGAATGCATTCCCATCCCACCAGAAGTTGGCAACGAGGCTGTGAATTTCTTTGCATGTTTTAAAGGGAAACTTAAAGCAATTCATAGGATAGATCGGGATGGCCTGAATGACTGCTTTACTCATAACTTCCCTCCCTGCAAAGGAAATAAAATTGTGTCTCCAACCTTGGAGCTTACTAGAAACACGCTCCCTAATATAAGCCAAGGCTTGTTGTTTAGTTTTACCCCATATGCTTGGGATACCAAGATACTTCCCAGGATCCTCGGATGTAGGAATATGAAGCATATTACTTACCATCCTATGAATGTCATCAGGGGTATTGGCAGAGAAGAACAAACTAGATTTATCAAGGTTAACAACTTGGCCTGAGGCCCCACAGTATTGATGTAAGATCGTAGCGAACTGACGACAATCACCCCGGTCAGCATTCATATAGACAAGAGCATTCTCGGTAAAGAAGCTGTGAGACAGGACCAGGCAGCTGATACTCAACTTGATCCCACTAATCAAATTATCCTCCTGGCTCTTAGTAATCATAAGTGAGAGGACCTCGGCAACCAGTATGAAGAGATAAGGGGAAATAGGGTCCCCCTGACGTAGACCTCTACTAGGTGATAATGAGTTGACAGCTTCCCCGGATAAACAAAGGTTCATCTTAGCTGATCTCACACATCTCATAACCAAGGAAACCCAATCATCGCAAAATCCAAATTGAAGGAACACATTCTCTAGAAACACCCATTCCACTCTGTCGTAAGCCTTGCTTATGTCCATCTTAAGAGCAAATTCAAATTTAGGGCCATCCTTTTTCCTCCTTAAATAGTGGTACACTTCATGAGCGATGATTATGTTATCTTGAATGCAACGCCCGGGAAAAAAGGCACTTTGGTTAGGAGAGATACACATATCAATAAAAGGTCTCATCCGATTTGCCAAAATTTTGGAAATAATTTTATATGAGAAATTGCACAAGCTAATAGGACGGAAATGAGAAACATGCTCAGGTCTAAGAACTTTGGGGAGTAGTGTAATGTTGGTCTCATTGATCAGATTGAGGGAAGATTTACCATAAAAAAATTCCAGCACCATGTCACATATTGACTCTCCTACCTTATCCCATGATTTATGGTAGAAAGCCCAAGAGAAACCATCAGGGCCAGGCGCCTTAGAGCTCCCAAGGCTAAAAGCGGCCTTCCAGATCTCTTCAATTGATATTGGCACCATCAATCTCTCGTTCATCTCTTGTGTGATCTTCGGGCCAATGAAAGATAGAGCAGGCTCCATATTAACCGTCCCAATAGAAGAGAACAGTTGCTGAAAGAAACCAGAAATATTATCCACCACCTCATTTTTCTCTGTTAACCACTGGCCCTCATCATTTTTAATACTCAGAATAGAATTCCGCTGCCTCCTTTTCATAGTTGATAAATGAAAGAATTTAGAGTTCCTATCACCCGTCCTTAGCCAATTAACCCGAGATCGCTGCCACCAAAATTTTTCTTCTAACGTAAACAGACGTTTAAGGTTCATTTTAATCTCATTAATGGCCTTGGAAGACACAACATTTATACTCTTATGGGATAGGCTAGCCAACTGGGCTTTCATCTTCTCAATCAGCCGAGCATTATTAGGAAAGGCACTCCTACTCCATTTCTCAAGAGCCCCTTTGCACCTCTTCAGATTACCTGCAAACACAACAAGAGCACTGCTACAACCCTCCAAAATAGGCCCCCAACTACTATTCACTACCTGGGGAAATTCCAAATGATGTGACCAAGCCTCTTCAAACCTGAAAGACTTTTTTCTTTTAATCGATTTAGGTTGAAACTGAACATGGAGTAGATGGTGATTGGACCCAACCGGTTCCACATGAAAAACTTGAATATTAGGAAATTGTTCGTGGAGATGGCAATTACCCATAGCTTTATCAATACGTTCCCAAATTCTTGCTGGATCTTCTCTATTGTTACACCAAGTAAATCGATATCCATTGAACCCCAAATCATCCAGTTCACAACCAGCTATAAAGCACTTGAAATTTAAAATTTTCCTCCACGCTCTAGGTCCCCCCCCCCCAATTTTTTCAGACTAAGATGCAATATCATTAAAGTCACCAATACATAACCACGATGCATTAATGTTACCACTAATCCTAGTAAGTTCTTGCCAACATAAACGTCTATCCTCTTCACAAGGAGGGCCATAAACAAAAGAGATGTATGATGGGGTTTCCATTTCAGCAGAAGCAATGCAAGTATGAATGATATTGGGAGAAGAAAATAAAATACTGACCTGGACCATATTATTCCACCACACTGCTAGGCCTCCACTAAGCCCCACCGAGTCAACCAACCACTCGTCACAAAAACCACACCGCCTCCTCAATTTCCTCATGTATCTGGTTTTTTGCTTTGTCTCCATTAAGAACACAATCTAGGGTTTTTTCCGGAAGCACTCTTCCTTTAGGTTCCTGGTTGTCAAGGCAACCCCAAGACCTTGACAGTTCCAGGATAAAATATTAATGGCGCACCGGTGGTTGGTCCCATCCAACCACCGGCGTTACACTCAGAACCAGAAAGTTTAGCATTAGAAGAACCAGAGCTATTAGCAAGCCAACTAGCTGGAAAATCAATTTCCTCACTGATCAACGACTCCCCCCCCCCAAAAAATGCTCACCCTCTTTTTTATTTCGGATGTGGGACTTCATGGATCTGACGCTCTTCCTTCTACCTCGAGAAATTGGAGGAGCTGAAGGGAAGACAGTGGGTACATCTGGATCATCAAAACAGAGCTTTTGTGGCTTCTTACTCTTAGTAGGGCCTAATTCAAAATTATGAGGCATTTTAAAGTGTAGAGTCTTTAAGGAGAGGGATATAGCAGAAATGGGCGAGAGCCCATCTTGATTAATAATCGAGAGGGTAGAAGCCATAATAGGCTTAGTATCATCAAGAAATTCCACTCTGTAGCTGGGCTTCGCTCCCTCACCCGACGAGCTTCCATCCTTGCTGCAAACTGGGCCTGTTTCAACAAGGAGCCCATCATTGGCTCCAAGTGCCACGTCAAATGGCTCAATCCAAGAACAAGGTTGACCAAAAAGTGAATCTTCACGCTGCAAAGGAATAGAGGTGGGACCACACATCTCATCCACATTTAATACCTTGATCCCGTTAGAATTTGGTAGCACTGCAGAGGTTGAGCTTGCCACCGAAAGTTCATGCCTAGTCCCCATCATCTGACAACTCACGATTTCCTTACCAACTTTTGTTGGGAATTGACTCTTCTCAAACCTAGGACCCAACCTGTCTTTCGCCGATAGCTCCGATCTCCTCCCCACCGACGTTTCCTTCCTCGGTGACCAACTTCGGCAAGGATGAGAACTAGACGCTTTCTTCTCAATAAATGGAACTTCGCACCAGTCCTTCATACAAACGTGAACCACCTCCTCAACAGTCCTCACCCCTGGTGTACAAAGCCAGCTACCAAAAGAATTTTCCCGCCCACCATCATCCTTCTGAGTCTGAGATTCCTTGCACCCTCAGCCATCATGCCCAATCCGCCCACAAGAATAGCAGAAGGTCTGAAGGCGTTCATATCGAACAGAGACCCAGGTTGGATCCTTCTTTGCACGTGGAACCCAAAAGCCAGCAACCAGAGGCTCACTAAGTTGTACCAGCGACCTGACCCTAATATAGCTACTCTCCAATCTGCCTCCCACCATCGGACTTTCAATCAAGACAGTTCTTCCCACAGAGTCACCGAGAATTATTGCATTACTATCATTAAAAGCCTCAAGAGGGACACCATGGAATTGAATCCAGAATGGGGCCACATCAAACTTAACGTCCTTGAGTACCATGTGGTCCTCCCACACTTGAAGATTGAGCAAAAAACCTTGAATCGACCATGGCCGCCCCTTCAATATTCGGCCATACTCCTTAGCATCGTGGAATCGAAAGAGAAAATCAAGTTGACTGCTGTCCAGTTCATGAACCTCCAGGTCATCGTCAAGCTTCCAACCTTTCCGGATCATGGAAATAACAGTGGGAACATTTAATTTCTTCCCTGTAAGAATTTTCCCAACCAGAGTACCATGATACCTAGTAACTTCATTATCCAAAAGAACCACCTGCTTGGTAACCCTAACGCTACTACTACCTTTACTACTATCACCTTCCTCAATCCCCCCAAACACCCGACCAGGGACTTATAGCACAACAACAACAAGAAGACACTCAGAATGAAGAAAATAAGAAAAAGGGAGTCACCGTTAGAAGAACGTCGACCTGAATAGGCTCACCGAGAAACCACCCACACTCCCGAGGGAGAGAGAAAATGCTCACGGGGAGTGAAGATTATCAATATCAAAATAAATCAAACATCAAATATTACCCAGACACATCGGAACAAAAGCATTTTTTAACTTAAAAGCTAACAATTTAAATATCCCTCACAACGAATCAAGACTCAAAATAATCTTGATAGTCTTATGCTATACTTGATCGTTGTTCTCTTCATCAAGAATTGAAATTCTTCAACCTACGCAATTTAAAAAAAGAAACAACTAAAGAAGAAATTTAAACGATGGATCCATTTTTTCCAACCGTATCGTACTCTCATCTTGTAACCTCGTACTTGCACAATAGAAGAAGAAACAATTACTTTCAAAATATACTTGTGATCTGCCTTTTGGTTTCGAGTGTAACTGCTATAACATGAGCATAGCCCAAAGGAAAAATATACTTGCAATCTGTGGGTCACTTTGCTTCCTCTCATGCCAAACTCTGTTTCTGATTTCCAATGGCATTCACCTGAAAATTAACACACCAAAGCACAGTCTCAGGCTCAAAAGATCTGTTCTAAAGAAGATGAAACTACATAATTATGATCACATCAACCACAACAATGATCTCCAAATTCATGAAGAGAAACAAAACACAGATTGTTAATGGCCTCCCAAAGGCTTCCAGCTTATACTATTAGCAGAGGACTCTGTGTCATCTTCCTGGTACACAGACCGGAAGCCTTTGAGGGGACATCGACAATAAGCACTTTGACAATACACTCCACTTTGCTCTGCTCTCACCACTCGCTCAGCTGGCCTCCTATTTATATAATATGCTTCCTCCTAACTTAAAAAACAAATACTCTCATATATATTATATTGCAATATTGCATCCATATTAAATGTGCAATTATTGATGAAAGTGATTAGATTTTGGTTATTTGATGAAAGTTAATTCTCTTGCCTCCTAAATATAAGATGTGTTTACTTAATTTAATTAGATTAAGAAAGTTGATTAAGTTAGTTAATATGACATGTATTTTCTAAAATACCATAATTACCTTCCTTCCCTCTCCTCTTTGATCATTGTTGAGGGAGCATCAATAGTGGTAAATTAGGAAAAGATTGACAAATATAAAAACTTTGTTTTATATTTAAGATAGAGATCAACCCTTCAAATTTCTCTTATATTAAAAACTGGAGGAGCAAGTGATTAGTTGCGATTAGGGATGTACTTATTCCAATAATTTATTACCTCCGGTCCCTAATATAAGATCTAGTTGGTAATGTAATTTATATTGAAAACTAGATGTTATATTAAGGAGGAAGAATATTCTCTCCTAATCCTTTTTACTCATTATCTCTCATCAGGCTAACCGTTGATTGAGAAGATGAGAAAAAAAGTCAAAGTAGTATTGTGACTTTTCAGATTAATTAAACAGACATAATTTAGAGATTATGAGAGATAATGATAAAATGATTATAAGAAAAACCCAACCTTATTAAGGATTGGTGGAGGTAGTAATGGAGATCAATGTGTTTACTTGATTCAATTTCAATCATTGGAGTCTCATAATAAACTAAATAGTGCACACGAATATGTTTACATGTAAACCAAACATGTCATCTTCATGCTCATTCATCTATGGAGCTCGACTGCACGCATTTCCTTCAAGTCATCAAATAATTTCAATTATTGGAGTCTATGAATGAAATTCATGAAGTTCAAGAAGCTAGATGATGTGAATCTAGAGGGCAATTCTGTCACTTTGTATGAGATCGGTCGCATGGAGGAATTCCCAAGAGAAGAGTCAAATTCAAGAGGCTACAAGGTATTCTTGGAGCCTCTTGACTTCTTTCTCTTGGTATTCCTCTACTTGACCGATCTCACATGAAGTGACATATTTGCCCTCTAGATTCACATCACCATAGGAGCCGAGGCAATAAATATCAGTTTACAATGGTGTAACTACGGAGAGAGTACGCGAGATGCCGCATCTCATGAGCCTTCTCTTTTCTCTTGAAGCTCCCCAAAGTCCAGTAACGGAGGAGTACCACGTCATCATTAAACAAAGCAAATTTCAACATGGATTTCTACCTCAAACTTCGTCTTATGTACAGGCATATTTGTCTCTCTGTCAAATATTGTTCTGTCTTTCATTCGCTTTTGTTTATCGGAGCTGTTTAGTTTATTAAGACTAATTGAAGATCTCACGTATATATATCTCTCCCCATCACTGCCTCCCTCGACAAAGAAAGACAGTCATCATCAAAGTCAATCAATAAAACAAAGCCGTTCCATTGGAACTCTCTCAACTTCAAATTCACAAAAGCCGAAAGGTCGAACCTTTGTCAAAAGTGCAGGGGTGGGGTGAAATGTGTCTGTTCAATAATGACAGAGTAAACATCAAATGAAATTGCATATTGATGCCGACTCATCTTTGGAATTCATAATGGTTCTAAATGAAGGGGAAAAAACTAAGTTAACAGTGATGTATGTAAAGTAAAATAATCTAAACAAACACATATTATATACCTTTCCGTAACATTCATTTTCATATGTTCTTATGCTTAATCGTGATTGGTTTGGTTTAAGTACTTTTCACACATCGAATATACCGAAGGATCTCTCTCCATGCGACAGCACAACTTGATAATCTGATAATGTTAAGTCCTTTCTCCGTAACACAGGTAAGTGCATTCTGCATCATACCTAGCTGCTTTCTTTCTACACTTATATCTCCGTTTTGAAGAAACTTGAGCATATGCCTTTCATGGAAACAGAATAATATTAAATTAACCATATTTCATTGCAACATCATTGTTGGAATTTCTAGCAGGAAAGACGCTTCAGGCTTGGGCATCAACCAGAACAAAGGACCTGTATCTTTGACTCTGGAAAGTAAAATCCAACACATCAGACATCTCACTTTTCATTTGCCAATTCTCAGTTACAATATGTGAGAATTGATTTCACATTCAGACACCAAATCCTCCAATCATTATTAAAATTCTCACAAATATTTGTCATCAGAAGAAGGAAGTATAGTATCTAAAGAGAAACTGCCACTGCTTGTTTATGATCTTGCCATTGATCACTGGTAACAAAGTCCCTATAAAATTTTGAGGGATGTGTGGAACATTAGATTGGCTTATACGCATACAGTTCAAGGTAATTCAAAAGAGAGTTCAACCTTTTGATCGGTTAAACTCTCCACCACTACACGTTTACCTTGAGACTCTCACCTTAGTATTTATTAAAAAGGTGAAACTCTTTTTAGTAAAGTAGTAAACTTAAGGATTAAAAGGCTTCATTTTTTTCAAAGGGTCATTGACAGATTAAAGGATTTTTGAAATTCTACTAGACTACTCTAGCTTGACCATATGCTTGGGATCACGCACAATCATAAATATTCCACAAAAAATGCAAATGTACCTATTGCATCTCGGAGTCGATTGTTTTGTTAGATTAAAATAAAAATATATGTAACAGTGAGCTCCAGAAGGTGGATATCACCATCATATTGAACCTGATCTTTTGATCAGCCGTTGATTTATTTCATTTTGCCCAATAAACACAAAATATATTCTATAAAATTAGCAATGTTTACATTATCAATCTACTATTATACAGGAAAGCAAGTTGCAGATATCAACCAAGTTAATCAAATAACTAGAAGAGCTTAATTGAGCATTCTTTTCTGATCTCAACGTAATATCAGCAGTTTTTCATGATTACAGCACACATTAAGGAACTGTAGATGAGCAATGATGGTGGATATTCTTCCAATGTAGTGAGATCAAACTCTAGGCTAAATGCATATATATTGTTTCGCAGTAGGTTCAAAAGCAGGTTAAGCTGATGCCTTCTTGAGTCACAAAACAAAGCATGCAAGCTCTTCTATAGCTTTTACCAGCGTTCTCTAGGACCGCCGTCTGGGGATACAGGAACAAGCATCTCTTCATCTCTAGGTGTTGATTTTTCTCGTTTGATTGATTTTTTTAGTCCAATCTCCAAACTTTCAGCATCCTCATCAAAATCTGGTGGCGTGTCATCATCTTCATCACTCCAATCATCTTCATCATTGTCGTTGTCATCATCTTCAAATCCATCATCACCGAGAAAGTTTTCAGCATCTGACCACTCATTCCCCTCTTCACCACTTTCAGCTTCTCCATCATCAGTCTCTTTCATTCCATCTTTGTCTGTTTTGGGAGCACTTCTCTTAGGAAATCGTTGAACAGAAACCAAAGAACGAAGCTTTTCTTTTATAAGCAAAAATCGGTCCTTCTCTATCAACTGTGAATCACGATAAGCTTCCCTCAGAAACACAGAATCCCTGTCTCCTTTCAAAGAAACATAGAACATATCAGGATGCCTGATCAACATCCCTCTTAGCTGCTGAGAGAATCTGAACTCTTCTCGAAAGTGAGTAAGGTGATCAACAAGGGTTCGCTTCTCAACAGTGAGGCTCAACATCTCATGAACCACTCCACAAGCATGCTTCTCTTTCTCCCGAGTCCCGGGCCTAAGCTCTGAGAAGTCTGAGTATGGTGATATGTAAGGTATGTCTCTGAACTGCATTAACTTCCTAATCTCACCCTTTGACAGATGAAGACCCTTAGGTAGCTTTACAGGATTGAATCTGGGAGGCCTGTCTATAATTAAGTTTTTTTCTTCTAATTCTCTCATTCGATTTTCTTCTGCAGATAGCTCAGCAGCTGAAACAGCAAGCTCTGGATCCCAATGAGTTAATTCCAGCGCCGGGCCTCGCTCAGTTGCAACAACTCTGAAGTATTGTGGATACCGATGACAAATAGTTTCACGAAATTCTAGGGGAAGCCCCAAATCAGTCCTCAGATGAGCAATCTTCTCCAACAATATCCGTTTTTCCAGTGACATCATTAACAATTTCCTCAGCTTCACAACTAACAAATCCTCCATTTCATTTCTAATCTTCAACTCCTCGAAATAACACCGTTCAGCTTCTGGTGTTAACTTAAATTTCAGAGAGTAAACTCCCTCCTCCATAATCTGAAAAACTGCAGGGAATTTCTTCAACAATGCAATAAACCGCCGCTTTTTTTGGAGACCCAATTCTCTTCTAAATTTACCCAGCTGCCGGAGCGACATAATTCTATCAGGTTGGCTAACTAGAATCTTCCTTATCTTTAGAACCAATTTCAGCTTCTTGTCCCTTTGTATCACATTATCAAAGGGAATTTCTTTCCTTCTCTTCACTGCCGCTCTGATAGGGCAAGGAAGAGGATGAACTTTTCTCATATTAACCAAGTTAACATTTTCCCGAGACAATACCAAACTCGTCCCTAAAAATTGCGACCTTTCTACTGGAATCGTTAGAGCGGAGTAGTGGGATTTCGCAAAAGGAATTGGTTTTTCAAGCAAAGGAAATTTATTTGATACAAAGAATGGTAAAGAAGTAAACGAAGAGACTTTGGGCGACGGAATCGACATATGCATATCCATCTAACTATCTTCGAAACTACTCAAGAAGTTCCAGAAAGAGATAATTTAGAAGGGAAATCGAAAACATAGACTCACCCGGGTGAGCTTAGATCGAGTAGTATTGCGAGGCTGCAACTGGTTTCGACCAGGGTACGGATACTAGCTCAGGGTTTATCTACAAGCAACACTCATAAACCCTTCACAGAGATTCGCTCTACTGAGGAGACAGGGCACAAAAATATGGGCCCGTTACGACGCCGTTTTGTTGTTGAGATATTCTTAGTTAACAAGCCTTTACTTCGCAACGTTGCACGATAGTATTTTACGAGTTATTCAAACATATTTTACTTCTAAATTGATGTAATTTTATTGTCTTTAAAGAATATTAAAACATTAATATCAATGAAGAACTATATATTGGAAATAAAACATCAACAATATTAAACAGTAATATTCTTCAATTGATTCAGAGTACATATTATAAATGAAATCTCAACAAATTTTGAAAGAGCACTTTTCACATATTTGACGGTGAAGAATTTGCTCATTTGAGGACTTCTATTGTATATCATAATCCAATTCATTCCAAAGTAACCAAATTCCGTAGCAAAAAGTCCAGTAGCTTCAACATGAATATAATTATTGAATCCAAGTTTTCTCACCACATAGTCATTTTTTACACCATTGATACAAGGCTCATATAAGCAAAAAATACCTATATTATTTTTCCTTACAACATTTCTTAAGAAAAAAGGAAAAGACCTGCCTCCGGCTTCTGCATCTTCCTTTTCCGGCCTGATCACAACGGTCTAAGATGCATATCCTAAAACATAAGCTGCTTTAATGGCAGGGACTACTCTTCAATTTTTTCAATGGTTACTCCTCGTGAATGTAGCTCCATCATCATTTGTGAATGTAGCTCCATCATCATCCTATGCTCTAAAAGCAATACCTGGAAAAAAAAATCGCTTATTTCTATCATAAACATCAATATCATAAGTACAAACTTTGCAGAAATTTTTTTGAAACTAAACAGAATGAAGGAAATTTCACAACTATTGAAGAAATTTCATCATTGAAAGAGAAAATATTCTCTGAACTTGAAAAAAAAAACCCAGATTTGCCTGGACCATTATTATTGAGGAAACAAAAATTAAATCTCCAGAATTAAAAAAATTTACCATATGCAGAGCACAAGAACTTGTATTCAAAGAAGGAATAAAAGAATGGCAAACACATTTTGACCATATGCAACTTCTCATGTAAATCAAGAAGACAGGGAAATTGCTCAAGAATCGGTATAGTCTTGTATGAACCTACAAGGCAATAAGAAGAAACTCATCAAACTAAAACAACCGGAAATGATTGTGGAATCAAAGATGAAGTAGAATACTATAAAAGAAAGTCAAATTAGAAAGTAAAAATATAGGAAACATACAAGTAGTGAGTAAATAATGCTACTCAAAGATTTTGTATTGATTACACCTATAAATTAAATTGACTTAAGAGCCCTACACTACATCCCTCATCGCATATTAGTAAATAGAACAAAATGAAAGAGAACCAAAGTAAATTGACTTAACAGCCCCAATTAATCAATCACAAAATGACTAAACAAATTTTATTTATAAACAATTCTTAGAATATCAATACGTGTCATCTTAATAATTTGTAAATCTTCATAGAAGATATTAAGTCAAACCAATTCATAGCATTAAAGCATATTTTAGGCACTAATGACATCAAAAATTAGAAAAAAAATTATAGATTTATAAGTAGGTAGCTTTTTGGATAATTTATGGTTCTCTTCAATATGTTACTAGTTTAACTATTAAACGATTTTCAAGCAAATGCTACTACTAACCAATTCAGTTTGCAATCTATTCAAGCGGGTGGAAAGAGCTTAATATGAAAAATCTAAAAGGAGACAGACAAACATCACATTGCTAAGAATTAAAATAGACATCAGCTGTTCCTACTCATCTAAAATCAAAGATAGCCCTACACTACATTCCTCATTGCAGCCACAGTTGGTTAAAGCAGATGGGGGAAAAAAAACAAAAACAGAGACAAAAATAAATAAAAAAGGAAAAAGAGAGAACAAAATGGAAGAAACAATTTGTATCTAGAATAACATAAAAGAGAACTAAATCAAATTGACTTAACAGCCCCAAATAATCAATCACAAACAACATATTTGTCAAGAAAAGCAAACATGACTAATATCATTTTATTTCTAAACATGTCAAAAAAAGCAATTTGCATCATCCTTATCGTTGCTTTTCTGCTAGAATTGCTGATTCCCATTCATCCATCCTGCATGATTTTCAGTACTCATTGACCAAGGATAGAAAGAACTTATCTATTTGACAAAGATCTGTAAATCAAGACAAAGACAATGAGTATAAAGAAGGTAAACCCACCTTCTTCATGAAGCAATTTGCTGCAAAGATCTGCACATAATTGCCATTGAATAGTTATTGGATATAACTGTCTTTACATAACTGCATTTGCATATTATTCGACAATAGCAATTTGCCACAACAGTATTTGTTGAAAGCATTCTTTGGAGGATTTAGACTTAATTAGTGGCATCACACAAATAAACCATATTGTTTAGTTGAGTTTTGACATATCTTGACTTATGAACAATTTACCCCTTAACTTATTTCTCTCCTCTTCATTCACTTTTCAGTTTTCAGCAAATTAAATGGCTAACATACTATATGATCCTTGAAAGTGTTAACTTGAACTGATCGGGCTAAATTGCTAGTAGAGGAGAGAAATTCTGACTATCCACATGAATCAAGAGGAATTCATGAACTCTGTTTACATGTTCAGCAAAGATTTACCCATTTATGCCTGATAAATCTACTCGCTCCATTACAATACCCATTCTCCCATTTAGAGCTTCCCCTAACTATGCAACATCATATCCATTGCTGCACAAACAACAATTAATACCAAGTCATTATACCAGCACTACTAGTAGTGTAGTGGTATTGAGATTAATTTTCTCCTGATCCTGGGTTCAATCCCCCTTCCCCTATCGCCTTGTATCAAAAAAATACCAAGTCATTATTATGTTCATAACATTAAAACACATTTTTATTATTCAATCAAAACTATAAACGTGGTATAACCTCAAGAACTTTTCTTAAAATGGTCTAAATGATGTACATATGATGCTCTAATTTTGCCTCTCCAGTCCCATCATTTTCAATTTGGAATTCTATCAATATGACAGAGAAAGAAAAAAATTCTAGTCTTTGTATCATCACTTTCCTTCTTAACCAAGATGAGCAGAAACTCTACAACACAGTAACCCCTTCCCCAAATTTTATTTCACCATTTCAGAAACTTGTGATATAATGTATCAACATTCCATGTAAGTGCAAAAATACAAAACTAATCAGAAAGTTGAGGGATAAAGAATTAACCTTTGGTGCTTTGTGTTTTTTTGGAGGTCTCCATCTCCATTTTTTGCCTCTGTCGCATCATCTTCTCTGTCACATCCTCTTCTTTGCCTCCTCATCGTCCTCATTTCCAGTGCCAGATGAAGAAAAGGAATGGGTAGAGCAAACCAGATGAAGTGAGGAATCAACTCCGTCCTCACTTCCAGTGTCGAATAAAAGTCTCATAAGCTTGCTTCAAGTCAGAAGAATATACGAGAAAGACCTTTCTTTCCGAAAACAAACAATTGAAAATGTTCGGGGAAATTGAAGGTGGAAGAAAAGCAAAGATATGAAGAAGTGAAATCTAAAGGATAGAGAAGAGGAAAGACCTAGAACTCGAACTACTGGATCTGCCATGGAAGAATCAACGACGTAGAGTGTGATGGCGGAGAGAAGTAATCGGCCATAGACCCAGACCTCGTTTGCATACAGGACTTTCATCGGCGGATTGTTGTCGGGATGCACTTGCCTTGGAATGATTCTATCAACTTTCACGGCGTCGCCTTCTTCCCAGTAGTCAAATAGGAGTTTTTAAATTTTAAATCGTCTGGGGAAGGGAAAAGGCTGTGGTCTTGGTATGGGGTGTATCAAGGAGCCAAAAAAGGTGCGTAGTAGCAACATGTGAACATGCATGGAGCCCAATGATTAGCTGGTAGAAATGAGATGGCTTATGAACAATGAAATGTATCTGAAGCCAAATATAAGCCATTTAGGAGATGGCTTGGGAGATGTGTTTTTATATATATATTGATATTGATAGTGCGCCGTTTATTGGCGGATTAATTAATATAATTTATAATTAATTAATCTAATTTACCAATATTGGCGGGATACGACGCCGTTTCGCGGGAGTTCAGGGAGTCTTTAACGGCTCAAAGTCATGGCCACTAACGTGAGAAGAGACCAGGCCGGTGACTTCCGACATGGGCAAGAAACGAGAACGCCGATCCGCGCCGGGTTCTGGTAACCGCGATAACCGAGCTGAATCGTCCACTCGACGCGATAACCAGGGTGAATCGGCTTCGGGTCGTAAACTCGTTCCCTTCTTGGTCCTCTTCTTCATCGCATCTTCCACCATTTCCGTGATCGTGTACCGGTTTAAGTACCCTCCTAAGCACAGTAGAGATTCGGATGCATATCAACAAGACATTGGGAATTCTGATTTAAGTTACCGAGATGTGTTAACTGTAAGTCGCGCCAAAGACTGATTCCACTGTTTAACTGCCGAGAAATGCTTTTGAGGAAATGGAGATTATTTTAGTGATTAGCTTCTCTTTAATTTAAATTAGCCGTCTTGTTTGGTGGTATTATTTTCTTTTCTGAAATTTCGGCTGCCTAAAAGGGTGTAAGAGAGAGTTAATCCTATATAATATCTAACTTTGTGATTTTGTAAGGAATTAGGAGAATTCGAAAGTATCAGAAAATACTTCTCGACGGCACTATGATTATCCTGTGCTTGGCTACATCACTCCATGGTATGTTTTTGTACCTTCTCGTTGAGTTTGCAAAAATGCTTAGTAATTTTGAAATACAACTCTGATACCTGAAATGCAATACTTGTACTTTACGAGGATTCAAGTGCTACTGAAAATGGCAATTAATATACTAGAGTTTGGTTTTGGAAGGTGATCATTAGGAAGAAGGAAAACTACTTGATAGTATGCACATATTCATTACAAGAACCTTGTTTTTGTATAAGGCGTGCATCCTTTAACAATGCTTGTTTAGGTGATGCGCACAAGATAAAATGTCTTATATCGGTAATTAAAATCCAAATATGATTGTATATATTGTAGCCAGATATTTTCCTCTGTGAACGATTGTTCCCCGATTAAAGGCCTCTTAACGTTATATATCTGTATGTGCTAAATGTTGCAGGAATTCCAAGGGTTATGAATTGGCAAAACGTTTCAACTCTAAGTTCACACACCTATCTCCTGTTTGGTATGAGTTGAAGAGGTAAGCAATAAGTCCTAGATGACTTCCTGAAGAATAGGAGGGATAAGGCATTTATATGCTAGGGTCTTATTTTCAAAATAAGGTTTCAAAGAGATATTACAACCATATGGATCATCTGAATTTTCTGCATTATAGAGGAATTTAAGTGTATATTTTATAAATCCTGGGAGTTAATTATAAAGTTTCAATTAGCTTATTGTTGTTTTCATTTTCTTGCTCTATGGTTTGCTTCATCAATTTTCATTGCCAGCCAGCAGACTAGCTTAGTTCTGGAGGGAAGACATAATGCTGACACAGGGTGGATCTCAGAGCTAAAAAATGCAGGAGACGCTTTGGTAAGAAGTAAATCTCATGAGCTTAACTTTGTCTCAGCCATCATTAAATTGACATCCTCCTTAGGCCAACTCAATAATTTTGCTCATTGCTGATTTTATTTTTGAAAACTGTATAGTTGATGATATTCTTGATTGTTGATTTGTAAACAAGAAAGAAGAATGCCAGAATTGAATTGGGGAATTACATATGAGTTAGCTGATGGGAGTGGTAGTGATTTAGGTGGTTGGTTTCGATCTGAATCACTGTGCTCAATCTCTTTCCCATTCAAATACTAGGCCACTTTAAACCCTGTGATAGAATGTGACTCATTAAACAACTAAGAATAAAGAGTAACTATTTGCAAATTTCATAGGCCTTAGTGAGGAATAAGGATACCTGTGTTGCCTGTTCTTTGGCTGCCTTTATTTAAAGTTTGTGATACCTTGCATTCATTTACCTGACTTTGGATATTGCTCTCCTCTTCTTTAAATCTGACCTTATTTAACCTTTCATGTAGCTTTTGCCTAGAGTTGTCTTGGAAGCTTCACCAGTAGAGCTCTTGACAAAGAAGAAACAAAGGAACAAAGCTATTAACCTTATAGTGACAGAGTGCAAGTAAAGATTCTATCTTTTTCTTGGATTCATCTTTTTGGGCAATGTCATTGTGGGAATAATTTCAGTATCTGTATGCTAGGAAAATGCCAACATTATATCCGAAAAAGGAAGAATTGTGTATCATTAATCGAACAGCTACTATGACTCTGCATTAAAAACTACGCATAATGCTTTTTCTTGCTTGTTGCATTGTGTACTGTGATTCTCCTTTTACATAAATGCTCTTTGCCTGTAGGGAAATGGGATATGATGGTATTGTCTTAGAATCTTGGTCAATATGGAGAGCTTATGGGATCTTGCATGAGCCAAGCATGCGGAATTTGGTGAGTATTTGATCATTTTCATTTTTACTAAAAACCTTTATTGGGCAAAATTATCGTATAGAACTCTGCTTTAAATAATGGGTTAAGGTGCAAAAATACACATGTAATTTAACTCGAGAAGTGCCCAACACCAAGTTTTTTTTTAGGTGTAACTGTGCACATGTGGTTATAAATTAGGTGTAAAAATATCGTTTGACTGTTAAGTTTGTCTTTCAAAGGTGCAAAAATACACATTTGGTTTGGCTAAAAGAGCGTCCAACACCAAGTGTTTTTTTTTGATAATTTAATAATTTTATTTCAATTAAAGGAAAATTATTATTTCTCTATGTATAATTCCTAGAAGGCCAAATTTTTTATTCCTATAATTTTTTATTTTTTTTAAAAAAAATTCTTATTAAATTTTCTAATAAATGAGTATTTATGCATTTGAAATTTGATATTATAAATACTATATTTAATTAAAAATAATTTTAATTTTTTGATCTAACAACCAGAATTTATTTAAATAATTTTTCAATCAAAACCTAACAATATTATTTAATTTTTATTACATTAAGAAATATGAAATATAAACATTTGTACCTCTAAATGAGTTATTTCTATTTATGTGGTGAATGAAAGTAAATCAAGAAATGTTATAGACTTATAGTTATAAAATTTATTTTTTCAAAGTAAATGAATTATCTTTTTTTTGATAGAATAAATTGATTATTTCTTTAACTATTTATTTTTCAAAAAATTAAAATTATTTTTAAGTAACTATATTATTTATAATATCAAATTTCAAATGCATAAATACTTATTTATCAATTATTAATTATAAAATTTAATAAGAATTTAAAAAAATAAAAATAAATTATGGAAATAAATTTTTTTACCATTTTTATCTATTGAAAAAATCCTTCTTCTCAAAATGATAAATCAGAAGAAAAAATTTGGCCTTCCTCAAATTTTACCTAGAGAAATAATAATTTTTCTTTAATTGAAATAAAATTTTTAAATTAAAACAAAGCACTTAGTGTTGGACGCTCTTTTGGCCAAACTACATGTGTATTTTTACAACTTTGAAAGTCAAACTTAATGATCAAAATCAAACTCAATGTTCAAACGTATTTTTGCACCTAATTTGTAACCACGTGTGCACTTTTACACCTGGAAAAAACACTTGGTGTTAGGTGCTCCTCGGGGTAAAGCACATGTGCATTTTTACACCTTAACTCTTAAATAATTTAGGGCTAATATTTTGTTAACACTCTTTCCTGGATTCAGCTGCTAATTGTCAAGGTACCGTTTGCTTACTAGAGGTTTTGGGACTTCTTCGGATAGTTTTGTTACACGTTGGCCAGAAGGACTCAAATAGTTTTATTATCCAATGATGCTCTAAAGTTTTCTGGTCTTTAAATGAGGTCTATTTGGTTCCTTTTTCTCGTGTATCTTTGTTCGGCAATATGCAAACCACCGTGATTCTGTTTTTTTAGTTGCTATTTTTAGACCTTCATTCTTGAGACATATTTTAATGTGCCCATTCTCTCAGCAAAAAGGCAAACAGAACGTTATAAGCCCAATAGTCATGTTTGCTGTGGGACATAGTTCAACTTTTTGCTCATGATTGTACCTAAGTATGCTTTCCCCTTTTTTTTTTCCAAGTACAGGCATTGCAGTTCATAAAACAGCTTGGAGAAGCCTTGCATTCTGTGTCTGGAAGAAAGATTGAGCAGCAGCTGCAGTTGATTTATGTCATAGGCCCGCCATCTTCGAAGAAGCTTCAAGAGCATGACTTTGGTCCAAAAGATCTTGAGATATTGAGTGAAGTTGTGGATGGATTTTCATTAATGACATATGACTTCTCTAGTCCTCATAACCCAGGCCCCAATGCACCATTGAAGTGGATTCAATTTATACTAAGTCTGCTTCTTAGTACCCCTGACCATAGAGCCAAGAGCCTTGCCAACAAGATACTCCTTGGCATAAACTTTTATGGAAACGATTTCTCCCTTTCCAGAGGTTACTACTTGCTTTGATTAGTTGATTTATTTGCAGTATATACATAGCTTAATTTGTTACAGCAGGTGCACCTTATCATGGACTGCCATTGTCTTGGTTTATCTGTCAATTTATAATGCCGAGCTTTTTCACCCCCAACTGTCAGGAGATTATTGAACAGCAGTTTTGTTTTCCTGAGTAGATTTGAGTCTATCACTTTCAAATCCATTATTTCACTAGAACTCGCAATAGGATAAAACTTGGATAGCAATTGGAGGTATTTTAGTTGGGGTTTAAAATCACTTTATCATGTGATGTTTGAGTTGAATTTTTTGGTCATATTTTTATTTTTTTATTAAAAAACCACGATCACCTTAAAAATCACATATAGGCTTTTTGAATTTTTATATAATTAGATAAATGATCATGCTGCACGTTGCATAGAGTCTGAGAAATGAATGGCTTGGCTTGTAAAAAGCCTGATCTGTTATAGATTTTATAATCTATATTGATATTGATAGGAACTTTAGAAGATGTTTCACTCTTTCTTTTTAGCATTCAAAAATTAATGCAGGCATATTTGTTTTACATATTAAAATTTGCAGCTGCAGGTTCAGAAGGGGGGCCTATTCTGGGAAGGGATTACCTCTCACTGTTGGAGAAGCAGAGGCCTGTACTACAGTGGGACGAGAATAGTGGTGAGCATTTCTTCTTCTACGTTGATGACGACGGTCACAAGCGTGTTGTGTTCTATCCATCTTTAAAGTCAATTTCCTTGCGCCTTGAGGAAGCTCGTTTATGGGGATGTGGTATTTCAATCTGGGAAATTGGCCAAGGTTTGGATTACTTTTTTGATCTTTTATGAAAGCAACGAACTGCAGCTTTAAATGTTGATCATAGACTTGAGCTTGTTTTGTTTAAGTATCTTTGTTATTTTGTCCATGACTCCAAGTTTCTTTGTTTGTCCTGTAGAGTTTTGTTCTTGTCCTTCCCTCGTGGAAATTTTGGACTCCATATTTATCTTCCTTAAACGATCTCTCTTTTTGGACAAAATGAATAGGATCTCTCTTTTTATCTTTTACTATATGTCGAGATGTGTTTCATTTCAAACTTCATAGAATGATGTAGGATAAATGCTTTTTTCACTCTCCAAACAAAGAAGTTTCAGAAGACTTTGTATTCTTTTTCATATGTTTGAAAATGGAATGATAAGAGCTATAACTTGGGAGTAGTAGATAACATGTGACAACAAAATTCGTCTGTTCTCATAATCTTGACTCTTGGAGTGATATTAATTTTTGTTATTGATTAAAAAACACTCCTAGGCAGAAGTTATTGGACTATTAAATTTCATTTTTTTATTTAGAATTATACCATTCAGAATTGATCACAAGAGAAACCCACTCCTCCAACGTCTTGAATATAAAATAATTTTATAAGACTTGTATACAAATTTATCATATTTTTCTCACCGATAATTTTTTAATAGGAATTTTTTCAATTTTTTTATTTTATTAATCCATTGATATCTGGCATTACTGGTTACAGACTAATCAGGTTTGCAGAAATGTAGGCCCGTAATGGAGAACTTCGCTACCTCTAAACTGATTAATCGGCTGTGTTCAGTTTGAGGGCAGGGGATGAGAGGAGTGGGAAAATTTTTATCTTATCCTTACCAAATTACCTTTTGAAATTTACGTTAATTCACATTCATAAATTGCACAGAATCTCATGAAAAAGTTTCAAGGTCATGTTGAACTTGTTTGGATATTTTATATTATTTCTAAAAATAAAACCATTTTTGAATATATTATAATAGACAGAGAGAGAGAAGGGACAAAGATTTGACTGAAAGGTAGAAAGAAGAAGAGGAAATAAAAGGTGAGGCAAGGCCTTGTAAGGTACATGTGCTCTGTCTATTAGTATCATGGTCATATACCTTTTTATTCTTCTTTTCATTTCATAGCTAGCTAGCAATACTACTCAAGCGTGAATTAATGTAATTTTTCATGGGCAATTTGGTAAAAATATCCTATTGCCTCCCTTCAAACTAAACACACCTTAAGTAATTATTATGTCCAAGGTTCTTAAAAACGAGTTTTTACCTGAAAACGGAAAGAGAATGAAAAATCGTAAAACGTAAAATCATAAAAACTTAAAAGCGTTTGGAAAATTAGTAAAATCGTTTTAATGAAAAAAAATCGTAAAAACGTAAAATTGCAGTAATAAAACGAGTTTTTAAGAACCATGATCACGTTTGTATACTTAGAACTCGAACATGAGACCATTAATTAAGTTGGAACAACACGCAACTAATGTATCCAAGCATTTGGTGGATTCCCAATTTCTCCCTTTTTTTTTTTAATGAAAATTACCATTACTTCCAAAATCTTCTTAACCAATTTGGGTACATTAAAAAAATTAGATAAATTAGTTCTTTTTTTTTGGGGGTTAAAAATATGTGTTGGTTTTCCTAAAATACCTTCTTAAATCATTTTGCATTGAAACTACCCATGGATGCCAACTCTTTTAACATGTGATCAAAAAAGAAAAATGATAAACATGAAAGATAAAGTGAATTGAGATTTTATATTTTGAATTAAATCTAACTTCCAATTAGCTCTCATATTACTATCTGAAGTTGGTAATTGCTATCTCCGGTCATAAATATAAGATATAATTGACTTTTTTGAGATATTAAAAAAACTAATTAAATTATTTTAAATATTAAATTATTTATATTTATCGTATTTTCTCTAAACTAATTTATTTGATTTATAAATTGATATATAATTTAATCATACATAATATATGATATGATTATGTAACTTATTTAGGTCCCTTAATCTCTAAAAAAAGTCACCTCTGTCGTATATTTAGGACTACAGCCTGCAGGCTATACTTGAATTTAGGGAAAAAGACAAAAAAAAAAAAGAACTTCAAAATTGCAAAATCACAAATCAGGTTTGTTACCAAGAGTTGATAAGGGAATGACGAAATTTAATAAATAATTTACAACTCATATTTTTGAAAATAATAGTAAGTGATTTATGTAAGTTCCGGCTGAATCCAAGAGGGGGGGGTGAATTGGGTGAAGTATAAAAAAAACTTTAGTTAACTTGAAATTCTTTTCGTAACTCCAAGAAATCAGTTTAGAAAGTAATAACCATACATTTATATATGTAAACACATTCAAACATATATGCTGGAAACGTAAGAGATAAGGGAAGAGAATGTGCAAACAGATTTATACTGGTTCGGCCCTCCTTGACCTACGTCCAGTCCCCAGGCACCTCCTGAGATTTCAATCCACTATTTCCCTCAAGCTTTAATCGGGTATTTGAGAACCGCTACAATCCCACAAGTTTAGCCGGGCACTTGTGCAGCCTTTTACAAATCTCTTACAGAGATACTCCCCCTTACACACCGTAAGGATACACCGCTTGATCACACACTCTGTACTCGAAGTAATCCTCTCACTAGGATTCACTCCCTCTTACAAGTTGTAATCAACACAATGTATAACCCACTCAAGATTACCCAATCTTGAATTGCTCTCAGAAAGATAATGTGTTTACAATAAATTTCCTCTCAAAGGAATGGATAGATAATCACTGAAGTACAATCACAATTCATTTCACTCGCAAAGCTATCTAGACAAGTAAAACAGAGTGAAAATGATGTAGAAGCAGAGTATCAGCATTTTGGCATTGTAGACTTGTATCTCCACGTTTTTCTGCTTGAGTCCATGTCTTTTATAGGTAGAGAGAGGCCTGTGACCGTTTATGACCGTTGTAGGATGAAATATAGCCGTTAGAAACTAGCCGTTGGAGCTTTTGCACGGCTTTTGATATTCTTGCACAAATCTGATATCCTTCGTTTTGATCATTTGAAACTCACCAATAAAGTGGTTAAACATGTCTAGGAACATTGGAGATTAATCCTGGGAAGTATTAAGATCAAACAAGAAGGCATTGCAAATTCGTCAGATTTGAAATTCTGAATCAGCGTCGCGAACTCGAGTTCAGTTCTTGCAGGCTCGAGTTCGAGGCTTCAATGTTCAAAAATAAGTAAGTTCAAAAAGTGTGAACCTGAGGTTTGTTTTCTAAACCTGAGGTTCTCAAGTGTTTGAAAAGCCAAATTGCTCTCGGGATAAAATGAACCTGAGGTTCACAATCTAAACCTGAGGTTCGCAACTCATTGAAAAGTTACATTGCTCTCTGTCTGAGATGAACTCGAGTTCGTTCACTTATAGGCTCGAGTTTGGCTTTTCCCAAATGCTCATTTCTTCTCTGGAACTCTCGAGCTCGAGTTTGTGACTGATGAACTCGAGTTTGTAAGTTAATTTGTGACTTGGTTGATTCTGACTTGGCCTGGTTCGAGTTTGCAACTTCGTAAACTTTCAAAGACCATATCTCCCTGGTCTAAACTCCGTTTTGGTCCATTCAAATCTTGATTGAAAGCCCTTTGAGTCTATTTTCATATGCCACTGATTTCAGCTCAATCGGATTTGTCGTTTGTGAGATACACCCAAAATACCGAAGGTGGGTCTGGACTGTGACGTTGATTCTTGTGGCAACTTGTAAAAATCATAGCTCCTTGATCTGAACTCCTTTTGGCTTGAATTTTATATCAAAATGACGCATTGGGAGTCTAGTTTCATATGCTTTTGGTTTCGTCTCAATCCGATCTCTAGTTTGGGAGATATCGTCGAATTACCAGACCTCGCCCAAGCTAAACGTGAAACAGAGTGGAGCTGAAGTGCTGATGACCACTGTGAACTCGAGTTTGCACTTACAGGCTCGAGTTTGCCTAGTCCAGAGACACCAGAAATGCTGAAGACACTTATAGGCTCGAGTTTGTGATTCTAAACTCGAGTTTGAGGTCCTAAACTCGAGTTTGGGGTCCTGAACTCGAGTTTGCTTATCTAGAAGCTAATTTTTGTTGACTTTAACTCTGAATTGAGTTATTCCAACTTCCATATGATCTTGGAAGCTTCTAGCTTCAGCATAAGAACTTGAATAACTATATCTTCATTCCATTCATCAAGTCCTTCCTTCTTCCATCTCCCAACTTGATCATTCTTCTTCATTTAACTTGAGCTCATCATTCTTTACAGCTTCTACCTTCTTCAATATCCATAAAGTGATGAAACTTCATTCCAACTTCTGCTTATCATAGAGACTTCCAGTATCACATATAAGAATATATATGCATGTTCTTTATTTGGTCTCTTCTCTTCTACTTGGTTATCACCAAAACCCATTGATAACATCTTGCTTCCTTGATAACCTCTGCAAATACTTCTTTCTTTCAATTCTTATCTCTTTCTTGATTAATCTCTATAATTCAACTTGGATTAATCTACATTAAATACAACAATTAGTCAATGTAGGAGATAACTATATTACTCAATCTTTTTGCTTATAACAATGGCAATGACATCTATATAAGACATCATCAAAACTAATCATAACCAACATTCAATGGTATCTATATAAGACATCATCAAAACTAATCATAACCAACAATTTAGGCACTGTTTGGATTGAAGAAAATCGGGGGAGGGAAAAGGAAAATTGGATTTTTCCAATGGTGGCGGCTGTTTGGTTTAAATTTTCCCTGAAAAATATTTTTCTGTTGCACTCCATTCTCCTACGTTTAAATGAAATTGGGTCCCCACAAAAAATGGTGAGAAGTCATTTTCTAGCGCCTCTAAAAATGGACTAAAGTCCAATTTGTCCTGATCACATGGTAGGGAGTAAAGAGAGTGAGGACAGGGAGAGGAAGAGAGAGAAGAGAGTAACGCCGAGGAGAGGAAGAGAGAGACACCGGGGAGAGGAAGAGAGTGACGTCGGGCACCAGAAAACATTGTGGAAGGAGGAATAGGAAGCCGTCGACGGTGGCATCTTTGTCACTGCAAATCCGTTAGACTAGAGGTAACGGAAATGGAAGAGAATCACGACCGAAGGAAGGAGGAAGAGAAGTGCAGACAATGCACACTTGAGTGCGTGAGTGCACACTTAACAAAGTGTGCACGAGTGTACCTGATGCACACTTGAGTGAACACCTAAGTATGCATGAGGCACAAGTGTGAACAACTCTCATGTACACTGTGTTTGTTTCTCTGTGAATATGCTCACGTTGTTTGTAATAATATTTTTTTAAAGGGACAAAATGGTATTTTTCCTAATTTTTTTTTAACCAAACAAAAATTTTCTTATTAACTTATTTTCTTTTTCAATGCGCACCAAACGCATCGAGGTAAAATATTTTCTATTCCATTCTATTCTTTTCATTTCAATTCCTTTCCATCCTCACCTTTTTTTTAAATCTAAACGGGGCCTTAGAATTTTACAAATTCAAAATTCTTGTACTGTTTTTTTTTTCCCTTGTTTTTAACTCGCATCTTTTCCTCTCCGCGCGCGCAGGAAAAAACCAAAAAAACCCCATATCTTCAATCAGGCAAAATTGGAACGGCCATGCCTGTGACCCGACCCGAACACACGGGGCAATTCTTAACCCGTCCAATCCGACACATGTTACGAGGGATCAAACTAAATTTTTTTTGGGGCCTAAAATAAAGGCGCGCGAGAATTTGAACGAGGTCGAAATTGGCAGCCAAAATCTGAAGCAGTGTGTGTCCCTCCTCGCTTTCGCACTGGCTGCTCTGCCCAGCCTCATTGCTCTCTCTAATGGCCAGAGTTAAGACTACGCCAGCTTCTCGCACAAGAGGTACTTCCTTTCTCTCTTTGGTGTTCTAAATTTATTTCCCTTTTACTTTCAAAAAACCTAAATCTGTTTTCCTCTATATTCACAGGTAGAAGGGTCGCATCATCACCACAAACGGTAAGTTTCTCTCTATCTTTGTCCTCGGGATTGTTATTGGGTTGTGTTTGATAGTTGACAAAGCGTTGGACATAGAATTCTCTATTGTCACGATTCATGTATATGCTATAATGCTGAGCTGAAGATGGGATGTTTGTTCACGACTTATTTTTGGACTTCGTGGTGCTTTATCCCTCTGCCTGCAATTTATCCTTAATCCGAAGTTGGCATTGTATATGCACGAATTTTCCCATTCAGGCAATGCTAAGCCAACTCAGGATTTAGAAACTATATTCTTTTGCTCATAATTTCACAGTAATCCAAATAATAACCTCCTTTAGTTCGCTTTGGCATTGATACTTCGTTTATCTACTTATTTTTGTCCGAGGAAAACTTCTGTATAACGCCCAACTCAAAACCTCAAATTATGATCGCAAAGGTGAAGGCATAATATTTGCGTGCCGTAGATTAAGACATTGAGTCTAGTTTCAAAATTCTAAAACTGATGAAATATTATAACTCCCAAAGCCGCTGCGCTACATGAAATAAATTAGCTTTTGTATGTTAATGTAACCGTAATTCATATGATTATGTTCATATTCTAGTTTTTAGACTATTTATTTGTACCTTTATTTTCTTGGAACAAATCTGGTTTATTCTTTTATATATTTTGTTTCATTTGAGTATTCTGAAGCCTGCAACTACAAGAGCAACCAGGAGTACAGAGCAACCACAGAGTATGTGCTGATAATTTCTTGAACTAGGTTCTGCCAATTTAGGGTTTTTAAATTACTTATCTTCTGTTTAAATATAAAATTATAGCATCACAAAGTCAGAGGCCGAGGAAGAAACATCGCTTTAGACCAGGAACAGTGGCTCTTCGTGAAATTCGACACTATCAGAAGAGTGTCAAACTTCTACTCCCAGCTGCCCCTTTTATAAGATGTGTGAGTTATTAACTTCATCTGTCATGCAAATGTTGGTGCCTGGTTGAGTTTATAGATACTATACATGACTATTGCATATCTCCATGCTTCTGTGCATGGAAAGAAAAACAAGACTCGCTAACACTTTTTAAAGCTGTTTATAAATTATAGATTAATGGAACTTTGTAGCATATTTACAGATATGAAAACCATAGGATGTAATTAAGTGAAAACTAGAAGATTGTGTTGGTTGTTTTAGTATTAGTATGATTATTTTGGATAATGCCAGTACTTATATTACAGCTTATTTTTCTGAATGACCTTTTTGTCTCAAAAAAGAACCTGCTGTCTTCGTAAATGTTATACAGACATGGTTAAAAACTTTGTTTTGGGGCGTCACTGCTCCTCCATTTAATGTTTTCAATTTAGTCAGTTATTTGAAGATAAGCATAGCAGATCAGTGGTTGTATATTTTTCTCATAATATCATTTTGATGGCCTCTCTTTTCCTTTATATGCTTTCTTTACAAGTGCACGAGGAATATGCTCTTTATGTTCATTAATTTGGTATTTACTTTGTTGGTATGGCATCAGGTTCGGTTAGGGATTTATAGGTATTGAATCTTGTGGGAAGTGTTGTCTTTATTATTGAAATGTTTTCAATCTTGCTGTAGGTAAGACAAATTACATACCAATTATCTACACTGGTCAGTCGCTGGACACCTGAAGCCTTACTAGCTCTTCAAGAGGTATATATTATTTTCCTCTCCATTCTCGGTAATTAGTTGTTCGTGTGCGGTGTGCCTGCATTTTATCTAACTTATAATGTATATGCTGTTTTTTATTTTTGTTTGATATTCATCGTGTATTTCCTGAACTTCTCATGGACATTGTTTTATTATGATTGAAACACAATTTCTGATGCTCTACATAATTGGAAACTTAGAATCTCGTGCTTTGCCTATTAATTAATATTTTCCAAGGTAAATGTCAAATGAACTCTAATTTGGTTCATTTTCCTTTTGCCATATGGTTCAATGTGTGTCATCTATCCCTTGGTTTGTTCTGCCAACAAATTTCCGCTTCGGTCTATTTCCTTTCAAAATTTTAACAAAATGTTCCCTTAGCAGGCACATCTTAGATCATATTTCTTCTTTTTACTGGTAGTTTGATCCGTCTGCACTTTGCTTCCGGTGGTTTATGATGCTAGCAACTAAGCACTTTGCCCCTCTCCCTTTCTGTTAAAGCATCTGACAAAAATTGCTCATGGTAGAAATATTCTTGCAGAGAAAACTGCAGATGTGGGAAATTAACGCAGACTAATTCACAAGGGGCAAAGTACAAACAAGCCAATTCACATTATAGTTATATGATATTTTCCCTTTATTTTCTTTGATTGCTTGCACAGTTATATAATAAATTGCTACATCCGCATATAAATGAATCCATAGATTATTGGATGATGGGCCTTTTTTACTCCATATGTTTGAGGATAAGCGAGAGGGCAATTAGCTCTATTTCCCTGGTTACTATATGAAATGATTTAAAAATAAAGCAAATAAAAACGTACTTATTTCTTGTTATTTCTGGGGCCTAGGATGCTTATATGTTGGAGTAATTGCAATTCATACTTATTTTTGTACTACCTAAAGCTTTTACATTTTTTTTCCTGCACGTGGCAAATTTGAAGACGTCTTGTCAATCAGTGTTTTTTTTTTTTTTTGGTGTGTACTCTCTTAACATTTTGTATGCTGACATGCAGTTCTATTATGACAATTCGCGTTAATATCCTTTACCATAATAACCAGATCTACTAAGTTCTAGTCTGCCATCACTTGTTCTTCAAGGATTTGCATTCAAACGCTTTCAGCTGCTCTAAGAATTATTTCTGTGTTACCATGGCCTGTAACATTATTGTTCATTTACGATATTCATTCTGAATTCTTATTTATTAATTATTAATCTTGCAGGCAGCTGAATATTATCTGGTTCATTTGTTTGAGGATGGAATGCTGTGTGCTATTCATGCAAAGCGTGTTACTCTCAGTAAGTTGAAACATTTGTTTAAATGTATTTATCTAATCCTTCAATCATCGTAGATAGATTCGTTCAATTATGTGTTTATCTTTCTTCTTTTAATCTCTGGTTGCTTTCACTGTTTCTGGCGAATGCTTATCACAATATTTGTTAACTTACAAAACAAACATTCTACTCCATGTGGTTAAGTTGGCCATGAGGGTAGCAGTGGGTGGCGCTCATTTTATATAACATTTTTTCTGTTGTTTTAAGATAGCTCTGGGTTTTGAAATTCTGAGTAACTATTTCATTCCAATTCACTCTCAATCTTTCAATTCTGTGGTACTATTCTTGTTGAAAGTTATTCGGGAAAGGCCTCTCTTGGCTTTTGAGAAGGTCGAGTAACAAACATGCTTTATAGATGCTGCTGGAGACTGGGAAGTTTGCAGCTGATTAAGCAAAAAAAAATTGAAACAGTGAATATGTTGCCAATAAGAAGATGCTAACTTAAAATCTTTTCGATGTCATAATATAGTGCATTTTCTCCATATTTTCTTTTACTTTTGGCTATGATGATTATTTTGATTAACTTTTTTTTTTTTTAAAAAATCCAGTCAGCAATAATTGCTGTCATCTTAGGGTCAATGAACCTGGATATGGTTCACTAAGTAAATGAGTGACTGTTTGCTGATTACCATGGTCACAAAAAGTTGATAAGTTATGTTTAATAGATAAGTTTGGTGGCTTCTTCAGGTGAGTAACCTGGTATCCTAATTTGGAGCCTTGTTGGAATTTGTAAATCTCAGCATTATATTCCTGTTGTCAGACTGCTTTTTATTACTTTGATTTATGTTTGTTTCCTCATGAGTACTCAGTTGTGCTATTTTACTTTGTCAAATGTTCGCTGTTCCCCTGGCATCTGATATCTTATTATAGAAAGTAGTCTAAACTGTTTATTTTTTTAACTTCAAATCATTGGTAAAGTAAACCAGGGAAGTTGACTTGTTTGAAAGGGCAATGTTCTGCTTTATTATTCTGTTCAATTCTTTTTGGGAGCCCTTTGGGAGTAAAATTCTTTAAGCACTGATTGATGTAGGGAAATGCATCCTTAAAACTGCCCAACTGATTTTTTTTTTCCCCTAACGAAGTCTAAGAAATCCCTTGGCTATAATAACAAAAAAAGAAATAGGGGAAAAAAGTATCATTGGTAGACGGTTATTACATTACATCTTTGTCTTGTTTATTGATCGGTTTCATTTGCTTCTTCTGTTGCCCCAGTGAAAAAGGATTTTGAGCTGGCTCGTAGGCTTGGAGGAATAGGAAGGCCTTGGTGATAACGAAGCTTTCTGCTTCAGTTGTTTAGTGCGTGCTTGGAAGCCTAGTATGTTGGCTTGCAATTATTATTTGACTGCAAATAACTTATGTAATATGAATATTAGGAATTAGAAATTAGGTTGACTCACAATACTATTAGAATCAGTACAGTAGAAACTTAGTTTGCATATAACACCATGTATCATCAAAACCCGACAGTGTGTAATTGTCCAATCAACCATTATGACCAAAGATTTTTTAAAATGAACTGTTGGGATTTTCTTGAATTGTTATTGGTAACCTTATTACAGATCATATATCATCAATTGTTTGTTTGGAATGAATATAGCATTGTCACGTATGTATGTCTGAGGGCTTTGACTGAACTAAAGTGGAATGTAGAACTTGTTCAAAATTTTAAGGTTTGAATTCTTAGTATTCTAGTGTCTTCAGCAGGTCACCGTTTAATAATATTGGCCAAATCTTGAATCAATAAGGCAATAATGCAAACTGTACAAACTCATTTGGGCAAAATTGCATTTGGGTCTTAAGTTGAGTCTCACAATGACATCTGTGTTAGGAGGAGTAACTATTGAAACTAAAGTAGTCATTTGCTCATATACCTAATAATAGGATCATAAAAAAGTGTGGATACTAGTTAATAGTATGAAAAAATTGTATTGCTTCCTAGTTCAAAATCTAGTTTGGTGTTTTGATCCAACTATTAAGTGAGGGATTTAATCCAATAGCTACCATATGTAATATGTTGTACAATCTTTCGATCAAATGCCTTTCCCAATTATTGGATCAAGTTAAACAAACTATATTTCAAAGAGGAAAACGCACAACATTTTCACAAGGAGAATATATTCCTTTTTAAAACGGTAAATTTGACAATTTTGGATCACACTTGTTATGATCACTATCACCAAGATTCTTGTTCTCTTTGTTTGATTTAGGTGTTGTTTGAAATGGATTTATATCATCATAAAAAATTGAATTGTTCTTTTCTTCTCCCCCCCCCCCCCCAATTTTTTTTTTTTTTTTTTTTGTTGGTTTTAATCCAAGGACTAGAAAAGAGACTTGACCAACAGCTAATTTATGTCATGCTTTCTGTGGCCTTTGAATCAGTTCTCTTTCCCCTTGGATCAATCCAACAAAACCTATTTCGAATAAGAGAGTGCATGATTTTAAAAAGGATGCCCATTTTCCTTGCTAGTAAAACTATAACTTTGACAGCTCCATATAACCTAACATGCATTGTATCAACACTACATACTTTATTTGGTTTTTTTATATATAATTAAAGAGCATTGCTAAAATTGATTAAGTTAACAAACCATATTTGAAATGAAAGGGACTAAAATGAGTTTTAAAAGGATATTCATTTTCTTGATGATGCTGTAACTTAGACCACTATAGGTTATTTGTCATGGTTTAACTTTGGAAGTGTTATATTATCTATCATGCAGTGTATCAACGTGTTTTATGTTCTTTGTATTAGAGAGAAGAGTGTTAGTCAAACGGGTTAAATCAACAAACCATATTTGAAATAGGATAGAACAAAATGGTTTTGAAAGGATATCCATTTTTCTGTTGAAGTTGTAACTTGACAACTCTAGATTATTAGTCACGGTTTAACTTTAACAGTTCTATATTATTTATCATGCGTGTATCAACATGATTCAGATTCTTCGTATTTGATTACAGACCCTTACAAAAATGATTTAAATCAACAATTTAAATTGGAAGAGAACTAAATTTTTTAAAAAAGGATATTGATTTTCTTGTCAATGAAGCTGTAACTTTAATTTGACTGCTCTAGATCATATGCCATGGTTTGACTTTGATAGTGCTTTTTTATTTGTCATGCATTGTATCAATATGATTCAAGCTCTTTGTATTTGATTATATAGCTTTCCTGAAATGGACTAAATCAACATACCACATTTGAGACGGAAGAGAACTAAATACTTTTCAAAAGGATTTTTATTTTCTTGTTGATGAAGCTACAACTTTGACAGTTCTAAATCATCTGTCTAGGCTCAACTTTGCCAGTGATATATTATCTGTCATGCATTGTACCAACATAATTTACACTTTTAGTATTTCATTAAAGAGTGTTATTAAAATGGACTAAATTAAAATACCACATTTGAAACGGAAGAGAATTAAATGCTTTTCAAAAGGATTTCTATTTCCTTGTTGATGAAGCTACAACTTTGACAGTTCTAGATCATCTGTCAAGGTTCAACTTTGCTAGTTATATATTATCTGTCATGCATTGTATCAACATGATTTACACTTCTAGTATTTCATTAAAGAGTGTTATTAAAATGGACTAAATCAAAATACCACATTTGAAATAAAAGAGAACTAAATGCTTTTTAAAAAGATTTCTATTTCCTTGTTGATGAAGCTACAACTTTGACAGTTCTAAATCATCTATCTAGGCTCAACTTTGCCAGTGATATATTATCTGTCATGCATTGTATTAACATGATTTACACTTTTAGTATTCCATTGAAGAGTGTTATTAAAATGGAATAAATCAACATACGAGATTTGAAACGGAAGAGAACTAAATGCTTTTCAAAAGGATTTCTATTTCCTTGTTGATAAAGCTACAACTTTGACAGTTCTAGATCATCTGTCAAGGTTCAACTTTGCCAGTGATATGTCATCTGTCATGCATTGTATGAACATGATTTACACTTTTACTATTTCATTAAAGAGTGTTATTAAAATGGACTAAATCAGAATACCACATTTGAAATAGAAGAGAACTAAATGCTTTTCAAAAGGATTTCTATTTCCTTGTTGATGAAGCTACAATTTTGACAGTTCTAAATCATCTATCTAGGCTCAACTTTGCCAGTAATATATTATCTGTCATGCATTATATCAACATGATTTACACTTTTAGTATTTCATTAAAGAGTGTTATTAAAATGGACTAAATCAACATACCACATTTGAAACAGAAGAGAACTAAATGCTTTTCAAAAGGATTTCTATTTCCTTGTTGATGAAGCTACAACTGTGACAGTTCTGGATCATCTGTCAAGGTTTAACTTTTCCAGTGATATATTATCTGTCATGCATTGTATCAATAGGATTTACGCTTTTAGTATTTCATTAAAGATCGATACTAAAACGAGCTAAATCAACAAACGTCATTTGAAATGGAAGAAAACTAAATGCTTTTCAAAAGGACATTCATTTCCTTGTTGATGAAGCTACAACTTTGACGGTTCTATACATATCTATCATGCATTGTAACAACATAATTTACTCTTTTAGTATTTCATTAAAGAGCGTTACTAAAATGGACTAAATCAACAAATCACATTTAAAACAGAAGAGAACTGAATGCTTTTCAAAAGGGTATCGATTTCCTTCTTGACGAAACTACAACTTTGACAGTTCTAGATCATCTATTAAGGTTCAACTTTGTCAGTGATATATTATCTGTCATGCATTGTCTCAAGATGATTTACGCTTTTAGTATTTCATTAAAGAGCGTAACTAAAATGGACTAAATAAAAAAATCCATATTTGAAACAGAAGAGACCAAAATGCTTTTTAGAAGGATATCAATTTCCTTATTGATGAAGATACAACTTTGACAACTCTAAATTACCTGTCATGATTAACCAGAGGCGGAACTTCTTTATGGCCAGCTGGGGCCTTGGCCCCAATTGGCCCCGACTGATCTTATAAAATTTGCTAGAAAATATATGTATTTATTATATGATATTTTATCTGACCACAAATTTGGCCCTAGCTAATTTTTTATCTTCTATGTAAGGATAATGTTTGTTTCATTACTCATTAGGTTGTGAGAGGAAAGTAAAATTCTTGTTTGAGATACCGAAAAGATTAGTATCATCTTATATATTGTTTTAATTTATAATTATCTGTTATTATTTGTTTGTATTTTCCAGGTTATTTGATACTATTTAGTAAATACTCCCTCAGGTCCTTATTTAAGGAACCAACTAACAATTCTCACAAGTAAACAGTTAAAGTAATTGAATTTGTCCTAAAATTTAAGTAATTTTCAGTATTATCCCTCTTAATTACACTAAATTCTAATATCATATTAATTATTTTTTTTTTCCTAAAAAAAGAGTAATAATTAATTTCTATGAATTATTACACTCACTCATTACCTTTTTAATTATGGGTATACATGGGAAACAAATATTTCATGCTATTTGAAAACAAGCAAGTGTTTTATAAAAAGAACCAAATATACTTGTTAGTTTGTACCTTATAATAGGAATTAAGGAGAATAGTTCGATATGTTTATTTTTTAGCCCAGGCTAAAAAAATTTTCTGGTTCCTCCACTGTGGTTAACTTTGCCAGTGTTACATTATCTGTCATACATTGTATCAACATAATTCATGCTCTTTATATTTTATTAAAGAGCGTTAGAAGAATGGATTCATACCATCTCAGATACAATACCATATTGCTTTTCCTTGTCCTAAAATCCAATCCGTTGGTTTGATGCAATGATTGGGAGAGGTACTTGATCCAATGGCTAATATATGTAATGTCGCAGTACAACCGTTGGATTTAGTCGTATTCTTAGCCATTATAGATCAAGCCAACGTATCTAATTTTAAATCTAAAAGCAGAAGATATATTCTTTATTAAAACCTCACATACATTTTCAGCTCTATAAATACCATCACCCCCTCCTTTTCATTTTCCACAAACCTCCTCATACTTTCATTTCTCACCATTCCAATCTCTCTCTTATGGGTTCAATCCTTTTTGGTTTAGGTTTCAGTTCCTTGATAACTATGCCAAAATGGAGAAACTCTAGCTTCTCTGTTCATTTCATGCTTCCTAGTTCCTCCATTGTGAGGCATCTGTTTAAATTTCCAGTGCATATGTTTAGAAGTATGAGCAATAATGCACTGGAAATATCGTCACCATGGCAATGTGAGAGAAAATACAATTATCATCGTCCAAAAATCAAATCTCAAACCTCATTAACCTTATCATATTGATTATTTTACTCACATCCCAAACATTATAAGCATCTTTTACTCACATCCCAAACATTACGTTCGGCCATCCATAGCTTCCCAAACAAGATATATTTCAACCCCCAGATATTGTTTGGAATTTATGGTATTGATAAATTATTTCATCATTTTAATTGCTTCTGTTTGAAAAAAAATATGTTGTCTTTTGAACCAGTTATATATTTGACAACATTTTTTGACAGTGATGTCGAGGTGATGATTTGGAGATGAGTGAGAGCTTCATTGACCCTCAATACCAGGTAAATAATTTTTTGATTTGAAAAGGCCATACTATATAAGTAAATTATTAGGTTTGATACCTCACCTTTTTAAAATATCTAAAATAGTTCAATTTATGCACACTCTTTTTGGAATAAAATCATCATATATATAATATCCTCATTGTTCATATGAGAAGTCTCCATTTTATTTTTAGAAATTGAAATTTTGTATTAATACTTTTTTATTACACTTTTTTGCAGGAGGAAGGAAAAAAACATTGAGGTCAATTAATTAGTAATATTACTTAAAATCATTAAGAGGAAGCATATATGAAAGTGAGAAAAGAAGTCCTGAAGAAGAAATGGGTAAAAGTTGACCCTAAATGCGGCAACTTTCTCTGTTTCCTCTTTGTTTGATTTTCCATTTTCTCTGTATGCTTCTTTTAATCTTAATGATAATTATAATTATTATAATAAGTTATTCTATAATATAATATCAGGATGGAGAACAGATCAATATCTGTTCTTTAAATTTAACAGTAGCAGCGCAGCTGAATTTGATATGAACAGTGAAGAGACTCTCCAGCTAGAAGAAAGATGATTTGCTTAGTGAAAATTTTCTTCATCAAATTTCCAATGAAGAAATGACTCAAGACATTTCTTACGCACATATGGAGCAGAGACTAATTATTATTTACAGTTTTATGTTAAATTAGGCAAATTATTTAATGTATCGAAATATTATTACGACAGAGAACAGATATACAAATGGAGTATATCTTTGTTTTTTTTTTTTTTGCTCAAAGAGTAGTATATCTTTGTTTACTTGTTTATTGTAGAAGTAATTAATGACCGTTTTTTGTATTATCTTGAGTTGCATTATTTAAATGTATTTTGGGAGATTTTATTTGATTTATGTTGTTGATCTGTATTGACTATTATGACCAAATGATCATGATGATTCCGGATTTTGAGAGTAGTCGATGCGTGACAGAACAAAGAGGAACAAAAATTTATCACATTAATCTCAAACAGGTTTATTAACCATTTGAAATTGATTTTATGTAAACTTATTTTTGGCATTGTTAGAAAGAAAAACATGTGCTACCAACAAGGGTTGGTTGATGTTGTAAATGGGTTAGTATATAACAATAAGATTATAGGTTCAAATTCTACCAATGTGAGGACTTTATTGGTGGACAATTTCTAAGTATTCTTTAAGTCTGAAGGCATGTCCTACCCTTAGTGAACCATAAGATTCAACTCATATAAACTTTTTTGTATAGAAAAAACATGCGCTTGGTTTATCAAATATCAACTATGCTCGGTCAAGAGAATTTTCACATACAACCCCAGAGAATAAATAGCTAATAACCAATTAAATAAGGGAAAAGTAGGATAAAGGGTCTAGAGAAAAAATATTAAAAATTTGAAATATATAGAAGAACTAAATACTAAAATACAAATTTTAAAAAAAATACTAAATTGCCTTCACCCTTACTCACACACCCTCCCTGTCTTCCTCTACAATGCAATCATCCCACAAATCCCTTTCAATTGTGCAGTTATTTGTCAGAACTCGAGCAAAGGACAAGCTTCCATTGTTGCAATGTAGTCTTTCCTGTCTTTAATATAAGACATATTTACTTAATTTGGATATATTAAGAAAGTTAGTTAATATGATATATATTTTCTAAAACATCCCTATTATTTTCTTTAATTCTCTTATTCACTCTCCTCTTTACTTATTGCTAAAGGAGCATTTTAGGAAAAGATTGACAAATATTAAAAATATCTATTATTTTAGGACCAAAATCAAGTTCCCAAGTATGTCCTTTATTAAGAACAGGAGGAAGTAATAAGAGTTGATCCATCTACACCCATTAGAGCACAAATCAAGAAGCACGCTAGCTATGCGTTTAACTCCAGAAAACAGAATGTCAAAGTGTGACTATGAATCGAGAAGGGATCTCAAATTCTCTAGTTTAGATAGATGGGAACAAAGTTGAAGAAGAAACTACAAGGTTGTGCTTTCATCTTCTACTCCCCGCGATTTGTAGTTAGTTTCTTTATAACATTTGAATACTTTTTAGTCCATGATTTTGGAATCTTCAATCAAGATGGTCTTGAGTCCAATAATGGCTTCACGAAGGATTAAGGGGCAATTTAGTATTCTTAAATTTTATTTTAGTATTTGGTCCTTTAAAATAATTATAATTTTAAGATATTTCTAATAATATTATTTTCTATAGGTTTTTATTCTAAAAATTTATTATATCCTTATAGCTTTAATGAGTTTGTAAGTCAATGTTTATTATAGTTTAACTCGTCACAACTCAATATTAATAGTTTTATCGATTTTATTACTCAATCCTCGTCAGTGTCATAGTAGATGAAGGTGATTCAAATAGATTTCATGTTGTCATTATTCGCCTCGCAAGTGCACGAGTTTCGCAAGTAATAAAGTGATAAGTAAAGTATCGTTTCCACGAGGATTCGTATGACAAATTGGTCAAATAAGAGGCTTAGTGAATTCAATCAAGTTTAAGCTAGAACAAAGTTTTGATGTGGAATGAGAATTTTTAAATACTTTTTCTAAAACTAAAAATTGATAAAGATAAATGATTCTTTGACTTTAAGGATAAAGGAGCCTAGGATTCTTCTTCCCCTTTTACATTTCATAAAACTTGGTTAACTTCCTCTTTAGTAGCATTTCAATACATATATGTGTTAGTCTAGGGTTCAAAAACACTTGAAACGCTCTCTCAAGTCAAAATCAAGTTTCTCTTCTTATTAAAATGCACAATCTCGTGCTACAATTAGTGAGAATCAATATTTAAGCAACAACTCTAATGTGACAATGCAATGTTAGTAAATATATCTCTATTTTACCAACAAACCATCCATTTATCAAGTAAACTTCAAGACAAGCATGATTTCAATCAAGTTCTACATCTAAATTAGTTCTCTCGAGTCAAAACCTATGTGAATAAATCATCTAAATGGAGGTCAATCACTTAGAAGCATTAAGCCAAGGTTAAAATCAACACACACATATATATTTATCTACCAAAAGAGAGGAATATTCAAGTATTAATTCATACAAAGGGTAAGAAGAACCCTAGAATGAAAGGTTTAGCTACTCATATTCAAATACAAAGAGATTCTAAGCAAAGAAACTGAGTACATGAAGAAACTAGGAAGAAAAGAGGAAGAACCAAGGTGAAATCCCTAAAATCTTTCTTAGGTTGAGCACCCAAGCCTCCAAGATTGTCTAAATCTCTCTCCCAAACTCTTCCCTTGTGTACCCACTTGTTTTTTTTAAGTCAAGAGTGTGTTTTTCGGCCCTTCCCTTTAAGTTAAATAGGGGTTTTCTGTTTCTGAAAAACAAAACGTGCAGATGTACTTTCTGCACTTTTTCACGACTGGCTGTGGTCAGTTGTCAACTTGCTATGGCCAGTTGTATAGGTTCTTCTAACTTTGCACTGCTTCACATCCTTTCTTTCTTTCCTTATTTCTTGGTTTTTATAGAGCTATAAAATTTGTCTCCATCTTCCTACAAAAGAGAAAGGAATTATCAATTCTCAGTTGAATCACAAACTTTATAGGATGTAACAAGAATTTCTTTGATTTTTGCCTTATACTTTAATATGCACATTTTCCTCTATAACTTTATCCCTATGCATATTTTGAACCAAAAATAGGTAAAAAAAAGAGAGAAAATGTGCTGAAATGTTGTAAATTTCTATGGGTTAACAGTCATTCTCTTCTTTTTTGTTCTGTCTTCATCTCCACCTTCTTCCCGAACATCACTGTCACCAAGTTCAAAGCCCTAGCCCCACTGCAAGCTCACCACCACCTTCACCCGCTCCTTCTCCACTTGAAGAAGTTGTAACTTTGACAGCTGTGAGTCATCCATCATAGTTTAATCTTGATAGTGCTATATTATATGTCATGCATTGTATTAATATGATTCATGTTCATTGTATTTAATTAAAGAGCAGGCGTTACTAAAATAAATTAATAAATCAACAAACCATGTTTGAAATGGGAGAGAACAAAATGCTTTTTAAAATGGTGTTTATTTCCTTGTTGGTGAAGCTATAATTTTGCTAGCGTTGGATCACCTGTCAGGGTTTAACTTTACCAGCGGTACATTATCTGGCATGCATTGTATCAACATCATTCATACTCTTTGTATTTGATTAAAGAGCCTTACTAAAATGGATTCGGATAATCTCATATACAATACCTTAAATTTTTTCCTGATGCCAAAATCCAATCCGTTGCTTTGCACCAATGATTGGGAGAGGGACTTGATCCAATGGCTAATATATGTAATGTGTAGTACAACCGTTGGATTAAGTCCCATTCTTAGCTATTAGATCAAGCCAACATATCAAATTTTAAATCCAAAAGCAGAAGATCTATTCTTTTTCTATAACTGCAAGTTTGATTGCATTGAATTATCATCATCGATCCTCACTCTCTATATTTGTGAGTTTGGATCTTGTCATTATCACCTTTCTGCTTATCTCTCATCATCAACTCATCCTGATCATTGAAATCTTGATCCAAGGGTCTAGAGAAAATTTTAAAAAAACCACATGCGGTATAAATTACGGCATACGATTTTTTTAAAATTTGCTCTGGACCTTTGGATCAAGATTTCAACAGCTAGGATGAGACTGTGAGAGATAAGGAGAAAGTTAATCATGAGAGAATCCTCTTCCCCATATTTGCTTATACGCTCACATATACCTTTTCAGCTCTTTAAATACCATCACCCTCCTTTTCATTCTTCACAAACCTCCTCATAGTTTCATTTCTCACCATTCCTATCTCTCCCTCATGGGTTCAATCCCTTTTGGTTTAAGTTTCAGTTCCTTGATAACTATGCCAAAACGGAGAAACCCTATCTTCTCGGTTCATTTCATGCTTCCTAATTTCTCCATTGTAAGGCATCTGTTTAGATTTCCAGTGCATACGTGCAGAAGTATGAGCAATAATGCACTGGAAATATCGTTACCCTGGAAAAGTGAGAGAGAATACAAATATCACAGTCCGAAAATCAAATCTCAAACCTTACTAAACTTATCATCTTAATTATTTCACTCACATTCCAAACATTATAAGCATATTTTCCGCCCATCCCAAACATTACGTTCAGCCATCCCTAATTTTCCAAACAATATATATTTCAACCTCAGATCTTTGTTATGTTTTGAATTCTGAGAGCTTTTCACTTTTCAAGAGCTTCCCTTCTGCAACATGAAGGGTGATCTACGGCGCTCGAGAAGAGGGTTTCAAGTTCAGCAAAAATAATTTCGAGGGTACAAAGGTAAAATGCAATTTCTATTTCTTATTCATACACTGCCGCAAAAAGAAAAAGGCAAAATCCTATTTAAATCTAGATTCAAGCCTACACTTTCAACAAATTCGGTAATAAGAAGATATTTCTGAATATTGTAAATTTACATTTATATCCTTAAATGTTTTGTAGCCTATTTCTTTCCAGAGAGATAGAATGGGCTCAAGACCCATTCAGAAGAAAAAAACTTAAAGTCAGAACAATAGGATTGGGAGTACGAAACAATCTTTTCCCCCCAAAGAGAATGAAAGGAAGTGAGGCATAGGATTGGAAGACAGTCTCAAAGCTTTCTACTCAATCAGGAGTCCCTCTATCTTCTCTAATCCTTCTCACTCACTCTCTAATCAGAGACCTTCAGACGCTGCACAAGAAGCTCAACATCATCCATTCTCTTTCTTCTGGAAGCATTACAAGAGGATTAGGATGTTGAGCTTCTTGTACGGCGTTTGAAGGTCTTATTTTTAATATTTGGGATGGCAAAGGGGTTCGATGTTAGAGAGTGAGTGAAAAGGATTGAGGAGAAAGGAAATAGGCTAGTAAACATTCAAGGGTATAAATATAAATTTATGATATTCAGAAATCCCTTATTTAGAAAGTGTAGGCCTGAATATAGATTTTGGTATTTCAACCCGATTTAATTTGGATTTTCCCGAAGAAAATTTAAAAAGGGAAAAAAACCAATGTGTTGATGATTTTTCGAAATAACTGTGGCTATTTGACATTTGCTTCTTCGTTGATTTACGCAGGTATTGAAGAGGGAGGTGATCTTGTTTGGAATTTATGGTATTTATAAGTTATTTCATCTTAATTAACTACTTCTGTTTGAAAATATATATATTTAGTTGTCTTTTAAACTAATTATATTTGACAAGCTTTAATTTTTATTTACAGTGATGGCGACGTGATGATTTGGAGATAAGTGGGAGCTTCATTGACCGTCAATTCCAGGTACGTGTAATTTTAATTTGAAAAGGTCAATTACGTATTTACGTATAGTTAATATAAAATATTAACTTTTATATGTAAACTGTTATTTTTAATACCTATCTTATTTAAATATCCAAAATAGTTATACTCATGCACACATATTAGTTTGGAATATAATTATACTACCTACAGTCTTTAATATGAGATCCATTTTATAGTTCAATTTTTTTATTAAGATAGATTTTACATTAAGGAATAGAGGTAGTAATATATAATATCCTCATTTTGCATATGAAAAGTCTCCATTTTATTTTAAAAAATTTAAATTTTATATTAATATTTTTTATTACACTTTATGCAGGAAGAGGGAATAAGAAGGAAGTTAATTGAGGTCAATTCATTGGTGATATTACTTAAAATCATTAAGAGGAACTGATGAAGCATATATATGAAAAATGATGAGAACATAGGTGAAGAAGATATTATGGGTAAAAGTTGGCTTTAAATGCAGCAACTTTAATCCTCTATGTTTCCTCTTCTGTTGTACCACTTTCTATATATGATAATCTTTTGATTATAATTACAATAAGTTATTTTATAATATATGGTTAAGGTAGAAATATACAAATGTGATTATTCTCAAAGTGTGTCTAGCAACAAATATTTTTTTAAGGTGTAAAAATAATCACGAGCTTTCAAAACAATGGCAAAAGTCACATTTGCCATTAACTTTGCCAGCTGGAGTCCATCTGTGATGTATTCATCCTTTGACAATACATGACCTGGCAATTGAATTTGATGTGAACAGTGAAGAGGCTGTTCAGCTAGAAAAAAGATGATATGCTTAGTAAAAATTTTCTTCATAAAATTTCCAATGAAGAAATGACTCAAGACATTTCTTACGCACATATGGAGCAGACTAATTATTATTTACAGTTTTACGTTAACTTAGGCAAATTATTTAATGTATCGAGATACTATTAACACAGAGAACAGATATACAAATGGAGTATATCTTTGTTTACTTGTTTTTTGCAGAAGTAATTAATGACATTTTTTTTTGGTATTATCTTGATTTGCCTTATTTATATGTATTTTGGGAGATTTTAATTGATTTATGTTGTTGATCTGTATAGACAATTATGACCATATGATGATGATGATTCCGGATTTTGAGAGGAGTCAAAGCGTGACAGAACAAACAAGAACAAAAATTTATCACATTAATCTCAAAGAGGTTTATTAATAATTTGAAATTGATTTACGTAAACTTATATCCGGTGTCGCTAAAAAGAAAAACATACCCTACCAACAAGGGTTGGTCGTCCATGTTGTAAACAACTTGTCACATAATTATAAGGTTGAAGATTTAAATCCTATGATGTGAAGATTTTATTGGTGGATGATTTGTAAGCATTCTTTGAGTTCAAAGACATGCCTTACCCCTAGTGAACTGCTAGACTCAACTCGCATAAACTTTTTTGTATAAGGAGGTTTTCCTCGAAGTGATTTTGCAGAAGCTGTGGAGCTGATTCAACGTCCGTTGAGTGAGGCTCATGAGGACCAACGACTGATTGGAGAAATTAAAAGCTTAGTCGACCGTGATTGGATTGTCGAAGTCCGTCTCAGCAGCCGATGGGCAAATGCTGTGGCTGACCATCTAGCCAAAGAAAGTCTCTCTGCACTACCTGACTTCCACTTGATCTCGCAATCTGGTGAGGAACTAGGGAGGTTTTTCAAAGATGATAAAGGATAGTTTAATAGCTGGTTTTTCTCATTTGTATCTTAAAAAAAAAAAAAAAGAAACACGCGCTTGGGTTATCAAGTATCAACTATGCTCAGCCAAGAGAATTTTCACATACAGCCTGAAAATATATAGCTAAAAACCAATTAAATAAGGGAAAGTTAGGATGAAGGGCCTAGAGAAAAAATATTAAAAATTATAAATATATAGAAGAACTAAATACTAAAATATAAATTTGAAAATATTAAATTGCCTCCACCCTTTGTCACACACCCTCGCTGTCTTCCTCTACAATGCAATCATCCGACTAATCCCTTTCAATTGCGCCATTATATATCAGAACTTGAGCAAAGGACAAGCTTCAATTGTTGCAATGTACTCTTTTATGTCTTTAATATAAAACATATTTATCTAATTTGAATAAAGTAAGAAAGTTAGTTAAATTAATTAATATGATATCTATTTTTTAAAATACCTAGTCATTTTCTTTAATTCCTTCATTCAATTCACTCTCCTATTTACTTATTATTGAGAGAGCATTAATATGAGTAAATGAAGAAATATTGACAAATATAAAAATATATATTATATTTAGGACAAAAATCAAGTTCCCAAATATGTCCTATATCAAGAACTAGAGGGAGTAATAAGAGTTGATTCATGTACCCCCATTAGAGCACAAATCAAGAAGCACGCTAGGCGTTTAACTCCAGAAAACAGAATGTCAAAGTGTGACTATGAATCGAGAAGGGCTCTCAAATTCTCTAGTTTAGATAGATGGGAACAACGTTGAAGAAGAAACTACAAGGTTGTGCATTCATCTTCTACTCCCCGCGATTTGTAGTTAGTTCCTTTAAAACATTTGAATACTTTTTAGGCCATGCTTTTGGACTCTTCAATCAAGATGGTCTTGAGTCCAATAATGGCATCATGAAGGATTAAGGGGCAATTTAGTATTCTTAAATTTATATTTTAGTATTTGGTCCTTTAAATAATTATAATTTTAAGATATTCCTAATAATAATATTATTTTCTATAGGTATTTATTCTGAAAATTTATTATTTAATCCTTATAGTTTTAATGAGTTTGTAACTCAATGCTTATTATAGTTTAACTCGTCACAATTCAATACTAATAGTTTCACCGATTTTATTACTCCATCCTCGTCAGCGTCATATTAGATGAAGGTGATCCAAATAGATTTCATGTAGTCATTCTCTTCTTTTTTGTACTTTCTTCATCTCCACCTTCTTCCCCAACATCACTGTCACCAAGTTTCAAAGCCCTAGCCCCTCTGCAAGCTCACCACCACCTTCACCCACTCCTTCTCCACTTGAAGTTGTAACTTTGACAGCTGTGAGTCATCCATCATAGTTTAACTTTGATAGTGCCATATTATCTGTCATGCATTGTATTAATATGATTCATGTTCATTGTATTTAATTATAGAGCAAGAGTTACTAAAATAAATTAATAAATCAACAAACCATATTTGAAATGGAAGAGAACAAAATCCTTTTTAATTAAAATGGTGTTTATTTCCTTGTTGATGAAGTTATAACTTTGCCAGCGCAGGATCATCCGTTAGGGTTTAACTTTGCCAGTGCTACGTACATTATCTGGCATGGATTGTTTTAATATCATTCATACTCTTTGCATTTGATTAAAGAGTCTTACTAAAATGGATTCGGATCATCTCATATACAATACCTAAAAGTTTTTCCTGATGCCAAAATCCAATCCTTTGGTTTGATCCAATGATTGGGAGAGGGACTTGATCCAATGGCTAGTATTTGTAATGTGTAGTACAACCGTTGGATTAAGTCCCATTCTTGGCTATTAGATCAAGCCAACATATCAAATTTTAAATCTAAAAGCAGAAGATCTATTCTTTTTCTAAAACTGCAAGTTTGATTGCATTGAATTATCATCATCGATCCTCACTCTCCATATTTGCTTATACGCTCACATATACCTTTTCAGCTCTTTAAATACCATCACCCTCCTTTTCATTCTTCACAAACCTCCTCATAGTTTCATTTCTCACCATTCCTATCTCTCCCTCATGGGTTCAATCCCTTTTGGTTTAAGTTTCAGTTCCTTGATAACTATGCCAAAACGGAGAAACCCTATCTTCTCTGTTCATTTCATGCTTCCTAATTTCTCCATTGTAAGGCATCTGTTTAGATTTCCAGTGCACACGTGCAGAAGTATGAGCAATAATGCACTGGAAATATCGTTACCCTGGCAATGTGAGAGAGAATACAAATATCACAGTCCGAAAATCAAATCTCAAACCTTACTAAACTTATCATCTTAATTATTTTACTCACATTCCAAACATTATAAGCATCTTTTACGCCCATCCCAAACATTACGTTCAGCCATCCATAATTTTCCAATCAAGATATATTTCAACCTCAGACCTTTGTTATGTTCTGAATTCTGAGAGCTTTTCTCTTTTCAAGAGCTTCCCTTCGGTAACATGAAGGGTGATCTACGGTGCTCGAGAAGAGGGTTTCAAGTTCATCAAAAATAATTTCGAGGGTACAAAGGTAAAATGCAATTTCTATTTCTTATTCATACACTGCCACAAAAAGAAAAGGGAAAAATCCTATTTAAATCTAGATATTCGGACCTAAACTTTCAACAAATTCGCTAATAAGAGATTTCTGAATATTGTTAATTTACATTTATATCCTTCAATGTTTTGTAGCCTATTTCTTTCCACAGAGAGAGAATGGGGTCAAGATCCATTCAGAAGAAAAAAAAACTTAAAGTCAGAACAATAGGATTTGGAGTCTGAAACAATCTTTTCTGCCGAAGAGAATGAAACGGAGTGAGGCATAGGATTGGAAGACAGTCTCAAAGCTTTCTACTCAATCAGGAGTCCCTCTGTCTTCTCTAATCCTTCTCACTCACTCTCTAAGCAGAGACCTTCAGATGCCACACAAGAAGCTCAACATCATCCATTCTCTTTCTTCTGGAAGCATTCCAAGAGGATCAGGATGTTGAGCTTCTTGTACGGCGTTTGAAGGTCATATTTTTAATATTTGGGATGGCAAAGGGGTTCGATGGTTAGAGAGTGAGTGAAAAGGATTGAGGAGAAAGGAAATAGGCTAGTAAACATTCAAGGGTATAAATATAAATTTATGATATTCAGAAATCCCTTATTTAGAAAGTGTAGGCCTGAATATAGATTTTGGTATTTCAACCAGATTTAATTGGGATTTTCCCAAAGAAAATTTAAAAAGGGAAAAAAACCAATGTGTTGATGATTTTTCGAAATAACTGTGGCTATTTGACATTTGCTTCTTCGTTGATTTACGCAGGTATTGAAGAGGGAGGTGATCTTGTTTGGAATTTATGGTATTTATAAGTTATTTCATCTTAATTAACTACTTCTGTTTGAAAATAAATATTTAGTTGTCTTTTAAACTAATTATATTTGACAAACTTTAATTTTTATTTACAGTGATGGCGACGTGATGATTTGGAGATAAGTGGGAGCTTCATTGACCGTCAATTCCAGGTACGTGTAATTTTAATTAATTTGAAAAGGTCAATTACGTATTTACGTATAGTTAATATAAAATATTAACTTTTATAAGTAAACTGTTATTTTTAATACCTATCTTATTAAAACATCCAAAATAGTTACACTCACGCACGCATATTGTTTGGAATAAAATTATACTACCTACACTCTTTTTTTTTTTTTATATACATAGTAGGGGAGGGGAGTAGGGTTCGAATCCTGGACATGGGGGATGAAAGCCAAGCTCCCATGCCACTGCGCTACTAAGGAATAGAGATAGTAATATATAATATCCTCATTTTGCATGAGAAGTCTCCATTTTATTTTAAAAAATTTTAAATTTTGTATTAATATTTTTTTATTACACTTTATGCAGGAAGAGGGAATAAGAAGTAACTTAATTGAGGTCAATTCATTAGTGATATTACTTAAAATCATTAAGAGGAAGCATATATATGAAAAATGAGAAAATAGGTGAAGAGATATTATGGGTAAAAGTTGGCTCTAAATGCAGCAACTTTAATCCTTTCTGTTTCCTCTTCTGTTGTACCACTTTTTATATATGCTTCTTTTGATTATAATTACAGTAAGTTATTTTATAATATATGGTTAAGTGAAAAAATAGAAATGCAATTCTTCTCAAAGTACGTCCAACAACAAATGCCATTTTTAAGGTGTAAAAGTAATCACCAGCTTCCAAAACAAGGGCTAAAGTCACATTTGCTGTTTGCTAGTTGGAGTCTATCCCTATTCATCCTTTGACAATACATGACGTGGTAATTGAATTTGATGTGAACAGTGAAGAGGCTCTTCATCTAGAAGAAAGATGATATGCTTAGTGAAAATTTTCTTCATCAAATTTCCAATGAAGAAATGACGCAAGACATTTCTTACGCACATATGGAGCAGACTAATTATTATTTACAGTTTTATGTTAACTTAGGCAAATTATTTAATGTATCGAAATATTATTACCACAGAGAAGAGATATACAAATGGAGTATTTCTTTGTTTACATGTTTATTGTAGAAGTGATTAATGACATTTTTTGGTATTATCTTGAGTTGCCTTTTTTAAATGTATTTTGGGAGATTTTATTTAATTTATTGATTTATGTTGTTGATCTGTATTGACTATTATGACCATATGATGATGATGATGATTCCGGATTTTGAGAGAAGTCGACGCGTGACAGAACAAACAAGAACAAAAATTTATCACATTAATCTCAAACAGGTTTATTAATCATTTGAAATTGATTTTACTTGGACTAATATTCGGTGTCGTTTGAAAGAAAAACATACGACCCTACCAACAAGGGTTGGTCCATGTTGTAAAGGGATTGTCACATAACAAGATAGTAGATTTAAATCCTACCGATGTGAAAACCTTGTTAATGAGCGATGTATAAGATTTTTTTGAGTCTGAAGCCGTGCTCTACACTTAATAAACCGTGAGACTCAACTCACTTTATTATTATTATTTAAAAAAAAAACATGTGCTTGAGTTATCAAGTATCAACTATGCTCGGCCAAGAGAATTTTCAGACCCAACCTCCTGAAAATATATAATATAGCTAAAAACCAATTAAATAAGAGAAAGTTAGGATGAAGGGCCTAGAGGAAAAAATATTAAAAATTATAAATATATAGGAGAACTAAATACTAACATGTAAATTTAACAATATTAAATTGCCCTCACCCTTTGTCAGACAACCTTCCTTGTAACATCCCAGGCGCCCGCTTGTGGATATTGTCCGCTTTGGCACACACTAAACCTCACGGTTTTGTTTTTGGCTGGGCCTAGCCCATCAAAACGCGTCCACAAGGGAAAGGTCTCCGCATCCTTATAAGGTATGCTTCGTTCGCCTTCCCAGTCGATGTGGGACTTTACACTCCACCCCCCTTGGAGACCAGCGTTCTTGCTGGCACATCGACTCGAGCTCTAGCTCTGATACCAATTTGTAATGCGTCCACAAGGGAAAAGCAGCTACGGCGCAAGAGTATCCTATTTGTAAAAGTGGTTTGGAGAGGTTTATCTCTTGAAGAAGCAACATGGGAAACAGTAGAAAGTATGAAAGAGAAGTAACCAGAATTTATGACTTAGAGTTTGCAAAATGTGTAATAAATTTCGAGGACAAAATTTAAATTAACGAGGGGAGAAATGTAACATCCAAAATTTTGGGATTGAAATATTTTATGGGAATTAAATTATGAGATTTGGCTTAAACTAACTATGAGAACAATTATTTGAAATCTTAGGCTTATTTTTCCCCTAAATATATTTTTTGGGAAAAGAAAGATTAAAATAAAAAATATTTTAAGATCAAAAGAAATTTAATTAAGGAAGAAAATCCTTAAATGAAATTAAGGATTTAAATTTTAAAAATTATCCATTAATTCATTAAAACCTCATTTAGCCCAACATATTAACAATAAGAAGCCACGCCATTTAAATGGCATCATTCACTCTCAGCTCAACTGCTACATTCCCTTTAGTTCAACAGATATTAAATTCTCAAGCCCATTATCCTATTATTGCAAGTATGCCAAAACACAAGCAACACGTATCACCCACGTTGAACCAAGTGCCTCAGTGGATTAAGCACGTATACCCACGTTATCACCACGTTCATTTTTGCTACTCCTGCACCTAAAACCGTAGTTTCCTCTGGTTTATATATATATACCCGATGCTCCTCTTCGTTTAGTAATACAAAGAGCAGCAGAGAGAGAGAACGTGAGGGAAGAACCAGCCATCTAACTTGCTCTGTTTTGGATACTGAAAAGCAGAGGTATAAGTTTGCTTTCTTCTTGTTTCCATAACGCTGTGCTTATATATTTTTGGTACACTCATATATATTCGCTACACAGTTCGTGGGGGGTTGAGTGGTGATATATAAACAAAGGTGAAAAACGTTGCTGCCCTGGAAGAGTCTGAATATATTATTCTAGGTACATATATATATGTTTATCGCTGCTACTGAGAAGGGAATATAAAAGAACCTACTGTCATATTTTAGAATAGGCAGCTTACTGTTGTATTCGATGCATGTGAGAACATAGGAAGGGTTCATTGTTTGATACATATATAAAAGGTTGATGTATAATGCAAGCCAATCCATAAAACACTGTCAGGTTTAGTGATGAACATATATAACACTTTGTACATTTAAAGGATAGAAAAAGAATAAAGGTTTGTAAATATATCTGTGGTGTATTCGCTGCACACATAAATAAAAGGAAAGAATTGACCAAAACTCTTATACCTTGATTTATAAACATTGGCTTATGTCTATATATATATAGTTTTAGGTATTACCCCCCAACGTCACTGAATATAAGAAGAAATGAGAAGTTATGCTGATTTGAAACAAATGCATTTGCTGTCATAAAACATAAATACCTTCGTTGCATTTTCATGTATATATATATAGGATACTAGATTCACACACTTGCTGATATAATTCCTACATAGACTTTTGCTATCATAAGAATGGTCATGTATATATATATCGTTGGAAAATTATTGAGAAGCTTATTTCGCTGCACACCCCCATATATACATGTATTTAAACCAACACACATATAGATATATTTTATGTATTGCCGTGGGTTAGTGTTTAATTTGTTAAACTCTTAAATTAAAGTGTTTGAGATCATGCTTTAATTCTGGGAAAAGTCCTTTGGGGTTTAAAAAATTATAAAGAAAATAATAATAATAATAATAATAAATAAAACAAAATAATATATAAAGGGAAAATAAATATTAAAGGAAATTATTAATTAATAATAAATAAAAGAGTGATATTATTAATTAATGATAATTAAATAGGGTATTATTAGTAAAGGAAGTTTTAAGGGTTAATTCATTTTTTAATCCTCTAAAAATTAATTCGTGTAGCTAATTACGTTGCGACGTGCTTAAGTGACTAATGGCAATGATAAACGTTTATAGGATTTCCTAGACGCCTCGACCGATCCCAACCCTACCGGACTGGAATTTAAGGATTAAAGTTCGAGGTGGGTAACTGTAATTTTGTTAGCATATATGTATGTGTTCATGTATTAGCTGATCATGTTTGCTAGATGCTTTACATGTTTATTTCCTAGCTATGGAATTGAGGCTGCGGTCTCATAGGGCTGCGTGTCCTAATAAGGGCTGCGGTCCTTGGCCGTTAACTGCGGTTACGGTGCGACTTGTTTACTTGTAAATGCTTCTATGTTTAACATGTGCTAATTGTCATTTATGCTTCATATTTGTTTATGAGATTAACTGTTACCCCTAGGGTTCATTCATTTGAACTCCAGACCGTATTAAGAAAACAGGAAGTGGATCGGGCACGAAGGGAAAAGTGCATCAGTAAGGATTACTGTAGAAGCTTATCTTCTATCATTTAGGACTATTAGTCTAAACGTTTATCTCTTATCTTAATATTTTGGATTACTATATTAAGATTCTCCCTATGGGATAGACATCGCTCGCGAAGAATTTATCCTCGTATTTTCAATGTTTTCAAACTAATTAAGTTATTTTATGAAAGTTTAGGTTTTCCAAACTGTTCGATGCTTGTGCGCTTATACTCTGATAATAGTTAGATGAATGCCCTGTACAAGAGAGGGTGTTTACACTCCTTGTCTTCCTCTACAATGCACTCATCGAGCAAAGGACAAGCTTCCCTTGTTGCAATGTATTCCCTCATGTATTTAATATAAGACATATTTACCTAATTTGAATAGATTAAGGAAGTAGTTAAATTATTTAATATGATATGTATTTTCTAAATCACCTAGCCATTTTCTTTAATTTTCTCATTCACTCCCCACTTTACTTATTGTTAAGGAGTATCTGTTAGGAAGAGATTGACAAATATAAAAAATATATATTATATTTTGGATCAAAATTAAGTTCCCAAATATATTATATATTAAGGACCGGAGGAAGTAATAAGAGTTGATTCATGTACCCCATTAGAGCACAAATCAAAACACAAGCTATGCGTTTAATCCAGAAAACAGAATGTCAAAATGTTCTCTAGTTTAGATAGATGGGAACAAAGTTGAAGAAGAAACTACAAGGTTGTTGCATGTACATTCATCTTCTACTCCCGACGATTTGTAGTCAGTTTCTTTAAAACATTTGAATACTTTTTAGTCCATGATTTTGGAATCTTTAGTCAAGATGGTCTTGAGTCCAATAATGGCATGATGAAAGATTGAGGGGCAATTTAGTATTCTTAAATTTATATTTTAGTATTTGGTCTCTTAAAATAATTTTAATTTTAATGTCATTTCTAATAATATTATTTTCTATAGGTTTTTAGTGATCTGAAAAATTATTATTTAATCTTGTAGTTTTAAGAAGGTTGTAACTCAATGCTTATTATAGTTTAACTCGTCACAAGTCACCCCTAATAGTTTCACCGATTTTATAACTCAATTCATGTTAGTGTCATATCAGATGAAGGTGATCCAAATAGATTTCATCATGTCATTCTCCTCTTTTTTGTACTGTCTCCATCTCCACCTTCTCCCCAACATCACTGTCACCAAGTTCCAAAGCCCTAGCCCCTCAGCAAGCTCACCACCACCTTCACCCGCTCCTCCACTTGAATTGTCACCTTGATTATATTATCCATTTCCTTGTTGGAGAAATTGTAACTTTGACAGTTGTAAGTCATCCATCATAGTTTAATTCTGACAGTGGTATATTATTTGTCATGTATTGTATTAATATGATTCATGTTCATTGAATTTAATTAAAGAGCAAGCGTTACTAAAATAAATTAATAAATCAACAAACCATATTTAAAACGGAAGAGAAAAAAATGCTTTCTAATAAAAGGATATTTATTTCCTTATTGATGAAGCTATAACTTTGCCAGCGCTAGATCATCTGTCAGGGTTTAGTTTTGCCAGCACTACATTATCTGGCATGCATTGTATTAACATCATATACTCTCTGTATTTGATTAAAGAAAGTTACTAAAATGAATTTGGATCATCTCATATACAATACCTTAAAGTTTTTTGAGATAACAAAATCGAATCCGTTGGTTTGATCCAATGATTGGGAGAGGGACCTGATCCAATGACTAACATATGTAATGTGTAGTACAACCGTTGGATTAAGTCCCATTCTTGGCTATTAGATCAAGTCAACATATCAAATTTTAAATCTAAAAGCAGAAGATCTATTCTTTTTCTAAAACTGCAAGTTTGATTGCATTGAATCATCATCATCATCATCGATCCTCACTCTCCATTTTTTTCTTATACCTCACATATAAAATACCATCACCCTCCTTTTCATTCTTCACAAAACTCCTCATAGTTTCATTTCTCACCATTCCTATCTCTACCTCACGGGTTCAATCCCTTTTGGTTCAAGTTTGAGTTCCTTGATAACTATGCCAAAATGGAGAAACCCTAGCTTCACTGTTCATTTCATGCTTCCTAATTTCTCCATTGTAAGGCATCTGTCTAAATTTCCAGTGCATATGTCCAGAAGTATGAGCAATAATGCACTGGAAATATCGTTACCCAGGCAATGTGAGAGAGAATACAAATATCATAGTCCGAAAATCAAATCTCGAACCTCGTTAAACTTATCATCTTAATTATTTTACTCACATTCCGAACATTATAAGCATCTTTTACGCCCTCCCAAACATTACGTTCACACATCCATACTTTTCCAAACAAGAAATATTTCAACCTCAGATCTTTGTTATGTTCTGACTTCTGAGAGCTTTTCACTTTTCAAGAGCTTCCCTTCTGCAACATAAAGGGTGATCTACGGTGCTCGAGAAGAGGGTTTCAAGTTCAGCAAAAATAATTTCGAGGCTACAAAGGTAAAATGCAATTTCTATTTCATATTCATACACTGCCACAAAAAGAAGAAGGGAAAATCCCATTTAAATCTAGATTCAAGCCTACACTTCCAACAAATTCTGTAGGAAGAGATTTCTGAATACTGTGAATTTACATTTAAATACTTAAATGTTTTCTAGCCTATTTCTTTCCAGAGAGATAGAATGGGATCAAGGCCTATTCAGAAGAAAAAAACTTAAAGTCAGACCAATAGGTTGGGACTCTGAAACAATCTTTTCCGCCGAAGAGAATGAAATGAAGTGAGGCATAGGATTGGAAGACAGTCTCAAGCTTTCTACCCGATCAGGAGTCCCTCTTTCTTGTCTAATCCTTCTCACTCACTCTCTAATCAGTGGCCTTCAGACGCCACACAAGAAGCTCAACATCATCCAACCTCTTTCTTCTGGAAGCATTACAAGCATTACAAGAGGAGGAGAAAGGAAATAGGCTAGTAAACATTCAAGGGTATAAATGTAAATTTATGATATTCAGAAATCCCTTATTACTCCCCTTACTCTGATTAAGAATTTGTTGATAGTGTAAGTCTGAGTATAGATTTCGGTATTTCAACCAGATTTAATTGGGATTTTCCTAAAGAAAATTGAAAGGGGAAAAACACCAATGTGTTGCTCATTTTTCGATATAAGTTATAACTATGGCCATTTGAACATTTTGTTTCTTCGTTGATTTAGCAGGTATTGAAGAGGGAGGTGATCTTGTTTGAAATTTATGGTATTGATAAGTTATTTAATCTTAATTAATTGCTTCTGTTTGAAAATAAATATTTAGTTGTCTTTTAAATTAATTATATTTTACAACCTTTAATTTTTATTTACAGTGATGGCGACGTGATGATTTGGAGATGGGTGAGAGCTTCATTGACCGTAAATACCAGGTACGTGTAATTTTAATTTGAAAAGGTCAATTACGTATTTACGTATAGTTAATACAATATATTAAATAATTAAATTTTATAAGGAAATTTTTATTTTTAATACCTATCTTATTAAAATATCTAAAATAGTTATACACATGCACACATATTCTTTTTGGAATAGAATTATATATACTACCTCCAATCCTTAATAAAAGATCCACTTTATAGTTCAATTCTTTTTATTAGGATAGATTTTATATGAAGGAATAGGGTAGTACTATCCTCATTTTGCATATGAGAAGTCTCCATTTTATTTTAAAAAATTTAAATTTTATATTAATAGTCTTTATTACACTTTATGCAGGAAGAGGGAATAACAAGGAAGCTCGTTGAGGTCAATCCATTAGTGATATTACTTAAAATCATTAAGAAGAACTGAGGAAGCATATATGAAAAATGAGAAAATAGGACCTGAAGAAGGAATTATGGGTAAAAGTTGGCTCTAAATACCGCAACTTCAATTCTCTATGTTTCCTCTTCTGTTGTACCGGCCATTTTCTATATATGCTTCTTTTGATTATAATTACAATAAATTATTTTATAATATAGGGTTAATATACAAAAATATACATGTGATTATTCTCAAAGTGTGTACAGCAACAAATTTTTTTTTTTTTGATGTACAAAAATAGCCACGAGCTTCTAGAACAAGGGCAAAAGTCACATTTGCTGTTCACTTTGCTGGTTGGAGTCCATGTGTGATGTATTTATCCTTTGACTAATGATAACGTGGCAATTGAGGGGAGTAGAAGACCCTATTAAAACTAACACCTGCTCCTAGACCTTGTATTAAAGTATTGTTCATAATGTACACAAGAATTAACTGGATAATAAATTTATTAATTAGGAGTCCTCAGATTGAAACCAGAATCTCAACTTTTTCCCTCGCATTTTGTAGATAATAATCCACGATTCTTTCTTCTCTTTCGCAGTCAAAGAAGGAGAAAAGCTGAGAAACCCAGAGAGAGAGAGCATCCATTTGCTTCATGTCCATGAAAAACTGCAGCCTCGAACAATTAAGTTTGGAGGCTGACATTTTCGGGAATGCTGGTGTTAGGAATTAACAGGAGAACATCGAGTAAACAAAGATGAAATCGGAATAAAAATAGGAATGAGAAATCAAAATAGAATGAGTTTAGGGATCCAGTGCAAGGTCCAGAAGCAGGAATCCGTTTTAATGGGGTCTTGCAATCCCCCAAATGCCACATCATCTATAGTTTTTTTTTTTTTTGGTTCGGAAAGATATTTATATTAATACTGTTAACAGGTACAATATCTGGATACAAGTAAAGTCAGATCCAATACAACAAAATACATCCAAGACAAAAACAACCAAATCACCGTACATAAAATATTTAGAAGAATAAGTAGAATCATGGACGAAGCAGCCTCCTCAATATTTGGGGGTAGAAGTGACAAGAAAGAAGGTGATGGTTGTAAAACCCACCCAAACGGGCACACCTTCTTATAAGCATTAGTTGCATGAATGAAACCTTAAGGTGACCAGAGAGAACTTTGTAGTCTTATTTCTAGGTTGGACAATCTTTATATCCTTAAAATTGCAACCATCGCTGGCAGATTTGATAGTTCTGACGGCGCTGATAATTTTAGTAATGACGGTAAAAGATCTGGTTCTCCGCCATTTACTTACCTTCATGTTTAATTGCAACATTCTGTTTTCACTTTGTATCTGCTCGAGGTGAATATAATTTTCTTAACTCTTCAAGCATCTAATTGCAGTTTTTCTTTTCTTTGAATCAGTGTGGAATACAGTATCTCCTACGTGTATCACGCCATGTATGCCTACTTTGACAGAGACAATATCGCTCTCAAGGGACTAGCCAAGTATCCACTTCTCAATCCCTCGTGCCAATTTGTTCTTATCAATTTGCTTGTAAGTTGATTACTGATAAATTAGTACATTATACGCAATGTCTGTAGATTTTTCAAGGATTCAAGCGAGGAAGAAAGACAGCATGCTGAGAAATTGATGGAATACCAGGTGTTTGTTGCATTGCAATGCATTAATTTTCCTAACGACGACTCACAATTATTTTATTATTTTTTCCGTTAAATCTTAAGTTCACCTAGTTAAATTTATTTTCTGATGATTACCAGAATATAAGAGGAGGAAGGGTTAAGCTGCAGTCACTGCTGATGCCTTTGTCAAATTATGATCATACAGAAAAAGGTGACGCATTAAATGATAACTGCGACTTTTGCCCTTGTTTTAGAAGCTCGTTCGTAGTTACTTTTGTAGCTTAAAAAAACATTTGTTGCTAGGCGCGTACTTTGAAAATAATGACATCTGTATTTACCCTATAATATAATATCAAGGTGGAGAAGCATATCGTTATTATCTTTATTTTTTAAATATAACATTGGCAGCTGAAATCGATAAGATCATGAACTGTGAAGAGGCACCTCAACTAGAGAAAGATGAGATGCTTAGTGAAAATTTTCCTCTTCAAATATTCAATGAAGAAATGACTCAAGACTTCACATATTTAGATCAGACAGTAATTATTATTTACAATTTTATGTAACATATCAAAATTTTACTACCACAAAGAACTATATACACATGTGGGCAGAGCATATCTTTGTTTTATATGTTTACTGTAGAAGTAGTGAAAATTTTTGTATTATCTTGAGTTGCATTATTTAAATGTATTTGGCAGATTTTATTTATTGATTTATGTCGTTGATTGACTATTATGACTATATGATGACGTTTCCGGATTTTGAGAGTTGTCAATAAGCGACAGAACAAGAACAAAAATTTATCACATTAACCCCAAACAGATTTATTAATCATTTGAAATTGATTTTCGGGAAACTTACATATGGTATCAATAAAATTAAAACATATCAACTGATCGGCCACGAGAACTTTCACATACCATCTCCAGAAAATATATAAGGGAAAATTATTTAGAAAAAAAATAAAATAAAAGTTATAATTATTTAGAAAGACCAAATACTAAAATATAAAGTTAAAAATACTAAAATTCCCTCAACTATCTGCAATACGATCATTAGACTCAATAACGTCTTTCGATTGCACCATGGTTGATCGGAATTTGAGCTGAGGACAAGCTCCGAATCAAGAAGGGATTTCAGATTCTCTGGTCAATAGGGGAACAGAGTTGAAGAAGAAACTGTAAATTATTCAAGCTATGGGGTTGTTACTATAAATTAAGAAGAGTTTTTGAGGATTTATTGAGGAGGGATGCGTTCCTTCTTTTGCAAGAAGATCTTAATTTATATAATTACTAATTCTTGAATTACTTGAGATAATGAATAAATGCATATTTAATTAATTAAATTATATCCATATTCGTGATGCATACCTCATCAAAAGTACGAAATTATGTATGAATTCAAAATATCAATGTAAATATAAATGTCGATGAATAATCTGTAAGCATATTTGTACAAGTTTATAAGTTATGAAGTTTACCTTGACCTTTACTAAATCTTTATAGAAATGGACTCACAAAAAAAAAAAAAATTAGTAGAAAAAGGAGTACTTGCTTAATGCTACGAAAGTAAGAGATGGGAAAATATAAACAGACTACAGAAGTCAAGAGAATTAGGGAAAAGGATTGAACATCTCATATATCATCATTTACTTCAAAGTTATAAGGCTTCCAAAAGCATTACAAATATACAGCAAATTAAAATCAAACCGCACATGATTATTCAACATGTACACATGATACCTGTAACCTTTGGGTGTATTAAATAATGGAGTTTTGATTTAAAGGACATTATAGATAAGTTAATGGACAGCTAGATATTATAGTAATATTTATAACACTACTCTCCTACTTAAAGTTTCATAAACAATTTATGTTTCTACATCAATTTTAAACTAAACCAAAGTATAAAAACTTGTCTTGCTATGTTCTTTTAATTTGTATTATCAGAACTGCAACGATTGACAACTGGTAGTCATGCCATATCATATGTGTCATATTGCATAATCTAATATTTAAGTACAGGTACAGCAGTCACGCGTATCGCATTTTTCACAGAGATACATACTTCCTTTTTTAGCTCTATAAATATCCATTCCTTCTCTTAATTATTTCTTCACAAACCAATCATTCAAAATCTTCTTCTAATATTTCCATTTCTCACCCAGTGGTACTAGTTTCTTAGTTCACACCAAGCTCCATTTCTTCATGCTAACAAATCTCTTTTACTTTTCTTTTAGAAACTTCAATTCTTCTTTATGTAAAATATTTCTGATCATATATTTGTAAACCTTTTTTTTTCCCCCTTGCGGTGTAGATTCAAATATCTGCTATGGTACGGGAAAAGCATAGGCATATATCATCCAAAAAAAAGTAAGGATATAATTCTATGGATTTATTCGATATCATCAAGTCTACTCACGTTCTAAACATTATAGTCATATTTTACTCACATCCTAAACATTACGTTCATCGATTTTCAGGATTTTTCAAAGGTAATATTTTCTTGAAAAGTAACATGGTATTAGAAGATCTAATGATTCTAATATAATCAGTAGCAGATTAATTATTAAGACAAACTAATATATGAGGATTTTTTTTTTTTTTGACAGGAAGGGAGACGTAATGCTTTGGGATCGAGTAGTATGTCATATGGTACCTCTATTAAAAAAGGTATGTGTGATTTTAATTATTAGTTTCAGCAACAGCTTATAGAAATATATGTGTGTGTGTGGTATTTTCAATCTTATGTATTGATGTTTAATTTCTTGACGCAACATAGAGAAATATTTGAGACGAACGGAGCAAGCCTGAGAGGTTCTTGTCGTTTTAGGCATATCTCAGAGAAATGAAGAACGATGAAGTTGATTCCTGCAACTAATTAAAGCAATGTAAAATTATGTCAACAAATTTCGATTCAATTATATTTAATGAATTTAGCACAATTTAGAGCTTAAATATATTGCCTCATGTATATTAGCTTCATGCATAAAATAGACACATAAATTCTCTTAAATATAAAAGATTAGTTATTACATATATATACCTGATTTTCTTAAATATAAAAGATTATTATGTGTACTAGCAAAAAAGAAGAAGATTAGTTATGTGAAGAAGCTAAGAGTGATTGGAAAAAAAAAAAAAAAAAGCGAAGAGTATAGTGTTATATTCTTGGGGTTTCTTTCTGCATATTAATTTTAGTAAAGAAATTATTGAAGACAGCTAGTGAGTGACCATAATTCCGTACTTGGACCACTACTTTTTTTTTTAAAAAACAAATCAATCAATCAAATAAAATATAACTAGTTTAAATATAAAATCTATAACAAACCATAGTATTTAGAACATAATATGATTTAATTATTTCAGAGTCGATACTACGTACCGCATAGCTTAAGTATAAGTGTGTAATTTTTTTAAGAATATTTTAAATTATTTTATGTAATTAAATTCTATGATTCCTCAAGGAAGGATGCCAAAAAAAAAAAGATGGAATAATTGTTCTTTAGACATGTCGGCACAAGAGGACAACACCTTCATGAATACGAATAACCTTACCTAGCTATGACCCAGGACATGATGAAGACTATCCTAACTTGTCCTAGGTCATAGGTAGGGTTGTCCATATTCATGAAGGTGTTATCCTCTTGTGCCTACACTTCTTGAAAATAATACTCTGGGATCCGCGATCCTGGTCATGTCGCAGTTAGAGCTAGCACTTCATCCACACTCTCATGTAGTGAGAATCCTTGATCGTGGTTCCAACTATTTATAGCCTTCTTGTCAGATGGGCTCTAAAACCAAAGGGTTGAGGGTCGGAGGTATCCTGCTTTGGTGGACACCCTCAGATACTTCAGACCTCTTGACTGTGTAACTGGCAACGGTGGCTAGCTGTCTTGGTCATGTCAGGGTAAGAGCCAACACTTCGTTCATTCTCTCAAGCAGTAAGAACCCCCGATCATGATTCTGTAGGTGAAAGGAGCTTTGATCACTTAAATACGAGTCCAAAGTTTGAGAGCGTACGTATAAATATTAAATGCAGTAAACATTTTTTATGGGAGAGCTACCTCAAATCAGGCATCAAATTGAAATGAAATAAAATCAAGAGGCAAAAGTAAGAAAATTAATGTAAAATTAAGGGATGAAATTGATGAAAATAAATAAAGTTAAGGGATGCAAGTAAAATAAAATAAAATCTAAGGGATGAAAATGAAATGAAGAAATTTAGAGATGCACATCAGTTATAATATTTGGATGCCAGGGATGAGTTAATTTACTATTTGGGAGAATGTTAGCAATGTCTATGTGTCTCTCTTTTTTTGATAAAATATAACTATATATTTAAACTGATAAAATATAAGTTACAAAGTATCAGAATACAAAAGTCTCTCAAAAGATATTGTAGAGTGAATTGAAGAAGCATTTCTAGTTTGAGTAATTATTTTACTGTGTGATAGTTTGACCAACTTGCAATGGATAGGAAAACGAAGGGGATAATCAACAAGATTTTGTTGAAAGATAAGAGTCATTACTTCACAAAGTGTCTGCAGTTGTAATTGAAGGTCTCCAATTTTGATGAGAGGAGCTAGCAACCGGTGGTGAAAGTAAATATTGTTGAAAAGGAAGGTAATAGAAATGACATGCCCATGGCTGTTAATCTTAATGAGCTTGAAGTAAACATCCCACTTGCTAGAACAATTCTGTGGGATAGATTGTCAATTTCGACATTGTATCTCTTGTTGATGAAAAGTACCCTCTTGTTGTTGGCATTGTGTCAGAAACTGATTGGTGGGGGCATGCATTTACTTTAGTTTGTGCTGATTTAATGACCTGCAATGGAGAAATTGTGGAACCTACATGGAAAATTTTGTTTCTTGCAAACCATAGAGAATCTAAAATTTAAAAAGATAAATGGGTTAGAAAGTTGCTAGTGTCATTGTGGCTCATCAACAATGTCGCTATCCAGTCTTGTAATCTTTTATCAGGGATGAAGAAAATTCTAAGACCATATATCCTTAGTGTACGTGTCTAATTAGATGGGAAGTCATTTCAAAGAAGTTCAATCAACCTGTTTTCGGTCAAATAAAGTGGATCTAATTGTGCATGTTTGGGTAACTGCGAAATCATAGTTTCAGAAATAATTTTCTGTAAGTTAAGACAAAATTTTTCTCATATATATACATACATCGAAAATCGTAAAAACTATTTTTAAAAAGTTAATCCGAATTAATAGAATGATTTCAAGTAAATCTAAATCACTTCGATTAAAGTGATGTTAAATTCACCAGCAGTGGACAATAATAGATTAAATTGGATTAATTATGTAAGAGTTATTAGTATGTGAAAGGTAATTAGGATAATACAGGACAATGGATTTTGAGGGCATTACTGTACACATCAGGAATTGGTAGTCCCTATATATCTATATCTATATATATATATATATATATATTAATTGTGCGAGCCAGTGAGGATTTTGTCCGTTATATGTAGTCTCCTTGTTTTATGCATTAATTTTCAATAATTGTTGATAACCATGGGGGACCCTGAAATATTTTATATATATATATAAATATATTACTTAGTTTTGGTCCTATACCCCTTACCATTATTTTCCGTTCTTTTTCCTTTTCTGCCGTTGGATTAAGATATCAACGGTTCAGATTTACTATATGATAAAAATATTATTATAAGCGAAAATGAGGGGAAATTATGGTAAATCTGGACCGTTGAGATCTTAATCCAACGGCAGAAAATGGAAAACTGGAAAATGACGGAAAATGATGGTAAGGGATATAGGACCAAAGCCAAGTCCATATATACTATAATATATATATATATATATATATATATATATATATATATATATATAAAACCGGTACTGTTTATTTCTTTGTAATTAGCTACAGTATTTCGAATACCGTATCTAACTACAGTGCCCTACGTATTACAGTGTTCAGTGTTACAGGTGGATTTCTAACACTATCTGCAATACAAAGAGGTTTTTTTTACAGAAATTGTTTACAACTTTATACATGGAAACATTGTTTGTTTGAAGTCTCCGTCAAAAGTTGTAAGATCTTCAGTCTTCCGCAAGGCTGACAATGAAATCTTCATCATCATCACTTGAATCAGGCTTTGAGGTCCCAGCTTCATCTTGCTTTAATTGTTCAAGCAAAATGCTGAGTTGTTTAATACATTCTTGTTTATTTGATGCAGCTGCTAGAGTATGCTGAACAAAATTCTTCTGGTTTAGAAACCGACTTTGTTCTTTGGCACAAAGAAATTCTGGATTATCCTTGAACCACTGGTCCACAGCTTTGCAGTCTGCATTTGTTTGCCTGTATTTGCCCCACCAGCGTACAAAGAGTTGTCTCTGTAATACTGGTAGAACTGGAGATTTTCTGTCCATGTGAGACAGTCTGTATTGCCAAGAAAAGATCCAGGATACAGATAATTTTGAAAAATAATGGAGATCAATTGGAAAAGGATCTCCTTCTGCTTGAAATTTGTTTTTGAAATGATCAAATGCTCTCTGGATCTCTGGTGGAAAGATTTGCTGTATTGGTCCAAAGACATGCCACCATTTCAAAAACCATTGAGGAAAGTTATACTTGGTTGTTTGTTTGAAATAAATGAACCAAGTATGTTTAAAAATCTTGTTTTGATCCCAAAAAATATTGTACCAGGCTTCACAGTAATCCCAGTAAGTGTATCCTTCAGGATCATATGGTTTTGAAAATAATTTTTGTTTATGCAAACTTTGTCCCCACTGTGTTGGTGTGAGAACCTGTAAAATTTGGAGAGTTGAATGGGTGATTAATGATTGATCTTCTTTAGAAACATATCGAGTTAACTCGATAGACTTAGAATCAACCAATATCACTTCATAGTACTCTCTTGTTTTTTTGAGATTGGTAGGTATGAAATGAAATCCAGAAGGGAAAACATTCAATGCTACCTGATTTGGGGTTTCCAGGAAAAACTCAGGTTCAACCTGTAGGATTCTCAATACAATATTTTGTTTTTCAATGTAAGGAGTTTCCATAGGATTGACGGCTGAGGTGGCCACTAAGGATTTTGATGCCAGAGGTGGCTTTTTCTGGGCTAATTCAAGAGCAAATTCTTTGTTTAACAAATCATACTCTTTTTTACTAATTGCCTGTGATGAGGAGGCAATTAATGACAAGGCAAGTTTATCATATTCAAGAGCCTGGGTTTTAGGGTCCTTACTTGCTAATACTTCTCCCCAAGTTTGTGTTGGGGGTTTCTTAACATAAGAATCAATTGTTTTTCTTCCAGGCTTGACAGGAATGAGACTTTGGGTTTGAGTCTCTTTTGGAGTAGATGACTCCATTTTGTGGGTAGATGACCCAGATTTTGTTTGTGAACGTGTCAGTCTGGTTCCTTGTGTTTGGGGAACTGACTGGCTGGTTGATGCTCCTTGCGTTTGGGGAGTTGATTGGCTAGATGATGCTCCTTGTGTTTGGGGAGCAGCTTGTTGTTGCAACAATTGTTTAATTATCTCCGCTAAATCTGCTTCGGAGATAGGGCTTTGTGCATCTTGAAAGATGCTTTGTTTATCGTCTTCTTGGATGATTTGTTTATTTCTGGAATCTTCACCGGGTTTTTTCTTTCTTGTCATTATCTGGAGAGAAGGAAATGGGTTTTGGGTCAGTACTCTCTCTTCCCTGTAAAAACTCTCGGGTAAGGAAATCAGGAAGAGAATTAGAAGTGCCTTTGATAAATTCAATGTCAAAATCAAAAACACTCAAAATTGCCTGCCAACGAGCAAAAATTTGTTTTGATGCAAGATTTTTAACATCTTTTTGTAAAACATCTTTTGCAGCCTTACAATCAATGCGAATCAAAAATTTTTGATTTAAAAGATCAGCTTGAAATTTTGAAACACACAATACAATCGCTAAGATTTCCTTTTTGATTGTAGAATAATTTTGTTGGGCAGGATTCCAATGTTTAGATGTAAAAGAAATGATTTGTTCTTTTTCACCTAAACGTTGTTTGAGGATACCTCCATATCCCAATTCAGAAGCATCAGTTTGGACAATTTTGAAAGCTGACGGGACAGGAAGAGTGAGACATGGAAGTTCTTTAACCTGTCGTTTGATTTGTTTGACGACTTCGGTATGAACTTCAGTCCAGGGACAAGGATTTTTGTTGAGACGTTGATGGAGAGGTTTAACAAAATTGCTAAGTTGAGGGATAAACTCAGCAACATAGTTTAAACACCCCAAAAATCTCTGAAGTTGAGTTTTATCAAGAATTTGATCAGGAAATTTATCAGCAAACTGGATTGCTCGTTCGATTGGAGTTATTGTTCCCTGACAAATCCAGTGTCCAAGGAAACGAACTTTGGTTTGGAACAGGCTAATTTTTGGTTTTGAAATCACCAAACCATTTGTTTCTGCAGTTCGAAGAAACTTTGAGACGTGTTTAAAATGTTCATCCAAAGAATTTGAAAAGATTAAAACATCGTCAATATAGACTATGATATATTGACTTTGATCATTAAAAATCTCATTCATAATCCTCTGAAATTCAGAAGGAGCATTTTTCAAACCAAAAGGCATAACATTCCACTCATACTGTCCGAAAGGAACAGTAAAAGCAGTTTTGTACCTATCCTTTTCTGAAATTTGAATTTGCCAAAATCCAGATTTCATATCAAATTTTGAAAAGATTTTTGCAGAATGCAAATGTTTTAGTAAATCAGCCTTATTCGGTATAGGATACCGAATCCATTGCAAAGCTTCGTTTAGAGGCTTGTAATTGATAACAAGCCTTGGAGTTCCTCGTTCAATTTCTGCATTTTTATTGACATAGAAAGCAGCACAAGACCATGGGCTACGACTCGGACGAATGAGCTTTTTGTCAAGAAGATCTTGAATTTCTTTTTTACAAGTTTCAAGAAGTTCTTGAGACATTTGAATAGGTCTTGCTTTTGTAGGAATCTGTTTTTCAGAAAAATTGGGCTCATAGGGAAGATCAACAGAATGTTGTTTTCTATTCCAAAAAGCATTGGGCAAATCAGCACAAACTGTTTGATGGATCTTGTCTAAACAAGACTGGATCTTCTGCTGAACAACCGATTGTTGGAGCTGTTCTTCAATTCTTTTGAAAGAGATTTCATCCTGGAGATAATTGATCTGTTTTTGTTTAAAGAAAAGAGGATTTAATTCCCTGAATTTTGGTGTTTCAGTAAAAGGAAAGAAAATAGTTTTTCCCAGATGTTGTTTTGAAATACCATCATATTCTAGTTTACAAGGAATCAATTGTGTTGCAAATGGTGCCCCAAGAATGATTTGTGTTCCCATATCTTTCATAAGAATGAATGGGGTTTTTATTTGCAATCCTTCATTTTGCACAATGACATCAGAAAGTTTGTACTGAACAGAACATAGAGATCTATTAACAGAACTATATCTTTCTGTTGTCTTTGTGAAATATTTAGTGGGTACCAAACCTTCTAGAATACAATTGGCTTGGGCTCCGGTATCAAATAATACAGATTGTTCTATAACAAAATCATTATTGATAATGATCTTTGCTTGTATATAGAACTTCTGAAGGAAAAACCTGGAAATCACATTTAAAAAAGGTATTTCTTGTTCAGGGTTTATCTCCTCATTTTCATTTTGTAAAACTTGATCAATATTCTCATCAGAAAGATTTTGAGTCGAGGAAAGAAGTTCTTGAATCTGAAGTAAAACTGATTCATGTGTATCCCGACTAGATTTGAGAGCTTGAACTTCAACCTTAAGCTTGCAAATCTCAGATTGAAGATCTTGGATAGTGACAGGTTTAACAGAATGTTTGAATCTTTCCAAAGTTTTAGTCAAATCATATTTGTTATGAAAGACTGAAAGTTTGGAAGAGGATGGAGAAGGAGATTGGGTAATAATATCTTTGAATTTTGAAAGATACATACCTCTATCAGTTTCAGGAAGTTTGCTTATAACATCAAGAAGCAAATCCTGTTCTTTGGTAATGACATTTATTTGTGGAAGAGAAGAATCATCAGAAGATGTCGAATAAAGATCGTCATCCTGGATTTGGTTTATTTCTCCAGAAGTGGAATGATCTTCATCAGACTCAGATGAGGATTCAATCAGAAGATTGTTTATTTGCTGAAGCAGGGGTTCCTCAATCTGAATATTTCTGATCTTTCGAGAAAGTCGACAGTATTTAGAAATATGACCAGGCTTGCCACATCTGAAACAAGTTACTTGACCAGGTTTTGGAGGGCCTTTTGAAAAGTCATCCTTTGGTTTAGAACGAAAATTCTTTTTGTATTTTCTTGGAGGAGTTTGGAAATCATCCTTTTTGTAAAAACGCTTGTTGGTAGAATATTTATTTTTGGAAAAAGATGGATTAAAACGAGAAGTTTTGTGAGACTTCGATCTAGGCTTCTTACAAGCTGGAAGACCAAATTGTTCACAAAATGACCCCAATTCTTTCCTGTTTATACTCTTTTCCTTGGCAAGTTGATGTTTTATTCCATCATCTTGACAAATTTTCAAAGCTGTTTTCTGAACATGAGAGATTAACTCTCCATATGTCAGGTTTTCATAAGGTATGCTGCCTTCATAGTGATGTCTAAGTTTGTCTCTAACTTTATCACCAAAAGATTTTGGTAATCCAGCTAGAAACTTTTCTTTCCAAAAACCTTGATTGGCATCATCCCTTTGAAGTACCCGGGATAGGAAAGTATCTTTATACCATCTGAAATCGGACAAAGTCCGACAGCGGATGTTAGAAAGAAGTTCAGAGGAACGATCTCTCCAAATGTTCGGATCTCCAACAAAGTGTTTGATAATTGAAAAAGTAAGAGTATTAACAGAATCTGGTATGGGTTCACCATTGTGAAGAATGGGAGTTCCATCAGGTTCAGTCTTTACTGAAGAAATAATGTTTGATTTTTCATCAGATGACAGATAATAATCCCACCATCCTTTAAGTTGTCCAGTAAATCCGGAAACTAAAAGGTTAGTTATTTCTGTATCTGAATAATCACTTGTTGTTTGATAAGCAGTACTTACCATGGTCATTTGTTGAAGAATTTGAAGGATATTTGACTCACTTTGTCCATCTATGTTCCATTCATAAATGTTGTTTGAATTGAAAGATTTGAAAGTTTGGTCTTGGCGTTCTTCAGTTAAAATATCTAAGGGACTGGCCCTTGGATAGTATAACTTTGAAGATTTTTGAAAAATAGGAGAAGAAGATTTTTTCCAATGTTGATGGTTGATTTTAAAATCAGATTTTGAAGATTCAGCATCAGAAAGTTTTTCAAAATTCATAACTTGTTTATCAGAAGAAGAAGAAGCAAGAGGTGTATCAGGAACAATTCTTTGTTTTAACTGAGTAAGAGGAGTTTGAAGATCAGTAGTAACTTGATTTTGATGTTGCAAACTTTGGCCAATTTGCTTCATAAGGTTTGCAGCATTATTTTTCTTCTGCAAACTTGCCTTAATCCTTGGATCAAGTTGGAAAGGTTTGAACAAAGGTTTGATTATGGATGGGGATTGATTTGTGGAAGTAGAAAGAATTTGTTGGGAAGGGGTTTTGGCAATGTGATCTCCAATAATTTGAAGATACTGGTTGGTATAATTATTTTGCTCCATAAGACTTCTGATATCTTTTGGACAAACAGGGTCTTCAGAGTTTCTGGTTTTGAAAGGAGAGGCGAAAAGGGGATTTTGTTTACTATCCACAATGCCAGGAATTTGATATGACCTTTTTGGAGGAACTTCTGAAGAAATGATTTGTCCTTCAGATATTTTCCATTCTCTTTTGGTCATATTTATTGTTTGATCAAATGGATATTTATTGTTTGGTCATATATATATATATATATAATACATATTATATGCGAGCCAGTGAGGATTTTGTCCGTTATATGTCTTCTCTTTTTTTTTTTTTATACTTTAATTTTCAATAATTGTTGATAACCATGCGGGACCCTGAAATATATTACATGTTTTTTGCCAGCGAGAAATATACTATTATTATTATTATTTAGGTGAAGTGCACAACTCGAGGAAACGTAGTTTCAAGATAAATAATTAGGGTTTTTAAAAAGTAAAATAATTGGCTTGACTTATATCGGGTCAAGGTATACAAATGATTTTTTGGATATAAGGTATACAAATAATTAAATTACTTATGAGCTTGAACTGTCTCCTTTTTTTTTTTTTTTTTTTTTTGTTATTGTACCCGGTTCACTAGAGCTTCGCCCTGCCTAGGGCGGATCGAGGTTCTGTTGGGCGCATACACGGGGACCTCTCCCAGGGGAGTTTTCTACATCCACAATGACTCGAACTCGAGACCTCTACTTAAGCGGCCCAAGTCCCTTCCACTTGAATCAACTCCCGCTGGTTGAACTGTCTCCATTTTAATCATATGATCCATTTCCTTTTAATGGATCAATCTTGTAATGTTAAGATTAATGTACTCTTTTTTTTTTTTCTTGATAAAAATGTACTAACATTTAAACAGTTTAAATGTAATCTGATGAATCCAGATTGGCAACAATTTTATTGTTGGAGTGAAGAGAGTCTTGAAACTAAAGTTAGAGCGTACAAATGATGACAATAGTAACGTCAAATCTTTTATTTCATATTTGTAATATATGGATTAAAAAAAAATCCAGAAAAATAAACCTGATGTTTAAATGGATAAGCCAAATAGCCACACATACAAAAGGGACACAAAAAGAGTTGAGAAAAAAAAAAGGAAAAAAAAATGGCATTATAATATTTATATTAGGATTTATATTGGGTGAGGTTTTGCCTCCTGGAAGCGAACATTTGGGAATGTCTCATAATCCAAAACCTCTCAATCTCTTCAGCTTTTCGACCTGGAATCCTACCAGCTATCAGACTCCATCTGATATATAAAATATTTTTTTAAAAAAAAGAAACAAGAAGTTTATATATAATTAATAGAGAGCAAAATAAAAGTCCAGATGTAAGCTTTTATTGAGTCATTTCATTGGTGTACTATATTGACTGTGCTTTGCTTTAAATATGCAGAGAAGCAGGTTTTCTTCCCTACGTATAAACATATATTGATGTGGTAGTTTCTTTTGCTTATTATTGATTCTCCGAGTGCCAGGCCAACACACACACACACATGGGAATTTTTCTTACCTTATTCAAAAAAATAGATAAATTATATTGAAAGAGAGATTGATAAAGAATTTAATAAAGCTCAATTAGCAATGATTTTTTAATATAAATAAATTGGATGTCTATGTTTTCTAGGATACAATTTTCATATACACAAGTATATTGATTTTATTTTTTGGACAAAAAAGTTTAGGTGAGTTGGGTTTCAAAGCTTACTAAAGCCAGAACATGACTCAAGCTTAAATAGCGATTCCACCAACAATGTTTTCATATTAGTAGGATTTAAATCTACAATCTTATGGTTATGAGCCAACCTCCTAACTAATTAAACCAACTTTTATTAGTTAAGTATATTGATTTATGTATGTTCATTGTCACTTCTATAATTAATTACAATGAAGAAAACACAAGGTTTCTAATTCCTAGAATTGTAGTTGATTTGGGTTAAGGTCACTAAAAATTTTCACCAAAGTTGACCCATAACTCTAGGGATTAATTTGTTAATGAGAAAATTATATGGAGTCCTTAAACCAAGTTGACCACAACTTTCAAGATAAAAATTATGTTCTTTTCTCTAAAACATAAAATTTTTAATAAAACATAAACAATGCAACTTTTTTTAATTAGAGGGGCAGACACTAAATCCGGAGATTATGAATGGTAAATCTCTTTGCACGATTGGAGTGACAATAGATTCATTTTCCCGATCCAAAATTTATTAAACACTGTCTCTGCCATTAAAGGTTTTGCTGTTAAATTAGAGAGATAGATCCATTATTTATCCCAAAAAAATTAAAGAGATTCAATTCTCCAATCACTTGTACAAAATTTTGAAAGCTAGCTAGTGTTCTGATTAAATATTATTCCATACACTAATACTGCTCTTTGAATCATAATATTCTGATGATGTCTTAATTAAGCAGCAGCAGGAAAAAAGAAAGAAAGAAAGCAAGCAAGCTTGTTAGTCCTGAGAAAATTCAGAGATTCGGCCCCCTAAGAAGGCAATTTGTTTGTTTCAGTGGCTATTAAATTATACACACAGAACTTCTTTACCAAAAAAAAGTATACACACACAGAACTGGAAATCATTTTGAAGTTTGAACAAGCATGTACCTGTCTCCCACCAGTTTGTACATTCTGTAAATGAGATCTTCTTCTTGCTCTGACATGTTTATGAAATCCCACTCAATACTGCTCACCTCTGCAAGTCACATGCAACTCAAACGTAATGATTATTATGTGCTAAAATAAAAATGATTGGACCCAAAACTGGGAACTGAAATGCCTCTATATCATTAAACTCAGAGATCAAAGCCATCTATTGAAATTCAATTGAGTTTTCATGGAGAGAAGCTATAAAGACCAATAACTTATAAAAAGAAAAAAAAAACAGAGACACATGCAAAACTTCTCTCAGAACTTCAATCAAACAGATTATGGGTGTAAGGTGGAGAAGAAAACCAGTGATGAGCCGAGAAAGAAAGAACCCATAATTGGATGAATCTGAGGTAGAAAGAGATAGACCTTGACCTTCAGAGTTAGACCTTTCAGTCTTTTCTTGCTTTCTGCGACATTCGTCCATGGTTTTGCGCTCTGAAATAGCAAGGTTTAAGGCAAGAATTTATGGAAAGGAGTGAGGGAAAAGCCAATCAGAAATTTTGAAGCAGATCTTTTGCCGTGTATGAAACTGCCTTGATGGGATTATATACTTTCTGAGCTGTAAGTACAAATCGCGACTATGTGAAAGTGAAGTTGCCGTAAATCAGCCTCTTTAATGAGGCTTCGATTTCTCTGTTTCTCTTTCTCCCTCTTTGTTTTTTGGCTATTCCCTTTGAAACGATATGAGATCTCCAATCCTCACCAAGTGGCCAAAAAATTAGGAGTGAGTTAGTAAAAAAGAAAAGAAAAGAATAGCTCCATATTTCAAAAACTTAAAAAAAAAAACATTAGTTATTAATAATAATAAGGTCATAATAGGCATTGAAAAATATTAGAAGTTCTTGTTCATTTCATGCATAAAGTTGATAATTTCTTACCAAAAACTAATTTATACAAATTTGTCATATTCTAACTATAAATTACTCCCAACTAATTCACATATAGTACAAACAAGTAAAATATTGCATTCTTATAAAATTCAAGCTATTTATAATACTCCCTCCGGTCCTAATTATAAGAGCTAGTTGACTTTTTTATAGAAATTAAGGAAGCTAACTAAATTACTTTAGAGTATTTTTATTTTTATTTTTTTCTTTAAATTAATTAGTTTAACTAATAAACTAATATATAATCTAAAGATACACAATATATGAAATGATTAAATAACTTATTTAGCTTCCTTAATCTCTCCAAAGAAAGTCAACTAGCTCTTATAATTAGGACCGGAGGTAGTATTATCTTTACTAACTCCATTATACCCCTAACATCATATTAATTTTTACTCTCTTTTACTGTGTTTATAAAAAAATGAGTGTATGTGAAAAAAATACTTAATATTCCTTGAAGCTAGTATTGTTAAGGATAAGAGGGGATTCAGTCCAAGAGAAAAACAAAACGGATAAGATCGAGGGAGTGCATCCTGAGGCTAGTATTGTGATGAACATCATTTAGAGAAAAAGTATTGGTACTTTTAATGTAGATGTTCAAATGATGTCATGAAGAAGGGAAAACGTGGCTTAGGAATGAAGCTGATGAAGAACTGAAGGTCATACCAAACAAACAAATTTCGACAACGTTGACTTTTAGTTGCATTTTTTGGGAAAAATGGAGAATCCCGTTGAAAAGACAATTATAACCTCAGTCCATGGAGTAGAGAATAAGGTTAAAATATGGACTACCATATGTGCTTAATAAATTCTCCCCTGATCCTGTTTATCGTCGTTGGTTAAAAAAAAAAAAAAAAAGAATCGGTAAAAAGACTTTTGGGTTAGAGAGTAATTTTACTAATAAACTATTGGCTTAGGAGTACCCACCACAATTAACTTTTAACCGGACTTTAAATACCAACCAACTTTTTAAAATGTTAATTGAGCACAATGACGTTACTTTACCAGTAACGTTTGTTATCAAGAACGCTGCAAGAGCTTCAGCAGCGACAATGGTCACCACACCAAGAACAAATCCAAATAGAATCAAACCTAAAACTAAATGGGTTGGGTTTCTCTCATTATCCTTTTCTCATCATTCCTCATAATCTCTAAATCACATATATCCAATTAATACAATATTATTTTCACTTTTCTCTCACTTTCCCAAATTCATTAATGTAAGGGTTGGTAGAAAGTTAAATATACTACGAAACTGTACTAATATATTATTAGATTATATATCAGTTTATAACTCAAATAAATTAGTTTGAAAGAAAATTATAAATATAAATACTTTAATATAAATTAATTAATTTCATTAATATCTCTAAAACAAAAGTCAACCAGCTCTTACATTACATACACTAGTGTAAAAAAGAGTATTAAGATCGTCTCATTTAGACTAGACTATTGACGCTCCGGTCTTAAAGGTATGACTGGTGGCATTTTTGTAAATATAAAGAACTTCTTATACCAGATCATATTTTCATAGGTCTTAAATATATAATTTTCAGCTTGCTTTTCTTTTCTTTTCTTTTCTTTTTTTCCTTGTGTATGTGCATATTCTCCAATAATGTATGAGGCATTAAGAACTAAGCTTGTGTATTTTTTTTGTTCATATTCTCTAGTAATTAAAAAAGCTTATTAATTCTCCAGTTTTCCTTTATTTTATTCATTCAGTTGCTGCTGCGCTTGCCAAAGTCAACCCTCTTTTTTTTTTTTCCGATTTGGTTAATAAATTAGATTGTTAAGACCGGATACTTGATAAGTAACTAAGTATTTGACTTTTAAGACTAAATGTTTTATAAATCTCTGGTCTAAAAATTAAAATTTAGGACCAGAGTCTTCTAAACCTCCGGGCTTAAAAATTAAATTAATAAAATGCTTATCTTTAGGACCGGATATGTTATAATTAATCGGTCTTAATAAAATCCAAAATACTAAAACATGTCTTTGTCGCGCAGAAAATTAAATTTCCCTCTCTGAACTTCTCTTGTCGCACCGAAAGTGATTACTCAGGTTTTATCTACAGTGTTTGTGTGTTGCTTCGTCGTTATTTCACGTCGCTCTCTCGACAATCACTGTCTGGTTCCTTAGTTAAACGTCTATAAATCAAGCTGTAAGAGGTGTTTCAGTTATATAACTTTATGATTTTCTTGCTTATCGTTCTGGGTTTTTCATGGGTTTAACGAAATCGATGAAATGTTCTTGTGGGTTCCTCTGCTGTTAATGAATATTGTATTTTAAATATTATATTTGTACTTTAGACCAACCCAACTGACCAACAAGTGTTTTTAGGTTACTCTTGCTGTCTGCAACATTAACGTTCGTGACCGGAGAAGAAAGACTCAGCAAACGCATTTGAATTTATATGCTACAGGTGAGTCCATAAGATCTTCATGCGATGCATTTAATTTCCTCGTCATGCATTTATTTTGCTTCTTGGATTTACTATGATACATTTATGACCAAAAGTGATTCTTTGTTATGCATTTAATGGGCAAGTTTCTTCGTAAAACAAAAAAAAAAAAAAAGAAGACCTAAGCGACATTGAGCATAAATATGCATTTTGAGTTGGCTTATTTTATATTCAAGTTTCAAATTTTTCAGATTATGTATGTTAAATCTTTCCATTTATAGGAATTCCACTAGGGATCACAGTTGGATAAATGCTTTACAGACGAATGTTGAATATAAGAATGGGGCGAGGGAATTTATAGAATTTGCTAAACAAAATGCCCATGATGATAGTGGGAAGTTTTATTATCCTTGTGTAAAATGTAACATCCTGAATTTTGAATCTAATATCTTGAACATAAACCTATTTTGGGAAGACTAGTAGGCTCTATTTTTGGAAAGTGATAAATTTGAAATCAGTATTTTGTGGGCCCCGTGAATAGTATTTACTATTCACGTATACGTTTTTACTATTTACAAATACGTATTTAAAAAATATATATATATATATATATGTTATTCGCAAATACGTATTTAATACTTGAAATTTGTGAAATATGAATAGTGTTCACTATTCACAAATACGTATTTACTATTTAAAAATACGGTATTTACTATTCCTAAATACGTATTTACTATTCATGCGGGACCCACAACCAAAATAATTCTTCCTCCCGACACAAAACTCTCGTGAAGTTTGAAAATTTTGTCAGCGGGACCCACTCAATAATAATTTATTATATTATATTATAATAATAAAATAATATATTATATTATTAAAACATTAAAATATTATTAAAAATTTTTAAAAAAATTGTTCACGAGGCGGCTGGAATGTCACGGGTTCTTCTTTTTATATTTTTGTTAAAATTACGTAAAACGACCCAGAGACGAAAATTACACTTAAAGACCCATTTTCCAACTATAAATAGACCTTCCATTTCATTTCATTCTTCACAACTTCTAAGAGCCATAGAGAGAGGAAGAGAGAGAGAGAGAGAGTATAGAGATATTAGCTTGAGAGTCTTATAATAGCTGATTGGTGATTCGGGTATTAGCAAGTAACAGGTAACTCTGAATATTCTTCCTTATACTTGTGAATTATGTATGATTATAAATTTGTTTGTTTACTATTTTGGCAAGAATATTTAGAAAATATTTATGGTTTTAAGATCTGGTGTGGGAACTTTGATTTGCAAATCTGCAGAGGTACTATTTATACGTACGTTACTATTCACGTATACCGTATTTACTATTCATTTTACTATTCACGTATACCGTATTTACTATTCATTTTACTATTCACGTATACCGTATTTACTATTCATTTTACTATTCACGTATACCGTATTTACTATTCATAATACTATTCACGTATACATACCGTATTTACTATTCACGTATACATACCGTATGTACTCTTCATTTTTACTATTCTTGTATATATACCGTATTTTACTATTCACAGATACGCATAGTATTTACTATTCATAAATACGCATATTGATGTATAAAACTTTATGGTATAATAATGCATTATTTTGAGTGAACATATTCATCATGGCGGTTGTATTATGATGGGTGGAGTAAGGAGGGATTTGAATGATAAGAATGATTTATGCCACCACTCGGTGCACAGTGGATGGTACTTGTTTCAGGGCCCCATCTTCCATGTTTTCCTCTGGCCGGGATTTCATTGGAGTTGTGGGACATGTGACACCTCCTTAGTTATTTTAAAGGAGGGGAGCCATAGTCCAGATTTAAGCTCTATACCTTTGGCCGGGTGTATCTTAAGATTTGGTGAGCTTGGAACAATTCAGTCAAATGAATAAGTTTCTATTGGACTATGTGTTAGCCTATGGCTCCAGTCAGCGGTATACGGATGGAGGTGGTATAAGGGAGGCTGCATACTGCATAATGCATTTCTGAACAGATCAAGGATTTGATAGACTGATGAATGATTTGTAAAGACATATGATGAGAACTTCTGAAAAAATATATTTATATATATAAAGTCATATTTTATATTGATAACTACTTTTACAAATAATCTTTGTAAGAGAAAGTATGGTATATATTTATATTTATGAAATAAGTTTATGCCTTTTTATCATACATTATTTACTTGTATGCGGTGGAAATATTTAGTAGTTACTGAGATGTGTAATCTCACCCCATATTATCATTTTTCAGGTGAATAACTTAGTAGAGATCAAGGGAATGCACCCATGGAGTGAGCTTTGTAGGCTCTTCTGTACTCCTTTAGTTTATGTTGTGTTATTTTATTTGCCATGAACCTAAAAGACTTCCGCATTTTAAAATAACTCTTATTTATTGGATTTATTTTGGCCCTGTATAAATGGATTTCTACCTTTGGTCATATTGTAAATATGTGTTTGAGTGTTGAATATCCTATATTTGGAGGTGTTACTAATATTTTGGCCAAGATTTTGGTATTGAAAATGAGGCGTTACATTTTTGGTATCAGAGCAAAGGTTCTGGCCAATCTGTAAATTTCCTATCAGTTTTCTAAATAAAAATTTTGAGGTCATGGCAAATTAAATATCATAACATGTGCATTTTCCTTTATAGCTTTGGATTCTTTTTACCAATTTTCTTGTGACATCCATGATAGGAGAAGAATGGGTTAATCAAAATATTCAAGTGATTGATAATGAGGATTTATGATTTGAGGATGTGATTGAGATTAAATTTCAGAGCTGCGTAGCGGAAGTTGGTAAGTATAAAATTTATTGAATATTGGATTCTGTAGGCCCAAAATTACTTTCTAGGATGAATATTTTTATTGGTGTCTAGGAAAGTGATTGAAAGACTAAGCCCCTATTTGATGTTTATTCAATTAGTTGCCGTTGTAAAAAAGTATGAAGAGATTTTCGCTAGATTTTCACTTACCTAGCTAATTTATATGAGTAACAGATGACAATACCATAACAGAATACAGGCATAGTCTTGATTATACAGAATAACTGGCTTAAGTTTGAATTTAATAAGATAAAGTTGAGTTTGGCAGGAAAACTCGAAAATCCTTATGAATCCTAGAATAAGAGATTACAAACATTAGCAAGAAGGCTAGACTATATTATTTCAAGCATCAAGAGCAACAGTTGGTACAATCCCACCACAAGCGTTGACCATCTCAAGTTTAAGTCTATTAATTTCTTCCTGAGCGGCTGCACTTGAGAGAGGACCATCAGAAGACATTGTTTTTCTCAATCTAGCTATTTGCCTCATAGTGCTTCGAATTTTTACATAAGGCCAATGCCTTATTCCTTCCCTATGGCATATTTTCATTAAGACATTTTTGCATAGACGAACTTGTTTAGCCGCTTCTTGTTGAGGTAAATGGAATAAGTCTCTAAGATCATTTATTGACATTGATGCAGCTCTAATATTTTGTTCAGCTCTTGATCGGTATGGATTACTAGGTATGGGGACTGAAGGATTATTATTTACAACCATGAGCCCTTTTCCTTTATTGGATATATTTTCTGTATTGGTTGGAAATGAACTATTAGGGAGTTCATTTTGATTTTTAGTCCATTCCAAACCAACACAGAGGGCCTCATAGTAGGCTGATAGGGGATCCGACACCAGGACATACCCTAAAGATTTTTTATTCAAACAATAATTTTCTAGAAAATGTTTGACATCATCTAAATTCTTCTTACCAAAGTCAAATACTTGAGGACTGGAAGAACCTCCTTGTACGTCCTGGTGAAAGACAGCGTGGCATATCATACCAATCCTCCCATGAACTTCAAGTTTATGGTATTGAAGTCCATTGGTATGAATAATCTCTCGTAGAACATGGCAGCAACCACATGAAAATGGATTAGTAGTCTCAGTCAAGGTAGAAGCAGGATTCCTTGGTTGAGAAGGTACCGTAGACTCCATAAGTTCTGCCACATTACGACACCTTTGGACAGGTCGCCTTGATGGACTTGCTTCAGATTCCTTTCTGTTAGTAGTGGTAAAAATAGAATCTTGTATCCTTGGAGGAGGAGTAGGAATGTTAATCGTTGAGGCAGATGAATGAACATTCATACTTACGGGATTTTGGGGAAGTAAAGAAGAATAAGGGTATGATGCATTGTTTGACAAATCAGACAACATGTTAGTCTGATAGTCATGAAGTAAGGCTTCAAGAAAGAAAGGGTTGAATGAATCGGAGACTGGAATAGAGTTACTTGAACCGGCCATGTTTAAGGATAATGTGGAAGGTTATAGTGAAGGTTACGATCGGAGAGGAAATGAATATGTGGAGGTTTTGTGAAGTTTAAGAGAACGTGAAACATTTACTCTTTCTTTACTCTATTTATAGCTGGGCTAGCAACGTCTATATTTTGTTAAGCAGCATCGGATTCTCATCTGTCGTTAGCTCAGAATCATGTAGACTTTGTTGTTATGCAGAAAATTTTATGGCACCGCACCCTAGTGCACCCTAGCCACCGTTAGGGGTCGCAGTTTCCTAGACCTTTGCAGACAGAAATCGCTATGGCATTTATTGCTAGCTGTGTTTTCAAGAAATTAAGTTTGGACGTTTATACGCGCATTTATCTAAGAAATCTGTCTTGGATGTGCAGCTGACTCAAGATGTCGGAATTGACATTTGAAAATAGGATTTTAAGCGTAAGCGTGCTAAGGTGATAGTAATCTTGGGAAGGGTGACTTCCTAATAATATTAGATGAACCGGAGAGAATCCGAAGATTTGAAATGATGATGAGTTGTGCCAATTAACCCGAGAGCATTCTTCACTCTCTGAGTATCCGAAGAACTCTATGAATTTGTCACAGATAATTCAAAGACTAAGGTTTTTGGATAAACATGTTGGAAGATCGATGGAAAGGTATGAAATGGTGATCCTTAGGAATGCCAGTAAGATGTTAGAATGAATATAGTAAATGTTGAGGATAGGCTTTAATTTAATCTAAGCTGAAATAGAACTTAAGAACGAAATGAGCCTTTGTGATATTGCAGGTTGAGGTAGAATTAGAACCTTGTGAATGCTGCTGAGGTTGTAGATAGTCTTCGTATAATCCAAGAATTAGATTAGGAATTGTGAATCATGATCTTAGTATGTATAATGGGTATTTTTGGGGAAACACGAATTATCAGTTGATGTTGAGGTTATAAGAATCAAATTGTAAACTTGACTATTAATGTCTGGGAATATTTGAGAATAGACTTGAATTCAATCTGAGTTAAGATAGTATGTCTAATTATGAAAGTATGAAATCCGGTGATTTATGTTACAATATTAGTATGTTATTTGGGTGTGATTAATAGATAACTATGAGAGGAACAGATGATATTTAGTATATGTCTTTGAGATACTAAGGATTGAATTCGAATCATGTGAACAATGCTGAGATTGTGAGAATAATATTTGAATGTTTTAGATCTTAGTCTAGGAATTGTGAAACATGAATGTTCTATGGATATTATTGAGGACACATGATATCTCTGTCTTGCTGATATTGAAGTTCTAAGAGTTGATTTGTAATTTGACAATTATCATTTTTGGGGAAAGTTTGAGGATAGTTCTTAAATGATATAAGCTATGGAGTATGATGAATCTAGTATGAATAATCGGGGTTTTAGAAATAGGATGATGAATCTGAAAGTTGGTAGGGGATCTAGAGGGTTGCTACTAGTAGAAATGTAATATAACAGTTCAACTTAACAGTTGTATTGATTCTTTAGGAGACTGAATTGATTGAATAAATTGAGATATTAGAATATGGTATTAATTGATTTGAGAGAAATAGGGAACAAAATGTGATACCAACATGTATAAGGTGTTCAGAGATTGCCAACTGTTTAACTAGCATAGGAAATGATCTTGATAATAGAATCTTTCTTTAGAAATAATGAATTGAGTGTTTCATGGATGAGTTGAGTAGAATAAGTTGGAACCTGGAATGTATTCGGAGTTGGTGACTATTTAAAATAGTTGCTAGGTCCCTGAGTATTTGAATTTTGAACTTACCAATGCACTTGCTGTGTTTGGAAATTTTTACGCAATATTTACAACAGGATTTAAGACCAGTTTGTAATCGACATTTATAAACTATGATGTCTCATGGAATGAATCCTTGCGAAATTCGAACAAGAATTGACTTTTACATTATGATTGTGGTGGAAGGTGTACAAGCTAGAAGAGGTTGGAAACTGTTGTGGATATACTTAGTTTGCGGAATCTTGCCAAATGTACTTGTTTTTGAATTACTTGCCATTGGTGAAAGCTAGATTTAGTAAGTAAGTATTTTCTTAAACTTGAATTGAGGAAGCACGGGTATAGGATAGACGAGCAGAGGCTTGAAGCGGTAAGACCCGTTGAGCTAGTTTGCATATGGTGGTATCTCTAGGCTATAAGACTTATGTGCCCAGTATTGTGTTTGTTGCCTATCATGGTAACATTAGACCTGTATGTCTAAAGTTTATCTTAAGGTTGGCAGAATAATCAGATTATATCATGTTGTGGTTATTATGGCCTGAGGGTAACTTCTTAAGCTGTAAGATCTGAATATCCAGTGTCGTGGTAATACAATGAAATAAGCAGAAAGGAAGAATGAACTGGCCTGTGAGGCCAGTGTAACCAAGCGCTCAAATAAGGAACTAGTGGATCCTGTGTCTGAATATTACTTTGGGTACAGGATGAACGAAAATTGTGTTGTGTGCTTGGTGAGCATGTTTGGGAAAGAGATAGGACTTAGGGATAATATGATATATAAAGCTGAGTCGGAGCGGATTGTTGATGCGGGGGATAAGCAATTGAGGAACAAGGCTATTAGCTTGTAAAGGTTGTGTGTAAAGGAATGGCTCCCGGAGATGCTACTTGGGAAACGGAGGAGAGCATGCGACAAACCTATCCTCATTTATTTAAATAGGTTAGAATTCTTATTATAGCGAAATTTTGAGGACAAAATTTTCTTTTAGGAGGGGAGAAATGTAACATCCTGAATTTTGAATCTAATATCTTGAACATAAACCTATTTTGGGAAGACTAGTAGGCTCTATTTTTGGAAAGTGATAAATTTGAAATCAGTATTTTGTGGGCCCCGTGAATAGTATTTACTATTCACGTATACGTTTTTACTATTTACAAATACGTATTTAAAAAATATATATATATATATATATATGTTATTCGCAAATACGTATTTAATACTTGAAATTTGTGAAATATGAATAGTGTTCACTATTCACAAATACGTATTTACTATTTAAAAATACGGTATTTACTATTCCTAAATACGTATTTACTATTCATGCGGGACCCACAACCAAAATAATTCTTCCTCCCGACACAAAACTCTCGTGAAGTTTGAAAATTTTGTCAGCGGGACCCACTCAATAATAATTTATTATATTATATTATAATAATAAAATAATATATTATATTATTAAAACATTAAAATATTATTAAAAATTTTTAAAAAAATTGTTCACGAGGCGGCTGGAATGTCACGGGTTCTTCTTTTTATATTTTTGTTAAAATTACGTAAAACGACCCAGAGACGAAAATTACACTTAAAGACCCATTTTCCAACTATAAATAGACCTTCCATTTCATTTCATTCTTCACAACTTCTAAGAGCCATAGAGAGAGGAAGAGAGAGAGAGAGAGAGTATAGAGATATTAGCTTGAGAGTCTTATAATAGCTGATTGGTGATTCGGGTATTAGCAAGTAACAGGTAACTCTGAATATTCTTCCTTATACTTGTGAATTATGTATGATTATAAATTTGTTTGTTTACTATTTTGGCAAGAATATTTAGAAAATATTTATGGTTTTAAGATCTGGTGTGGGAACTTTGATTTGCAAATCTGCAGAGGTACTATTTATACGTACGTTACTATTCACGTATACCGTATTTACTATTCATTTTACTATTCACGTATACCGTATTTACTATTCATTTTACTATTCACGTATACCGTATTTACTATTCATTTTACTATTCACGTATACCGTATTTACTATTCATAATACTATTCACGTATACATACCGTATTTACTATTCACGTATACATACCGTATGTACTCTTCATTTTTACTATTCTTGTATATATACCGTATTTTACTATTCACAGATACGCATAGTATTTACTATTCATAAATACGCATATTGATGTATAAAACTTTATGGTATAATAATGCATTATTTTGAGTGAACATATTCATCATGGCGGTTGTATTATGATGGGTGGAGTAAGGAGGGATTTGAATGATAAGAATGATTTATGCCACCACTCGGTGCACAGTGGATGGTACTTGTTTCAGGGCCCCATCTTCCATGTTTTCCTCTGGCCGGGATTTCATTGGAGTTGTGGGACATGTGACACCTCCTTAGTTATTTTAAAGGAGGGGAGCCATAGTCCAGATTTAAGCTCTATACCTTTGGCCGGGTGTATCTTAAGATTTGGTGAGCTTGGAACAATTCAGTCAAATGAATAAGTTTCTATTGGACTATGTGTTAGCCTATGGCTCCAGTCAGCGGTATACGGATGGAGGTGGTATAAGGGAGGCTGCATACTGCATAATGCATTTCTGAACAGATCAAGGATTTGATAGACTGATGAATGATTTGTAAAGACATATGATGAGAACTTCTGAAAAAATATATTTATATATATAAAGTCATATTTTATATTGATAACTACTTTTACAAATAATCTTTGTAAGAGAAAGTATGGTATATATTTATATTTATGAAATAAGTTTATGCCTTTTTATCATACATTATTTACTTGTATGCGGTGGAAATATTTAGTAGTTACTGAGATGTGTAATCTCACCCCATATTATCATTTTTCAGGTGAATAACTTAGTAGAGATCAAGGGAATGCACCCATGGAGTGAGCTTTGTAGGCTCTTCTGTACTCCTTTAGTTTATGTTGTGTTATTTTATTTGCCATGAACCTAAAAGACTTCCGCATTTTAAAATAACTCTTATTTATTGGATTTATTTTGGCCCTGTATAAATGGATTTCTACCTTTGGCCATATTGTAAATATGTGTTTGAGTGTTGAATATCCTATATTTGGAGGTGTTACTAATATTTTGGCCAAGATTTTGGTATTGAAAATGAGGCGTTACATAAAATGTTTGAATGAGATGCGACTAAGTCCTGAAATTATACACACACATTTAATTTTTGAAGAATTTTGTAAGACTTATGCAGTATGAGTATGGTATGATGAAAAAATGCCAAGTGAGTCTCAACATGGAAAAGTGACATTTGATGATAATGACACGGATATGGATGATCGCATAGAGAACATTATTCATGATATAGGAAAAGAAGCTTAATTTATCAATCACATGCATATGGTACTGTGTGCAGTGATATAAAGACCCTGCTATACCCTAGGTGTAAAAAATACCAATTGTTAAATGTTGTATTGAAATTGGTAAACTTGAAGGCACGTCATAGATAGAGCTACATGAGACCAATGAGAGAAAATGAGAAATAAGATAAGGAGAATATCTCATTCCAAAAAAACCCATTTCACTTCCAAGAACTCAAACCCCACAAGTTCTTCGAGTCTTCACCACCAACGAGGTAATCGAGAGAGTGCCAAAAAATTAGAGTGATACTGGTATGGCCGTGAGCGAGAGGAAGAAGGAAACAAGAAGATAAGAAAAGGAAATTTCCGAATTCGAATCAGGTCGTCACTTGGTTCACTGTGAAAGACACAATACCCCCCAAAGAAAGACGAATAAGGAAGAAAGTGCGTGGAGGTTTACTTTATTTTTTCCCAAAGATCCAAGGGAATTCATTAGCTGTTGTTAAACACCATTTGTGATAATTGATTAACAATAGAAAATAATAGTGACATTTTTGTATTGTTTTCCAAACAGCTCGAGAAATTTAAAGGTGAAATCACGTAAACGCGTGAACATTGCAATAGGATATATCGTCAATATAAGATGGAACAGGGACCGGGGCAATGGCGTGAGCAACGGTGAGAGCGATAGCATGAGCAACAGGGATCGGCGATCAGACTCCAAGGCAAAAGTGAGAGCAACGACGATGGAGATAGTGGCGATGGTACGAAGGGAAGAGTCCTAATTGCCATGATGCAGAGCATAAGAACTGATTTGACGAAAAACCTTAGTCGCCTCAGGGTCAAATCACAATTTACCACGAATTAAAATGCAATATAGTGCAAACAACTCGGGATCGTTCTCTTATCAAGGAGCCTTTTATTTTGAATTCCCTAAGTTAAACTAAGTGCTAAAAACATGGTTAGAAGAGGGGTTTTGAAACTGGTTTTCTCTAAACTAAAATTCATAAAAATAAAGGAACTAATTCTATTCTTTTTGGTATTTTTTTTGGAAAAATAGTGAAGAATGCTTTGGATTAAAAGGAATTAATTATAGATGCTCTTGGTAATGAAGAAGATGGCTATCATTGCTAAAAAAATATATGGGAGTTAATTTTTCACTAAGTCTAAAGAACAACCCTAAGATAACACTTGAGTCCAATAATCCCAATTAATAGTAGCTCCTATAAACATAGCAAACTACTACCTTTTGAAACATTGTTAAAATCCACTTAATGTGTAATTTAAATTGGGATGATGTAAATTGTTCTTCTAAATTTGAATGTTCTAACGAACCATTCAGATACTCAAATCAACTATGATTATTAATCATAAACATGAAAGCAAACATAATTTCATCAAGCATATAAAGAAATATGGACATTTAAACATCAAAATAATCATCCAATTTAACTCACAATATTCAATCTCCAAGGACACATAACAGTCATCCAAGTCTCACAACTACATAATGATAATCCTAAACAAGGAAATCAAATATATAATCTAAGCAAAAGATTGAATTAAATAACTCCTCTTTGAAGAACAAAAGCTCAAGCCACAATTCCTCATCACCAAGAAGGAAAAGATTTAGCCACAAACAGCCAAGGGACACCACACTATCTGCACAGATGATCCAGCCATGATACTGACTCCAAGAGAGGAGGAGAGGTCAATGAAAATGGCGAAGGTGATGGTGGGATTTTTTTTTTTTTTTTGGTCTTCTCTGGTAGCTGGTTCAATGGAGAGGGACGGTGGTGATTAGGAAGGTGAATGAAGATCAAGCTATGGAAGGCGATGGCTGAATTATGACTGGTGAGGCTGACGGTGGACAAGGAAGAAGAATGATGAAGGCGTTGGTGGAGTGGAGATTGAATGGCAAAGGTGAGATCAGGGCGTGAAGGTTCTGTCGTGCGTCAATGTCCAATCCCCATCCTTCGGCGCTGTTCCCCAATTTAATTCATTCCCAAAAACCCTCAGCCGCTATCTGGATCCCCCTCAGCCCTCACGGGTCCAGCTCGGTTCTCCAATTAATTCCAAAATATGACATCGAAACCCAACTTCAAAACGCACGGTTTAATGCTCATTATTTTCCCTTAGCTCCTTCACGCGCGTCTTTTCTCACTATCAGGTCTGGATCTGCATAATAATGATACCAAAAAGAATCTGACTTAAAAGAAAAAAGCCAAAACGCTGCAGTTTCCGTATTGGTCCTTCTCTGACAGTGATTTCATTTTAGGTCCTTCTCTGATATGCATTCTGGTCCCTCTCTGACATGCTTTCAGTTTTAGGTCCTTCTCTGACAGTAATTGAGGTCCTTCTCTGACATTAATTCTGGTCCTTTTAAAATTCCTAGAATGCAAAATTAAGCATAAGGTAGCATCAAAAGTACTATGAATCATTTGCATAGGTAGTTAATAAATTATAACCTTTTTACCCCTAATTTTACTTAATTCAATGCCAATGTCCATAACTCAAATTAGTGCTTAATCATGCAATAATATCCCAGAAAATACATTAAGAATCCCAATTTTATTATTAAGAATCATATAAAAAATATGGTTCAATCAAGAACGGAAGCCTGAATGAGAGAGGGAGAGAGATGAAGTCATAGATGGACGTTAGTTTCACCTTAATGTCATTGTGCTCAATTAATATTTTAAAAAGTTGATTGGTATTTAAGGTTCAGTTAAAAGTTAATTGTGGTGGATGCTTCTGAGCCAATAGTTTATTGGTAAAATTGTTCCTTAACCCTTTTTAACCTCATTAAATCTACCTTAAAATTTAACAAATTTTCAACTTTATTCTTATTTTTTTCTTGCCAAAATTAAAACTTTAGCTTTATTTAATGTATATCATATCCCAATAAGAACAAAGTCTACAAAATGAAAAATGAAGAATAAAATTGTACATTCATATAATCATATGAAAAAAAATTAATGATGAGATTTATAAATAAGTCAAAAAAAATTCTGTCTCTTTACCTTATAATTTTTTTTGGGAAAATCTCACACTCAGATCTCAAGAATTAGAAAAAATATCAAAAAAGCCTTATTGTAGATTCATTTATCAAAAAAGTCTCTAGTGATCTTATTGACATAGACAAACTTGTCAATTGTTACTTTATGACTTATCAATATAGTCATATACACTTGTCAACAGAAGTTGTTTTAGTTAACATAGATGAGCTTGTCAAAGACCACTCTAGACTTATCAATAATCATATATACTTGTCAATGGAAGCTACTTCAATTAACATATATGAGTTTGTCAATGATCACTCTTTGACTTATCAATATAATTACATGCATTTGTGAATAATGTAAGCTCACATTTAAAATCTGTATCACTAGGATTCCCGAGAAATTTTTTATAGAAGAATCTACAATTAAACTTTTTTTATATTTTTTCTTGTCCTTAGGATTTATGTGAGATTTTCCCAAATTTTTTGCCGGCTCTTTGCCTTATAAAAAAGATGATAAGAGGAGTTCAATATTTATTAAAATGGCTCCAATATGAGGATTCACCCCCTATTTTAAATTTTACCATTGAATAAGTGTTTACAAATTGAGGAAATGGGATAATAAAGTGCATTTAATGAAATCATTATTATAGAATTTATTGTTTACCACTTCATTCCCTACAATTTTTTTAAGTTTTAACTTTACCAAAAATTTTCTTTCTACATTTACAAATTATTATTTGACCTAGCTCTCCTCTTTCTAATGAGAATCAAATAAATAAAAAAATCACTGACGACTTTCTATTAGATAGCAATGGAAGCTATGAGAGACGTATTTATTTATTTATTTTTTGTTAATCACAAAGCATAAATTTATATTGAATTATTCCCAAAATCAATATAAATTTTTAATTTTATTAAATTATCAAAACCTCTCACTTCTATTTTTACCATGAAAATTTCTCTTTATTTTTAATAAGTGAGTCTTATGTTTAGAACCGAAAGAATTAATAAGCAATGCATTTATATAGTTCAGGTAATAGACAGAAAGAAACATCAAATCAATGGCCTAGTTGGATGGGTGATGTGTGTTGCTTTTGTCACTAAAGCAATCAATTAAACTAGGGCATAATTTATTATGTAGTTTAGGGTCAACCTAGTCATTCTCTTAAGGAGTAAGTTGTGGGTTTTTTTTAGGACTGACTTTGAAGTGATAAAAAATGCAATGGAATGGAATTGAACCTAAACTAGAATACAAAACACTACTATTTATATTCAATTAAACTAACAAAATGTAAGATGAAAATGATTCTAAAACCTATATAGAAATTAAACTAATCTATATGCAATTGAATGCAATTTTTGAGGGGCTTTTGTTATGGGAGAAAAATTAAAATCCTAAGAAGAAGATTGATTACAAGAAAATCAAACGATAAAGATCTAGTTCAATTATGATAATGAAGGGGACAATTTAGGATTCACATGGAGTTAACTTTCTTGGCCCAAATTAATTAATTAGACCAAAGGAAAATTAGTGAAAGATTGGAATTAATGAATTTAATTACTTAATTGAAACATAGGAAACCCGCAAGTTCAATAACACTTATTACACTAAAAAACTCATAATGAAATAAGAGTGGCTAATTAAACTCATAATGAAATAAGGGTGGCTAATTAAACTCATTAAAAACCAATCACGGTTAATTTCTAAATAAATTTAGAATCTTGTTTATAATTATCTAATTGAACAACTAGACAATTTATCAACCCAATTAAACAATTAAGACGATAAACCAAATTGACAATTGAATTAATAATGAAAACTCAATTAATTATTCAATTGACAATTTAAAGGTTGCAAACAAAACTCCAGCAATTATCTCAAGCATAAAAAAACTTTAAATTATCAATCTCATTCAAAAGAAATATGTTTACCATTTAAAATTAGACTGTTCTCAATTAACACAACTCAAAATCCTTTAAAATTAAATAATTTCAAGTTTTGAATTAAAAAGATAAAAAGAACTACCCTTGTGATTTTCAAGTATAAGTTCTAAGCCCTAATTTCCTCCATATTCCTCCTAAGTTAACTCGCAACTAGCTTAAGTTTCCATGGAAATTGTCCTCCCTCCAAACTCTAACAATTCGTCCTAGCCATGAGGGAATAATTAATGAATATAGGCTTAGACACATGCCTTTGCGTGGCTGTGCGTGAGTGGAAGAGAGGAGAAAGTAATGGATATGATCAGATGACTGTGCTCCAATGACTCTAGTGGCCGCGTCTCGGTGAGCGTGTGTCCGTCTCAATCTCGCGGCTAGGTTAATTAATTGGGAGGAAGCGAGGACTTTTGGGTACCAATTTAAGCCCAGTATAATTTTAAAAACCCAATAAAATTACACCATTAGATTTCTTTTTAGTTTCCTTAAAAAATTATACACCATAGAATCTTCTAATATAATAAAATTGTGATCTATCATATATTTAAAAATATTATTTAATCACAAGATGGCAATTAGAAGATTAAAATTTAATCTCAATAATCTCATAATTAATTCAAATTTATATTATTTCTTAAAATTGGTTAACAATCCAAATCTTATCTAATAATTCCAAATTAGTCTAAAATAGTTTCCAAAATAAATGATTAAGAAGGGATAAAATATATGAAAATTGAGTTTTATCGATGGGTCATGCCCAGTGGATTGCTAAAGATTGTTAAAGTTTCGTTGGATGGTCTTGCCTACAGGATTCAGCAATTGTGGGAGATTTTAGATTATGAGAATCATAGTGATGATGATTTCGATCCGGGCTGAAGACTACCTATTCATTTTAAACATGTTGCTTCTAGTGATGTATCTTCTTTTAGTTTCGCTTCTGTTTAGTTTTGCACATTATGATAGGTTCTTATTCGTTTAATTTGATTTTATCAGACGGGTAAAGGCCTTGTACTGGTTGATTTAGTAACTCGTAACAAGTCTAGAGCAAACGAACTTAGGCGGTTGATAAAATAGAAATCATCTTTTAAAGAGATGACTCAGTGGTTGATAGCCCAAACGGATGACTCCCATGTCAAACCTTATGAAGAAGCTGTGGGTGCTCTTTCATAAATACTTCAGAGGTAAAAATCACCTTTAACCTAAAAGATAACACCACACAGTATAGTTCTCAATAGAGATCTCATCTTCCTTTGATCCTGAAAAGTAACCCAAAAAAGAAGAAGAAGTTTTATCTTCTTATCGCGGAGGAACCGAGAAACCTGCTGTTTCGGTGAATCTACTTTCAGTTCTGTCTTTTGATTTCTGTGGCGTCAAACCTTCGGGTAAACTAGAACTAAGAACTTATATTTTTATATTTTAAAATTAGATTTCAAAAAAAAAAAAAAAGGATAGATATGGCTTTTGGCCGTTGGAAGAAAATGGATGAATTTGAAGCACGGACCGAGAAGGAGACTGAACGTATGATTAGTTTCGTACTGATTACATTTTCATACACTTAAGTGATTCAACAAGCCAAAAGTATTTCACAAGCTTTCTTTGCATACATTTGAATAAAAAAAACACACACACACACACATGTATATATATATGTGTAATTAAGTAATCACGCGTATATGTATGTGTAGTATATGCAAGCCCGAACTGGGTGTTCCGACGTATGCTGTGGACTGAGCTCTTTCAATTCAAGGATTCGATATCGGGACCTTGGTGCATCGGGGGCGACTTTAACGCCACAGTCTTTGCGGAGGAATGACGATCTTGTGCGCACTCAAAGACTACAGCAGATAATGAGTTTGTCAGATGGATTGATGATATGAATCTGGTTGATTCGGGTTTTGAGGGGCCATTGTTCACATGGAAGTGAGGTAGTACGAAAGCTCGCTTAGATCGATTGCTAGCCAATGAAACTTGGTGCTTTAAGTTTAGTGATGCGAGAATTCTTCATCTTCAATTCTACAAATCTAATCATTGATCGGTTTTGCTGCGACTGGTGGGGACTTCTTCATATGATCAGGTTGAATGACCATTTTGTTTTATTGCTTCATGGGTCCATCATGATAAATTCCATGACTTGGTTCAAAGCGAGTAGAATCCCGATAGAGGATGGGGCACGAACATAGAGAGCTTTGCACATGCTTGTCGTCGGTGGAATAAGGAAGTTTTTGTTAATATCCAAAAGAGGAAAAGTCTCCTCCTTCGGAGGTTGGATGGAGTAAATAGAGAATTGGCAAGAAAGGGAAGTCTTAAGGACTTAGAAGACCTTCAACAAAATTTATGGCTTGAGTTGGATGAAGTTTTGACCCAAGAGGCTCTTCTTTGGGCCCAAAAAGATAGAGTGAACAGGTCGGTAGAGAGCGATAGGAACTCTAGATGGTTTCACATGTAGGGTACTAGTCGAAGGAAGAAGAACTGTATCGATGCTATCTGTTCAAGTGATGGGAACTGGTGCTTCAATGAAGCATTAATTTAAGTTCAAGCTACTGAGTACTTCTCCAGTCTATTCAGAGAAGAGGATGGGTTACAGGCCGATCTTGATTGTGATATCTCCAACCCTAAGCTTTTGGAGATGCATGAACGAGTTTGTGTCAGGGAAGTGGATGAAGCTGAGATTAAGGATGCGCTGTTTAGCATGAGGCCTTTGAAATCACCAGGGTCGGATGGTTTCAACCCTCTGTTCTTCCAGCATCAATGGGAGACCGTTCGAGAATCTGTGGTGCATTTTGTGAAACAAGCTTTTCATCATCCGAAGCGGGTTCGCGATGTGAATGGTACTCTTATTGTCTTGATTCCTAAGAAGGAGCATCCTGAGACTTTCAGAGACCTCAGACCAATTAGCCTTTGTAATGTGATTTACAAGGTTATTACCAAGGTTGTGGCAAACAGAATGAAAGGCTTCATGACGTATGTCATCTCCCTAAACCAATGCAGCTTTGTTCCAGGACGGTTTAGTTTGAATAATATTATCGTGGCCTAAGAGGTGATTCATTCTACGTGCACGATGGGAGGGAAGAAAGGGTTTATGGCAATAAAGATTGATTTTGAGAAGGCTTACGATCGTGTGAACTGGAAGTTCCTTATTAAATGCCTTCAAGAGTTGAAACTTCCCTTGAACTTTATCCAGTTGGTGGAGCAGTGTGTTAACACTGCGAACTTGCAGCTTTTGTGGAATGGGAGTAAGGCTGACCTTTTCAATTCTTCACGGGGTGTCCGTCAAGGTGACCCAATCTCACCTTACTTATTTGTGATATGTATTGAGAAGCTTGCACATATGATTCAAGAAAGGATGGAGAGGGGCCTCTAGAAACCTATCAGGCTCACAAAGATGGGTCCGCCGATGTCTCATCTGTTTTTTGCTGATGACATCATTTTGTTTACAGAAGCTTCAATGCAGCAAGCGGAGATGGTACGTGATTGTCTGGCTCTTTTCTGTGATTCCTCAGGTTTGAAAGTGAATTCCGCAAAGACTCGAGTTTTCTTCTCAGAGAATATTAATCACATTAGGAAATCTGAGCTTAGCAATATCCTTGGGTTTTCTCTAACATCGGATCTCGGGAAGTACCTAGGAGTACAGCTTCATCATAAAAGGGTTGTGAAGGAATCATTTCAAGCAGTTGTTGATAAGGTTAAAGACAGGCTAGCTCGATGGAAGGCTAATTCATTCTCTCTAGCAGGAAGGGCCACACTCATATCTGCGGTGTCCTCTGCAATCCCCGCATATACTATGCAAAATTCCATCTACCGACCAGTGTATGTGATGACCTGGATAAGCGGAATCGTACTTTCTTATGGGGTAGTTCAGTGGAGAGCAAGAAGACCCATTTGGTTGCTTGGGATGATGTGTGCAAAGAGAAGAGGCGTGGTGGCCTGGGGCTATGGCATGCGAAAGTTCATAACCAAGCCTTTCTCATGAAATTGGGATGGCATCTTATCACTCACAGAGATGCCCTTTGGGTCAAAGTGGTTCGAGATAAATAAAAATGTGGGGAGGATCTTCTTCCTCATATCACAAAACAGCGCCCTGGTTCGAATATGTGGTCTGGCATTAAGAAGACATGGCAGTCGGTGCTGGGAGGAATAGTCATTGATAGAGAGACTAACTCAGTAAAGTGGAAGTGGGAGAGACATGGCAATTTTACAGTTAAATCCGCTAATCATGCGCTATCAGGGGATGATCAGGATCTGGGGCTTGATTGGAGTGGCTTATGGAAAGTTAGAGCACCCCAGCGATGCAAGACTTTGCTATGGCTAGCAGCTCGTCAGTGCTTGCTTACAAATGCGAATCGAAAGTGAAGAGGGCTGGTTGTGGAAGCAAGCTGTGCGCTCTGTGGGCACTCATGTGAAGACTCTATCCACGTGTTTCATGATTGCACTCATTCTAAAGCTATTTGGAGGAAAGTGGTACCCCCAACAAGATGGAGCTGGTTCTGTAATCTCAGCTTTTCCGATTGGGTGTGGAGGAATATAAGGGGTAGATCTGAAGAAAGATGTCGATGGGCTTCAACATTTACGATCCTATGTTGGTGGTTGTGGCGCCGCAGGAACTTACTTATTTTCGAGAAGTGGACCCCGAATGACAGCCTTATTGCAAGTACAATAGCAATGGTGGATTGTTTGACATGTACCAAAGATCGTCTTGTAGGGACGAAGATTCAGGGGGGCGCGGTGAACCCCTAGCTGTGAGTCATGGCGCCCGCCAGAGGAAGATTGGGTGAAGGTGAATATTGATGGAGCATATTCGAGAGCCACGGCGAAGAGTGCAGAAATTTGGGGGTGTCTCCTTAGTCTTAGAATGGCATGGGATATGGGGTTCAGGAAAGTCTGGATGGAGACTGATTCCATGGATTGACGTGACCTGATTGTGTGTGAACCTGGGAGGAACCACAGGGACGCTGACCTCCTTATGGAAGTCTGAGCCCATCTGGATAGGGATTGGACAATGAAGCTCACCTTTGTGCCTCGTTCGTGTGACCAAGTAGCGGACTACTTAACTAAGACAGGTGTGGATAATCGTCAGGGATATCATGAAATATATGTTTCGTCGGATAACCTTCAGGGTTTGATTTGCAAGGATTGGAATGGTTGTAATGCTTCTTTAGGTATTAGTTGAGGTATCTGCTTTGTATCCAAGAAAAAAAAAAAAGAAAGAAAGAAAGAAGAAGTGTGAGCATCGCTGTACAGATCTCCGATCACTGTGATTAATTATTTTAATGTAAGATAAGATGATGGAATATTAAAAATAAATACCCCCGATAGATCGAAATCAGAACTAGCTAGCCGCACCTCTGGGCAATAATCTACAAATACCATAACCACTAGGTGCCATATAAAATTAAATACTAACAAAAGGAAATCTCTGTGCCATAAAATTAAATACTAACCAAAGGAGATCTGTCTGTATATATATTCTCTATTATTTTGCTCTCTTCTTTCTTTGTTTTTTTTCCTACTTATGTTATAGGAGAAGTGTTTTCTCATGTCACACACACATAAAATAGTGAGACCTACACACACACACACACATATATATAATTAGCATTATAAATATATGTGGGTCTCATTATTTCATATGTGTGCAGGAATCTTCTTCTTGTCATGCAACATGAGAAGTTTAAACCTCATATATATATATATATATATATATATATATATATATATATATATATATATATATATATAATAGCTAGGTATATGCAAATTAAACCTGTGTCTGAGATTGAGTAGTAGTAGGATGGAGGAGAAGAAACTTGAGCATGCTAGTTGAGCGGGTCCTACATTTTTCAACACATGAGTACTGCTGTTTATTGATTAGATTGCCATTAATCATTATTATAAAATTGTTTGTATCAAGATAAGCTTTCAGGTTATATGACTTATGATTAAGATAATTAGCTTAATTAGCTTTTTGGTTCTGCTCACTTATAGTTTTAACTGTATCAATTTAATTTGTGTAAATGCGTATAGAATGGGAGTTCATAAACATGTCACAGGAAAATGCTCCTTTAATTGTACCTCCCTGTGTACCCCTAAATGATATTTTAAAGCAAACGTTGTCATTATTTTGAGAAATCGGCATTGAAAACATCATTTTGACTCTCTCTAACCCATATATGTACACTTCTAAACGTGTTTTTCTCATATGAGATCTGATAACAGGTGAAATTCTAAGTCAAAAAGCTTAACCCTATATTTGGATTATGAGAAAATTAAGGGAAAAAAATACTAAGAAAAAGGAAAACTCCAAAAAATGGTACTCTCTCTAGTCGTTAATATAAGAAGTTATTGGGGAATTGATTTTGATCCTAAATATAAAATATAGTTTTTTATATTTTTCAATCTTTTCTTAATTTATCCCTATTGAAACTCTTTTAATAATAATCAAGGAGAAGAGAGAATAAGAAAAATTAAGGAAGATAACTAAGGTGTTTCACAAAAGACACATATAATATAAATTGATGTAATTAACTTCCTTAATCTAATCAAATTGAATAATTATGTCTTATATTAAAGATCAGATAAAGTACATATTTTCACTAGTTTTGGAAGTTTTGCTTTCAAGTATTCCGCATGATATTTTCTCCCCCACTTTTCTCTCAATCCAAAACATATAGCTTTTGGGCAGAGAAATGCTCCAGTAACTTCTCTCCGCACCTCGTCTCTATTTAATATCTCTATATATCGTTGAGTCAAGTTTCAAATGGGAGCCACACCTTGGAATTATGTGGCCACATGCACATCTAGATCGATGGCTCGGGGGCGCCGGGCGGGTCCCCAAGAAGCATTAAAATGCGGGCGGTTGATTAATACAACAAAAATGTTCACACCCTTTTTTTTTTGTCTTTATATTCTTTGTCTATTTCATTTTTTTTACCTGTCCTTTGTCGTTTTTTGTATTCATTAATTCTACAAGTATTAAATCATGATACTCTCTTGTCCTTTGTGGAAACTTTTTTTGTCCTAAATATCAATTTTATCCATACTTAAGTCTTGTTGGGATTAAAAAAAAGAGTAAGAGCAAAGAGGGATCAGATGAAAATTGATGGGTAAATGTAGAGAAAGATAATTTTAATAAGAGTATTTTTTTTTAAAAAAAATATCAATTTGAAGCATATTTAATTACTTAACTGCCATCCCTTAATATATGAGAGAATTAATTAAAATGAATTTACCAATAATAAGAAAAAGAGTAGTATGTATGATTATTTACAAGAGTATTTTTAGACAAATTTGTGTTTCCCATAAATTAAGCTGCTTTACCTAACATTGTAAATATAAAATCATGTACATGGCTGTTGGGAAGTTATAAGAAAAGTAACTTGAACATTAACATATGATACATTCCATCCAAGCTATAACATAAATCATTTTCAATCGTTATCTCATCATCATAATAAAGAAATATCGGTTCTGTTATAAATTTTTTTATAAAAAATATTTTTACTTCTATTTATAAGGTTTTTATAAAAGAATCGCATTTAAATATCAATTATCCAAGTAAAATTGATAATTAAGTATTAATTACTTATCAGGTGAGTTATATTATGAAGTGAATGTTTGGTAATTTCTGAAATCGTATTTCAAAAGTTATTTTCTGTCAATCAAATCCAAATTTCTTTTTTGATAAAAAAAAATCAAAATTTCTTTCACATATTTTCCTCATAAATTATAAAAACTATTTTCTTAAAAAAAAACTAATCCAAGTAAAATAATCTTCCTGCAATTGACTTATGTGGACCCGTTTATAATGACCTGTAAGAGGGCACTTTCTAGGGCCAAGGTGATGCAACCAGAGCCGCGGATGAAATCCACGGTTGGGTTATTTCTGCCAAGAGGAAGGAAGAAACAAGAAAGCATCTATTGCTCCGTTTTTTATTTATATATATATCTATGCCCTCAAAACTTTTCCCTAAGGTCTCTCTGTAGAGAAAAGCCTGCGTCTAAGAATCCGCTTCCTTCTATTTATTTTTGCTTCTTTCCCTCCGATCGTCAAATTGTTCTCTTAATTATTACCTTAGCCTCCATGGACAAACAGCGAAGAAGGCAGTTCAACACTACTACCACTGACTGTGATGAAGGTCAGATTCACTCTCTCTCTCTCTCTCTATATATATATATATATTGACAAGCCTATTAATTTCTGAAACTCAGCTTTCACTCATTCTACTAATCACACCATTAATCTCCTTTATTATTCTAAAGCTCTCGTGAACTATTTCCTTAAAGTTTCAGATCTGAGCGTCCTGTTATTAATTCCCGTTATTTCACTGTCTCCTTTATTTCTGTAAACTGCTGAGCTTTCACTTGTTATTTTTCTACTGTTTTGTCGTCCCAGATCTCTCACTGTTTTTCATCATATATGTATACTTCATCAACTTTTACCCAGTTCCTTCAACTTTTTAGGGCAAATATAGTTTTTGAACAACATTATCTTTCTGGGTATATATAGCAGGCTTTTCAGTTTTATAGGCTTTAATTAGCTATCAGCTTATATGTTAAACTATGTGTATATACGATGAATGTAATAACTGCAGAGGTGAGCAGTATCGAGTGGGAGTTCATAAACATGTCAGAGGAGGAGGAAGATCTTATCCACAGAATGTACAAACTCGTTGGAGACAGGTAAATTAAATTAAAGCTATCTTTATCTTCCATCTTTAATATCAAAATAACATACCTATAGTTTTAGTTTCGTCTTATACACACGCACGCACGCACTCCGTATATCTTAATCTATTCGTTCCCTTTGCTTGTTCATTCAATAACAGCAAGTGAATTAAGAGAGAAGGACCACTTTCACTCCTGTAGGATCCAACCATATATATGTAGATGAACTAATATCTGCATAAATATCAGAAAATATTCCAAAATTTTTTATTCTCTCTGGCGAATAAAGTCGATCCCAATCTTATATAAGACCTTTGATTGCTTTGATTTAGAGGGATAGTAAGCTCTAAGCTGCCTCTACTCAAATTTTCGTCTCCATTTTCAATTTCTGGGTACGGGGTAGCTTTTTCTCTGAGATATATACGTATGTGCTTAAGATTTTGTTAATTGTGTAAAAGTGCACACTTGTTACCCAGTACTTTTTTTATATGCAAAAATATACATGTGGTCATAAAATAGGTACAAAAGTTGCAGCATTGTTAGAAGAAAATAACATCCATTTATTTTAATTTGAAAGTACCAAAATATCCCCAACTCAAAAAAAAAAAAAAAAAAAACTCTCCCCATCCCCTCTCCCACCCAAACTCCGATTCAACCTATTCACCTCCAGATTCATTGTCAACCAGCATCAAGAAGAAATTAAACTAAAACTCAAGTAAGAAAATGTGAGAAGACCATGCCCAAAATCATCTTGTCGTTTCAATACCAACTCACCTGCAACTTAAGCTTAAGTTCACGCACCATCTGAAAAAGTTTCTTGTAACCATTCCAATTATTGTCCAGAGGAGCATGTGCCTCCAGTATTCCCCACCAGCAGTCAACCATAACACCATCAACATGCAATGATTTCAACACCCTTAGCTGCTTTAATAGACCATCCGGATCAACAAGTTCACACTTCATATTAATGACACCCAATCGCCACCAGCAGCAAGAATACAATGTATGTTAAGATCAACATTTAGCAACTAGCTACAATATTTCAATCAACCGAGCATATTTTTCCACAACTCTGTATTTAAATTATGTAGAATTGAATAACCACTCGCTAAGGCATATTTAGATTCCTTAGATACACAATTGTCAGATGAAGGAAATCTAGAAAAATCACTTCGATGAAATGAAAAGGCAATAGCTCACCGGTAGCATATTTTAGGGCCCAGAATCTCGAACCAAACAGAGCTATGCATATATGAAGAAGAACGCTTGACTAGTTTTTCTCTAGGTCTGGATGGAAGAATCAAAGGTTTAGAGGGTTATTTTAGAGGGCATTTTTGGTATTTTCAGAACTATAGTATGGGCCTCACCCCCAAAATCAACACCATCTAGCAAGATTTTAACCGTGTTGTAACTTTTACAATTATTTTATAACCACGTGTGCATTTTGCACATAAAAAAAGTATTTGGTGTTGGATGCTCCTAAGAACAAAAACACATATGCATTTTTACACCTTAACCCTTACTAATTTATGGAACTTCTATTCATTAGTTTCATCTAGACATATACTTAAAGTATGTATTTTCAATTTTACCAATAAAAAGTAGGTATTTTCAAGTAAATAAAATTTATTAGTTTTTAATATGGCAGAAATCCATTGATCATGTCCTTTCGTTATATTCTTTGTGGGAATCTACTCTAGAGTATATATGTTCCCCCGTTTGAACAAAAATTTGAATATATATATTATAAAATATCTGCAGATAATTTTATTCGAATTTTTTCTGTAAATTAAAATTTTAAAGTATTATGTGAATATATATACATATATGTATGTATGCTTGCATGTAAATTGGAATCAACTAAAAACTTGAAATATCATGTTATTAAATTGTAATAAGTACAGGGTTCTTATCCATAAATATTGCCATTCAAAGTATAATTAATTTATATTTTTTTCCTTCAAAATAACATATTCATTGAAATATAAACTATACAGTAAGCAGTTCAAAGCAACAAAAAACAAACACAAACTATAAAATATCATCCAGTATATAAAACATCTTCATTCATAGCATCTAATAAGAGCAACCTCATAAGATCTGATGGATGTCCTGTAATCCAATCAGCGACACAACCTCTTTCTCGAAGTTTAATTTGGCTACCCAATCCGCAACCTTGTTTGCTTCTCAAGGAATCCACTGAAAAATATGGTCCTTAATTAGTTTCCTCGTCTCTAAAATAGGCTTACTTCTCCAATTAGGAGATATGCCATAAATCATCCAAACATTTTACTAAAGATAAGTTATCAGTCTCAAAAATAACATCACATCATCCAACTGGTGTTTCCTGACAAATTCAACTGCATCCAACAACGCTTTACATTATGCCATAAATGCAGAATCAGCACTGACACTTCCATTGTTCCCATCCACAAGCCATCCATTTGCATTCCAAACAACAAAACCAGTCGCAACACTAAGTGTTTCAGCCTTTCAGGAATAAAAGAACTATCAGTATTTATTTTCAGAAAATTACCATTTGGTTTACACCACTTACCTTGGGGAGAGGGATTACCTTGGGGAGAGGGATTATCATATAATTAATTTATATTTATTAATTTCGCGCAATACTTTAATTAGTTGCAGTTCTACTTTTGGAAAAAACGAGGAAAGGGGGGAAAACTCTCCTCCATAATCAGTAGTGCCATCTACATATAGTTCTGCATATATATATATATATATATATATATATATATATATATATATGCATATCTTTAGCCAACTTTGTGATTTATTTAATAACCTGGCCTAATCCACACTTACGTGTAAAGGTCAGGTGTTGCAGTAATATATATAATTCAGTCAATGTATTATATGACATTGAATGATTTAGATTATATTCGAGACAGAATGAAAAACAGGATCTTGATTATTATATTGTAATATAGGATAAGATAAGATTATAGTTGTCCCTCGACATCTGCACTACACACACTCTCCTATACAATAATTTATGAAGCACCATCAAAGGTTGATAAAGATAGATATATCGCCTTTTAGAAATTCTTTGTCCTTTTTATTTTATTTTATTTTTGGGAGTGACACTATGTTTTTGTTCGCAGATGGGGTCTGATAGCTGGTAGAATCCCAGGTCGAAAAGCTGAAGAAATTGAGAGATTTTGGATTATGAAGCATGCGCTAGTGTTTGCGAGCAAAAGAGAAAAACTTGGCAGATATTAAATAAAATAAATCCAAAAGTCATCATTTCACTATCTCTTGATCTCTTATGATTATCTCTTTTTCTGTCCCTTTAATTTCATTATTGTTATTTTCTATGGTGAAATCATCATTGTGGATTTAACAGAGCACATGCTCTGAGCATTTGCTATTTGGCTTGCTAATTATCGTATATATATTTTTGAAAATTAAGTCTGTCTCTCTATTATATATTATACTCCTAAGTGGGGAGAAGCGGCTCTTTGATATGAGTACATGATAAAGATTAAACTCAACATCATGACATTATTTGAAAGGAATGACCTTTTTTTTAAAAACCAAATGACCTTAATTTACATGCACGAGTTTATCTCAATATATTGAAGATAGTAATCTTTGAGCAAAAAAAGAAGAAGATAGTAATCCCTATTTTTCTTTTTCTTTTTTTTTTTTTGGGGGGGGGGGGGGGGGAGAATCCTACCCAATTTTCAAAATCAGAATCCCAATTTTTACATTGTAATTTTCATGTCCAGATTCGTGAAAGTAAAAATTAACTATGGTTATCCCTTTACTCATTAACAATTTATGAACAATCCGCTCAGGCATACGGCTGCCTTTAATTTTATAATATTAAGTTAATGGAAAAGAAATAGGGAATTAAACATGTAATGACGACCCAAATATGATAACCTCAAAATGTATTCATTCTTATGAAGTTTCTAGAAATTAACTATTTGGAATTATTATTATTATTATTATTTTTTTGGAACGACTTAACTTCCCTCATGTTAAAAAACTCAATCCACCGTAACTCCAAACGCCGATGATTGGAGAATTTTTGGGTAAAGGTTGGTCAATGTGAAATTCGATCTCACCCCCCTTTTGATTCCCAAAAATTTATATGAATATTGAGCCACTAATACTTCTTAATAATATGAGGCAAAATATTATGTAAAATAGCTACGTACTATAAGCTTATATATATATATAGACTCACTTTACCAATTAATAACTTTACTTTGTAAATATTTTTTTTTTAAAAAAATACATGTATCTTCAAATAAAACAATCATGTTTAAAGTATTGTCACTAAGGCCTGTTTAGTAAGAGGAAAATTTGAGAAGGGAAAGGAATTTAGAAGAGGAAAGAGAAGATTTTGAAAGGTGAGAGAAGATAGCTTGAAGGAAAATGAGTTGTTTGGTAGGAAGAAAATGAAAAGGTAGTAGTTGGTAAAGAATTAAGAAATGTTTATTTTACCCTCAAAAGTAATTAATTCAAAACAAAAATAAAAATAAATAATTTTTTTCCGAAAATATATTTTTTTAAATATATGCTCTTGTCAAGTTTGAACTAGTGAAAAAAAAAATGCCCACCAAGTCTAAACTTTCCTGCCATGTTCGAATGTTCCTACCAAGTCTAAATTTATCCAAAAATATAAACAGTGACATGCGAACTTGAGATCTCACCAATTTTGGTAGAATCTGATCTTCTCACATATAAGAGGAAATTGATGGGCCCAGGGATTTGACTTCCCATAAAGATTTGTCCAAAATATGTACCCAACGGAGGAGTTTTCTAATTTTCCTTTCCCTTCCCACCAAATCTGTGTACCAAACGGGCCCTAAATGTAGGCACCAAACAGCCTCTCTCAATGAGGATTCAAACATTGCCAAGTTATAAGGGACTTGTCACTCCTACTAGACCTAGTTGGTTTCGTAAATATTTTTTTTTTTCCTAAAAATAATATCATCCTATTGGAGAATATTCTATTTGAAGCATCATTAGACACTAAATGTGTGCACCTAAATGTTTTTTTTTTAATCAGAGGCATTTAAATGTTTTTCTTTATTTGGAGTCTATTGTTATAATGTTCTATCTCAATCTAGTTGTTGTTTGGTAGATGCTGGTCTCTGCCCTCCTTTAATTTGATTAGACTCTTACAACATATCTCTCTGCCTTGGTTCATGGCCATAATTTTACTCCTGCTACTAAAAATTGATTGTTGTATACTTTTATTTGGCCATTGGGCCGGGTAGAATAGTTATAGTAGACGTGACTGAAGATATTAAGAAAAATCACGAAGACAGAAGAATTAAGAATATGCATCGGCGTACTATCCTTAACGCAATGGTATAGTTTTTCGTGATTAAAATAGATAAATATATAACTAAATAAAAATTATAAAGGAGAAGATTGGCAGATGTGGAAACTAAAGAGATAAATATATAACTAAATAGATAAATATCCTTAAGCTTGCGTGGAGGGTTTTTCTTTGGGGCAAGCACCAACATTATGCGGTTGATCAATACAACATATAGTTTTTGGTCATTGTTGACCCCCCAAAAAAAAAAACTATGTTTTTAACATGTAAACCAAAATCAATTAAAACCCTTCTATGTTTTTGGGATTGGCAGTTTGTCTCAATATATCTAATAGGTATATGTAAAGGTGTTTCTCAGATTCGGTAATAGCAGGTTAAAGGAGAAGATTATATATAGGAGTTTTATGGCCTCTTATCAACTGTTGACAGTACATAACCTAATAAGTCCAATCTAAACAACAAAATTAAACTGTTTGATTAAAGTTTCCACATCTGAGAAATTTGAGCATGCATGCTAGCTGACTTGGTCCTTATATTTTTTCAACACTCATGTGTACTGTTGTTATATTAATCGGATTGCTATATTGTGATAAAATTGTATGTAATGTATCAACATAAGCTTTTATAGGTTGTGATTAAGATTATTATTACCTTAGCTTTTTGATTCTGTTCACTTATAGTTTTAACTTATATCTGAGTAAATGCAGAAGTGAGCAGCATAGAGTAGGAGTTCATAAACAAACATGTCATAAGAAAATCCTCCTTTTAATTGCACCTCCCTTTATATATGTACCTATTGATATTTTAAAGCAAACATTGTCATTGTTTTAATACATCGGCATTGAAGACATCACTTTGACTCTATCTCTAACCCATATATATGTACACTTCTAAACATGTTTTTTCTCAGATGTGATCTTATTACAAGTAGATTTCCAGGTCGAAAAGCTTAACCCTACATTTAAATGGGGGAGAAAATTAGGGTGAAAGAATACTAAGAGGGAAAATTCCCAAAAAGAATACTACCTCTGGTTCTAATTATAAGAACATTTTTGTAGTGTACCTGCAAATTGCACTACAAAAATATTTCTATAATTAGAACAGGAGGGAGTAATTTTTTTTACTATTTTTTTAAGTTTTTCTTTCTAGTATATATTCCTTTATTTTTCTCTTCACTTTTCTCTCCATTACAAATATATATTTTGGGGGCAGGCCGGGAATGTTTCCACTAACATCTCTCCATACGTCCACTTTTCTCTCCATGTACACTTGGTGGCGACGTTTTGTCGCCGCCGAAACACCTTCGGTGGCGACATTTAGACTTTCAGCGGCAACATTTGTCGCCGCCGAAAGTCTTTTTTTTTTTTTTTGTAGTGCAAGTAAAGAATCTTTTTTTGAAGCCACTTATGAAATATATTGTGGACCCGTTTGTAATGTACTTGTAAGTGGGTACTTTCTAATATGGTTGTGAAAACGTAAATTTTACCTAAAAATTGAAGAAGAATGAAAAATTGTAAAATGTAAAATTATAACGTAGTGAAATCGTAAAAACTTAAAAGCATTTAGAAAAATAGTAAAATCGTTTTAATGAAAAAGAAAATCATAAAAACATAAAATCACAGTAATAAATTGATATTTTAAGAATCATGCTTCTTAGGGCCAACGTGGAAAGAAGAAACAGGAAAGCAACTGTGCACCGTTGTACATTTATGCCCTCAAAACAATTCCCCAAAGTCTCTAAGAGGAAAGCCTGTGTCTAAAACTCTAAATCCTATATTTATATGCTTCTTTAAATAGCCAGCCCTCCAATCATCAATTCTTCTCTTACTTAACTTAGCCATTTCTGGAAATAAAGTTCCATGGACAAACAGCGAGGAAGGCGCAGTTCAAGATTACTACCTCCGACCATGAAGAAGGTCAGATTCATTCTGTTCTACATACATACTGACAGGCCATATTAATTTCTGGGTTAATTTATTCCTTATTATTAACATACTGACAGGCCATATTAATTTCTGGGATTAATTTCTTCCTTAGAATTTTCTTCAATTCAGCTTTCACTTATTTTTCTACTAATCACACCATTAATTAATCTCCTTCATTCTAAAGCTCTCCCGTGAACTATTATTCCCTTGAAGTTTTAGATCTGAGCATCCTGTTATTAGAACCCGCTTTTTCACTGTCTTCTTTATTATTGGCTCTGTTTGGATTCACATTGAAAGGAGCGTCGAAGGCAAAAAAATGCAGTGGCAGTAAAGACAACACTCAACAGTGAAAAAACGCCGGCGAGTGGGTGTTTGGATTCCCATCTCATTACCGAACTTATCTGAAAAACGCCCAGCAGAGGAGAAGCCAGAAATTGGAGCGTTTAGTGTGGTGGCGTTAGCAATGCACGAAAGTCGAGAATAGAGGAGAGAGATGGAGGAGGGACCATCACACAAGAAGGTTCATGGAGGAGGGACCAACATCTCTGTTTTGAAAGGAGGTTCATGGAGGAGGGACCAACATCTCTGTTTTGAAACAAAAAAACAAAGGTCCTGCAAAAACAACTCTGGTAAGGTCTTACCCGGAAAGTCCGAAAAGGTGGACCCGAAGATGAAGAAGTACGCGTTCGACTGCAACTGTGGGGAAGATGGTTAGCGGAGATCAGAGATCTTGTGCGTGGGATAATTGACCAAAAAAAAGAAAAAAAAACCGAGAAGGAAGGAGAGTGGAGGAGAGAGGAGAGTGTTGGTGATTAAAATATTTATTATATTATATTATTAATTATTCTTTTATTTAAGGGGAGGGAAATAGTCAAATTTTGCAAGGTATTGTAATGAAAAAAAATTATCCACTTACATGTTTAAATTTTCTTAACTTAATTGATATATATAATTAAGAATTTTATTGTTTATTAATTAATATTTTTGAAACATTTTTTGGGGCATAAATATAATATTCAATAAGATTCATACCATTTTAGTCATTTTTCATCTCAACTGATTTTTTAACCGCTAACCCAAACACTTATCATTTTGGAAAAAAGTCACCTCTGTAAAAGTCAAATGGACAATCCAAACACAAATCACTGGCTTTTTTCCTACCGGGCTTTTAAAAAGTTAGATAGCTTTTAAGCCACCGTTTTTTACCGCCAACTCAAACAGACCCATTATTTCTGTAAAAACATGATGAGCTTTAACTTCTCTTTCTCCTGTTTTGCACTCCTAGATCTCACATGGTTTTTCATCTCATATATATATATATATATCTTCAACTTTTGTAGGGCTAAAATAGGATTTTTAGAAGATTATCTTTCTGGGTCTAGTAGGCTTTTCAGTTTTATAGGCTTTAATTAGCTGATATGTCAACCAATAATGTTTGTGTAAGTTGCACGTAATAATTGCAGAGGTAAGCAGTATAGTGGAAGTTCATAAACATGTCTGAGGAAGAAGAAGATCTCATCCACAGAATGTACAAACTCGTTGGAGACCGGTAAATTAAATTAAAGCTTGCTAGCTAGCTTTTCTCCATCTTCAAATATCAAAATAACATTGTTTTAATTACTTTCGTCTTCTGTATATCTTAATTTATTATTCCCTTTTTGCTAATTCTAGCTTTCAATAATAGCGAAGGGAAGAGAAGGACACTTTTCACTTGTGTACGTAGGATCCAACCATTTCTGAATATTATGCTGAGAAAATGTGCAGTATATGTTTAGAGTAATTAATATCTGAATAAATATCAGAAAATATTCCAAAAATTTTAATTCTCTGGCGATTCGAGTCGATCCCAATCTTATATAAGAACTAAACCCTCGAATGCTTTGATTTAGAGGAATAGAATAAGTTCCAAGCTGCTTGTACGCAATTTTTGTCTTCATTTCTATTTGCTGCTAAGCTATTACTGAGATATGTATGTGCTTCGATTTTGCTTATGGAACTTCTATTAATTAGTTATATCTCATTAGAGATGTACTTAATTAAAGTACGTTTTTCAAGTTAATTAATAAGATCTGTTAATTTTTAATATGACATTATCAAATACGTTGATCATGTCCTTTCGTTACATTATTATATTCTTGGTGGGAGTCTATTCTAGAGTACCTAAATTTCGGTATGAACGAAAATTTGAAAATACACACACACGTGCAGTTAATTTTATTTGATATTTTTTGTGTAAATTCATAATTAAAGGTATTATATATTAATCGAAATAAAATAAAAATTTAAAATTTGATGTTATTATATGTGTAATGTGTAAATATTTTCCCTACCTTTTCAAATTTCTTCTAATTTAATATGCATTATACTATTTAATTTAATATTTCTCTTATCAGTAATTGACATTTAAATTATAATTAATTTACATTTTTTTTTAATTCTGTGCGATGCTCTAGTTTAAGTTCTACTTAATTTTTCTTATGAAAATAATATGAAGAAAGAAACTTCTCCTCCATATATAATCAGTTGTGCCGTCCCTATACAGCCCTGCATATATGCATATCTTTAGCCTAGTTTGTGATTTATTTAATAAACTCGCCTTTTTCACTTACAAATGAAAAGGTCAGGCGTTGCCGTAATATATATAAAATCCAGTCTTTTTTTTTTTTTTGGGCTCAAAAATCCAGTCAATTATATGACATTGAATGATTAGGATTTGGGATTATATTAGGGACAAAGAACAGGATCTTGATTTTTTTAATATTATACTTGACTATGATAGCATTATAGAATATTTATTGTTAAAAGTAATTCTCCCCTCGAAATCTGTATAACATCACACTCCTCTATACAGGCGTTCGGTTTCTCTACACAGCACCCGCTCTCCCCATCCCCATAATATTTTTTGAAAAAACCGCATACAGTCACCGCACCGCATGTGGTTTTTTCAAAAAACATTCTAGGTCCTTGGATCAAGATTTAGACGGCCTGCATTGGACTGTAAGGGATGGGGAGAGCGGGCGCCGTGTAGAGAAACCGTACGCCTCAATTTCTTCCGCTTTTCGGCCTGGGATTCTACCAGCCATTAGATCCCATCTGCAAACAAGTATGTGACTCCCAAAATTTTAAAAAGAAGAAAATAGAATAAAAAGACTAAGACTAATTACTTATTTTGATTAGCTTTTAGAAATTATTTTTTAAGATTTATGAATTATGTACGTTAGAGGAGTTTTATCTTATCTTATAGAAAAATAATTTTATCTTATTTTATAGAAAATGAATTTTGAAAGCATGATTTTATCTTATAGCTGGTAGAATCCAATGCGGTGACCGCATGTGGTTTTTACAAAAAACATTCTGGGCCCTTGGATCAAGATTTGGACAGCCTGGATTAGACTGTGAGGGATGGGGAGAGGGAGAGCTACGTGATAGGGCAAAATTTAAAGCCTAAAAAAAAACTCCGCAAGTGTACGGGCCGTATCAAGTAATAGAGTGATGAGAAAAGTATCGTTCCCACGAGGACTCAATCTAACTAGCGTTTAGATATTAAATCTCCTTGTTTCGTTTAAGTTGAGCAAGCCAGAATTGTTTTCAAAGAGAGAAAGAATAAGAACTAATAGTAACAAAAGACTTTTCACAAAAGAGCAAATTCCAATATCAAAAAGTACAACCTAGAGTCACTAATCCCTTGTTTGGTTTTTTTAGATTTTATCCCCACTAAATTAATTTCGACTTAACCTAAACAGCTAATCTAGAGTATTAGTGTCTATAAATGCCTTCCGCTCCATTTATCTACCTATCTTAATCAATTATGTGATGTCTCACAAAACTAAATAAGATGCTTTTTAAATTGGGCTCACTCTAATTTGATTATGCGGAGCTTCTAGGTATATTCCTATCCTAGACGCAAATTAGATTAAAACCTAACTTCACATTAAATTTAAACCTAATTCCACATTATTTATTCCCAAGGTCAATTTAGGATTCCCTCTTCCAAGTCCAACCCTAAATCCCCAAAACATGCTCAATGGTGGTCACTCACTAAGCAATAACAATACACACCGGATTAAATAAACGGAATAAAATTAAGCAAAACTAAAAAGTGGGAATACTCTCTAAAACCCAAACAAATTCATAGGTTCTCTAGGTTGAAAAGAAAAATTAGCCACACATGGCTATAAGAGAACCCATTACAAAAATAAGAAATTCAGATCCCAGCATAAAGAGAAGAAGAAGAAGAAGAAGAAGAAAGAAGAGATCCCAGAACAACTCTGTTTCTTGAACTTGAATGAATACCACGCTCTGCTTCTTTCTTCACTGTGCCGTCAGTCGTCCAATTTTCTTCTTCTCTGTGCGTCTTCTTTTTTTTCTTCTCTCTGATGCGTCTTTGTGCCTCCGCGTGGTGCCACCTTGTGCGTGCTTGCTGATCATTTTATTCAATTCATGGCTTGGATTCCACGTTTTCTTTTGTGTGTTGGGCCACGTGCCTCCATTCTTTCTCTCAATTACTTGGGCCCATGTCTTCACTCCTCCTCTAATTACACAATCAAATGTTTTTGTTTGACTTTTCCAGCGCACAATTTCTTTTCCTGTTGAATGATGCTCCCTCTTTTATATTCAATTGTGTTGTGCTGTGCCCATTATGCGCCTCAGACTCTTAGATTAGTTTTTTTTTTTTCCTTTAATGGCCCATATTCCATTGAATACAAAAGCAGCCAAATCAAAATCACCTATTTGGAAACAAAATCATGCTCTCCTATTCCTTACGCCTCTGACAAAGAAAAAGGAAATTATATGACAATCATAATAATAGAAATCTGAATTTATTCAAAACCTCTTATTACTATGATTTGTTTCCTAAACTCAAAAACTTGTATTGTAAGTTAAAATCCCTTAAATCATGCATTGAAATTGATATCTCTTAAAATCTCAATAAAATCTCTTTAATTTAGTATTGATGACTTCCTAAATATATCAAATTACATCTCAAATCAATTAAAAATAGGAAGTCATCACACCCCCACACTTGCATCAAATCTTGTCCTCAAGATTTTTAAATTCTATAACAACCAATTCATAAAAACCATGGAAGCAAGATTTTTAAAACAAGCACTAAAACAAACTTTCTCAGAAATCTTTTCCACCTTCCAAAAATGCAAGTAGCAAGATAATTAATTTGGAAAAGATAAATCACAATAGAATGTCCCTCACAAGTCAAGTGTTTCCACTCATTTCTCGAGATATTATAGGGCTTGTGTTTCACTCATTTCCACCTATTGCAACTTATCTACCATAAGCTTGTTCCTCATCTCATTCTCCACTAAATTATTCCCTTACATACACAAATCAGAAGGACTTTAACAATAGATAAATACTTTAGTTAGTGCCAAGTAGCTCAATACATAATATGAAGAATGAAGGGATTTCTTTTTTTCTTTTTTTGGTTCCTTGAGCCGTTGTAAGTCCCCTTTTGACGCGACCCTGCATATGGGTGATGCAGCACTGGTTACTCAGTTATTCCAACAGGCACCTCAAGAGGCTTTTAGCCTAACTCATAACTCTCTTTGACTTTACCGTTTGACGCGAGTGCCAACATTGGTGATGAAGTGCCCCCGGTTACTAAGTAAAGTCTAGAGAAGTCATTAGAGTTGTGTGAGTGTGTGCATGTGTGCTTTTTTTTTTTTTTTTCAACCCCTTCAATCCTCTTCTTCTTTTTTTTTCCCTTCATTTAGCACTCACTAGAGTAACCAATAAAAAAGAATGTCCACACATCTTTATGTATGTAAAGGATTTTTCTTTTCTTTTTTTTTTCCTAGAGAGATTCAAAACAAGTTCTAGAGATAAAACCACAATAAGTGTACTCTCTTTTAAAAAGATTAATACTTGGGCTAAAATTTCTCACAGGTTTCTTGACATTCTAAAGTAAAGTACCCCAAACCAAATCTTTACCTCTTTATTGACATTCAAAGAACATAGAATCAATTCCCAATCAAATTCAATTCTTTTCATGTTCAAATTAACCCAATTGTGGCAATGAAAAAAAAATTGAGGACAAAGCAAGTTAAAATCAAGGATACTCTCACCCCCACACTTAAATGTCACATTGTCCTCAATGTGAACAAGTAACAACAAGTAATGGAAGTGTAGAGCAACCACATGTGAAGTGTAAGGGTAACACCAATTTCAGAGATTTCAGATTTCCACCAGTGGAACAACTTAAGTGCTAGCAGTCACTCAATAGTTATCACAAACAGTCATCACATGCATATCTAACTAAAAGGAGCACTCATTCCCAAGCAATATATCATCAACAATCAGATAAAACAAATCAAAGAAAAGTAGAAGGAAACTCCCCTATTTGTCCTTGATTTCGCTTTCAATCCTTGCTACCAAAGTGGACCACATCATCAAGGGCTATCAACAGTCCTACAAAATCAAAGAAAGCATCAAATCACACATTGGGTTGCCTCCCAAGAAGCGCTTGGTTTATAATCTTCAGCCCGACTATGTCAACAATCTAAGTAGGCGGGGACAAGTGATGAACCGTTGTTTGCCGGTTCACTTCACCACCATGGTAATGCTTCAGTCTTTGTCCATTCACTTTAAAGCAATTTCCTGTTCTCTCATCTTTAACCTCAATTGCACCTTTGGATGACACCGAAACCACTCTGAAAGGACCAGACCACCTTGATTTAAGCTTCCCAGGAAATAAATGCAGTCTTGAATTGAAGAGAAGCACCAACTGTCCTGGCTTAAAAGATCGCTTCAAGATATGATTGTCATGCCATTTCTTTGTTTTCTCTTTATACAATCATGCACTATCATATGCTTGAAGTCTAAATTCTTCCAACTCATTCAATTCCAGCAGCCTTTTTGATCCCGCTTGCTTGTGATCCATATTTAGCTTCTTGATTGCCCACCATGCTTTATACTCCAATTCAAGTGGTAAGTGGCACGCTTTTCCAAAAACCAAACGGTATGGTGACATGCCAATTGGAGTACGAAAAGCTGTCCTATAAGCCCATAAAGCATCATCAAGCTTGTCAGACCAATCCTTTCTAGTTGGGCCCACAGTCTTCTCAAGGATCTTCTTAATTTCCCTGTTAGTCAACTCACACGAACCATTAGTTTGTGGATGGTATGCAAGTGACATCCGGTGGTGCACTCCATATTTTTCCAAGAGAGCCTTGAAATTCTTGTTGTTGAATTGGGTCCCTTCATCAGTAATGATTGCTCTGGGGGTGCCAAATCTTGTCAAGATATACTTCTTCAAGAATCAAACCACTGTGTTAGCATCATTAGCTTGGCAAGCCATAGCTTCAGCCCACTTACTCACATATTCCACAGCAACAAGGATGTACTTGTTTCCTCTTGAAGATGGAAAAGGACCCATGAAATCCATCCCTAAACATCAAATAACTCCACCTCTAGGATTCCAGATTGTAGCATCTCATGTCTCTTAGAAATATTACCTATTCTTTGACATCTATCACACTTGGTAACAAATTGGTGAGCATCTTTAAACAAGGTAGGCCAATAAAAACCAGATTCAAGGACCTTTGATGCAGTTCTTTGCCCCCCATAATGTCCCCCATATGTAGATGCATGACATGCATTCAAAATTTCCTCTTGTTCAACCTCAGGCACACATTTTCTAATAATCAAATCAGCACACCTCTTAAAAAGAAATTGTTCTTCCTAAATATAGTAGGCAACATCATGAAAAAAAAATTTTCTTTGGTAGAAATTCAAATCAAGAGGTAACACTTCACACACGAGATAATTCACAATATCAGCATACCATGGCAAACCATAACTACTTACAACAAACAATTGCTCATCAGGAAAACATTCATTCACCAACAAATCACTCACATGATCAGAAGAGTTCACAATTCTAGACAAATGATCAGCAACTTGATTTTTAATTCCTTTCCTATCAACTATATGCACATCAAATTCTTGTAGCAACAAGACCCATCTAATCAATCTAGGTTTAGACTCTTTCTTCCCTAACAAGTATTTAATGGCAGCATGATTAGTGTGAACTATAACCTTAGCACCCATCAAATACACCCTAAACTTTTCAAAAGCAAACACTACAGCAAGCATTTCTTTTTCAGTGGTAGAGTAATTTACCTGAGCTGCTATTAAGGTCCTGCTCGCATAGTAGATAGGATCGAAAATCTTCACACGTCTCTGTCCCAACACAGCTCCAACAACATAGTCACTCGCATCACACATTACTTCAAAAGGTAGTGACCAATCAGGAGCTACAATGATAGGAGCTGAAGTCAATCTTCTCTTCGGTTCTTCAAAAGCCTTCATACACTCCTTATTAAACTAAAAAGGAGTGTCTTTCTCCAACAACTGTGAAAGGGGTTGAAATCTTGGAAAAATCTTTAATGAATCGTCGATAGAAACCAGCATGGCCCAAGAAGCTTCTCACAGCTTTGACATTAGAAGGAGGAGGAAGCTGCTCAATCACAAAAATCTTGGCCTTGTCAACCTCTAAACCATGTTTAGAAACTTTATGACCCAAAACTATGCCTTCGGTCACCATGAAATGACACTTCTCCCAGTTGAGCACTAAGTTTGTCTCCTCACATTGCTTTAACACCTTTTCTAGATTGATCAAGCACTCCTCAAATGATTCACCAAATACCGAGAAATCATCCATGAACGCTTCCATTATCTCCTCTATCATATCAGAGAATATACTCATCATACATCTTTGGAAAGTGGCAGGAGCATTACATAAACCAAATGGCATTCTTCTAAAGGTAAAAGTGACATAGGGACAGGTAAATGTTGTCTTCTCTTGATCTTCGGGAGCTACCACAATTTGATTGTACCCTGAATATCCATCCAAGAAACAAAAGAATTCTTTACCAGCCAAGCAGTCTAACATCTGGTCAATTAAAGGAATTGGGAAATGATCTTTCCTTGTAGCATCATTCAACTTCCTGTAATCCATGCAGATACGCCAACCAGTCACTGTGCGAGTAGGGATAAGCTCATCTTGCTCATTAGTGATCACTGTCATGCCCCCTTTTTTAGGAACACATTGTACTGGGCTGACCCATGCGCTATCAGAAATAGGGTAAATGATCCCAGCATCTAACCATTTAATAATTTCCTTCTTGACCACTTCTTTCATCATAGGATTCGGCCTTCTCTGATTCTGGACAGATTTCTTGTGATCATCTTCCAAGAGTATCTTGTGCATTACAATTGACGGGCTTATACCTTTTATGTCTGCAATTGTCCAACCTAACGCTCCTTTGTGGCCCTTGATCACTCTCAGCAACCGTTCTTTTTGACCTTCAGATAAGGAAGAAGAAATGATAATGGGTAGTGTCTCAGATTCACCCAAATATGCATATTGAAGATGTGGTGGTAAGGGTTTAAGCTCTAGGATTGGTGCATGTTCAATAGAAGGCTTCAAAGAAGTAGTTTGCCTTGAATCACTCTCTAACAACTCAAACTGCTGTGATGGTTTCCTGTAAGACGGAGAAGCTTCAAGTAACTTCTTACATTCAACTATATTCCCTTCTTCAATCTCATCTGTCCCAAGTAAAACAGTAGCTAACGGCTCTTTTATAGAAAAGGACTCCAAAGTCTCTTGAATGACCTCATCAAACATATCAACCCTGAAGCAATCTGCAACATCCCTAGGATACTTTAATGCCTTGTTCATGTTGAATACAACTTCTTCATCATTTACCCTCAACTTGATCTCTCCCTTTTCAACGTCAATCAATGTTCGAGCTGTCGCAAGGAAAGGTCTTTCCACAATGAGCGGTAGATCTATATCTTCATCACAGTCCAAGACAATAAAGTCAATAGGGAAAATAAACTTGTCAACTTTAACCAAAACATCTTCGATGATACCCTTTGGAAAAGCCAAACTTCGATCAGCTAGCTGAAATGTCACAGAAGTTGGTTGAGCTTCACCCAGTTGCAATTTTCTAAACACAGATAGTGGCATCAAGTTAACACTTGATCCTAGATCACATAATGCTCTTCCTTGAAACTTTTCTCCAATTATGCAAGGTATGGAAAAACTGCCTGAATCTTTCTGTTTAAGAGGTAGCTTGTTGAGAAGAATAGCACTACACTCTTTGGTTAAGGCTACAGTTTCATAGTCACCAAACCTCCTCTTCTTACTCAACATCTCCTTTAAAAACTTCACATATTGAGGCATCTGCTCTAATGCCTCAAGGATAGGGATGTTAATGTGTAGTTGCTTGAAAATCCCCAAAAACTTATTGTATTGCTCATCTAAAGCTTTCTTCTGAAATCTTTGAGGGAATGGTAAAGGCGGTACCCATTTGAGATTATCCTGGTTTGCCTTCCTTTTCACTTCACCCTATTTAGACTCAATCTCAACTTTCTCTTCATTGACTTTTTCATTCACCTTCTGTAAAACCTCCTCATCATCCTCTATAGTGACTGTAGGATTGGTTTGATCAGTAGCAGCTGAAGGTGTCTTCTTTGGTTGAGGAATCTCAGGTAATTCCCTTCCACTTCTCAATGTAAGAGCTTTACATTCCTCTCTCCCATCTCTATGAGGATTAGGCACAGTATTGCTTGGCAACTCTCTCTGTTGTAACACATTTACAGCATTTGCAAGTTGTCCCATTTGTATCTGAAGATCCTTGATAGATGAGGTCAATCCTGCAACAGTAGCGTTAGTATCCTTGATTGATGAGGCCATCCCAGCAACAGTAGCATTAGTTGCAGCTTGATCTTGAGCGCTCTTTAGTTGAAAACTTGCGAGCTGAGATAGCACTGCTTGTAGATCAGACTTAGGTTCTTGGGTAGGAATGACTTCCCTTTCCAATTGATGAAAGCCAGGAGGTGACACTTGTTTAATATCAGAACTTGATGCTTCATTAAGAGTCGTCCCATATTTCCAAGAGAGGTTGGGATTTTTCCGTCACCCAGGATTGTAGGTGTTTGAGTAGGGATTGTTCTGGTTATTGCCACGGTAGTTACCTGCATAGTTCACTGGTTCCATTTGTTGAGATATGAGGCATTGTCCATTATCATGGCCATCTCCACAGTAATCACAAGGGGCATGAACAGCATTTACCCCCGCATGTCTACTATTAGATCGGTTGGCTTGAGCTTCTAAGTAATCAACCTTCTTGTTGATTGTATGTAACATTGCCATCAGCTGTGAAGAAGGGTCCTCAACAACTTTATCAACTGACTTCACCAGCCTTCTGTCATTATTGTTCTGTAAAAAATCAGTGGATAAGTCATCTAGGCATTTCCAAACACGATTTACCGGCTGCTTTGTAATTCCCCCATTAGTGACAGCATTTAATTCTGATTTAGATTCTAGAGTCAACCGAGTACTGAATATTTGAAGCAAGACCCATCTCTCTAGATTATGACCGGGGCTCTGCCTGACAAGCAACTTGAACCTCTCCCAGGCCTCATACAGATGTTCACCAAATTGTTGACAGAAATTAGTAAGAGCAGCTCGTGCGTCCACAATCTTGTTATGAGGAAAAAATTTTGATCTGAATTTTTCTTCCAGTGTCTCCCATGAGGTTATGCTGCCCTCTGCCAAGTTGTTGAGCCATTCTTTAGCTTTCCCTTGTAGAGAGTAAGGACAAAGCCGAAGGCGAATCACATCATTAGGTACTCCATTTTGCTTGAAGGAGTTGCAAACATCAAGAAATCGCAGCAGATGTTGATTTGGATCTTCTGAATCGTTCCCTGCATACTGACCCTGGAGTTCAAGCATCTTAAGCATAGTTTGCTTGATCTTAAAATTGTGAGCTTGAAACTCAGGCACTCTGATTCCTGATTGATACCCTTGAGATTGTCTTCCCAGAAAGTCATTGATACACAAACGATCATTTTCATCCTGAGCCATTTCTTCAGTGTTAGACTGTACTGCTGCCTCCTCTTGGTTTTGAGATGTTGTAGCTGCCAGAAGCTCTTGGATATTTCTTGTTTTCTAAGGTGTTTTAGTAGCTTTTGGGTCTACCAGTCATGTACCAAGGTACCTGAAAAACCAAATAAATCTCAAAGTATCAAACTAACACCAAAAGCAAAAAAATCAAATCAAATAAAATGAAATGAAATAATAAGAAAATCAAATGGATTTTTTTTTTAAACACTCAAACTAAAACTACTAAAGGATTTCTAATACTAATCACCAATTGCCTTGAGTCCCCGGCAATGGCGCCAAAAACTTGATAGAGCAAAATTTAAAGCCTAAAAAAAACTCCGCAAATGTACGGGCCGTATCAAGTAATAGAGTGATGAGAAAAGTATTGTTCCCACGAGGACTCAATCTAACTAGCGTTTAGATATTAAATCTCCTTGTTTCGTTTAAGTTGAGCAAGCCAGAATTGTTTTCAAAGAGAGAAAGAATAAGAACTAATAGTAGCAAAAGACTTTTCACAAAAGAGCAAATTCCAATATCAAAAAGTACAACCTAGAGTCACTAATCCCTTGTTTGGTTTTTTTAGATTTTATCCCCACTAAATTAATTTCGACTTAACCTAAACAGCTAATCTAGAGTATTAGTGTCTATAAATGTCTTCCGGTCCATTTATCTACCTATCTTAATCAATTATGTGATGTCTCACAAAACTAAATAAAATGCTTTTTAAATCGGGCTCACTCTAATTTGATTATGCGGAGCTTCTAGATATATTCATATCCTAGACGCAAATTAGATTAAAACCTAACTTCAGATTAAATTTAAACCTAATTCTACATTATTTATTCCCAAGGTCAATTTAGGATTCCCTCTTCCAAGTCCAACCCTAAATCCCCAAAACATGCTCAATGGTGGCCACTCACTAAGCAATAGCAATATACACCGGATTAAATAAACTGAATAAAATTAAGCAAAACTAAAAAGTGGGAATAATCTCTAAAACCCAAACAAGTTCATAGATTCTCTAGGTTGAAAAGAAAAATTAGCCACACATGGCTATAAGAGAAACCATTACAAAAATAAGAAATTTAGATCCCAGCATAAAGAGAAGAAGAAAGAAGAGATCTTAGAACAACTCTGCTTCTTGAATTTGAATGAATACCATGCTCTGCTTCTTTCTTCACTGTGCCGTCAGTCGTCCAATTTTCTTCTTCTCTGTGCGTCTTCTTTTTTTTTTCTTCTCTCTGATGCGTCTTTGTGCCTCCGCATGGTGCCACCTTGTGCGTGCTTGCTGATATTTTATTCAATTCATGGCTTGGATTCCACGTTTTCTTTTGTGTGTGTTGGGCCACGTGCCTCCATTCTTTCTCTCAATTACTTGGGCCCATGTCTTCACTCCTCCTCTAATTACACAATCAAATCTTTTTGTTTGACTTTTCTAGCGCACAATTTCTTTTCCTGTTGAATGATGCTCCCTCTTTTATATTCAATTGTGTTGTGCTGTGCCCATTATGCGCCTCTGACTCTTAGATTAGGTTTTTTTTCCTTTAATGGCCCATATTCCATTGAACACAAAGGCAGCCAAATCAAATCACCTATTTGGAAACAAAATCATGCTCTCCTATTCCTTACGCCTCTGACAAAGAAAAAGGAAATTATATGACAATTATAATAATAGAAAACTGAATTTATTTAAAACCCCTCATTACTATGATTTGTTTCCTAAACTCAAAAACTTGTATTTTAAGTTAAAATCCCTTAAATCATGCATTGAAATTGATATCTCTTAAAATCTCAATAAAATCTCTTAAATTTAGTATTGATAACTTCTTAAATATATCAAATTACATCTAAAATCAATTAAAAATAGGAAGTCATCACTGTGCAGAAAATCCTCTTCCAGAAATTGAGAGATTTTGGATTATGAAGCCAGCGCAGGTGTTTGCCAGCAGGAGATAAAAAAAACTTGGCAGATAATAAATATAATCAATCCTAAATAGGCTTCTTTTTTCTCTCCCCTCCTCTCGACTTTTTAGATGGTGGAAGTTCTTCTCTTATCGTTGGGCAAGTTTTTTTTCACGGTGTCTTCTTCTCCAATTTTGACTGGGGTGGAGGTGTCGGTATTTTATGTTGATTTCCGTTTATTTTCATATTTCTTTAGATTTCTTATGGTGATATTGATTTTCTTTATGATAATAAATCGAGTTGAGAGTTTCAATAACAACAAATCTCACTTGGTGGTCACTTTTCACAGTTTTGGGGTTAGGAATTGGTAACTACAATCTTATATATATTGTTGGTTCCATCTTTCAAAAAACTATTATGGCTTGTTGGCAACAGCGAATCCGAAGTGTATGTCATGGACAAAACCGTGCGGCTCGTTGTGTAGTAGATAGCTTCTCTGTCTTTATCTTTTTTCATTGGTGTTTGTAAGTGTTTTTCCTTCTATATAAAATCTTCTCATAGAATTTCTTCAACAACGAGTTCGATTACTTTATTACCAATAAAAATGGTAGATCTTTTGGGATGGTTCATCAAACAACCACTTTTTACAATAGCTTTGTTGCCAGTTACGATGTTTTTCTACCACATATTCCAAGGAAGGGACTATGAAGGCATAGTAGCGTTATTAGCTGTGGCAGCGGCTCCCTCTCACCTATTGTAGGGCTAGATTATTTTTAAGGTTTCTTTGTATTGTTATGTATTTAAGCTTTTTTTTTTCAAAGTTTTTATTTTAGACTTGTATCTCTCAATCTCATTGAGTTAGTTTTAATGAAATATATTTTCTGGCAAGGAAAAAAAAAACTCTTACATAATTAACTCTTTTTCGATCCTTTTAATTTCATTAATAATCATCATTGTATTGCTGTTCTAACAAGGTATATACTCTAAGCAATTGCTATGTTTGCTAGCTAATATTTTATTTTTAAAAAAATGAAGTCGAGATCTCTCTTATATACATTACACTCCCAATCTCAATATGGTTGAGAAGAAGCAGGTCTTTTTTTTTTTCATTGACAAAGCTGATTAAAAAAAACTAATCAGAAACAGACGGACATAGCCTAAAATAGCCTACTCCGATAGCATCAGCACAGAGAAGGCCCCGCATGCTTTCCGGTGGTTCCTCCAGGACGTGGATGCCTCTATCCAATCCCAATGCAAAACTGGCTAAAAAATCAGCACACTTATTCGTTTCACGGTAGACATGGGAGATTGACACCCGCCATTCCAATGCTAGCAGCCGTTGGATTTCCTGAATGACACGCTTATTACGCAGATTCAAGTCACCTGTATTCTGGACCAGTTTTAGCACTGTAGAACAATCAACCTGAACACAGATGTCCCTGTAACCCAACCTCCATGCAAGACCTAGACCATCCATCAGCGCCCATAGCTCCGCCTGCAGCGAGGAGCATATCCCAATGTTACGACAGAACCCATGTAACCACCTTCCTTCATGGTCTCTGATCACACCACCCGCGCCTGCACCCATGGCACCAGTCTTCTTGGCACCATCACAATTCAAGGCCACGCACGGCTGACTCGGCTTGACCCAGCAAATGAACCGCCTACACTTCTCAGTAGCTCCCGTCTGCACAATTCCACGGTACTCCATAGCTTGGCTTTTAAACTCAGCAAAAGTCCGCACCTCGCTGACTACCGTATTGGCAAAGTAGCGACTTTGTTGAAATATGGATCTATTCCTCACCTCCCATAGTTTCCAGCATACTAACCCGAAAAGAACCGGCCACTGAGAAGGTTCAACCCTACCGGAGCAAGTCGAGTCAAGATTAAAACCCAGCCAATTCCGAAAACTCCCCACAAAGAAACTCTGGTACCGATGTGCAGGAATAAGACAACGCCATACCTCCCTTGCGAAGCCACAGTGTCGCATAATATGATCAATGTCCTCCACATCCGCCCCACACCTCGCACACACTTCATTGTCTGTCATATGTCTTCGCTTCCTCACCGCATTAGTAAGTAAGCTATCACGCGCCGCTAACCATAAAAGGGTTCGAACCCTATCAAACTCTATAACTTATCCTCCTCCCCATCCTCTTCCGGCCTCAACATCTCATATGCCGACGCAATAGAAAAGCTCCCATCTGTTGAGTTATCCCAGAAGCTAGAGTCCTCCTCGTCACTCCACACGGGAGTTTTACATCCTGAGATCCTAGACAAAACCTCATCTGGTAACTCCTTATTAAAAAGGGGCCAATTCCACTGACCATTTAGAACAAAGTAGTTAACCGGGAGTGATAATTCCTCCTCAGTCACTTCCCTGAAAGCCAAATATCTCAGGGATCCTATCTCCGGTACCCAGTTATCCTGCCAAAACCGAACCTGAGACCCATCACCCAACGTCTACCGTGAGCCCAGTTCCACCTCCTCCCAGAGGCTCCTTGGGCTGCTCCATAGATATGAGGAGCGTCCAGAGCGATTCCGGGGTCAAGAAAAGTCATGCCATCCATACTTGTTCCGTAGAACCATAACCCAGAGACGGTTTGGTCGTGTTTTGACCATATAAGCTAGTTTCATCAAGAAAGCTTGGTTCTGCACGTCCAACTTCTTAAACCCACCTCCTCCTTTCTCACACGGTTGGCACATGTCCTCCCACTTAACTAAACTTGGTATGTGGTTCATTACAGTACGTCCCCATACGAAGTTACGGATATGACGTTCAATGCGCTGACACATTCCAGAAGGGATTCTAGTAGTCTGCATGGCGTATGTGGGAATTGCAGCTAATACTGCTTTAGCCAAAGTGATGCGACCAGCTAAAGAAAGCGTTCTAGCAGCCCACCCAAACAACTTGGTCTGAACCCGTTCCTCTAGGTAGGCATATGTCGCTGTTGTTATGCGTTGGTGTAAAAGAGGAACACCCAAGTACTTCCCAAGGTTAGATGTTATTTGAAATCCCAGCATATCTCCAATTCCTGTTTGCCTGCTCTGTGGAACATTCCTGGAGAAGTATATTGCAGACTTTGAACTATTCACCTTGTGTCCCGAACTAGAACAGAAATCTGCAAGAACCTCCTTAATCAAATTAACCTGAGCAGTTGATGTGGAGCTAAGTAGCACCAAATCATCCGCAAAGAACAGATGGGAGAGAGGAGGGCCACCCCTCCCCAAGGTAACAGGACACCACTTCCTTTCATGCACATGTTGATTAATCATTTGTGACAGCCTCTCCATACACAGGACAAAGATATAAGGGGATAGGGGATCCCCTTGTCTTATTCCTCTTGATGGGGTGAATTTGTCAGATCTCGCACCCTGCCATATAACTCTCATACTACTAGTGGTCACACAAGTCATCACAGCATGCACAAATTTACCCGGTAGACCTTCATCCAATAATGTGTCCTCAATAAAATCCCAACTCAACCTATCATAGGCTTTCTCCAGATCCACCTTGATTGCCATCCAGCCTGTAGAGCCCTGTTTGTACTGCATCGAGTGTAACACCTCCTGTGTGATTATTATATTATCCATGATTTGCCGTCCAGCCACAAAGTTCGCTTGATTGGGTAAGATCAATCTTGGTAACCACCTCTTTAGACGATTTGCAAGGACTTTTGTTATGATCTTGTAAGGCACTGTACAGAGACTTATAGGCCTAAACTCACACATACGTTCTGGGTTTGGAACTTTAGGAATCAGAGTAATAAGGGTCTCATTCAGAGTCTCGTCAAATATACCATGGTCAAAGAAATTCTCCACCATGTGACAAATGGACGGGCCAACAATCTTCCAACTATTCTGAAAGAAAGCAGCATGTAATCCATCAACACCTGGCGCTTTATTTGGCTTCATCTGGAAAAGCGCAGCATGCACCTCACTCATGGAGATATTAGCACTCAGGTCCAAAGCCATAGCGTTTTCCATAACTGGGAAAAGTCCCCGCCCAGGATAAGCAAGCGCTTAGACCATATCATTTGAGTATAGATTCGAGTAGAAAGCTAGGGCCCATGTTCGTAGTGTATTTGCATTAGAACACCACTGGCCATCCTCACCCCGTAGAGCTCCAATAAGCTTCCTCCTACCTCTTTGGATAGCTTTAGCATGATAGAAGGCTGTATTCCTGTCCCCAAAATTAATCCAGTCACACCGTGCTCTCTGTGCCCATATGAGACTTTCCTGTTCACAGATTATTTCAAATTCTTTCCTCAACTCTCCTTCTAAGATCTCCAACCGGTTAGAGTGGCGGATTTCCTGGGCTTTTTGAATCCCCCCTAGCCAAGCCATGATACGTCGTTTTCGATATTCTATGCTCCCAAAAATTTCTCGATTCCACTGCTTAACCGATGCCGTAAAACGCTCAATATTCACTGATAGCGAGTCCTCTTCTTTCCAACTCCCACGAACAACTTGCTCAAACGAATCCGACGTCGCCCATGCCGCCAAATACCGAAAGGGCCGTTCCTTTGGGGGCAATAATTCATGCGCACGAATCTAGATACAGATTGGCCTGTGATCTGAGCTAAGTTTAGGAAGGTTCTTCACACATGTATGACCAAAGGACTGTAGTAAGGCAGTGTTGCCTAAGGCTCGATCGAGTCGTTGAAGCAAGGTGCCTCGCTGCCAAGTATATTTTGGACCTGAGAATCCCAAATCAACCAACCCACTATCAAATAGAAACTGTCGGAATAAAGAACAACCACAAGCCCGCGACTCCACACCCCCAATGCGATCGCCACCATGTGGTATGGCATTAAAATCTCCAGCTACTACCCAAGGCCCGGATTGATTGCGTGCGACTTCCAACAGGGAGCTCCATAACTGCTTACGCAACATAGCACTTGGACTCCCATAGACACCGGTGAAGTTGATAGCTCCCATACCACCCTGCAACAATACTCTAGTATGGATGAATTGAGAATGGCAAACCTCTACCTTGACTTCCACTGTGTCCTTCCAAAGTAACCAAATGCCCCCAAAAAAGCCAATAGTCTCCAGCCTATAAGACGAATCAAACCGAGATCTTTTGATAAACTTATTAGCTTGGATTCCAGCAATACAGGGCTCAACAAGAACCACCAAATCCGGATGATGTTCGGTCATGAATTGAGAAAAGGTGCCAAAGAATCCCCTACTAGCGGCCCCTTGGCAATTCCATACAAAAGCCTTCATAACCATAAAACAAATGTAGATATTAGGCCACCATACTGGACCCTGAGGGTCCCACATCATGCCCCTCCCGAGGAAGGGGAGAGGCACTTGCACACTGTTGGGATTCATTTGGTTCCTTCGGAGAAGCAAGCTCCTCTCTTAGTATGCCAAGAGTGTCCTTAGAGATCTGCACTCCTGATCCTTTCTTTCTAACCTTTAGATTCTTCAGGCCCGAAGATTGGAGTTTGACACCATGAGATGCCTGACGTTTCTGCATTTCACCCTTTATTCTAGATTCCTTACCTCCGCCTGAACTCCCTTTACCATGTCCCTTGATAGCCACCGCCAACTCCACTTCCTTTATACCCGAACTCATTTTCTCAAGCTCCTTACGTGATTGTTGAAGTGCCACCACAGTATGCTTACTGTCATCTAAAGAAGAGCTACACCTAACCAGCTGGTTATCCAAATTCCCATCACAGGGGTCCGACACCTCCTTACCTTTCCCATCAACATTGAGCTCCCCAGCAATTGCATGGTTACTACAAGCAATCGGGTCCACTACCTCCTTATCCGTCAAACCAGGGCTCACCACTGGTCCTTGCTTATTCGTGTTGTTCATGCCTGACAGTTGGGCAGACTTCACAAGAGGCGTCGATTTGGGCCTATATTCCTTCATCCGAGTGGTAAGCCCATTGGAAGATCCATTCAAAGACTGCTTACTGTTAAATTTTTATGGCCCACTCCATCATGACTCGGCAATAGATGGCTCACCGTTCCCTGATCCTTGCTAGCAATCTTCGCCGCGTCAACTCTTATCTCTTGCGTGGATGGCGCAATCAAATCTTCACAATCAAAGAGTACATTGTACCGTGATCCTCCATTACCATGGAATCCCCCCAAATCCGCCACCTTCCCAGATTGCTTCTTGTTTCCTTTTTTAGGATATCGCACCTGCATCCAGGCACCGTATGGAGACGCACCGGTATTCTCTCCGCCAGCGTGGCCAAGATTACACTCTGGAGAACTCATGGACTGTGAGGCTGAAAGGGTTACCTCCTTCTGGGAGCATACCGATGCGGCCATGGATGGCTTGTTCGGGCACCTCTCTTTAGAATGGCCGTATCTTCCACAAGTGAAACAAATATGCGAGAGTCCCTCATATTCAACACCATAATGCTTACCATCCACTTTGATCGTAGGCACCAAAGGACTTAACAAGTCAATGAGGACAGCAATACGTGCGTATTTCCCTCTGCCTCGTGTCTCTGTCATATAGTCAATCTTCATCACTTCACCCAGGAGGGTCCCAATCGCTCTAAGTGTGCTCTTGCGATAGTAACGAAAGGATAGCCCAGGGATCCTAATCCAGGCGACAACTTTTGACACCACTGCCGTTTTGGAATCAAAATTCAGCGTCCATGGTTGCGCTGTAAGATAGGCACCATAGATCATCCATGGCCCTTCAGTAAGAACCTTCATGTAATCTTCCTCAAGGTCAAAGGTTGCGCAAAAGAAACTTCCTTCCATATCCACAAGCTGGTATGATCCACGGAGCTTCCACAGAGACTGCGTTCTTGCAACAAGATCATGATATTTGATAGACCGACCCAAAAGCTTGATGATTAAACTTTTCTCCATACCTTTGGCTAATAAATCCCGAACCGAGCTCGAAAACTCAATGCTGGGAACTCCACCTTCCTTAGCAATTTTGAAATCCGACTCCGAGATCACCACCTCCTGCTGATTGTAACCCCCATCCCCACCATTTGCCTGATTGAGTAGCTTATTCTTATACGAGATGAGAGGAACAGCAGGTTCCTTCTCAGCCATCGGCGTGTCCTCATCCTCCAGCCTATCATTTGTGACGAGCCCCCTGTCATCCGGTCTGATCCGAACCTTCTTGGTTGCCCGGAGGGCATCTTCTGACAACGGTTTAGCACCTTCCTTTTCTTTCTCCACCAAAGCCATCAAATTAAGAGTAATTGACCCTTTTGAAGAAGAAGCAGGTCTTTGATTATGATAAGATTGACATTAGGATGAAGGCATTATTTAAAAGGAATGACCTTAATTTACAAGCATGTGTTCTTTTTTTCACCCTCAATATTTTGAATATCGTAATCCCTATTTTTTGGGGGCGAAAATCATCCTAATTTTTCAAAGTTAGAATTCCAACTTTTGCATTGTAATTTTCATATCCGATTCCATGAAAGTATTTTAAAGAAATTAATTATGGCTATCCCTTTTTTCAACTCAGCAACAATATATGAACAATACGTACGGCTGCCTTTATTTAATTTTATGATTCATGATATTAAATTGATGGAAAAGAAATAAGGAGTTAAATATGTATGGACAACCTAAGTATAATCTGAAAATGTCTCTAATTCTTGTGAAGTTCCTAGAAACTATTTGGAATTAAGTTCTTTTGTGAAATAATTTAACTGCCCTCATGTAAAACAAAATCTATCTGTTATCAATCGTCAGAGCTCCAACGCCCATGATTGAGAATATTCGTGTAAAATCCTTTCCTTAAAATGATAATTAACTGAAGATTTGATTGAACCCTTTATAAAACATGATCATGCATATCGTGAGGCTTTAGACTTCACAAGGCCCAAAATAATTATTCCCTACCAAGTTCAAACTCTTTAATTGAATAATACTTAATTATATATCAAAATATTCATATAAAACAAGTTGTGGATCCACAAATTCAAAACAAGTTGTAAGGCCTCTAGGCCGCCAAAAATATCGAGAAGTAATCCAGTCATACAGAAATCAAAAATATATAGTTGATGTATCAAATATCCTAAATAAATCAAAATATACATGATGAGCCATGACGTAACAATATACAATAATCCAACATATATTAAAAAGATGAAAGCACTACTCTCAATAGAAATAGCTTAAACTTTCAAAGTCTTTCCTAATAGACCCACATGAGAACTATCACTTGGAAAAATGTTAAATCAACGAGGTGAGACAAAAGCTTCAATAACCAATAATCCATCTCATCGGGCATACGAGTAAGTGCTCGTGAGGTGTTAAGTGGGACAATTTTAAATACATAGCACTATTTTTAAAAAAAAATGCCACATGGTCATATGTGTATCAATTTACAATATCATAATCTCATTCTCATATATATCACATGGGTGCACAAAAATCAGTATACAAGGATTTATTCTCTACACTCCCTCATTTCTTCTTACTAAACCCATGTGAATACTTATCCATGTGACCGGTTGTTCATCATTTCAATAAGCTCACCAATCAAATAATATGGATCGGCCAAAAATAGAGCGCAAAACCGAACCATGGGTTCCCCCTCTAATACATTGGTTAGGTGTCAATGTCATACTAAACACAAATTGGCCAAAAGACTAACCCTTGTGCACGTAGAAGCTCACCTCTTATTTTCTTTTTTTTTTTACATGAATTCATTCACTTATTTCCTCCTTAAATAACCTCCCATCAAATCCATATCGCCATCCCTCCTCATATATCAATACTCAAAAGATATAATGACAATGGATAATCACATACCATTATTAATTCATCACAAATTATCAAAAGAATCTTTCCAATATCATAAATCAACTCATATAATATAATATCACTAGCTATTTCTTAATGAAAATAAGTTCCACAAGACAATTTCATTAACAATATAATTTTATAGTCCACATCACATATAGCAAATTTATAGTTCTATATAGTTAAAAATTACTCACAAAACATCATAGAAACATACACAACAAGAAGAAAGTTGTTACCTCTCGCCAAAGTAAAATATTACCATAATGCTCTTACTTCAAGAGCTCGAACATAAGTCACAATCAATCTACACCAATCAATTTATTAAACATTAATAACTTTGAGTTAGTACAACAATCAACTTAATTAACTTAATTCTATAAATTTAAAGTTTTGAATTAATTACTCAAAAATTTCAATTTTACACTAAAATCCCAATTATTTATTTTAAAATTAATTCAAATATTTTTCTTAACACAAACAGCTTATTTAAGTCATTGATTATCATCAATTTTATTCCATTACATTAAATCCCCAATTTAAAGTTTTGGGTGCATAAAATTGTAATAAAAATCTAAACCAATTAAAACTTTAAGAATACCTCCAATAATCCAAATAAACCATTTAACCTAAATTTAATTGGTTAAAAATGTCCTATATAAAATAATTTATAAACTAATTATATAGAAAATTCATTATAAAACCTTATACTAACTAAATAACAAAAGTAGACTGATGAAAATTAACTATTAATCATTCTATACTCGTATAGATATATATTGACAAAACTCAACAATATTCTTTAGTCAGCAGAAAAATGCTTCTTATTATCGTTATTATAAAGCACCAACTAATAATTCTCATAAATTAATAAAAACAGTTTAAAGTCAATAAAGTTGTCCTACAATTTAAGTAACTTTCAATATTACCCCTACTAATTGTGTTAAACTCTAATATTATTTTAATTATCACTCTCACCCACTACTCTTATTAATTATGAGTATATATGAAAAAAAAAATTAATGTTTCTTGGAAATAAGTAATTGCCTTATAAAAAAGACTAACTATATTTAATAATTAGTACTTTATAATAAGAATAAAAGGGAGTACTACCATAAGAAAGGAACAATTATTTAGAGAGTTCTGTGATTCGAATTTCGAAGTGATAAAGATTGCCCAGAGCTTTGAAATAATGGAGGAACGGCGTCGAACTTGAGAGAAAGAAGGACCTGTTACTGTGCGACTGTCCTTCTTAGCTTCTTAAATGATCTTGACATAGGGGCCACGTGTCCTTGAGTGTGTTTAAATTTTTTATATATTATACCACACTTATTTATAAGTCATTTTTGACAAAAAAAATTAGTTTTATTTATAAGTTATTTTTGACCAAAAAAAAATTAGTTTTATTTATAAGTCATCCTTCAAGTAATAAATGCAATTGTGACAATTTTATCCATATTGATTGTACCAATAAAAATAGAGAGAAAAGAAAAAGTTGAAAGATACAAATTCATAAATGACGGCAAAGTTGAATTATCCCCATAATCATTGAGCTAACTACTTCTCTTTGGTATGTGAAATTTAGTCAAAAAGAACTTATAAATAGGATCAGAGTGGTATATCTCCTCCAGTGACGGAATCCGGGTGGTTGGGTGGCCCCAAAATTATAGAATTGAAAAAATTTTAGGAAATTATATTTTAGTCTTATAAAGTTTTAATATTCCATTTTAGTCCCTACTCACAGTTTTATAGAAGGACTAAAATAAAAATATTGAAATATTTATAAGGTTAAAATATAATTTTCCAAACTTTTGGGTCTAATTCTATAAATTCTGCCTTCTAATTTCAAATGCTGACTTTACTTTATCATATTCTGTAATTTTCGCCCCCTAATTTCAAATCCTTACTTCGTCCCTAATTCCCTCCGCCACTTCATCACAATACACAATATACAACACATACACACATTGATTTGAACTGGCAGGTTGATTTGAGCGTTATTCTTAGGGATTATAATAGGGTAGCAGATGGCCTGGCCAAAATGGGCATATCTTCTTCTACTATCTTAGATGGATGTCCTACTGATTTGAGAAAATGGGTGGATCAAGAGTGCTTGGGATTTAATTCCCCTTTCGTGTAATTTTCCTTTCTAATGTAGGCTTTTAGCCATCCTTATTATATTTATAAAAAAAAAAACACACACACACACACACATTGAAGACCCTCTTCTTTTCAGTAGTAGTTATTATTATTATTATTATTATAATACATATATTAATCATTTCTATTTCTTTTTTTTTCAAATCATATTATTTTTATTTCAATTTTTGTACGTTATTAACTACATTTTCATTCTCTAATTTCTTTTATCATCACAAATCATATTTTAAGTAAATCCTTTTTTTATATAATAATTATATGATAAATCTATTTATCATAAATACTTATACTTTAATTATAATTAAATTATAATATAAAAATTTAGGATGTTACAATTCAGGCAATATAATAGTTGATTAATGTGAAATGCGATCTCACCCCTTTTGATTCCCAAAAAGTTATATAACCATTAAGCCTCTAATACTTCTAAATAACATACATAATGCAAAAATATTATATAAGATAACTGCTAAGCTTAAATATATATGAAATGACTTGTCTGGCCAATTTATATGTATGTATGAAATGAGTCACTTTAGTAATTAATAAAGCTTCACTCTATAAATGCTTTTTATATTTTTCTAGGCACACGTATCTTGCTATATATTGAATGTAATTCTGTTTGGGACATTAAATTTAAACATCTTTCCTAGCAAGAATTTAAACATTAATCCGTCACGTTGTGAGAGATTAATTCCTTCCATTTGAACCAACTCTCATTAGTTTTGTAAATGCCTTTTAATTTTATTTTTTTGGTAAAAAAATGCCTTTTAATTTAAGAAAGAGAGATTATTCTCTTTGGGGTTTCCCTCTATTTTTAAGGAAGAAATGTCATAAATGGGCTTATCCACTCAGAAGGTATAAGAGGACCAAATTAAATCATGGTCGTTGGGCTGAACATATTCAAATGCTGTTGGGTTTTAAAGAATATTTCCTTTTAACATTTTTTTTTGGGGGTCAGAATATATTTCCTTTTTATATAAAAAAAAAAAGAATATATTTCCTTTTAACATGATTTTTTTTTTTAATTCGCAAAATCTAATCATTAGATTCTAACACGTCTAATGAGCTGATATAGGGATAGATTATAAAGTGAAAGTGGCTCCTCGTTCACTTTTTCCACACTCTCCAACTTTTCTATGCCCTTTATTTTTTCCCTCACTCGTCTATTTTTTACACGTTTTCCTCTTTTCTTCTCACATAATAGCATTATTATTGTCTATTTCGAGCACTACACAATAAAGATGTTTAATTTTATATTGTATACACATTCTTTAAATTTACTTGATTTATTTCTTATAAAACTTAAGGAAGTTAAATAAATTATTTTAGAATATCTATATTTATCATTTCTTCTTTAAATCAATTTGTGTAACTTATAAACTAATATATAATTCAATTATATACAATATATATTTTGATTAAGTCATTTTTTAGCCTCTTTAATCTCTCCAAATTAAGAAAAAGTTAAATGTTTTATATTAAGAATCAAAGGGAGTATTATATATTATGTCACTATTATTATATGATATATTCACTTTTCCATAACATTGAAAATCTGTTTGGATTAGGTTTAAGAGAATAAGTTTTCAAGAAAAAGTGATTCTAGAGAATAGATTTTTTGAATAGAATCGATTTTGTGAAAAAGAAATGATTTTTATAAAATGATTGTTTGGATAATTGTTATCGGAATCACTTTTTATGTGCAAATTAACCAAAAGGAACGTTAGATGATGCAATAATTGCATATAAAGTATAAAATTCCATTTCAAATATATTTAACATCAAATTTCACAATAAAATTTAAATAAATTACACAAGGAAATAATAACAAAACGTCAAATTGTCGAGACTTTGCTGGTGATGAGTCATCACTCCTTACAGATAAGTTCATGACTGAGAGAGAGGTTGTCTTTATATCACTGTCATCAATCATGTCTCAGAGGGATTGTCGTGGATTAAAGAGTTTCTTGTTATTGCTAAAGTTTCTCTTATAGATTCTACTTTTAAGAGTTACTCAAATGCTCTTATTGGTGCACTCCTCACTACTCTCACAAATGGTAGTGTTGTTCTCACTATCCAACTTGTTTTAATGTGAATTTGAATGATCCGACTCTAACCAAAAGACTAAAGGTTCAGGTTCAAATTGTTGAAGCTGACCAGGACTCTCAAGCTATTATAGTCACCCTCCTAATAGAAGAAGAAAGATGTCTAGGTACAAAGGAGAAACTAGAGTATTATTTTGCTGGCTAAGAGGTTCTACTTCACTCATGGAATTTACTTAAATTTCCTACTCATAATCTCTCTCGTAAATAAGTACAACAATTTGTTAGAATTGTTACTTTTGTAAGAGATTTTATCCCTCATGTGTCCCATCATACTAGTCACTTGTCCAAAATACTCCAAAAAAAAAAAATCCATCACAATGGGAAGGAATGAAGGATAGAGAAAGAGGAGAAAGAAAAAGCGGAATATTTTTACTTTTCCAAAATCGTAATTTCAATTTCCAAAACTCTAGTTTGGGATAAAAACGTGTTTCGCCCTTTTTTTTTTTTTTACAAGTTAAGCCACTTTTTTTTACCAAACCATCCTTTGCAACCTCAAAAGTCAAAAGAACCTTTTTATTCACCTTTACCTAAACAGGCGCCAAATTGGGTACCATCCTTTTCAATTCTTTTCATTATAAGCATTAAATAAATTTTTAGTATTATTACATATTAATAAATTTACTAATAGTATTATTCATTTTTATTCATCCTCACTGTATTTGAAAATATTTGTAATTCTCGGATTTCTCCAAAAGTATTATTTTTTATTTGGACTCCCTAATTTATATTTTTCCTATTTTAAACATATTTTTTTTAGAAGTATGTGGTAAAAAAAAAGTTTTATTAAATCCAACATTTTCCCTAATTCGAATAAATGAATAGATAAAACTAGGGGTGGGGGCGTGGAATGTTCCACGCGTTAACATTCGAGGGGCGTGAAATGGCGGGGTCGCGTTCACACCTGTCACTGAGAGTCCGACACTTTTACTATTCAACTTGGAAGAATAAATAACGGCCCAGAATATCTATCTCCTTTCCCCACCCTGGGGGGCCCCACTCTCTCCTGTGATTCATGATTTTTTTTTTGGTCAAAGGATTCATGATCACTCTTGTAGTCTTGTCATTCTCCCTTATCCACGCTCTGTTCCTTAATTAATGAGGTGATATCTACATAATTTAAATAGAATTTTAATGAGTTACATTAAATATTTTAAATGATGATTTAAATAAAAATATTTCTTTTTTTTTTTGGAAAATAGGACTGTAAAGATATTATTTTTTATTAAATTCTGTATACATTAAGTTAAATTTTTTTCAGAAAAAATTAAAGTAAAAAAATCAATCTGATTCATTATTATTACCTCTGGTCCTAATTATAAGAATTAGTTGACTTTCTTTAAAGAGATTAAGGAAACTAAATAAGTTACTTAATCATTTTATATGTTATGTGTTATTAAATCATATATTAGTTTATTAGTTAAACTAATTAATTTGAAGAAAAAAATAAAAATAAAAATACTCTAAAGTAATTTAATTAACTTCTTTAATTTCTCCAGAAAAAGTCAACTAGCTCTTATAATTAGGACCGGAGGGAGTATCATATCTAAATGGTCATTGATACTCTCTCTGGTCCTCATTATAAGGTATCAACTAGTAAGTTTATTTGGTCCTTTTTATAAGGTACTTGCTTATTCCTAATGAGCATTAATTTTTTTTCTTTGTCTACCCATAATTAATAAAGGTAGTTGATGAGAGCAATAATTAATATGATACTCCCTCCGGTCCTAATTATAAGAGCTAGTTGACTTTTTTGGAAAGATTAAGGAATCTAATTAAATTACTTTAAAGTATTTTTATTTTTATATTTTTCTTTAGACTTATTAGTTTGACTAATAAACTAATATATAATCTAAGAATATTTAACATATGAAATGATTAAGTAACTTATTTAGCTTCTTTAATCTCTCTAAAGAAAGGCAACTAGCTCTTATAATTAGGACGGGAGGTAGTATTAGAGTTTAGGGCAAGTAATAGGGGTAAGATTGAAAATTACTTTGATTTTAAGACAACTTTATTGATTTTAACTACTTTTATTAGTTTATAAGAAAAATTAGTTGATGCTTTATAATAAGATCGAGGAAGAGAGTACGTAATTAACTTTTAGTTCTAACTGTCATGATGAGAAATGAACCAGGGTGCTTCCTTCCGGGTTCTCATTTGGTGCACATAATTAGGTGCCCAATTATGTGCTCATACCTCTATTAAAGGTATGAGCATATTTTTTTTTATTTTTTTTAAATTTTTTATATATTGTATTTATTTAGATTTAAATTATATGCTGCTTTCCGGAATTTTTTTTGCATCCAGTATCTCAAATTAATTAGTTTTCAATCCTGCATTCATCTGTAACACCAGTATCATGAAAACTAATTAATTTGAGATACTGGATGCAAAAAAATTTCAGAAAGCAGCATATAATTTAAATCTAAATAAATACAATATATAAAAAATTTAAAAAAAATAAAAAAAAATATGCTCATACCTCTAATAGAGGTATGAGCACATAATTGGGCACATAATTATGTGCACCAAATGTGAACTCCTTCCTTTCTCTTTCTCCCTTCATTAAAGTTTGTGTTGGGTTATTTTGGTCTTTTCTTGAAGAAAAGAAAGTTTACACTGGTTCAAATATCTCTTTCAAATGTTTTGCCTGCTTTATTTTGTATCCTACTAGTATGATGAATTTGTTCTCAAGTAGCTCAATCTTTTAATAATTTAAACTGAGCTTTTTTGTCAGGTATGAATAAGAAAATTTTTTTTTATATAAATATTTTATGCAAACTCACAAACTCAGACTTCAACATGCACAGAGAAATTATTGCTTAGAGCAAAATCTACTGGAGCTGGTTGAAATTGAAACATTGGTACTAACAAACTATTGATCGGTGTACTAAACACCTTGTTTTTATAAGAAAGAATATACAATTTCAATTTTAAGAAACAGTGTTACAATTTTAGAAAACCCTTTTGCTGTTTAAGCCTCAAATTGAAAAGAATTGGTTTTAAATTTAAAGTAGCTTTAAGATACTTCATCAAATATATATATATATATATATATATATATATATATATATATATATATATATATATATATATATATATATATAAGTCTAAAACAACCAAAAAAGTTATACCCTTGATACGCTGTGGTTATTTTTATTATTTTTTTGAAGCTCAATTAAAGGATGAATATAGATTATATCCCGAATGTTGGTTTCAATTAATTTCATACAGCATAATAGTAGTAATTTTGAGTTATTAATTGAACCACACATTAGATGCTTTATGAACCGGATATTATCTAATGTTCTAGAGGGTTTCCACAAAAAAAAAAAAAAAAATCTTCCAAAGAGGTACAAATTAAAGTGTGATGGAAAAATATATATGTCGATTTGACAAAGAAACAACCATCAGTGAATCGTTTTCAGTATATTTTGTCCTCTCCTCTTTCCTCACATGGGGTGCCCACCGATAATTCGATCAATTATATGAGAAAGAAACCAATACTCTATCTTCCTTCTATTCCACTCACCTCCTTCCAACACATACTCAGCCACACTCCCATTACGATAAATAAGATGCTAATAATCTTGAACCAAATCAATGAGAGGCATGTTCAGGTTTGACCAATTATCAAACCAAAAAGATGATTTAAGGAAACATAATAAAGCCTTTATCATGAAACTATGTTGGGGACTGATATGTAATAGAGAGCCTTATAGATGAAAGTGCTTAGAACTAAATATAATTGTGGTCATAATGAGATTCCAAATGTGAAGAAGCCAAGGAAATCATGTCTAATATGGAGAGCAATTAATACCGTTTGGGGAAAGTGTTGTAATGGTATTAGAAGGAAAATTGGAAATGGTCGATCTTCGTCTTTTTGGCTTGATAATTGATCAAACATGAACAGGCCTCTCATTGATTTGGTTTAGAGTTATGACCATTTTATTGATCATAAAGTATGTGTTGGAAGGAGGTGAGTGAAATAGAAGGAAGATGGAGTATTGGTTTCCTTCCCATTTAATTGATCAAATTGTCGATGGGCACCCCCATGTAAAGAGAGAGGATAAAACAAAATATACTGGAAACCATCCACTGATGGTTGCTTCTCTGTCAAATCGGCATATCATTTTCTTTTTTTAGGTTCTTGACGGGTTGTGAATAACATATGGAAAATTCTATGGAGATGGTCTGTTCTGGAGAAAATTAAAGCCTTCATGTGGTTAACTACTCATGGAAGAACTCATACATCGAAGCCGAGGATGCAGAGATAATTGGAGACGTCTATTGCTTGTCCTTTTATATGCAAGATGGATGAAGACATGATGCATATGTTACGGGACTATGCTATTGTCAGGGAGTGCTGGAAATCAGTGGTTAAACAGGAAAAATGGAATACATTCTTTTCTCTACAGGGGCAGATTGGATCAAATGAAATCTGACTCATGAGATTCGCAAATAATATACAAAGAAGGTTTCGTGGCCAACTTTGTTTGGGTATGTTTACTGGGATGCATGGGTTTCATGCTATAAAAAGTTGTTTGACTATGAGGTGACTAATCTGGGATTGAATGCACAACATAGTTTTTTTAGAACTTGTTCGAACAAGGATATTATCAAATCAAATGATATGGAGAAGAGAAGTAATAGTTCTCATACCAATCAATATCTTCATGAGGATGCCTTCATCAAAGTAACAGTCAATGATTCAATCTTGGAGGATGGAAGGAGTGGGTGCGGAGGTTACCTACGGGATTATAATGACATATGGCTTGTAGCTTCAACTACAAACTAGTTAATGCTCCACTAGTTTTTGCAAAAGTAAATTGGTTGCATTCAAGGCCTACAATTGTATTGGTCCAAAAGGTATAAGAAGATTAATTTAGTTACTGATTTTATAGAGGCCATGAATTATATGTTGAGAGGATGTGATGAACATCATCCTTTGAAAGACTTTGTGGATGATATATTAGAAAGCTGCTTTATAGAGATTGGCAAATTGTGGTCACTCACAGGTACAGAAAGACCATAACTATTATTGATCATTTAGCCCGATACTATCATAGCATAGATGAAATTTTTTTGTCTATTTAATCAATCTCCTCCTCTTATTCAAGAGACGGATGTTGTTGAAGAGTAGGAGTTTTTGTTGAAGATGTTGTCATGTTTCTATTGACAATCTAATTCCAATATTATTCAAAAGGGGGAAAAAAGGAGAATATGTATTAAAAAAATGTGATAGAAAAAAGAATTCGGCATGGTCATATTGGTTTCAATCATTTTCGGGCAATTAAAACAGATATCCTTATCCCTTTTTCTAACTTTCCACATAAATAATTCTGAATTTTTTTGTCTGATAATAATGTTTAATTGCCTTTATGTGCTTGGCTCAAAAAAAAAAAAAAAGGAAAAATCATACTAACTGTTCAGTGACCAATTTATGTGGGGACGAAAAACGCGGATAAATCAAAAGAAAATAAGAATAATTCTAAATAAATACCATTTGAATTTGTAAAACCCTCAGAAGTCTGTCGAATTTGTAAAAAGACTGAGAGGTACAAAAGACCTTTGAGAGATATCCAAATTCGGGTCAAATTACCCTTTTGCCCTTAGTTTTAAATAAATTATTAAAAAAAATCCCCTTCACCCCCATCGCCGCCGGCCGTCACCACCACCACTACTGGCGGTGGTGGTGCTGGCCGACGGTGGTGGTGGTGGTGGCCGACCGGCGGCGGCGGCAGCGGGCAGTGGTGGGGGTTAGAGGGGATTTTATTTTATTTTTTTAATTTATCTAAAACTAAGGGCAAAAGGGTAATTTGACTTGAATTTGCATATCCCTCATAAGTCCTTTGTACCTCTCAGCCTTTTTACAAATTCGATGGACTTCTGGAGGTTTTACAAATTCAAATAGTATTTATTTAGAATTTTTCCAAAGAAAATCTCACAAAAATATCATTTGAAATTTAAAATAATAAATAGGTGATTTTATAATAAAATAAATTATTAATCTCATTATTGTTTTTTTAATCCTGGTAATATTTTTTTAATAGAATTTTAAAATTCAAATAATTTTTTTTTGTCATTCACCCTTAACAATTCCCCAAAACAGGGGGAAAAAGCATGCACAGTTAAAGATTGTAGAAACAATTTTGGTTTGGCTGTGGTCCACTTTCCTTCCTATCTTCTTCTCTATCTCAGCCACTGGATTGAAATCTCAACGATTCAGATGTAATGATTTATAAAAATATTATTTTTAAATAACTTTTAATAATTTAATAATATTTTTATAAATCATTAGATTTGCACAATCGAGATTTCAATCCAACGGTTGAGATGAAGAAGAGGATGGGAAAGGAAGTAAATCATAAACAATCCCAATTCGAAGAATTAGTCCCATCTTGAGTGTCTCAATTAAGTTTTTCAATTTTATAAAACTATTCTAAAAACATGAAAATTGAAAACATAAACAAAGAAGGCCCTAGTCACTGCTGAGATAAATAATTATTTCATCAAAAAATTAAATTTATACAAATTATGTTTCAATTAACTTATTAATCCGCCTATATTTATAAATACACATTTTAACATACTATCTTCTATAAAAAAATTATAAAATACTGCACTATTCATGAATTATCAAATAAAAAAAATTGTGATTCGCATCAAATATAAACCATGAGTTCATAATCTAGTTAATTTGAATTCACAACTAAAAATATTAAGACAAGTCTGTCGTTCGCCAAAAAAAAAAAAATTGAGGTACAAGGTTTTCATTTATTACTTAACATTTTATTTGAGTTTAAATATCATTTTCTCAATTAAAGTCTAATGCCAGAGGCTGGCTGTCAACTTTTAAAAGGCTTCTTTTTATTTGAAAATAGGGTTAAGTAGCAAATCCACTTCAAAAGTATAAGTTTAGAAACAATTTTATTTTAAAAGTTTTTTTTAACTTAATGTAGCCTCGAAAGTCTAAAAATATAGCAATATTACCTTTTTCCGTTAAAAAGTTAACGGTCAATGTCAATTTTTTAACGGCTAACGTTATTTTTTTAACAAAAAATGATAAAATTGCTACTCTTTTAAGACTTTCGAGGCTATAATGAGTAAAAAGAAAAAAAAAAAAACTTTTAAGGCCATATACTTCCAAACTGATTCATCAGTAATGTACGTACATTAATAGATATTGTTTTGTACTTAAATTTTATGAAAAATTATAGTTTGAGGTAATAAGTCAAAGATGTTTTATATTTATAGCCAAAGTCGACAAATTTTGGAAATCACTGTTAAGGATCTCAAGACAAAAAAGAAAAAAAGAAATACAGCTAAAGAGTGTGAGTTGAATTTTCTTATTTCAACATCTATTTAAATTTAAATTTTTAATTTTTCTTTATAAAAATATATTTGAATTGAAATTTTTAAGAGAAAACTCTCCTTAAGTACATGTTTGAAAAATTTCATTGCTTATTCATGTCCTTGCATCGTAACCAATAAAATTTTAAAACATGTATTTATGGGCAATTTCTATTAATAATATTTTCTTTGAAAGTTGATGATTTTGGTGGTAAAAAACAAGTTGCCCCATTAATAGCGCTACTTGCCAATTTTGTGTGTAAATTGGGTAAAATAGTACTCCCTATGTTCATTAATGTAAGGGTTGGTAGAAAGTTAAATATACTACGAAATTGTACTAATATATTATCAGATTATATATCAGTTTATAAATTAAATAAATTAGTTTAAAAGAAAATTATAAATATAAATACTTTAATATAAATTAATTAATTTCATTAATATCTCTAAAACAAAAGTCAACCAGCTCTTACATTACATACACTAGTGTAAAAAAGAGTATTAAGATCGTCTCATTTAGACTAGACTATTGACGCTCCGGTCTTAAAGGTATGACTGGTGACATTTTTGTAAATATAAAGAACTTCTTATACCAGATCATATTTTCATAGGTCTTAAATATATAATTTTCAGCTTGCTTTTCTTTTCTTTTCTTTTCTTTGTTTTCCTTGTGTATGTGCATATTCTCCAATAATGTATGAGGCATTAAGAACTAAGCTTGTGTATTTTTTTTGTTCATATTCTCTAGTAATTAAAAAAGCTTATTAATTCTCCAGTTTTCCTTTATTTTATTCATTCAGTTGCTGCTGCGCTTGCCAAAGTCAACCCTCTTTTTTTTTTTTTTTCCGATTTGGTTAATAAATTAGATTGCTAAGACCGGATACTTGATAAGTAACTAAGTATTTGACTTTTAAGACTAAATGTTTTATAAATCTCTGGTCTAAAAATTAAAATTTAGGACCAGAGTCTTTTAAACCTCCGGGCTTAAAAATTAAATTAATAAAATGCTTATCTTTAGGACCAGATATGTTATAATTAATCGGTCTTAATAAAATCCAAAATACTAAAATATGTCTTTGTCGTGCGGAAAATTAAATTTCCCTCTCTGAACTTCTCTTGTCGCACCGAAAGTGATTACTCAGGTTTTATCTACAGTGTTTGTGTGTTGCTTCGTCGTTATTTCACGTCGCTCTCTCGACAATCACTGTCTGGTTCCTTAGTTAAACGTCTATAAACCAAGCTGTAAGAGGTGTTTCAGTTATATAACTTTATGATTTTCTTGCTTATCGTTCTGGGTTTTTCATGGGTTTAACGAAATCGATGAAATGTTCTTGTGGGTTCCTCTGCTGTTAATGAATATTATATTTTGAATATTATATTTGTACTTTAGACCAACCCAACTGACCAACAAGTGTTTTTAGGTTACTCTTGCTGTCTGCAACATTAACGTTCGTGACTGGAGAAGAAAGACTCAGCAAACGCATTTGAATTTATATGCTACAGGTGAGTCCATAAGATCTTCATGCGATGCATTTAATTTCCTCGTCATGCATTTATTTTGCTTCTTGGATTTACTATGATACATTTATGACCAAAAGTGATTCTTTGTTATGCATTTAATGGGCAAGTTTCTTCGTAAAACAAAAACAAAAAAAATAGAAGACCTAAGCGACATTGAGCATAAATATGCATTTTGAGTTGGCTTATTTTATATTCAAGTTTCAAATTTTTCAGATTATGTATGTTAAATCTTTCCATTTATAGGAATTCCACTAGGGATCACAGTTGGATAAATGATTTACAGACGAATGTTGAATATAAGAATGGGGCGAGGGAATTTATAGAATTTTCTAAACAAAATGCCCATGATGATAGTGGGAAGTTTTATTATCCTTGTGTAAAATGTTTGAATGAGATGCGACTAAGTCCTGAAATTATACACACACATTTAATTTTTGAAGAATTTTGTAAGACTTATACAGTATGAGTATGGTATGATGAAAAAATGCCAAGTGAGTCTCAACATGGAAAAGTGGCATTTGATGATAATGACACGGATATGGATGATCGCATAGAGAACATTATTCATGATATAGGAAAAGAAGCTTAATTTATCAATCACATGCATATGGTACTGTGTGCAGTGATATAAAGACCCCGCTATACCCTAGGTGTAAAAAATACCAATTGTTAAATGTTGTATTGAAATTGGTAAACTTGAAGGCACGTTATGGATGGAGCTACAAGAGTTTTTCTGAAATGCTTGAGACTTTTAAGGACATGCTTCCGGATGATAATGTGTTGCCGCATCGATACTATGATATTCTTTCTATGTTCTTAAACAATGTCACTGACAATGAAGTTTGTTCTTGTTTTATTTTTGTGGCAAAATCCAATCCAAAAGGGCATATTATAAAAGAGGATGTTTATGTTGTTGGGTGGGAATCAGATAAAGGCATAGTGAATATATTATATTGGGCATGTATGTTGATTTACGTGTTGTATTTGTAACTCAGCTCATTGTATTTGTAAGTAAGTTCTCTTATTATAAAAATTAATTTAGGTGTTGTAGTCATAGTATAATCATTAATTAAGAGGCCACATAACTTATGGTGAATAATATTTGTATTCTTTATCCCAATTCAATTTATTCATAATTGTTCATAGCTTGTAGCTTAAAGTATCGACTTTTATGTGCTGGATTGAGTGGTGGATTTATATATTAATCAGGAAAAACAGAACAGGGAAAAAATTTGGGAAAATTTAGACCGGAATAAATATTCCGGTCTTAAATGTTCAACTGCTAAGACTGGATGTATTTACCATTCTGTCTTGAAAGTAAGTGTTTTAAGACGGCGTATAATTAGTTGTCTGGTCTTAGAAGCTACTATTTTGTAGACCAGATTTATTTTTGTCCGATCTTAAAATTCCAATCCTTTTAAGAGCGGCCAAGTTTTTGTCCGGTCTTAAAAGTTGGGATTTAGGACCGAACAAAAAATATTTCAAGTTTATTTAGTACGACTTTTAAGACCTAATGTTTTAAATATCCGATCTAAAAGAGTTTCTTTAAGACCGATTCGTGTCTAGTCTTAAATGTTAGAATTTTAATATCGCCTGAAACAAAACCGGTTGCGAGTCTGGTCTTACGATGCCTCTTTTGTCCGGATTTAACAACTAGAATTTTATCTGATTTTAAAAGTGGTATTATACTTAATCTAACTAGATGTGGCTTTTTCATTCCAATTTAGTTAGTTACACATATATATAGAGAGAGAGTAAGTAGGGCAAAGGGGCAAATTTAACAACAAATTGGCACTTCATAATAAACATGAGAGAGATAGAGAGAGTGAGAGAGAGAGAGAGTAGGAAGCAGCAGAGTAATATACATAACATAGTAGGCCGGCAAAACAACTCTCCAATATATTAATTGTTAGAGTTTGTTGACGCGGTTTCTGAGAGAGAAAAAGTAAATAACTAAAGAATATAAAATCAAATAGGACTTTTGACAGGTGATCACCATGTCCCTATCTTGACCATTTTTCCCCCCTAAACAGTGTATTTAATGTTAAAAACTGCAAATAGATGCTTATGTATTTAAAGTATGTAATGAATATCCAAATCTAAAACAAAACGTGTATAGTGTTTGTACATTGATTTCTGAGATTCAAGGTTTTAAAAACTATATGTCCGTACAAGAAGTTATAGTCAAATGATGATATCAATTTGACCCAAAAAAGTATGGGTTCGTTGGAGAATTTGATTGTAGCTAGAGGCAAGAAACAAGAAGTTTGTTTGTGGGTAAAGCTTGCCTCTTCTAAACTGTATGTGACATCTATTTTAATATTAACAAAGTTTTCAAGACCTCATCGACCACCTACACTTTCTTTCACACAAAAAGATGGGAATCCTAGAATCAATAAAAGGGTTATAAGGCTGCCTTGGAGCTAACCAACAAGTAATCTAATCTAATTTATAAAGATGACATCGATACATACATACCCCAAGGGAGCATTGATATCTTTTATTTTTTTATTACCATCTGTTATCTCGTTCAGAGTTCATGACTGCTCATTCTTAGTACATGTATCATCTCTGAGAATTTTGATTTTTTAACTGATGTGATAATCGTTTTTATCTTTTTTTTTTTTTCCCGGTCATGAAACCTACTTTGACCATGGTATTTTTTTATTGAATGAGATTTGGAATTTATTTAATTTTTTTCTCTATTTTATATTTTTAAACTTTTAAGAAAATTACATAAATTAATTTCCTAGAACAAGTTTTAGAAAAAATAAAATATAATTTATGGGCCTATATACAAGTATCTGGTTTATTGTAATTTTTATTTTTATTTTTATATCAGTTAATTACACGAGTCTCTTATTCCTTTTTTTTAACTAATGCTTTCTCATCTCTTTCTCTCACTCATCATTTTTATAAATAACGATATAATTAGAAAAATAATACATTTATTACTTTAAACTAATTGATGTAGCCTACGGCGGAGCTAGGATTTATAGTTTGTGTGTGCACAATTAGTAAGGGAGATTTGAGGATTCGGGGCAGCGCCCCTGATTATTATTATTATTATTATTATTATTATTATTATATTTTTTGAAAGTTTTAAATGCATTAAAAAATAAAAGAAAAATATGGAAGTGGAGACCCTAAAACTCAAAATTTTGATTACATTGCATTCTTCGTATTTAGTTAGAAACTAACAAAGGAAAAATATGTGCGTGGAATTGGTTTTGAATGAGAATGAAAAATATAGAATGCATTATTGAATCAAAAATAAAAAGTAAAAAAATGTCTTTATTTGATCAAACTTGTTTGTGTATACTATACAAAGTCCACACCTAATCTAAAGATTTTATAAACCTGAGAATTAAATGTTTAGCTCAAAGTATGTTAAAAATTAAAATCATGATAGGCGCCCCTTTGTCTCAATGAAACGGTAATGAGATCGTAGAGAAAAGCTAAAAATCGTAGAAAATTGTTTCATGGATTAAGCATTAGAATCATGCGGATTTGCAACCACTCTTGATCTTCCTGCATTCAAATCGGCACCCATACTTAGTTCAACCCCACTAGAACTTGTAGTAACTGTGGAGTGGCAAACAGGGATTGCAGCCAAATGGGGAGGATCATTTGAAGCAACCACAGGAAGTAGGATTCGATCACGCAACATCCCACTTTGATATAACATCCCTCATCCACTGAGTTACGTTATTGGCATCTCCCTGAAAAAATGCAACGTAACCAATATTTTTATGTCTGCACCTCCAGACACTAGGCACCAATGTAGCTCCGCCATTAGATGTAGGTGATTTGAGTAATTGTTGATAATAATAAAAATACCACATCGGTTCTATTTATGAGTTCAAATTATATAATTTTGAGATACCAAAAAAAGTTACTTAGCTAAACTGATAAAATTATAATAGTCTCATTTATTACACGTCGAAAATGGACCTATAATAATAATCAATTTTTTTTTTTCCACCTCCAACTAGAGTTATAATAACATCCGCGTGGTTTTACCGGAGGGATTGGTGCAACAACTGATGTCATTCTCGATCAGTGAGGTGGAATGACATTATTGGAAGAATGCAAAACAAACAACAAAAAGTGTTAAGAATTGTGAAGGACGATGAGAAGAAGGAGGGAGGAATATTCAAACCTTCTTCCGCGTTGCTTCTTTCATTAATTTTTCTCCCACGTGCCTTTCTGGTCCTTCTTTCATTTGTTTCCTCTCTCATCGACTTGAATCAGTCTCTCTCTCTCTCTCTCTCTCTTATTAATAAATATCCTGATTTCCATATTCTTACATTTCTAATAATCTCCATCACTTTCTTTCTCAATTAATTTCTTTTGTCTTGTTCAAAATTGATAATTATCATAGTACACTTTGGTCCTATGGCCTATATTTGTCTTTGAAACTTTTATCTTAATTTAGGCATTGGAGGTTTTATAATAATAATTAAATTTGAACGAGCTGAATATAATATTTTTTTATTTTTATATATTAAAATTGAAAATCTAAAATATTTACACATTCAAAGCAAAAGAGCAAGACAAGAAATAAAATGAATATAAAGGGTTTATTGTAGATTTCACTTTCCAATATAAGTTCTATATATCAACATTGATTACTCCTTTTTTTTTCCCAAAATAAAATGATCAAATAAACGAAATGAAAATAATTACACAACAAAAGTTGGTAGAAATACTCTTTCTGGTTTTAAAAATAAGATATAATAGACTTTTTTCAAAAATATTAATTAAATTAATTAAATTACTTTTGAAGTATTTATATTTATCGTTTTTTTTCTAAATTATTTTGCCTAATTTATAAAATAATATATAATATAATAATACACAACATATGATATGATTAAGTAATATAATCATATTTTTTTTTCGGGGCCATGACCCTCCCTACCCTTTGAGAATCTCCGCCACTGGGACCAAGTAACCATTAAGCAGCTCTTTCTTAAACAGAGAGATGGTTTGGGGATTGATTACTCCCCTAATTCCACTTACAGTGCGCCTTTTAGAAAGTGTTTTTTTTTTAAATTCTTTTTATAAACCATTTGTCAGTTTCAAGCCATTTTTTTTTTTTGGTCAAAAGTTTCAAGCCATATAAAAGAATATTTCTTTCTCATATATGCCTAGCCTAACAAGGGCAGTGGAAGAATATAAATTAACATGATGTTAGAGTCTAACATAGTTAATGTTCCATTTAATCTTTAATATAAAAGTCAATTGGCTTTTGTTAGAAAATTTAAAGAAGCTAAATAAATTATATTAAATTATTTACTTTTATTATTTTTCTTTAAGTTAATTTTCGTGACTTATAAACTAATATTAATCTAATAATGCATAATATATATTATGATTAAAAAATTTATTTTGTTTTATTAACCTCTCTAAAAAAAATGATCTAACTCTTATATTAGAACTAAAGGTAAGGTAGTATTAGAAATTAAAATTTCATTTTATGAAATTTAATACCTATAACTATTTTCACTTTTAGGTATATATGAATTATTTTTATATGAGACAAGAGGGAGTAACATATTTTACATGGAAAATCACTCTCACGTCTTAAAAGGCTACAAAATGTTTTAAAAAAAGAGTCTTAGAAAAAATTTTGATGTCGAAAAAGTCTCATTGACAACTTCTTTAATAAGGGATTAACAACTTTATCTATGAATTTTATCAACGTATTGAGACATTTTTTTTATCTTAGAATTTTTTCTAGGACTTTTTTTATTTTTTATTTTTGATCCCTTGTGACTTTATAGGGATTTTCCCTATTTTATATTACATGGTAGTGAGGTTTTTTTTACATGGTAGTGAGGTTCACTATACTAGTCCACGTTTTGCCTTGGTGATGTGTGATTAAAAATCTATGAATCCGTGTTTAGATAATAAATTATATAATGAGCTGAAGCTCAAAGTAGATCAAGGTCTCAATTTCAAAAGTTTGGAGTCACATTTGGGGCAACATAATTAAATTCACTCGGTTTTGTCTCGTCACGAGTCAATCCTCTGTCTCATTTCCTTCCCTTTTCCATTCCTTTATATCCCCCTTCTTCCTCTCTGCTTCTTCGCCACCACCACCAAAGCTCCTCTCTCTCTCTCTCTCTAGATCTCACCTTCCTCGTCTAGCCTCGACCCTATTCCTTTCAACACGATTTGTCCACTTTTCAAACTTTGTTGCTCCTTCTTCTTCGGCCAAACCCTTTTTTCATTCCTCTGGGTTCCCAGAAACTCACCAAATTCACTTCTTTTTGAACACCCTCTCTGTTTTTATTTAAGTCTCTCCAATTCAAGTTTTACTTCGCACTTCAAGTACTTGTGAAGTTTTTGTTTTTTGTTTGTGTGTTTGTTGTTCATTGAATGGAGGAAGGGCAAGTTAGTCTGATCAATGAGCTAAACCAAGGGAAGGAGCATGCTAGGTTGCTCTGTAGCCATATTACATCTTCTTCTCATGAGAACAATGAGTTCTTGATTGAGAAAATACTCTCTTCTTATGAGAAAGCACTTAACTTGCTCACACATTCACAAAATTTGACAGAGCCTAATAATCCCACCATTAATGCTCATCATCATGGGAGCTCCAGATTTGAGGAAGACAGTCCCAGAGATGTCTACAAGAAAAGGTATACACTTAAAAAAAAAAAATTGGGCTGTATGTGTTCATATCAGTATTAATTGCACTGTTAAAAATGTTTGGTTCTGACGGGGTTTTTTTTTTAATGTGATTTGCAGAAAGATCATGCCGAAATGGACAGAGCAAGTGAAGGTTTGTTCAAGAACAGGGATTGAAGGTTCATTGGACGATGGATACAGTTGGAGGAAATATGGCCAGAAGGATATTCTCGGAGCTAAATTTCCAAGGTCAGAATCATAATCTCTGATATTTCCTCCTTATCTAAAAGTGGATAATACTAGATAGTTCCCTTATTGCATCTATCTTCATGATTTTTTGAACACTATCTTCATGATGATTATTCATCTTTTTTAGGTGATACCCATTTTAATAAAAAAGTCCTATTTTTTGAAAACACTTCTCAAATTTACTCAAAATTGCAGAACTTGAATGTAAAAAGCATGGTGGTTGGTAACCTGTGGATGAGTTTGGTAGCTCAAGTACCTTCTAGCATTAAAAATCAATAAATAATAAGTACTATATATATAATGCCGCTAAACTCAGAACTTATAGGATAAGTATTCTTTATTTTTGGGCCCTTCGCTTTAGACACAAAAGCTACTAGAGGCAAGAGAAAAAGCTTAGAATCAAGCTGTCCCTGTTCCCTGTATCTTATCATAAAACAACAAAATTTGGTACAACTATTATAATTATTATATATATATATATATATATATATATATATATATATATATATATATATACCTGACAGACAGGGTGGTTTTGAATATTGCAGAGGATACTACAGATGCACTCATAGATTTTTACAAGGCTGTCAAGCAAGAAAACAAGTTCAAAAGTCTGATGAAGATCCAACAATATTCGAAGTGACCTACAGAGGAAGACATACCTGTAACAAGCAGGCAGTATCATCAAAGAAAAATATGGGTTTTGGAGAAAACAATCATAATCATCAAAACCGATCACAGGAGGAAGAGGAAGAAGAAGAAAAGATGGAACAATCCTTAGTGGCATTCTTCACTTTTGAACCAGAACTTGAAGTCAAAATGGAGGATATTTTCCCAACATCTAGTGGATTTCCTTCAACATCTGATAATAATAACCAGTTCGTGGAAAACTTGTCTGTCGATTTTATTTCCCCATCAACCTCGGAATCGAACCTTTTTTGTCTGTCGCCCTGTCACATGGGAAGTGGAGGATTAGGCCAAAACGTGCAAAGTTCAGAATCTGAAGTGACTGACATAGTTTCAGATCCAACCTCAGTCACCAATTCGCCTTTGCTAGATTTGGATGTCTTGTTTAACCAGCAAGATTTTCAATCCGAATTCCCTTTCAACACTTTAGAATTTTTCTCCTCTTAGCTTTCGTATAGTTCCAGCTAGTTTTTGCAGTAATCGGGTAGTGATTTGTGGGTCCTGACCAAGAAGAAGATCATAGTCATAGGGATTATGAGTCGTGTCCAAAAACGAATGGACGACCGTGAAGATGTCCTGTGTGAAAATGAGGCTGGTCAAGAGAGTTTTCTCATCGCGTGTTGTAATGTGTTTGAAGTAAGTCATGTCTTCTTGTAGCTCAAGAACAGGTGTAATTTGTAGAATAAAGAGATTTTCTCTACTTTCTTTCTTTTCTACCTTTTTCTGTTTTGCATCTTCATCAAGATTATTCTCAAGATCAAAAGATTACATTTTTTCCGACAGATCAAATTCTTACTTAAAATAGATCACCATGATGATAAATAAAGGAGAAAAAAAACTATTGCCCCAAAAGTTTGATGCTATTATTGTTGGACACGGATTCTCTCCTGTCCTTTCCTTTCTCTCTGCTTGACACGGCTTTCACCTTATACTTATTTCCTCTACTTTGCTCCTTTTCTCTCAAAACGGCACTGTTTGGTGTAAAATTACACTGTTCCTTTTTCTTTTTTCTTTTTGTGAAAAAATAGCATTTACTCTTGTAGTATTTTTTAATATCAGTCAGTATACCCTGAAATATTCTTTTAAGATCCTAAAATAATGGTACCAAGAAGATATTTTAAGATACCGACTGACATTGAAAAATATTTTAGAATATTGACTGGTGCTTAAAAAGTGCTACAGGATGATGAATGCTATTTTTCAATATAGTAAAATAATTTTGAAAGATTATGAAGTATTTTTCAGTACAAGTTAGTATCCTAAAATATCTTCTTAATACCATTCAGTACCCTGAAATATTTTTTCAAGATCCTAAACTAATTTTAGGATACTTCAAAAATATTTCAGGGTACTAACTGCTATTAAGAAGATACTTCAAGATACTAAGTGGTATTGAAAAATATTTTAAGGTAGTCAGTGGCACTTCAAAAATACAACAGAAGTGAATGCTATTTTTCAAAAAATAAAAAGGAAAAAGAAGGAACAGTGTGATTTTGCACTAACGTTGCCCTTTTGAGAGAGAAGAAGCACAACGGATTCACTGCCTAAGCCTTTTAAAGTTGTTCGTCACTCCTTCCTATTTGAGGTAACAAAGACAAAAGCAACTTATTTATCATATGAATTTTGTAAACAGAAGATAGAATAAAAATTAGTTTGTATATGAGATTTCTGTTTGGAATGATGGTGAGAGAAGTGAATTTGTCTTTTTAAATTAGCTTATTTTTCTCCATTGGCTTATTCTAGTGTGCATTGTCATGCCAAGCAGGTCCTTAAACGTTTTCATTATGCTGCGGGGATGAAATAAGAAAAAAAATAAATAAAAGAGTAATTGCACATAGGCACATTTATTTTCATTATTTTGATTTACTCCCTCCCTTCCTTCTTTATTATATGATATATTTACTTAATTTGATTAGACTAAAAAATTTAGTTAATATTTTAAAATACCCTAATCATATTCCTTGATTGCTACTATATCTCTCTTAGTTAATTATTGTTGAGGGATATTGATAGGAAAAAGTAACAAATATGAAAAATATGATTAGGATATTATAGAAAAGACATAAATTTTCATTTAAAAAAAATAAAAAAGGATTTTTTATTTTAAAAAAGTAAGATTATTTATCATTAACGTAATAATCTTTGAGTTACAACTAATATAAATACTGAATATGTGATATAAGTTGACAGAAAATACCAAAAAAAAAATATTTATTTATTTGCAGCATGATAAAATATATCAATTTATTATGCTCATAGTGGTCTCATGTCATTATATTAAATTATTAATGTCTGCAATAAAATATTGTAAAAAACCTTCTTTATTTTGTATTTTTCGCATAATTGATATTTATTTTTAGTCATAGTTAGCAGATTATGAACTAATAAACTAATTATGAACTTATAAACTAATACTTATTGTTACGGACCGGCCCAATAGGCCCAAGTCCGAACCTCGGCCCAATGGCGCCTATAAGGGAATCCGCGCTATATTAGGAAGGGATCCGAGATCCCCTATTTTTAGGATCTCATCAGTGAAGATTCTCCTACAATCATGGCACCAGCCAATCAGCCCCTGACAGCTCAATCATAGATATCCCCCATTAATAGGGAGATACGCGCACCAAGCTCCTCTATAAATAGGAGGAAACCCTAAACAGGTGCACACGTTCTATCTTACGCTCTTGTTACTTTCTGCCACACAGAGCACACACCCCACTCCCCTGGCTACGTGCCTTCAAGTTTGTTACGAACTACGTGGACTTTGATCCCTTCGAGGGTACGTAGGCTCTAGGCTTGACAACCTAGTCAAGTCCAATCTCTGTGTTCTTCATACAGAACATTGGTGCCGACCGTGGGGACTGTAAACTTCAATCCCCGTGACTACTAATGGTGAGCACTAGAAGCCACAGCAGAAATCCCCAACCGGTGGGAGGAGACCCACAAGCCAGCCGCCCGCCGCCAAGCCAGCCGTTGGCACCACCTCGGAGAGGAAACACCCCAGAAGGACATGTTACTGACACGGTGACTTCCTCCCCTGACAGGGAACAGCCGCTCCATGAGGAGCAGCAGCAGCCGCAGCAGGAAGACCGGCGACCACAAGGAGCACTCGCGCCGTCTCCAACGCGTGATGTCCGGGCAGTTGATGCCGAAGTCCGCATGATGCGAAGGACACAGGAATCGTTCCTGCGGCGCCTGGAGAACAAGGAAAAACACAATGACCTGCAGAGGCGGGCTGATTTTGAAGCTATCGGAAAGATGATCCAAGAAGCGCTCAAGAAGGACCGCCGCGAGAGAGGCCGCCGTAGGGGTCACGGTCATACAAGGAGAGCCTCGGCAGGCGACAGCAGCTCCTCGAGCAACTCTGAGCCGAGGAACCCACGCCGCGACAACGGCGAGCCGAGGCGACGCCCGATTGCAGACCACGGCAGACCACGGTCCCCGGGAGACAGAGAAAACCACGGTATCGGTCCTAACCGCACCGATCGGCATGCAAGGGAATACCGAGATCGAGAAGAAACCAGTGCGGAGGAAAGAACTCCCCGGCCTCGCCACGGATCGCCTCGGGAATATCGCGTGACGTACTTATCAGAGACGGGAAGGTCCCCGTTCTCGAGGGAGGCGGCAATAGCCCGTTTCCCAAAGCGCTTTGATTTAACCAGCCTGCTGAAGTACGATGGAAGCCAAGACCCCCGGAACCACTTGGTTACCTTTGAGAAGCTCATGTGGGTCCGACAGATTAGCGGCCCGATCATTCAGCGCCTTTTTGCGGCTACTCTGGACGGGCCGGCGCACAGGTGGCTGACGTCTCTTCCGGACAACTCTATCCGAGACTATGAAGACCTCGGACGAAAATTCGAGCTGCACTTCGCCACCAGCAAAAAGCAGCCGAAGACTACGTTCACCTTGAGCAAAGTGCGTCAGAAGAAGGGTGAGGCCTTGCAGAAGTATCTGGATCGGTTCCGCGACGTGGCCATGCAAGTACGGTCATTGCCCGAGGATGTCCACATACACTGCCTGGTCAATGGACTGGACCCATCATCCCGGCTGGCTCGTCACCTATGCAAGAACCCAGCGTACCCCTTGACCGAATTCTATACCGAGGCGAAGAAGTACCTGGAAATGGAGCAGATGGAGGCTGCCAATGCCGACGAACCCGAACGGACTAGGAAGAGCCCGCCTAGCGACGAGGAACGCCCAAGAAGGACGAAGACCGACCCGAGACGACGCAGCCGGGACAGCCGAACAAAGCCCGACTGGGCCGACCAGAAGAACAAGTACGACAACTACACCCCGTTGAACGTCCCTCGGTCCCAGGTATGGAAGGAGGTATCCCAGACCGAGATGAAGCGGGTGGACAGGCCGAAGCCGATCATAGGACACTCCAACATGGACCGTTCCAAGTTCAGCAAGTTCCACGACTGCAACGGCCACACTACTGACGAGTGCTATGACCTCCGCGACGCAATCGAGAAGTTCGTGAGGGATGGGAAACTGCGTCAGTACGTGATCAAGACTCAGGGAAGGACGAACGGGAAACGCAACGACCGTGCCCGCTCCAGAAGTCCGCCCAAGGAATACCGAAATCCAGGAAAAAAGCAGAAGGCGGCCTCGGAGGACGAATTTCCCGACGTCGATTTCCAGTGCAACGTCGTCAGCGGAGGATTCGGTGGAGGAGGAGACACCGTAAGCCAGCGGAAGAAATATCTCCGCGAAGTACTGACCGTCCGAGACCCCCCTAAGTTTAAGGAAGACTCAAGGAAGCCTCGGCCGCCTACCCTGACCTTCACTGATGAAGAGCTGGAAGACGTCATACCCGGACACCTGGACGGACTGGTAATTACTGGAACTCTAATAAATTGTCGAGTTAAGAGGATCTTTGTGGATGCAGGGAGTTCGGCCGACATTATAAGCTGGGACGCCTGCAAGAGGATGCACCTCGACAAAGAGGACCTCAAGCCATGCAAGACCACCTTGGTCGGCTTCAATGGCGAGCAGTCCTTCCCAAAAGGCTACATCGACCTCTGGTTAACACTTGGCACCAAGGAAGCCTTCAAATCGGAACGGGTACGATTCGTAGTCGCCGACTTCCGGTCCCCTTACAACATCATTCTGGGCCGACCCACGATCCATAACTGGGATATACTGGTATCCACGAAGCATCAGAAGCTGAAGATGATCAATAGTAAGAACCAGATAGTCGTGGTGTCCGGAGACCAGAAAGAGTCCAGGCAGTGCTACTTCGAAGCTCTCCGTGTCGAGGAAGGAGGACCCTCGTCTCCACCCCGGCTCGGATACAATGAGCAAGTAGTCGAAGCCGGCTCTGGCGAGCGCCTGCGGCAGCAAGTCAACATGGTGGAGCTCGACCTCCGAGAGCTTGACAATCCGAGGCCCGAGCCGGAAGGAGAATTGGAAGAAATAGTACTAGGCGAAGACCCGTCCAAGACCACGAAAATAGGCAGAGATATGGAGGACGGCCTAAAAGCTCTCATGATCCGCTTCTTAAGGCAAAACCAAGACGTCTTCGCATGGACCGCGGCCGAGGTACCCGGCATCGACCCCCACTTCTGCTGCCACAAGCTCGGCATATGGCCGGGGTCAAGACCCGTGGCCCAGAAGAAGAGGAACATCGCAGATAATAGGCAAAAGGCCCTGGAGGATCACGTTGAAGAACTCCTAGAGGCCGGCTTCATTCGAGAGGTACAGTACACCACCTGGCTATCCAACGTGGTCATGGTCCTCAAACCCAATGGCAAGTGGAGAGTCTGCGTCGACTACACCAACCTTAACAAGGCCTGCCCAAAGGACTCGTACCCGATGCCTAACATCGATAAGCTCGTGGACAGCTCAGCCGGGTACCAGCTCCTCTCCTTCATGGATGCCTACTCCGGTTATAACCAGATCGCCATGCATCTAGATGACTAGGAAAAGACTGCCTTTATGACTGATAAGGCGAATTACAGCTACAATGTGATGCCCTTCGGACTGAAGAATGCCGGGGCCACCTATCAGAGGATGATGAACCGGGTTTTCGACGATCAGATCGGGCGCAACATTGAGGTCTACATAGACGACATGATCGTCAAGTCAAAGCTTCCAGAAGACCACATCCGGGACCTAGAGCAGACGTTTGAAAAATTAAGAAGACATCGTATCAGGTTGAACCCGGCCAAATGTGCCTTCGGTGTTCCGGCTAGAAAATTCCTCAGATTCATGCTGACCCATCGAGGGATCGAAGCCAACCCGGACAAGTGTAAGGCCGTGCTCGACATGCAGCACCCGAGAACCAAGAAGGAGGTACAGCAGCTAACAGGCCGGCTAGCCGCCCTGACGCGTTTTCTACCGAAGTCGGCTGAGAAAGCCCTACCTCTCTTCAAGTTACTGAAGAAGGAGACTCGGGGCGGCTGGAACCCGGACTGCGACGCCGCCTTCTCAGAAATCAAGAGATGCTTGGCAACTCCGCCGGTACTCACAAAGCCGGACCCTGGAGAAACCTTATTCCTCTACCTATCAATCGGCAACGAAGCCGTAAGCGCCGCCCTAGTAAAGGAATCCGAGGCAGGGCAAAAGCCGATATACTTCATCAGCAAGGCACTACAAAGCTCTGAACTCCGGTATCAAAAGCTGGAAAAGGTGGCTTTCTCCCTGCTTACCGCGGCACGCAGACTCCGGCCCTACTTCCAAGGACACCGGATCGTGGTCCGAACCAGCCAGCCGATCAGACAGGTTCTCCACAAACCCGACTTAGCCGGGAGAATGACCAACTGGGCCATAGAACTCTCCGAGTTTGACATCACGTTCGAAGCCCGCCAGGCAATTAAGTCCCAAGCGCTTGCGGACTTCATCCGAGAACTCACACCGGCCACTACAGATGATGGGATTTGGAAGGTCTATGTTGATGGCTCATCCAACGCAAAGGACAGCGGCGCGGGAGTCATCGTAGAAAGCCCACAGGGGGTCGCCACCGAACATTCTCTGCAGTTGAAGTTCCAGACCTCCAATAATCAGGCCGAGTACGAGGCCCTTTTGGCCGGACTACTTCAGGCCAAGGATAATGGCGCCTAGCGAGTAAAGGTTTAACCGACTCGCAGCTCGTCGCGGCTCGGGTAGACGGCACCTATCAGGCAAAAGGCCCACTAATGGCAAAATACCTGACCAAAGCCAAGGAACTCATGGCCGAGTTCGAAGAGGTCACAGTTTCCCATATACCTAGAGAAGAGAACGCTCGGGCTGACATCCTCTCTAAGCTCGCCAGCACAAAGGGGCTGGATAACCATAGGACCGTGATCCAGCAGAATCTAACCGAGCCGAGTTGTATTATGGCCATCTCGGCCGGGGCCGATTGGAGGAAGCCAATTGAAGACTACCTCGAGAGGGGAATTATCGCAACCGACCCAACCGAGGCAAAGAAGCTAATCCGTGGAGCCGCCCTCTACGCCATGGTGGACGACCAACTATACAGGAAGGGACTCCATTGCCCCATGATGTGTTGCCTTGGAGACTCTGAAGCAAAATACGTGCTGGCCGAGCTACACGAAGGCGCCAACGGTCACCACATGGGGGGCAAGGCACTCGCCCGGAAAGCATTACGCGCCGGCTATTACTGGCCCACTATGGGTCATGACGCCATGGAAAAAGCCAAGACATGCGACAGTTGTCAAAAGCATGCAAGGATAATATGGCCGCCACCCTCAGAGTTGAAAGGAATGCCAGCCCCGTGGCCCTTTTACAAATGGGGCATGGACATCCTTGGTCCATTCCGACCGGCGCAGGGGCAATGCAGATGGCTAATAGTCGCCGTAGACTACTTCACTAAGTGGATCGAAGCAGAGCCACTCGCCACAATAACCTCGGCCAGAGTGATGAAGTTCTTCAGGCACAACATCGTCTTTCGTTTTGGCATACCAGCCGAGGTCGTCACGGACAATGGCACCCAATTCATGGACCATCGTTTCCAAGCACTAATGTCCAACTTGGACATCAAGCAGCACTTCTCGTCCGTGGAACATCCCCAGACAAATGGCCAGGCCGAAGCCGCCAACAAAGTCGTCCTGGACGGACTCAAGAGGCGGATGTTGCAGGCCGAGACCAGTTGGACCGAGCAGCTCCACAGCGTCCTGTGGGGATATCGCACGAGCGTACAGTCTTCCACTCAAGAAACCCCGTACAGGCTAACCTATGGATGTGAGGCAATGATTCCGGTTGAAATCGGACAGCCATCCTGGAGAAAGGTCAGAGCCAGACAGGAGGGGCAGGAATCGAACGACGACGCCTTGAAGACTGACTTGGACCTCATTGATGAAATCCGGGTTACGGCGCACTGCCGGGAACTAGCCGCCAAGCAACTACTCGCGGCTAAGTACAACAGAAAGGTCCGGCCCCGGTCTTTCAACCGAGGCAACCTAGTACTCCGACGGGCGGACATAGGCAACAAGAATGCCAAGGACGGGAAGATGGCGGCAAACTGGGAAGGGCCCTACCGGATTAAGGAAAAGCTCGACGGAGGAGCATATACCCTCGAGACTTTGGCACGGAAGCCAATCAAAAGGACATGGAATGCCGGCAAGCTGAAGATCTACTATAGCTAGACTCTTTCTCGGTAGTGTTTGTTTGCTTTTGCGATTGTCACCTTTACTCGCATTTGTTTTCTTTTCATTTAAAGTCCAAGTTATGTCATTTCTAATTACGATGCTTTGTAAAGCCCCGTAGGGCTATTTCTTTCTATCAATAAAAGATCCCACTGAGGAGATTTACGAATGCGCACAAAGCTTAAGCATGAACCCGAAGCCATGAAGCTCGGCCAGTAACGAACAGACCGAGGCAGAGAAGCCCGGCCAAGAAACCGAAAGCCGAGGCTATTTAGCCCGACACCGGTAAAAAGCCCCGAGGTCACAAACCCGGCCCAAACCAAAAAACATCTAGATGTACGAAAACCGGCCGTCGTACTCCGACAGGCATTGGTTAGAGCTCGGCGAAGGAATCGGACACGGCCCTTCACGAAATTGACGCGTCAACGCTCGCCCGGTTAAGCAAGCGGCCTACCATGCCGACCCTGATCAGGTCAAAATGTCCGACCAAAGGTAGTTGAAACCTTGGTTAGATATGTGGTAGCCCCGCCCTTACATCGGATAAATTTGATCCAACTAAAGGAAAGTTGGAGCTCGGCAACTTGAAAGCCGGGCCAAGGCAGTATGGTTAGTTATGCCTGACGAGGCTGAAACAAGACAACCTTGCCCCAACCTCCCACACACTAAATGTGGTAGAGAATCAACGGCTGTACTTATGCAGCCGACAAACACTCAAACTTAGGCAAAAGAATGGTAATATTACCCACTGCCTAAGTCACCTAGGCGGCCCAGGCGGCCTACGCACGTACAGCCGGTGAAGGCACAAAACGAGACAGCAGAATGAGGACAGAACATAAACCACCTCCGGCTTCCGATAGCCACACGAGCTCGGCTGTGCAATAGGAAGATGATGTGAATTTAAATCGTTCATTGTCAATTAAAGACAAAAGGGACGGTAAAAATCAAAGTCATTCACCAAAATAAAGACAGAAAAAGTATTGGCATCAATTGCTAAAATTTGTACAAGAATGGCACCAAGGCCAGAATCATTCAAAGTTACAAGGGCACCAACGCCCCAAAAACTTACAACAAAAACAAAAATAAGGCTAGGACTAGGAGCCAGGTGTGATGTCGACATTCTCCGCCTCAAGGCCCTCAGTGTCGGCGGCATCCTCCACCTCACCCTCGGCAAGATCCTCGGCAGCTGGCGGCTCAAAAGGAAGGAAGGACCCGTCTTCCTGCACAAAGGCGCGATGGTCATATCCATCCACCTTGAGCTCGGCCCCAGGGTTGAAGTGCCGGATTTGGAGTAGGGCCTGCTTAAAGCACGCCTCAGCGGTCTCCACCAGGGCGTCAGAAAGTTCCCGGGAAGTCTCCTTCCCTGCAGCCACGGCCCTCTCGAGCGCCTCCTTCTCGGCAGCCAAAGCAGCGACCTGCTCCTCTAAAGCCTTGGCCGTAGCCAGGCTCTCAGACATCCCTTGTCGGGCCCGAGCATACTCCTCGGCCACAGAGTCGGCATGCTCCCGGGATAGCTGAAGCTCCCGGTCAACCTTCACCGACGAAGCCTTGGCGACATCCCGTTCCGCCCTGGCCGAATCCCGCTCGGACCGGGCCTTAGCCAGCTCAGTCTTAACCGCCTCCAGTCCGGCTTTGGCCTCGTCACGCTCCGCCCAGGCCACGATAAGCTCGTCCTCGGAAGAACTGGCCCTTGCTCTGACTTCGGCCAGCTCCTTCTTCAGTTCTGCAGCAGCCGCAGCCTGGGGCCTCAACCCGGCCTCCACCTTCCTTAGCCTCGTACACTCGGCGTCAGTCCGAGCATAGAGGTTCCTCACCATCCTCAGAGCCTGAAGATAGCCCACTGACTTGTTGAGCTCCTTCTGGGCCACCTGTAGACGGTCCTCTGCATCCGGGGATAAAGGGCGGGCGCCCTCCAGGAAATGCCGGGGAGGGAGGAAGGCCACGTCGACCTCTGGGACCACCCCATTGTCCCACAAAAAGCTGCGGGGGAAGACCGAGGAAGGCCCTGTCGGCAGAGGTGGTGGAAGAGGAAGGCGCACCGGAGAAGACGGTGGTGACGATGAGCCAGCAGGAGAAAACAGCCGATCGATCTCCTCATCATCTGCGACAAGGTCCTTCCCCCTCGGACCATGAGAGGCAATGACAACCTCTCCCCTCTCAGAAGCTGGGGCTCAACCGCCGGGAGGGGATCAGCAGCAGCAGTAGCAACCTCCTGACTCCCAAAAGCCGGAATCTCCTCCATAGGGTTTGATTGGGGAGTCATGACCGAAGAAGGACCCTCGGCGATAGGACCTTTCGCCCTCTTCAAAGCCGGCGCAACAGAAGTACCGGCATCAGCAGTAGCCGCACGCTTCTTTTGGCGACCGGACGGCGCCGCAGCCCTCGCCAAACGAGCATACAACGGCAAATCGTCCATGGTCCTCGCTGAAAACAATACATGAACAAATGAGTCAGCAATCCAGAAAAGGGAATTCAAAAATAAAAACATAGGCAAATGCATGAGCAGAAACCCTACTGGTGGACGGCTCGGCACCATCACCGGTTATGAAGAAGCCGGCCGGTCTCACGCCGTACTCGGCCACAAGAGCCTCCCCCCGTGGCAGGGCGGAGACCGACTCGGATGAAAGACCCTGCCGCGGCACTTGGAAGGAGATCGCCTTGGACTTATAATGGCCCTCCTCCCAGTACAGAGGGAAACGACCACCGCCCTCCAGGAACCAGGGCTCCCCCCCGGTACGGCCTCGACCTTGAAGAACGCCCCCTTGAAACGTTTGAAGGAGTCGGAGAAGGGCGTCATCAGCTTGCGCTCTGGATTAATTCGGAGGGACACCAACCCCCTCACCTTGTCACTTCCTTTCGGCGAGCTAGGGGTAAAAGGCCCAAAGAAGTAAAAGAAAAGGTTGGCCGAGCACACTATGGGAGGTGAAAAATGGCCACAGAGCCTCTCGAAGGCTACTAAATACGCCCATCCATTCGGATGTAGCTGGGACGGAGCGAGGCGAAGATGCCGCAATGCCTCTATCTGGAAGGGGGAGAAGGGAAGAGAAACTTGCACCTGCGTCAAGTAATCCCGGTAGGAGAAAAAGAAGTCCGGCCGATCCTCGAACCGAACCGCACAGATGGGCTCCTCGGGCTCTGGACGCCTAAGCACACATCCAGGCATGGCCAGGACCTCCAGCCGTGCTATGTCCGCCTCCGACATCAGCGACGTCGTAGCCAGCACGTCGTGCGATACCCAGCCGTATCGGCGAATCAAGGCTGTGGGCGGACTGAAAGAGTCCGAACCACCGTCCTCCGAACGCTTTTTAGAAGATCCGGACTTGGGAGCCATAAATAAGCCTATATAAAAATAAACAAAGCCGGTATTAGCAAAGAAGTAGGAATACCTGGCACAGGCATAACAGCAGGTACAAAAGATGGCCGACTCGGACGAACGGGGATGAGAGAAGGAACAACCGGGGCCGACCAATGACGACACGAGCCGAGCATGGCAGAAGCCTCGGCATCTCTACCACCTCCCATCAATACGGAAGCCTCCGCCAGGCAGTCCCAGCAGGGACCGGCATAACCCTCTGGGGCGGGGGTCTGGCGAGTGGCAGAAGGACCCTCGTAGAAACTCAGGGGCCGAGCCATCAACGTCGGGGCCCCGGAACTGGAAGAGGAGCCAACCCAGGTCCCACCAGGCGACCCGAGAGGAAGAGCCCGTGCAAGCGGCCGAAAAGGATAACGTGGGATGGGAACAGAAACCCTTCCCGAAGAAGGACGAGCCCCAGCTCGCCCCGGACGCGCGGCGCCACCTCGGCGTAAAGGATCCAGAATCCCTGAAGCTGGAGGCTCACCCCCAAGAACCCAGTAGGCCATACGAGGAAGGCGCGCTCGGAGGAGCATTTCCTCCTCCGGCGTCAGCAACACCCGCGGTCGCGGAACGCTTCTGCCTCCCGCCACAATCAATAGCCTACGGTACTAGAAACCGGTGTTTACGGGAAGTTTGGGAAGAATTTCAGGTACAGTGACAGTAACAGAAACCCAGAAAAACCCAGAGTTCTCGAAGAACAAAAACACAGACAGCAAGTCCTAGTATAAACGGTAAAAGACGGAAAACTACCGATCAAATACACAAAGGAATAAGCGGAATACCTGTGTAAGTAAAATGAAAGAGACTGGAACGCTGAAAGACGGCGAAAGTCTCAAACAAAGAGGAATCCCCACTCAAGCTCTAGAGAAATCAGAGAAATTTCTGGGCAAGGGAATGAAGTAGCGGGAAAAAGTAGAAACGAGAAGAAAGAAGGCTATTTAAAAGCCAACACAGGGGCACGACGGTATATTCCCGTACAGACGTGACGAGATTGGCGCAGCACAACGCCAGCGCAATAAATGCGCATCAGCCTCGATAAACGAAAAGGCGTGGCGGTTGCAGACTTCCTCCACTAAGGATCTGACAGCTGTAAAGCCGCAATAATGACTCATGTGGGGGCAAACCCGAAGCGTCCGGAGAATCCCAAAAGGCAAAAAGGCAGGACGGGAACTGATTAAGCCGACCACAGTCCCAAACCGAACTGATGGCCACGGCACCCGAAAGCCGACTCAGTCCGCGCAGAGGACCTCGGCTATAGCGGGACCGGGGTACAAAGCACCTCGGCCGTCCAAAAGCCTGAACGACCAAGCTGGGGGGCAACTCTTATGGACCGGCCCAATAGGCCCAAGTCCGGACCTCGGCCCAATGGCGCCTATAAGGGAATCCGCGCTATATTAGGAAGGGATCCGAGATCCCCTATTTTTAGGATCTCATCAGTGAAGATTCTCCTACAATCATGGCACCAGCCAATCAGCCCCTGACAGCTCAATCATAGATATCCCCCATTAATAGGGAGATACGCGCACCAAGCTCCTCTATAAATAGGAGGAAACCCTAAACAGGTGCACACGTTCTATCTTACGCTCTTGTTACTTTCTGCCACACAGAGCACACACCCCACTCCCCTGGCTACGTGCCTTCAAGTTTGTTACGAACTACGTGGACTTTGATCCCTTCGAGGGTACGTAGGCTCTAGGCTTGACAACCTAGTCAAGTCCAATCTCTGTGTTCTTCATACAGAACACTTATATTTGAGAAAAAACTTCTTATAATAATCCCTTTATTTTTATTTTTTAAAGTTGTTTTTGGACCCCTAGATGATAAATGAAACGTTCTAGGACTAGGCGTGGGGGAGTGGGATTGAAATGACTAGCTTGCTTGGACAGTTAAGGGCTGAGAAAGAACGAAAAGGAAAAATTAAAAAATTAAAAGAGGCCGTGGATGGCAGCGAGGGAAAAGGAAAGTGAGAGTATCCGTGCCCATTATTACTTTCTTTCTTGCTAAATATAAGTATCCATATATTAGAGGTAATCCTATTCAAGGCATTGTGAGCACTTCTCTTAACGAAAATTCGAACATTGATTCACTATGTTATGAGGAGAGTCTACATTACATGCCTAGAGTTAGGTGCTTATACCTTTAATTAGAGGTATAAGCATATCTTTTTAAAAAAAATTTAATTTTTTTTATATATTGTATTTATTTATATTTAAATTATATGCTACTTTCTGAGTTTTTTAACACCCAATATCTCAAATTAATTAATTTTCATAATACTAGTATTACAGATAAACGTAGATTTGGAAATTAATTAATTTGAAATATTGGGTACAAAACACATCCCAAAAACTAGCATATAATTTAAATCTAAATAAATGTAATATATAAATAAATTTAAAAAAATTTAAAAAAAAATATGCTTATACATCTAATTAAAGATATAAATACATAACTTTAAGCATATAATATGGAAAGGGACTAGCTCATCCCTCTAGATCCGACCTTTATTAGACCTTTATTAGCTTTGACGCTATTATTTGGTCCGCCATAAGAAGACGCGAGTAAATGGTATCAGTGTGTATTTGGGCTTTTGATGGGTCATAATACTGTAGGCCCAAGCCAATATATATATTACTTATTTTGTTTTTTTTTTTTTTTAAATAATCTCTAACTACTAGCCTGGATGAGTTAATTTTGTGAAGTTGGAAAATTTTGGTGCATATTTAAAAATATGTGAATATTTCAGATTTTATTTTTGTTGTGTGTGTGTGTTTGGTTAATGGGATATATTATATTCATGATATGATAGCGAGTCCAAGCGAATTTGTTTATTTTTATAGAATTGAAAGAGTGTAGAGTTTTGAAAAGCAAACATGATGATGAATTCATGATGTTTAGACGAAAACAGAGTTGGAGAAAATAGTATTTTGTCTGTCTGAGACATGCCACAAACACCTTGTATGAGTCATTTGAAGGTCTAGAACACCATCAATATAATGAAACGCCCACAAGTATTCTCTATCTTGATCGAGTCACATCTTTTAGTGGGATCCAAACTTTGGTAGTTCATGTTGTTGTAAGAGACTAATTTCTTCCACTATATTCAACATCTTAACGAACCATAATTGATTGAATTGGAAAAGAGGGAGTAATATTTGTTTTTTCTCGGTACAAGAAATAGGGCTAGCCCCTAGAAATTAAGAGAATACTAGCCCAAAGGGGATTTCAATCCCAAACTCTCATTTTCTATTAAAGATTTCATATCAATAAGATACATATCCAGCTAAGAGTAATAATTTTAAATACAGCGCTTAAATATAAAATAGAGTTAACTTTTTTTGGGGAATTAAAAAAGCTAAATAAATTATTTAATCATATGTTATGTATCCATATAATTGTATATTCGTTTATTGGCCAAACTAATTAGTTTAGATTAAAAAATAAAAACATTTTAAAGTAATTTAATCAACTTTCTTAATCTCTTCAAAAAAGTTAACTTTGTCTTTTACTCCTTCTAGTCCTTATTATTAGACATCAACTAACAATTGTATTTGATCCTTTTTATAAGGCATTTGTTTGTTTCCAAAGCGTATTAATTATTTTTTTTCTATGTATGTCCATAATTAATAAGGGTAGTCGGTGAGAGTAATGATTAATATAATATTATAGTTTAGTATAATGAGTAAGAGTAATATTAAAAGTTACATAAATTTTAGGATAATTTTATTGATTTTCACTGTTTTTATTAATTTGTAAAAATTGTTAGTTGATGTCTTATGATAAGGACTAGAAGGGGAATTTAAGACGAGAATAATATTTATATTTTATACGGAGGTCATGGGCTTTGGCCCAATAACGTTTTGGAAGGCCTGCATGTCTTGGACTGATCCTCATCCGAAAAAGTTAGACCATGCTGTTCTATCTTCATGAATAATTCTGGTTCGTATCAAAAAAAAAAAAAAGAATAATTCTGGTTAAACATTGAAAGTAAAATAATATTGTCGGTAAATAGTTTACAAGATGTGGGTATTAATTTCACTATTTGAAGTGAATTTTTAAAAGTATCTTAAACCTCTAATAAGGGATTGGTGACTAGCTAGTGAGACTCCCTCCTAATTTTAACAAAACATCACCTATATATATATATATATATATATAACTGATGATGGTATATGACTTTTTGGTCATAAAGTAGTCACATTATTTATGATTTATAAATAATAGGGGTTAATATAAATTTTATATTTATGTAGATTATGTATTATAAATTTTATATTGTGCGTGAGCTCTTGTTCTTTAAATTGTGACCACAATAAAATAGAAAAAGGATGAAAAAAATTATATGTAGATATTCTTATACTGTGATTTTCTTTATCTACAAATTATCTAATTAGACGTTGAAGAAAAGTATTGTGGAGAATTTATTTTCACTGTCAACTTGCTTTCCTTATCTGGGAACTAGTTGTTTTCTAATCTGTCCCTTGTCCTACTGATGTAAAACTATAATTTCTTTTTAATATATGTATAAATTGTTATTTTTTATATAAAAATTACTCTCTTCGGTCTTAATTATAAAAACTCTTTTGTGGTGTAAATATGTTTCTATAATTAGGATCTGAAGTAGTATATATGTATCTACACTACGAAATGTTTTCATTTAATTTTTAAGATTATTTCACACACGCATATTATTGGGGGCTGATTTCACCATGATAATGACTCTTTGACCACACTACAATTCGTTAAAGTGGACAATGATAATGATTTAATGATGAAGCCCCATTATTCATCCTTTGACCTCTTCTTTTTAACTGCTTGGCTCACTTTTTTACTTTTTCCCCCCCAATATTATGCCTCCTTTTCATCACTTTTTTCCCAATTCGTTAGTATCGATCAATTGATTGATTAATTAATTAATTGATTGATTGATTATTTGTATGGAACATATCACCGACTCTCTGCACTTATAAAATGGGAGCCAAATCATATGTGGAGTGATTTTATCCTTCAAGGGATGAGAAAGGAGTTTGTGATGGATAACGATCTGTTCGTTTTCACAGATAATATTGTGTTTAATTAATTGATTGGATATTGCAATTGAATCTGCGTCTATAAGATCTCCACCTTTGATTTAATTTGGTTAATTAATTCAATCGAGTTTTTAATGAATGAGGCTGGCTTTGACTTTTTTGGCCTTCAATATTGTCTTTATTCAACATTCTATGCCATTTGGCTTATCTTTAGACACCCATTCACCGCTTCATTTTGCTTCATTATCTTTAATCATTACTTTTTCATAATGCTCAAATCTGAATTTATCATATAAATTACATTATGAACAATTGGAACATGCCCGAGCAAATCTTTGGGCAAAACCACCCAAAATCCGACCGTCTCAAAAACTTGCCCGGACCCCCCAACCATGTACTTTGGGTTAGAAAGATGACTACTATTTTGTGAATATTAAAGAAATTAGTTAAATTTATTATTTATAATAAATGGATGTTGGTTGGTCTAATATGCCCTTTTTAATTATGTACATTAAATCTACTCCTTGACAAAAACCCTCTTGATACTTTAGGGCAAAAATTATAAATTTGGCTCACATGTCTTGTATTTAAAACCAAAGTCAATCTCTTGTCTTACTCCTATAATTAGAACTGAAGGGAGTAATTAACATTACAAAAAGATTTTTTTTTAAAAGTAAAAGATTAGACTAATATTATTACACATGAGAAAAATTAAACATGTAATTTACGAATGAATATACACACACACACATGCACACACACCTTCGTAGGGATGGCATTATTGGTGACTTTGTGAATGATGGAATCAATCATTATCAATGAAAATAGAGCCTACCTTCGGAAAACTACCTTAGTGGCTATAAAAAGTTGCCCTAATACACAAAATTCTCTGGTTTTAGTTAATTGGATTAGTTAGTTGGTTCTGAAAGGGCAAAGCGTACAGATAGTGAGAGTTAAGCTTTTTGAAATGACAGGAGAATAATAATGATGGTGATAAATATAATTACAGCTGCATATTGTTATGATGAAGAGTAAGGTAAGAACTCCAAGAGAATGATCAGAAAGAAAAATATGAGTGAGAGAGGGAAGGAGGTTAGCTAGGGTTTAGGTAAATGAAAAAGAAGGGTCCGTGACTGAGTAATAGAGTTCTATAAGCTATTCACAGACAAACTAAAACGTGAGAGAGAGAGAGAGAGAGATGTTTTTATAGGAATCATTATTTCTTTGTTGGCTCTTCAAGGAATCATTTAATAATAATCTACCCAACAACAACTCTTTCTCACCCGTTTTTATTTAATTCCTTTCTGGGTGGTGGTGCCTGATCATGACTTGACATTGTTAACAAATCATTGTGATGCCAAAATCTTACATTTATCATCAATAATTTTGATTATTCAAAACTATTTATTTCATTTAATTCCTCAATACTTTATCCTATTCTTCTTCTTCTTTTTTTAACCAAAAAAAAAAAAAACTTATCGTTGAGTGTTCAAGAAGTAACAGTTATAAGTCTCATTTTGACCAAATCACATATACCAAGAAGAGGTAGTTAATTCAATAATTATGAGGTGAATTTTTAATTTTACCCTCATTTATGATTGAGTGCTTTCAACTTTTTTCTTCTCTCTCTATTTTCATTGGTACAATTGATATAGGCAAAATTGTCACAATCTCATTTATTTGGTCAAATGAGACTTATAAATAGGACCAAATTTTTTTGGTCAAAAAGGACTTATAAATAGGATCAGAATTGTATGTGTATGTGTATGTATATATATATATATTATTTTTTATTTTTATCTTAAATTTAAGTAGTCTTCTTGAAAAATTTAATTATTTTGAAAATGCTTTATTTTTATAGATATTTTCATTATTAAGTTTGATCAATGCTTTTAATTACCAAAAAAATATGCAATGTAATTCTACCCAAATATAGCTTAGGGAAAATTTCAAATAAATACCACTTGAATTTGTAAAACCCTTAGAAGCCCGTCGAATTTGTAAAAAGACTCAGAGGTGAAAAGGACTTTTGAGGGATATACAAATTCGAGCGAAATTACCCTTTTACTCTTAGTTTTAAATAATTTAAAAAAGTAAATAATCCCCCGGTGATGGGCCCCACCGCCGGCGACCAGCGACCACTGCCAGCAGCCGGCTACCACCACCACCACCGCCGGTTGCCGGCGGAGGTGGTGGCCGTCGGCGATGGGGCCCACCGCAGGGGTGTTTATTTACTTTTTTAAAAAAAATTATTTAAAACTAAAGGCAAAAAGGTAATTTCGCTTGAATTTGCATATCTCTCAATAGTCCTTGTCACCTCTAAGTCTTTTTACAAATTCAACGGGCTTCTGGGAGTTTTACAAATTCAGGCGGTATTTATTTGAAATTTTCCCTATAGCTTATTAGGTGATCAGATAGAATTATTAGATCAACGTGAGTAAAGGTTTAAAAAAAATAAAAAATTTAACTCTCATGATAGAGATAAAACATTTTGGGCAATGTAATAACTTAGTCACGCTTTTTATATAATTAAACTTGATTGCTTAGCTCAAGTGGTGGTGTGTGAATAGTAGTTAAGGATTTATACACTCTAGGCTTATAATATAACCCCCCCCCCCCCCCCCCAAAAAGGAACCAACTAATTTTTTGCAGAAAAAAATAAGTATAAGTGTTATATAAACTTAAGTATCTTAATTAGTTTTGTCCATATATTTATGGTGAAAAACTAATAAAACATCTACCTTCAGATATTTGTTTAAGAAAAATATGAACTTTAAGTATCTTAATTAGTATAGTCTGATGGGTAAGAATAGCCGCATAATTTACCAACAGGATGACTATCTACTTTAAGTTCAGCTATCAACATTATAATTATACTTATATATATTAGTGAGAATTTTTCTTTTATGCCATATTAGTGAGCAAATATTGGACAATGAGATTTTCCCCCACCGATGAACTGATCAAAGTTTAACTCATCGATCTTTAGATGCAGTACTGTGTTCAGTTCTGATGCATATTGATAACGTAGTTTTTTTTTTTGGTTGCTAGTTAGAGATTTTTTTTTTAAAGAAAAAACATTTTCTTGAGTTGTACTTCATCTTCGAATTCAATATGTAGCATCATTATTTTTGTTGAAGCATAGCATCAATCATTAATGTTTTTCCAGAATACCCCTGCCCTTGGAGCCATGTGTCATTGAAATTAAGCAAAAAAGGAAATGCGAAACCATACTCATTTGATAAACGGGTAATTAAAAATATAGTAGTAATTATAAATAGGAGGAATCGATTAAGGATATATGTTTGTGTTTTACCTCTCTTGATGAAGTTTTAATTTGCAAGAAAGTGAAAAATAATGCAAGGAATTGAACCACATTAAAGTATTAATTAGAGGGGTGAAACTGACAGTGACAAGTAAACATGAATTATTCTCTTAGCTAGTGGCTTATGTTATAGACTAAAAAATTCTTCTAAAAAGTCACTTATATGGTTGTAACTCGGATGGATGAAAGAGTATATAGAGTTACTTATATTAAAAGTTAAAAGTTTTGATTTTTCTTGTGTCAACCTCAAAAGATGCATGGAATGGGAGATCTTGAAAATCTGACTAGTGGGGCATTAATGAAAGAGGACCACGAAGTCGTGTTGTAGATGGGACAAAGAAGCTAAGGTACATGTGATAAACGTAGGACATATTAAAGGACCCTTAGCTTGTCCTCCTGTCCCACATCCTTTGTCCTCACATACACTTTCCTAACCCCATTAATTAACCTCATCCATCTAAAGTCGTCCAAACATTAATACATCACTGTATCCATGTGAATGTGAATCCTTTTTCTCCTATTCACATTCAATTCGGTGTTTAATCATCTGGACTTTTTCCAGTGAGAGATTAGTGTGCGTGTTCACATTCACATTCTCATATTTATTTTGATATATACTCCTTTGGTATGGTCTTATTTGTAGAGTAAAAAGAGAAGGATTTTTTTTGTCCATATTGAATTTTCTATATGAATGTACATTTTTTTACTTTATTTATTATTGTGTTAACTTTAGTCTCATATAATATAATTTATATTAGATAGGGATAAAATTAAAAAGTTGTTAAATTTTATGGCTGAATTAGTACAATTTAAAGTTTTTCTTAGTTTATATGAAACATGATAAAAATGCCTTATAAATATGACTAAAGGAGTGTATATATATACTCCCTTTCTAGAAGGAAATCTTGGTTCAAAATATATGAGGTTGATATGGTAATTAATCACTCTCTCCATTCCTTTTTATAAGATATGATTCTTGGTTATATCATGTTGCTTTTTATAAGATATGATTAGGGTGTTTCAAAATTTCTTTGTGAAATCCCTTTTTTACCATCATTTAATTGAAAAAAAAAAACTCATATCACTATTATATTTAGTTCTCATGCTTAACTAAAACACTCAATATATATAACATATTCTCTCTTCCACCTAAATGAGGGTATTTTTGGAAAGAGAAATTCAGTTCTTATATATTTATTTCATCTAATTAATTTTAACTACATCTTCAAATAACATAATTCAATTAATTATATATGATGAAAAGGAACCGAGGGAGTATTGTTTTCCACTTTTACTTATTGTAAGAGATAAGGGTAACAAATGATAAATGTATATATGAAAATCACATTCTTTAATAAAGTATAAAATGACTAAATGTTATCAATTTGATACATATTAAATGACTTAACTAACATTCCATAGTTCGCATGAATTAGTTAAGAACTCGTTACATTTTGGATCAGAAGGAGTTTATAGCTATATATGCATTTCAAGTTTCAACGCTCAAGTTTATATAATTAATTAATGGAGCAATCCACCATTTCTCCATTTTCTCTTCAACCTCTTTGTCCAAACTGTATCTTCTATCCACTTGCTGTGTCTGTCTGATTTTTATAAAGCTGATAGGCGACAAAATGTTGATTTCAAACCTCCCTTCTCTTCTCCGGGTTTGGTTTGTTTAGATCTCTTAGATTGTTCCTTCGGGTGGGTGTGGAGGGCAAGAGAAGCTTGGATTAAGATTTGTAGGAATCAGAGATAGGCAAATGGCTAAAAGATATAGTCTGAAGTCTGGAAGAAGATGTTGAAGAGGAAAGAGAGAAAAGGTGGGTCACGCTGCTAACAATCATATATTTAAAACATAACGATATGATAGGAATTTGTTGGGAACTGGATATTCATTAATAATAATAACTTTGTTTAGCTACACTATTTCTAGTAGAACGCTTAAGCTCACTATTTTTTGCCAACGTTAGGCTCATTATTGTATATGTTTAAATTTTAAAGTAGTCCATTTAAAAAATATTAAAATAATAATAATAACTTTGTTTAGCTACACTATTTCTAGTAGCATTGGATTAGATTTGGGTACTTTTGAGCCTATTCTCTAGGTTTTTTTTTTAAATTTATAAAAAAGATCAAAATAAAATGCCATTAAGTAAGACATTAAAACAAAACGTCATTACGGTACATATTCTAAATGAGGTCAGGAATTTAAGGGCAATTCTCTCAAAAATATTTTATACATTCACATGAACTCAAATTTTAAATATCATTTTTTGGACCATCATAACTCTTTTCATCAAGGCCATCACCTATTGTTAAATTTAAAGGTAAATATGCTAAAATAACCTTCAACTTTTATCAAAAGTGCAACGAGAACCATGAACTATTTTTTAAAGCAAAAGTAACCATAAATTTTCAAAATTAAGACAAAACCATTAAACGTAATTAACTTTCATCTATTATGGGAAATTAATCTTTTAGCCCTCACAATTTTGATTTACTTATAATTCAATTTATGAAGTTTTGACCTACTTGCAACTCAGTACCTGATATTTCTACGTCATCCTAAGCGGCAAAAACATGTTAAAATATTGTTAAAAATTGCTTCAGTGGATTTTGCATAAAATAAAAGATAAAAAAACAGCATCTCCCTCCCCACCTAATCGCATCCCCCTCTGCCTTTGTTTTCCACAAACCTCACTGGACATCTGTAGCGTCCATAACAGATCATTTAGAAGCTCTTTTTAAACATAAGGTAAGATTAATTTTCTTATATTAAAGAGCCTTCAAAATTATGAGTATTATGTAAATGATCTGTAGTTCCATTTGTTATTAAAAGGAGAAATTATGTGCCAGGTACGATGTGAAGTGAGTGTGCTTCGACTTTTTATAATATCATCATCTTTCAAGCGCTATTCATTATTTATTATTCAAATGTTAAGAAATCTTGTTTTTCACATTGGCATTTTCTTGCATACTTAGGTGCTTTATCATAGTTAAAAACATCATAAGTGGCTTTAATATTTTCTCTAATCTAAGTCTTTCGATGCCCTCTAGTGCTTTAGAAAGATATGTCATGGCCATGGCGGATGCCTAGCAAGGTTTTTGAAAAAGAGAGACAGAGGGGGATGTGTGTTGGTGAGGACGAGGACATTGTTTTTTTATTTTTTAATCTATGTAAAATCCACCTAAACAATTTTTAACAATAGTTTGACAATTTTTATTTTTTGCCATAAAAGATGACCTAGAAATATTAGAGACTAAGTTGCAAGCAAATCAAAAATTCAAGGACTAAATTATACTTATAAGCGAGTCAAAACTTTAAAGGTCAACGATTAACTTCCCCCATTGTAATAAATGAAAATTAGTTGAGTTTAATCGTTTTGCACTAATTTTAAAAGTTTATGATTACTTTTGCTTCATAAGATACTTTATGGTTACTGTTTCACTTTCCATAAAAATTGAATGTTATTTTAGTACGTTGATTCTAAATTTAATTGTTTCAAACACATGAAAATAAATTAAACATCATAGTTTGAATACGAATGTAGTTGGAAAAAAATAACAAAATAAGGGAACAATTACTCATAAATCTTAGATGAATAATTAAATACCGATAAGTTTTCTAAATTTTATATGATATTAATACATTTTAAGAAATCGTAAATAAAATTACTCAAGTTATAAATATGAAAATTTAATAACTAAATATTAAATTGTTAAGTTCAATTTGTACATAATTCAAGTTGACTTGTAGATACAAAAATTTCATTTGTAAATATTAAATCTATTGAGAGTTGAGACTCATTTGTATTTTAAAAATGGCTAAAGTATAATTTTAGTCCTTTAATTTTATAAAGTATACTTTTAATCATATTGTTAATATTGTTAACGGAAAATGTTGAGCAGCAAACTCAAGTGATAGTTATATATTTAAATCCTATTAATCTTAATCTTAAAATATATGTGAACTGAAATATATCTAAAAACCTAATGGAGCTGCCAACATTGAAACCTCGATTGTTATGAACTTCCAAGCAATGGCGGACCCACACTAGGGGCAATGTGGGTAAGTGCAGACATAATATATATATAATTTGAGAGGAAATTATAACAATATGTATTGGTGGAACAGATGGTAAAGGATGTAAACATCCTCTCCCTCACAGGTCGCCAGTTCGAGCCCCCTTGGTCCCTTTCCCTCTTTTTTTTTTTTTTCCTCCTCTCCTCTCCTCTCTGCCCGACATTCCCATTTCCCAATTCCTTTTTTTTTCCTCAAATCTCACTCGTTCTCTACCTCTCCCGACATTTTCCCTCAAATTTCCCATCGGTCTCTACCTCGTCCGTCGGCACTTTGCCTTGTCTGCCGGCTACTGTCTGCAACTCTACCTCGTCACCTACTTCTCCCCCCCCCCAAATTTCCATCGTCCCCAAATTTCCGTTGTTCTCTGCCCTAAGCGCTCTGCGTTTGCCTCTTCCGCCGTTCGTCTGCCATCGCTCAGCCTCGTCCGCCGTCGAACAGAATAGAATTGGTTCACTCGATTCTGTCCAACTGTCAAGGTAATTTTCCAGTCTCCTCTCACTCTATGTTCCAGTTTCTGAAAAATTATTGAAGACGAGCTGGTTCTAATGGTTCTAATGCAGCTCTAATGGGATTTCGCTCTGCGATTTCTCATTTATAATTATACCTTATGATTTCTGCGATTTCTGCTCTGTACCGTCGAACAGCATAGAATCGCTCACTCGATTTCTCATTTATTGAACAACATAAAAATTATTGAAGACGAGCTGGTTCACTCAGAAATTTTAACTTTGTTTTGTCAACTATAAGATGAACTGTGCAAGGCGGCTGTAGTTTGGTCTTCCAAAATCTGACTAAGATAACTCAACCCAAATGATGGTAAAGTCAAACCTTGTATGCAGACTCATTTCAATATCATTGACAATGTAATTGTGGTTTCCTTACTTAGTTCTCGATGTTAGTTTATTGTGCTTTGAATTTCATTTGACAACATTTTGTAATGATGTGTTCTGACAGCAATTTGTGTATTGTATATTGATATTTTTCATTGTTAAACTTGTATGATTTCACAGATTAAGTTGAATCACCGAAAATTGCTGGATGGAATGATGGAAATTTGTGGCTGCAAAGTTGGGAACTATAGGCTCAAGTATTGACAAGTTAGACAAGCAGTCTTTTGATCAGATACAAAGAGAAATGGTGAGCACATAAGCATTTGCTTGTGCCTCTTTCCATTTGATTAGAATATTACTAATGGCTTCATTTGATTTCTCATTTATTGAACAGCATAAAAATTATTGAAGACGAGCTGGTTCACTTAGATACTGCTCTGTGATTTTTCATTTATTGCAAGCCACACTTTGACCAACTTTTTAAAAGAATTGGTAGTCTTGACAAAAGCTTTGAAGGTAACAAAGCTTTCATTGATTAGCTTTCTTTAAATTTCATTGCTCTACGTTAGCTTCATTGATTAGCTTTATTTAAATTGCTTTGGAGTTGGAAATCATAGCTTCAATTGCATTGATTAGCTTTCTTTAAATTTCATTGCTCTAGATTAGCTTCATTGATTAGCTTTATTTAAATTGCTTTGGAGTTGGAAATCATAGCTTCACTTGCTTAGTTAGCTTCATTGATTAGCTTTATTTAAATTGCTTTGGAGTTGGAAATCATAGCTTCAATTGCATTGATTAGCTTTCTTAGCTTTAAATTTCATTGCTCTACATTAGCTTCATTGATTAGCTTTATTTAAATTGCTTTGGAGTTGGAAATCATAGCTTCAGTTGCATTGATTAGCTTTCTTTAAATTTCATTGCTCTACATTAGCTTCATTGATTAGCTTTATTTAAATTGCTTTGGAGTTGGAAATCATAGCTTCACTTGTTTAGTGTCCTTGTATAAAAAAAGATACAATCTTATAGGTTTCGATAGAGGAAGCATTGAGATGAGCTAGCTTATAGGTTGAAACATGTTCCCTAATCTTGTCAAGCTTTTTTTCTCCAAGAAAATGTCAACGATACAATCTTATTTCAAACGCCTAAAACCCAGAAATACAGAACCCGAATCTCAAAGTGGGCAACTTTCAAACAGTATTGAAATTCGAATTGTCCAAGAATCCTCCCAACCACCACAAGCATCTCAATTTCAAAGTTTTGAATCACCACCTCAAGGAAAAGTTCATATAGAAAATCTTGAAGCGGATCCGGGAAAAAGACCTTCAATTTATTCAATGATTTCAAATCCTATAGAAAGAGAGGATATTCGGAGAGCTTATTTGTTCAAGGGGCCAACTCAACCAATTCTTAAATCATTCCCTCAAATGGAACTGTATGGAAAAATGAGTAGATTTAATCCTAAGTGGTATGAAGAATTTGGTTCCTGGTTGGAGTATAGTGTATAAAAAAATGCATGTTTTTGCTTGTATTGTTATCTATTTGATATGGAGGTTGGAGGTAGTGGTTCGACGCAGGAAGCATTTGTCGGTGTGGGGTTCAAAAATTGGCATAAGAAGGATAGAATCAAAGTTCATGTTGGAGATCATAAGAGTACTCATAATAGATGTTATCAAGCTTGTCAAGATTTTATGAAGCAAAAGCAACATATTGATATTGTCTTTTCAAATATTTCTGACCAACAAAGAATTGATTATCGTATTCGACTGAAAACTTCTTTAGATTGTGTTAGATTGCTACTACGCAATGGTCAGTCTTTTCAGGGACATGATGAATCTACAAGTTCAAATCAACAAGGTTTATTCCTTGAACTTCTAAAGTTTTATTCTAAGCCAAATAAAGAGATGAGTGATGTGGTCTTGGAAAATGCTCCCGATAATCACACATTGACTTCACCAAAGATTCAGAAAGATCTTTCTCAAGCTTGTGCTGATTTGACTGTTAAAGCAATAATTAGTGATCTCGGTGATAATTACTTTTCCTTGCTAGTAGATGAAGCTCGTGATGTTGCAATTAAAAAACAAATGGTGGTTGTACTTCGGTATGTAAATAAAAAAGGGTCAATTGTTGAATGTTTTATTCGTATATTTCATATTTCAGATACTACTTCACAATCACTAAAAGCAGCGATTGATGGCCTATTTTCTCAACTTGGTTTAAGTTTGTCTAAATTTCGGGACCAAGGCTATGATGGTGCTAGTAATATGCGGGGTGAATTCAAAGGGCTTAAGAGTTTGATTCTGGCAGACAACAAATCCGCATTCTACATTCATTGTTTTGCTCATCAGTTACAATTGGCACTTGTGAAGGTTGCAAAATATCACAAGAAGATTCAAGAATTTTTTGACATGCTTCAAAAGATGGCTACTGTTGTGGGGGGTTCATGCAAGCGAAAGGAAATTCTTCAAATGAATCAGTATGAGGTAATAGTTCAAAGAATTGCTAGTGGTGAAATACCGACTGGAAAAGGTTTAAATCAAGAGACAACCTTAAAGTGACCTGGAGACACTCGTTGGGGTTCCCATTTTGGTACGGTTACAAGTGTTATCTCATTATTTTCTCCAATAATTTCCTTGATGAAAATTATTGAAGACGAGCCGAAAAATGATACTGTAAGAACCGATGCAAGTTGCATTTTGTATGCCATTGAGGATTTTGAATTTGTATTCTTGTTGCATCTTATGAAATTGATCTTGGGGATTTCTTATGAGTTGTCACAGTCACTACAAAGAAAAGATCAAGACCTTTTAAATGCAATTGGTTTAGTGAAGGTAGTTAAGTCTCGTTTACAAGAGGTGAGAGATAATGGTTTTGATGATTTGCTTCAAGAAATGAACATTTTTGCCAATAAATATGATATTGACATTCCAAATATGAATGATGTTTATTGTCCTAAAAGGAGATCGAGACGGAGATTGGAATCATTCACATTCTTCCACTACTTTAAGGTGGAGTTATTTAATACAGTGATTGATACTCAGATTCAAGAGTTGAATGATCGATTTGATAATGTCAATACCAAGTTGCTTGAGTGTTTGAGTTGTCTTGATCCTCGTGATTCATTTGCTAATTTTAACAAAGAAAAGTTTATTGAGTTTGCTAGATTCTATCCTTTGGAGTTTGACGAGCTTGCAGATATTCCTTTTTTGTCTTCAAGTCTCGGTAATTTTATTGTTGATGTGAGAGCTGATTCTGATTTTGGCAATTTGCAAACAATTTCTGACCTTGCTTTGAAGATAGTTGAGAAGAGAAAGAATATTGTTTATCCACTGGTTTATTTGTTGATAAAGTTGGCACTTGTTCTACCGGTAGCAACTGCTAGTGTTGAGCGGGTTTCCTCTGCAATGACTTTTGTTAAAGATAAGTTGCGCAACCGGATGAGTGATGATTGGTTTAACTCCTGCATGGTAACTTATGTTGAACGTGATATATTTGCTACGATTGATGATGAAGAAATAATGTAATATTTTCAAGGAATGAAGAATTGAAGAATGCTTTTGTAATTATTCTGATCTAAAGGTTAGTTGATTCTTAATTATTATTTTTCTATGTTAAGTTGAAGTTTTATTTTCTTTAATTGTTTATATTCTTTTGTTTTTTAATGAGTTTAAAACTTTCCTTAAAATTTTTTTTCCGAGGGCAGCCCCGCATCCTACCACTAATTGTGCACCCACAAACCCAAAATCCTGGGTTCGCCACTGCTTCCAAGAAAAGAAGGAAAAAAATCTCGCCCTCAATTACGAATTGAATTGTTCTACAGCTTAATTAAACAAATTGCATCGGCAGATTGATCCGTGATCTCATTAGGTAACAATCTGAGAAGATATTTAGAAAAGGGGTGGTTCTAATGGCTCTTCTTCCATGGACTTGTTCATTCAGAGTCTGCCATTTTCTGACGATTGTTGCAAACAAGCACCGACCTTAAACCAAAATATAAGGTAACGACAAAGCAAAAGCAGAAAAAATCGGGAAACTAAGAAGAGCCCATTTCATAAGGTAAAGTGATAGAGATTAATCGCGACTTCTATCAGCTAGATGCTCAAATACATGGCTGTAACCAAATCCATAGCTCTCTGATGCCGCGAAAAGGATAGCCAATTGTAGCCTTTACCGATATTGAATTCGCAAAAGACATGAAAAAGATAACAACAAATTCATATAAAATTTTAATAAAAATTATGTGTGAGTGTGTCAAGAAAGAAGTGTTATATAACTCAAGATTAGGAATGCCCTAGTATACAATTAAATATGAGCTTGAGTTAGTAAACAGACTGATAAGAGGAGTCTTCAAACTAACCGTTGGAGTTTTAATTAATGACAAAAATTTTTATTACATTAAATCATCATTAACACTTGTTTTGTAACTGATGTTTTAATTGTCATTAAACCATTGTTAATTATCATTATTGTTGCTCAACGGCCACGTGGTTTCTATCTTTAAAAGGCAATGTATAGAGTAAGATCAATCGACCGAAGTCAAGAGACATGGAGCTGTATCCCAATTCCCAAGCTCTTCCCCTCTCTCTTCTTTTGAGTTATGTTGTTATCTTTCCATTGTTCCGTCACTCTGCTTTTCTACAGGAAGGGTTCGTTTTATCCTGGGAAGTGTCAATTCCTAATTAACTAGGGGTTGCAAAATGTCTCCTAAAGATAGTGCCATGAGGCACGACTCGAACTATATGTTTTTTTGTGCTTCTGCAAGTATTGTGGCTGATAGGGTAAAATTTTAAGCCTAAAAAAATTCCACAAGTGCACGGGCCGTATCAAATAATAAAGTGATGAGAAAAGTATCGTTCCCACGAGGACTTAGTATCACAACTTTTAGTTGAGCATTAATTTCACAATTTCATTTAAGTTGAGAAAACCAAATTAAATTTAATATAGAAAAAAGAAATTAAAACTAAAATTAAAACAAATTAACTACACACTAATCAAACGAGCGATCTAGAGTCACTAATCCCTTATTTGATTCTTAGATTTTATCCCAATTAAATTAACTTTGACTTAATTTAATCAGCTAATTTAGAGTATTAATGTTTATAAGTGCCTGTCGGTCCACTTATACACCTACCTCAAATAATTATGCAATGTCTCACACAATTAATTAAGATGCAATTCAAATCGGGCTCACTCTAATTTGATTATGCGGAGCTTTTAGGTATATATCTATCCTAGACGTAAATTAGATTAAAACCTAACTTCACGTTAAATTTAAACCTAATTCCACATTATTTATTCCCAAGGTCAATTTAGGATTTCCTTTTTCAAGTCCAACCCTAAATCCCCAAAACATGCCCAATGGTGGCCAATCAATAAGCAATAACAATGAACACAAGATTAAATAAACTGAAATAAAATTAAGCAAAACTAATTAGTGGGAATAATCTCTAAAACCCAAACAAGTTTATAATACTCTAGGTTGCAAAATCAACTAGCCACACATGGCTTTAATAAAATCCATAACAAAAAAAATGAAAAAATAACAATTTAGATTCAAAGAAGAAGGAGAAGAGGAAAGAAAATTTCTTCGTCGCCTCCACAGTCCTTCCGTGGAGATGATGAAGAGAACCGAAACGCTGAGCCGCTACTCCTTGCTTCTTCTTTTCGTCCTTATCGTTCTGTGTCTCTCAAATCTTTTCTTCCGTCTTCTGTCCTCCTTCTTCTTCTGTGTTCCTCTTTCTTGTCTCTGCCTCCTTATTTATAATAATTTAGGTCTTGGGTCATTGATTCTCCTTTTCTTATTACAAAGATATCTCATATCTTGTAATTTACTCCATCAGATCACATAATTGATTTTGTTTCTATTTTTCTTGCGGGGGACCATCAAGTTTGGCTGATTGCATATCCTCTTATTGCCTTTTTTACTTCTTCCCAAATCAGTTAATATTGTCTGCACAATAAAAATAAGATATGAGTAGATTTTATGTCGATTTATTCTTTGATCCCAAGTCTCATGCAATTATGGAAACGTTCATAAAGGATAATTAAATAGGTATATAATATCAATAATTCCAATTAAATCTCATAAAATATACACCTATTTAATCATAAAATATATACTCATCAGTAGCCAACAATTTGTACGGTATACAATTCTGACGCCAACGCAACATCCCGTTATGATCAGGAAACCTAGATAGTTCTAAATGTTTTGAAACTTCCCCAAATTTCTTGTTTTTCATTACTTGCCTAGTGTAGTGTTCAAAAAAATTACTTGCCTAGTGCATATTAAAACTTAATTATGTTTTGTGAGCCGTACAATCATTATTTAAGTTTGTTGTATCAGCATTTTTTGTTGGTAACATTAAACGTGTTAAAATTATATGATTAAAATTATACTTTATAAAGTTAAGAAATTAAAAGTATACCTCATATAAAAATTAAAAGACTAAAAGTATACTTTAGTCCTAAAAAATTTTGAGAAACCGGTTTATATTTGATATTGTTATCTTGCACATATGAATAATTTTCTCAAAAATTAAAGCATGAGCATCTCTCTAAATAATGGTTTAAATAATTGAATTTAGAAACTAATTGGAGAAATGGCATTTGGATCCATCAAACTATTTCGAGATTGATCGCTTAAATATATCATGTAATAAGTTAATAGTTTTTTATAATAAGGACGAAACTGTAAAGTTTTAATAATATTTGTTTAAAAGAAACTCCAAATTAAATGCTGTTCCCCTTAAATTATTTTCGTGATTAGGCAGTAATAAAGTATTTGGAAATTGTCAAATATAATCACAGAAGATATCAAAATAAAGACTACCATTGATTGATATGGAAAGAGGATTGTATTAAAGTTGGAGAACATTAAAATATATACTCTCCAATACTTAATATACAACATATTTACCTAATTTAATTATATTAGGAAATTTAGTTAAATTAGTTAATATGACATGTATTTTTTAAAACATTCGAGTCATATTTATTAATTCTCTCATTTTCTTTCCTCTTTCATTATTATGATTAACAAATATAAAAATTATGTCATATATTTAAAATAAAAATAAATTCCAAAAATATGTTTTATATTAAAGATGGGAAAAGCCCCATGATTGGGAACATTAAAGATAGGAGGAGCACCATGATTGTGAACAACAACTTACCTGAGTAGTCTTTGAATTAACAAGAGATTTAAAGAGAAAAAACAATTAAAAGTCTTACCTGTTTTTTAGCAACTTACTTTATCTTGTCCTTATAATAAGAAATCAATTAATAATTGTCGTAAATCAATAAAAAAGTTTAAAACATTAAATTTATCCCTAAAATTTAAGTAATTGTTAATATTATTCTTATTAATTAAGCGAAACTTCAATATTATCTTAATTATTATTTTCTTTCACTATCCTTATTAAATATTAAAAAACATAAAAAAAATATTTAATGTTATTTAGAAATAAACAAATGATCTTATAAAAACGACAAACAATATTTATTAGTTAATATTAGAGGGTGTACGGTGAGTCAGCTTTGAATAAACAAGATATATAAAGAGCAAAAACAATTAGAAGTCTCGCATGTTTTTTTTTTTAAAAAAAAAAATTATTTAGGGGACAAAAGAAAAAGTGAAAGCCATAAGCAGAGTGTCAGAGCATAGAGTTGTTTTTTTTTTTTTGGTCAAAGAGCATAGAGTTGTTGGAAAGCAGCACAATTCAAAAAAAAAAAAAAAACAATGGAAGGGGGTAGTCCCCCTCGTGGGTAAGCTGACGTCTATGCTCATGTAAGCATGACCTTCTCCAACGACTCGTGCGTGTTACCTTCCATCATAAACGCAAAAAAGTGGCGAAAATTTTACGTACGTGAATAATTTAACAGTGTTATTATACATTTATACTTACTTTGTTTCTTATCATACGATTGATTCTACGAATTTTTCATGATTCTTGTCCTATATATTTTTTGTAAAAGTGAAACTGAGTGAAACAATATAACGATATGGTAATTAAATTTAGTTTAGAAAAGAGATTAGCGGCTTTAACAAAGGATAGTTTTGAAAATTCACAGTCTGTATAATTTAGTTAATAAAAGAGTTTATATCCAATCGAAAAAAAAAATAAAAATTGAAAGAGTTTATCAATTGATTTTGTCATGAGGTATTCGCAGGTCTTAAACCCCATAAATACATGGTACTTAATTTGTATTTTTTAGATGATGCTAAAAAAATTTAATTAAAATATTAATCTTCTTTAATTTAAATGAAAAACTAATAATTTCACCAATATAGAGTTGGTCTATTGTTATCTACATTAATTTTGACAGTTAGTTGGGGAAAAAAAAGTTAAACTAACCGTTCAAATGTCATCTATGTTATTTTTATTATGGTATAAATTTACTAGGAAGAATTAAATCTAACTTTGATAAAAGATGAAGTAAATGATACATGGAATTGTTGAGCAAAGTTGTACCTCAACAAAAATGATATTGATAACATATGAACTGTCAACTCAACATATTTAGTCAACTAATAGTCAAAGCTAACCGCGATAAAATCCATTAAACTTCAAACTATTTAATAGATTTTTTTTTTTTAAAAAAAGAAAGAGGGTAAAAACGCCAAAAAAATAATAATGATAATCTTACTGTTTTTCCCTATTTTTGGGAGACAAATATTGGTTTTTACCTTTTACTTTTGGGTTCGTTATCGTTGTTATTGTGGGTTCTTTCTTTTTCTTAATCATAGTCTCAAATACAAGTCACTGAATTTGTTGATCACATCCAGCTAATTCTTATGATAATTATAAGATATAAGCCCTAACGTGCTTCTCATTCAGAGAGTTGACAGTAACTTATCTTATGTAAAATATGAATAATTCTATAAGATATGTTGGTGTGAATTAAATGACAATTAGTTCAACCAATCAAATACAATTAATTTGCGAGTTAGTTGATTCTCATGGCGTAAATTATGATCATGACTGATTAGTAGTGTAATCCACCTGTGCATTGCACTTAATTACAAGTAATAGCAAAATATTAGCTGCTTATGCATCACGAATCACACAAAATTCAACATTGTCCCTTTAACTTGTTGAGTATATAAATACATGCATATGCATGCACGCAAATACACACACATATTTTATATATATATATATATATATATATAATTTATTTATTTATATGTGCGCCCTAGGGGTGTAATAATAGCTAATGATCTAGCTAGACATATCGTGGTTAACGAAAGAGTAGTGTGTGACTGACAAGTGACCAAGTTTATATGTGTTACCTACAGTACATATAGGATAAAATTTGTAGTGTAATTTGTACTATAATCTTTTTTATATATTTAGGACTGGAGGGAATAATAGGAAAGGCGTCGTCCTACCCTTAGTTTGAGGATGAGCCTAACCTTACCTAAAATTTAGTTCTAAAAAAACGATATATTTATATAAAATTCAAAAATACTGTGTGACACACACATTATAATTATTTGATTTTTGATATTGTTGTATTAAATCTGATCTATCATTGTTCGGCCTAATGATCAAAGTAGGTATTTGGATACACTTTTTTTTCAGTTACAGTATTAGAACCCCAACCTATACCAGATAACAAAGTCAAATTTGTCAATGGTCCAATTTTGTTTTCTAGAAGGTAGAAATATGGGAAAAAGTAGAGCTGTAGTTTCCACATTAATTCTTGACGGTGCTACTACTTTTAATTTTTAAATGTCGAAGGAGTAAGGAGTGAGACATTCCTATCAATGGAAACTAGAAAGGAGTGATGATGATGATATAAAGTTGAACTCACTATCATCTTGTTTTTTTTATTGTTTATTGTTTAATAAAAAATAATAGCTTATTATATTTAAATTATGATTTTTAATAAACCAATGGCCATTGATTTGTATGAAATGACTTTCTTGCTTTCATGTAGAATAAAGCATAATTAATAAAGATATTAAATTAACCATTAAACATTTGGATGAAGTGGCTGTGGGTTTTTCCAACTTTATTTTGATGAGCTCTAAGTATGCAAAATAAATATATCAAATTCATTAAAATGCTTTGCTTTTGACAATTGTTATGCCATTCATTTAGAAAAGAAAACACGTACAATTTTCTTGAGCTCACATAGGATTCCAAAAGAAAAGGCAATTCAAAATTCAACCTTACACGTCTGATTTTACTGTTTTTGGCAAAGACAAGTTTTTATCGTACTAGTGAAAATGCCACCATGCGTGTGATTATTGGGCAACAACAAGAAACAAAACCTCTTTTCTTGGAATCCGTGTGGCATCTTATCCACGATTATCTAATACTTTTCTGGTTCTTATTATAAGGAACTAAATAACAATTCTCACAATCCAAGAAAAATAGTTAAAATCAATAAAATTATTCTAGAATTACGTAATTTTTAATATTACCTCTATTAATTGCACTAAACTCTAATACCACATTAATTATTACTCTCATCCACTACCCCTATTAATTATGGGCATACATGGAAACAAATAATTAATAATCATTGAGAACAAGCAAGTATCTTATAAAAAGGACTAAATATACTTGTTAATTGGTACCTTATAATAAGTACCAGGGGGAATAATAATAGTAATTCATCCCTCCTAAGGATATAACGTTCCTTAAAAAAATTATACTCAAAAATAAAAATTATAAATAATTAGAATATGTTTTTAAATAGGACAATATAATAAATTATTAGACCAGAATAAAATTGTTTTAAACCGAGTACAAAAAATCAGTACTTTTTTTTTTGGGTAAAAAAACAGATGAAAAAAAAACAGTAATTTAATTGATAATAACATACAAGAAATTCTTATATAAACATGATTTGTCACATATGATTTGATTTAACACATCCTAAATATTAACTAATATATTAATAAAATTAAAAGATTTTACAAGATGTACTGTTTCATTACTTGTAAACTCTTAGTCACGGGATTCATTTTTTAAGAAAAATAAAAATATTAAATACATGACCAGCCATCTATAATCAAAATCAATGTTAGTTGAGTTGTTGTATTTTAACTGATAGACTATAAATGACTCAACAAACCATATTCATACAATTATTTCTCGTAACATACACCCTTCGATTGTTTTCATAAGTAACTTTCTTTCTTTCTTTCTTTTTTTGGAATGATCTTTAATATAAACTTTTTTTTTGTTTCAAAATTTAAACTACTTTTTCTTTTTCTACCCCTAATAAATATATATCCTTATATTAATTAGTCATCACTCACCACTAATTCTCTTTCACTAAATCAATTATTATCCATTTCCTCTCATATTTTACACTCATTCTCTCTTATATTCTATATTTATTATCTCTCCTATGCTCTTTTCATAAATAGGAGCATATTTTAAAAAAAATATGACATTTTTTACACATTTATTTTTTTAAACTAATATTAACTGTTAGTTTGTTTTACACAATAAAAAAAAATGCTTATAAAAATGAACGAATGGAGTAATTAAAAATAAGCAACAAAAATTTAAACGCCAACTAAACTTTAACTACTTTTTGACATAGTGAATTTTAAAATTAGATCTTGCCTATAAGTTATTGGGTTAAGGTGCAGATTGGCTAATAAACTATTAGGCCAGGAGCACCCAGCACAAAAAACAATTGAAAGGACTATAATTACCAACAAACAATTAAAAAGTACCAATTATCACAATTCCGTTACAACTAAAGTAACGGTGTTGGGTGTCAATTGAAGATGTCCAAAACGTGTCTGGTGAGAGGCTTGAAGGATAACAATGTGAGTCCTTTGCTTCCCTCCACAATGTCGGAAATGCTCTCCTACTCTTTCATCACTGAGCCCCGACAAAGGAGATTGAGAACCAGAATCTCGAACTACGTGGCCGTGAGCTTCAAAGACAATAGGGAAGAGAACACAGCCACTCCAAAAACAAATAATTAACCTAAATTTGTAGATTCTTGTTTAACTACTTAATCTCTTACTGCTAAACACAACAAATTTAATACACAACACATCTTTTAATAACAAGAAAAAAAATCTGGAGTTCACAGAGGCTGATGCCCCAAATTGTGAACCAAAATATCTAAATGCCGAAATTAGAAAAGCGTGAGACAAGCAAGACAGAGAGAGTCAGGAAGAAAGAGAAAGAAGAGAAGGGTATGCCTTTGTCTATAGAAAAACAGAGTGGTGAAGTAGAGAATATTTTATGGCCATGAATGCTTTCTATCTAATATAGTGCCATATGGGCATATCCATTTCCAGGAAAAAAAAAAACATGAATAGGGGTGCGAACACAAAATCAGAACACGCCGATGACAAAGCCATAAACAGAAAATACAAAAATTTCTAACACCAAAGCAGAACACAACACAAATTCCAACTTCAGCTTCGTTGCATAAAAACATGGCATTGTTGGCAACTGTAAACAGCAACCATAATTTTTAATTCAAAACCAAAAAATGCAAACACAAAATCAAGCTCTCTATGACAAAGCCAAAAGAAAAAATTTTGTAATTCAGAGTTGCAAGACAACGAGAATGGCGGACTTTACGGAGGATATCTTCGGCATAAACAAAAGAATCAATTTTCACATATGACGAAACTAGAAAGGTGATGTTGAATGGAATATTAAACCTTCTCAAAGGTTTGAACTAGAACCTGTAATTTTGGCACTCACAATGGAAAATCACAGTTCCGGCAACTTCTCCATCAACCATGCTGACAGACAATAGCTCTCTCTACCACTAGCTTCGTTCGTTCTTTCTCTTGCATAATCACAGTATTTTCCCTCTCTCCCGTCAACGATGACAAAGATGTCCCATAGAAGCTAAACCCTCATTTTCACATCGCTTTCTCCTTTACCTCCTCGATCGTGTATTCCACTATTGCAGTAGAGCTCTTTAGCAATGCTGAGAAGGTGAAGCAATGGAGGTGGTGATAGTGTGGTGATGGGAGAATCTCACTGGCGGTGATGAAGGTAAGGAGTAGCTGGCAAGGAAGGAGAGAAGCAAAGGGAGAGGTATGGAGGATGCTTTGACCCAGTTTAAAGCCAACTTGCTTCTCTTTCCTTTTTTCCCATTGACACGTGTGTATACCACACCTTTCTTCCCAACGCCATTAGTTTAGCTGTAATGGAATTGTGATAATTGTCACTTTTTAATTGTTTTTTAGTACTTATGGTCTTTTCAATTGTTTTTTGTGCTGGGTGCTCCTGGCCTAATTATTTATTGGTCAATTTGCACCTTAAACCTAAGTTATTTTTAATATGTCTCACACAGTCAAGAAAAACATTAAACCTAATTAACACTTGCCTTAAAATTTAACAATTTTTCAATTTTATCCCTATTTATTATACAATTAGACAAAATCAACATAACAATTAATGAATGATATATTTATATCACTCTGGTTCTATTTATAAATTTATTTTGACCAAATCTCACATACCAAGGTAAGGTAGTTAATTCAATGATTATAGGGGTAAATTTTCAACTTTGGCCTCATTTATGATTTGATATCTTAAAACTGTTTCTTCTCTCTCTATCTTCATGGTTATAATTAATATGAGTAAAATTATTATAATTTCATTTATTACATGAAACTGGACTTATAAATAGGACCAAATTTTTTGATCAAAATAGATTTATAAATAGGATGAGAGAGGTACTCCCATGCATGTGAGTTTTCTTGCAGCAAGTAAATTATGGAAGTTAGGTTAATTAATGAACATTCTTGGAAGAAAAAACAAAGCAATAGTGGTTGAGATTAATGATCCCATGTTTCGTATACTTGAATTATTTGAGGGGCATGTTATAAATGGGGTCATGCTAAATGTCCAAAGCCAGCCACCCAAAAGATCAAAGTTCCCATCACCTTTTTATTGTGTTTCTACCATTTTCCCTTCTTTAGGGTCCACACCCTCCTCCACTCTTTTGGACCTCCTCTTCCTCATCCCACCATATCAAACAACATTCCTCACCTCACCACTCATTATATATGTGTGTGTTGCTGATGTATAATTTGTCTTAGAGTTAACTACTTAGGAGCGTTGAATATCATAAAGGTTTTTGAGGAGTCATTTTACTGAAAATATAAAAAAGAGTAAATTTGCATTCACCGTTAAAAAAACTAATATTTACCGATAATGTTTTTAAAGACAAGGGCAAAATCAGTTTTGGTTACTTTAAAGGCACAATTACTCCTAAAAAAATTTTAGATACCAAATATTCTTAAGTGGATATTTCTAAAACAAAATTGCACCTTAACTATATCTCCTCATCTACTTCGATAATCGGTCATGTAAACACAAAAATTTACTTCTCCAACAAGGAAATTAATATACACAAAATGATCATGTATTGATATAGTAGAAATTAAAACCACACTAGGATGTAAGTAATTAATTAAAAGTTACTAAAAAAAGGATTGCTAGGGGCTGTTTGGCTTTGAGCTTAAGTAATAAAAGAGAACTAGTATGCGTAATTATTTTACACTAAATTATTTGTTCTTCCACATGGTGGCTAAGTCGGCTATGTGCTTAGTGGAGCTTCCATTCTCAGAAAGAGCCTTTTCTGCAGCTTCCTTTAGATCCTTCATTCTGTAACGAAGCTTCTTTCCTTCTTCCCCTTCCATCAAGTCCTTCACCACTTTCGCTATCTCGTGCCTCTCCACCAACCCACCCTCACTGGCCGTCGGCCTCACCGCCACCTTCACATCCTCTGTCACTATCACCGCGTTCATCCTCTGCTCGGCGTACAGCGGCCAAGCCACAAGCGGCACGCCGTTCACCACGCTCTCCAACACGGAGTTCCACCCACAATGGCTCAAGAACCCACCGGTTGAACCGTGTCTCAGCACTTGAGCCTGTGGGGCCCACGACGGCACGAGTAAGCCACGGCCTTTGGTCCTTCCGGCGAACCCTTTCGGCAGGAAGCCATAAGGGTCTGTTTGGCTCTCCGCGTTGAAGTAATTCGCGTTTGTGATTCCGTCGTTGGGGCTCCTTACCACCCATAAGAACCTTTGCTCGCTCATTTCTAGCCCAAGAGCCAGCTCGTTCATTTGGGCCGTCGAGAGGGTCCCACCGCTGCCGAAGGAGACGAATAGAACGCTGCCTTGTGGCTGGTCGTCTAGCCACTTCAGACACTCGGACCTGTTGGTTTCACTGTTAGCACTGTCCATGTTCACCAGCGGTCCAACCGGGAAAACTGGAGGCTGTGAACCAGGTTCGATCTTTTGGAATGTCTTTATGGCCCCCGGTTCGAGCTCCGTGAAGCTGTTTTCTATGATTCCCTCGGCCAGGTGGTACCTTTTGCTGTGGTGGAGGAGCCATTTGTAGGCATCGTTTTTCCGGTCCTGAACCGGGTCCAGGAGATCTCTTCCGTGAACCGGGATGCACCCGGGGATTCTCACCGGTTCATCAAGCTCCCTATACTCACATTGAACTGCTTTGTCTAATTCAGGAAGGTAGAAGAACAAGGACAGGGCCATGGTGGTAGACGGGAAGAAGATGAAAGGAGAGGCGCCGAATTCTCCAGCGACTTCGAAAGCGTCAGTGCCGAAGAGGTCGACAACAGCGGCAGTGAGGCGATGAGTTGCGGAGAGCGAGCGGAAGGCGTCACGGAGAGAAGAGAGGGAGCGGACTACGGTGAGGGAGATGATCGTTTCGATCTTGGCGCCATCCGGGAGGTCGGAGATGGAGATCGGAGGAAGGAAGGTGTGGGAGATGGAAGGTGGAAGGCCTTGGAAGACGGCTTTCTGGGGCTTAGACGGAGGGCCGTCGGTGGGGATGACGAAGGCGACGGCGAGGTGGTGAACGACGAGTCGTTTAGCAAACTCGATCATGGGAATGAGATGGCCCATGCCTGGGCTAGGAATCATGACCACCGTAGGTGGCTTGGAATTAGGCTGCTTTGTTGTAAGAGATTGAGAGTGTTCCATGGAAGCTATATGAGCTATACGAGGAAAATAAGATGCTAGTAATTAGCTATGAGATGATCTTCTGGTATTGAAGAAGACAATTGTGTGCAGGAATGAAGAAAGAGGAGAGGTATTTATATGAGAGGCTTGTGGTGGCCGATTGCCTTTTGAATGATTGGTCCATGTGTGTGCATGTATTTTAGTGAATATAATTTTCCCATTATTAATATTACTATGTTATTGAAGGTTATCAGACTGGGTTTTGGTAAACTCACTACAAGAACGGGTAAAGTCGTTCCAAGAACGTGTGCTCGATCGCCAAGTCAAATAGTAAATTCGTTAAATTTTGATTTTTGAATAGTAATTAAATTCCTAAAGGTTACTTTTATAAACAAATGGGTATCAAAAGTATATGATTAAGGAATAAGAATACTAAACAAGATAATAATTTGATTTGAATATATTTTAAATATAAACAATTAAAATTAAATTCACCAACATTCATGTTTACCTAAAGACATCTATATGAAAAATATATATATATATAAGGTCAATGAATATAATCAAATTCTAAAAGCTAACACAAGTTTAATAGTGATGCATTGTATGGTAAAAACAATAAATTCAGTGTCTTAATTCACATGTTCAATTGAGTTTACAGCTAATACGAGTTTAAGAGTAAGTTATTATAATTTTATAAGTTAGAATTGTAAAAATAGTAAATTCAAAAAGTCAACCATGAGTTTAATAACAATGTTGTTATGGGTTCTTCCTCGATAAGGCATAAGCTATAAGCTGTAAACCTGAAAGATAATGAATGAGTGATGGAATTTCGGGTTGATCAATTGGTAACAGTTTATTTTATCACGAAATTATCAAATTTTGTCATTAAAATCTCTCGTTGATCAATTAATGACAGTCTATTTTTAGTCATTCGGTACCATATATAACAGCATTGATAATAAAGTAAAGTAAATATGAAATAGGAATAGGAGTATAAAGTTAAGGTTCGAAGTGTGGTGCGTGACATATTGATGATGATGAAACTAAAAGGAGTAATAGATGATGGTGGTTGGGAGAGAAGGTATGCAAATGGGTTTGAAGATATTGGGTTGGAAAAGATGCTTGGAAACATATGAATCTGTCATGTTGTGAGAGAGATAGAGATAGAGAGAGAGAGATAGATAGAGAGAGGATATTTCAATAATTCGGGAATGTATGTATCTAGAAGCTACAAATAGAGGTGGGCAGTGCCATTATTTAATAATTAATTAATCTATGGGTGATGACGTTATTGGAACGTGTGGCTTATGTCATGGGGAAAAAACTCCAACCCTCATCCTTTTCTGCAATAATTCTGCAACCTACCACTTCATCAAGCAGTGTTGAGGATCTTCTCTCTTTGCTCTCATCCTAATTCCTCATTCCTACGCTTTCTCAAACTTTCATCCTGTCATTAGATTCTTCCCATCATTACTTCTCCTTTCTTTTCTTTTCTTTTTTTCTTTCCCCCCTTTTTTTTTTTTTTGAGATTTTTTGCCACTCTCATTGTTAGTAATTCCCTCCTAGATATAAAATTTAGTTAGTGTTTTTGGAGTGATTAAGAAAAATAAACAAGTTTTTTGATCATATCATATACCTATTGTGTATTACTCTTTCCGGTCCTAATTATAAAAGCTAGTTGACTTTTTTGGAGAGATTAAAGAATCTAACTAAATTACTTTAAAGTATTTTTATTTTTATTTTTTTCTTCAAACTTATTAGTTTGACTAATAAACTAATATATAATTTAAGAATATTTAACATATGAAATAATTAAGTAACTTATTTAGCTTCCTTAATCTTTCCAAAGAAAGTCAACTAGCTCTTATAATTAGAACCGGAGGTAGTATTATATTACATACCAATTTATATGTTAGAAAAAATAATTTAGAGAGAAAATGATCAATATAATTACTTCAAAGCATTTTAATTATCTTTCTTAATATTTCTAAGAAAATCAATTAGGTTTTATATTTAGAACATATATAATATTATTCATAATATTACATTCCCCTGCCAACTTATTATTATATTTAAAGATGTTGGTTTTAATTTTTTATATAGCTACCAGACAAACTTAAGACCACGTGTTTAGACTGTTAAATCTTATCCCACCAGAATTAAGGCTTATAGGCAGATATTGGTGTAATTTTTAATACAATAACTAGTTTCCTATGTAATTATTTTGTTGTTTCAGGTTTTTTAAATAATTTTACTTTACCTAGTGTGACATATGAAATGCTCCCAATGGTGGATTGGTAGTCCTCCGTTAATCTTTAATATAAAATTTATTTACTTAATTTGATTATATTAAGGAAGTTGATTAAATTAGTTAATATGATAAGTAATTTTTAAAACATCCGAGTCAACTTCCTTAGTTCTTTCATTTCCTCTCTTCTTTAATTATTATTGAAGGAGAATTAATAGAAAAAATATTGACAAATATTAAAAGGGCAAATATCCCTCAAGGCCCAAGTTATCAAAATATTGTCAGAAAAGGTCCAAAGAAAAGTCAGATATCATAAAAAACCCTAGGACCACTAGTGCAAAAAAGGCTTTTAAGACCGCCTCATTTAGAGCGGACTATCGACGGCCCGGTCTTAAAGGTATGACCGGTGACAGTTTTGTAAATATAAAGAACTTTAAAGTTATGAGCGGTGGCAGTTTTGTAAATATAAAGAACTTCTTGGACCGAATCGTTTAGCAATGGGTCTTAAATATATTATTCAGACCGCTTAGAAAAACGATCGGTCTTAAAAATGTTATTAAAAAAATTGAAATATAAAAATTCTTTATAGAGAAATCTCGAACAGGCCGACTTATTTTTTCTACGATCCAAAATAATAAAGAAAAAATTAAATTAAACTTTTAAGACCGGATATATATAACAGGAGGTCTTAAAGATTATACATTTTAGCCGGACAAAAATCGCGCCCGGTAGTAATACTTTTAAGACCGGAGTTTAAAAGAGGACGGTCTTAAAACGTAACCTTTAAGACCGTCGTTTTTGTTCATCCGGTCTTAAAAATAAACCGCCAAATATATCTTCGCGCGAAACGTTGCCTTAAGACTTACGTTGTATCTCTGAACTCTGAAACCCCTATATCTTCGCGCGAAACCCATAAGACTTACGTTGAACATCTGAAACCCCTCTTGTTGTTGTGAAGCCACTCTTCCTGTTGCATTACCACTCTTCCTCACCCACGTACCAGTAGCCTCTCTTACTCTCTCAGTTGCTCAGGCATTCCTCTCTTACTGTCTCAAAAATGAACGGTGAAGACGATTCCATTCGTGTTCCGGGATCGCCAGTTAATGGTGTGGGTTAGAACGAACCCTCCTCTACTGACAATGTGCCTCCTAACCGCCCTGCACGCCGTGGTAGAAGAGGCACACGAATGATGGATGTATCTCTAAGTCAGACTTCTGGGTCAAGGCTCGAGATTCAGTTCGATGAAAAGTTGCGGCCTTACGGTCCTAATAAAAACAAATATAATAGTTTTGTCGGCTATCTTGCACGCAGCAAGGTTAGCATCTTGGAAGATGAGTGGAAAAGTGTTCACTTTGAAAAAGTAAAGCAACCTATTTGGGACACTATCCGGCTTACATACACTGTCCCTGACTTTGAGGAGTTGAAAGTCAAGACATTGTCCTATTGTGCTAATCAGTGGAGGAAGTTTAAGACCTCTCTCGCTAACACATATATTTTTTACGAGGTTGAGCCTGCCAAACAGCCTTGGGAACAATACACATTTATTGATGAACGAATTTGGCAACAATTTGTTCGGCTGCGGACCACTCCTGAAGCTCTGGTTAGTCTATATTTAGTTTTGTTTGCTTATGTAACCTGTGAGCTTATATTTGTTCATCTAATCCTGTTAGTTAAATTATATTGTTTAGTGTGTGAATAGAAGTATACATTTCCTGCCTTTGTCTATGCTATATAAACCCTAAAAAGGTAAAATACTAAGGAGGTAATAGTGTAATGGTTTGTCTTGCAAAGGAGGAAATGAATAGTCTTAAAAGGGGGAAACTTTATATACCCAATTGTTACTATCTAATGTGGACGTACTGATGATCCCTCTGGATGCCTTAAAAAGGATCAAGTTTGTATTATTCTGTAAGCATAATCCTCTATTTTTTTTCTTCTTCTATCTACCTAGCAGTACAAAACATAGCTCTTTTGTAAGCATAATTCTCTTTTGTTTCTTAACCTATCTACATCTTCCTTAAATAATAAAATGTTGAAACTTGATCAAGTGAATTTGACTAGCGTTTGAGGTTCATATCAAGCAGAAGTTCTCTAATTTCTGTTAGTGAGATGGCTGGAATTCATAATTAATAGTTGTTTTCAATTCTAATTCACAGCAAAGAAGGGCAAAAGCACAGGAGATAGGGAGAAAGAATGATTGCTCGCATAGGGCTTCTCACGGCGGATATGAAAGGGCTGAAAAGGAATTGATGGCGGCCAAGCGGAAGAGATTGAAAGATGAAGCAGAATCCAATCCTGAGGCGGTGCATGGACCGCCATCTCCAATACGTCGCGAGGATTTGTGGTTGCACATTCGGCAAAAGACAAGCGGCTCCTACACGAGTGAACAAACTCGTGTAGTTGCTGAAAAAATTGTAAGTATTGTTATTGTTGTTATTTTTTAGTTAACATGATTCATTACTAAGCTTCTCGTTATCTGTACCTTACAGGAAGATCTTAAGAAGAAAGAGGCAGAGGGATCTTTCGTGTCGTCCGGTAGGAGTGATGTTCTCACGGCTGCCACCGGAAAACCGAACCATGATGGTCGTGTAAGGGGGGTTGGAGGACGAGTAGGCTTGAAGGTATTCTTTGGTTCATCCGCCAAACGCCATAGGAAAGAGGTGGTTACTCGGGAGGAGATGAATCAGACAGTGGCCAAATTAAACGAGGAGGCAGCGGCTAAAGAAGCAAGGCATCAATCTAATATGAGCAAGTTGAGGGAGGAACTGAATCAGGTGAAGCTGCTTTTGAACTCTCGTCCAGAGACCAGTGTTCCCTTCACACACTCACCTGCAACTGTGCAGCAGAGCACTCGAGGGAGCTGCATTGTTGGACAGCCAGAGCAACCTTGTGACCTTTATGTGGATGATCCTGATCATCATGATAGACTACTATTGGTTGCAAAAGGGACTGTCCACAACTTATTGGGATCAACTATACACCACCAACAAATGTCTGATGATAAAGTCAGAGTGTCAGTTGAAAAGGTGATCATTGATGCACCTCTCCCTCTCTCAACTGATGAGATGAAGATTGTGAGTGATGTCAAGGGAACCTTCATCTCTTGGCCAGTGAAGCTTGTACATGTCTGTACTCCTCCCCAAGCTTCAACCCCTCGTCCTCAAGTTCCATCCCCTCGTAGAGCTCCATCCCCTCCTCCTCAGGCTCAATCCCCTACTGCTAAGTTGACTGGCCACGAAAAAATAACCGATATGGTGAAAAGTGGATGTTTTAAAACTAAATCGTGGTCTGTCAATGAAATAGTAGGCGACGCAATTCCCCTACCAATCCAAGTTGACTCCATTGATATTGACTCCCTGTTGCTTCCTCGACAGGAGCTTACTGATGCAATTATTCAAATTTGGATGAAGTAAGTATGTTCTTCTATGGTACATATAATTTAAATGCATCGTTTAGACACACATACATATATATACTAATTCCCTGATCGATGTAATTATTGTAGGTTCTTGCATCAAGAATTGGAGAATGAGGGTAGGTTGGACGATTTTGGATTCTTGTGCCCACAGTATATGAGTCAAACAACCATGGTGCAAAGACAAGAGTACATATCAAGGAGGTTGTGTAATGTGAGAAGAAAGGTGTACTTGTTGACATTCTTCCACAGGTACGTACATATCACAAATCTTGGCTACAAGTCACTTAATTCTGCTACATGCCTACATATATCACTGAATATACTTTACTGCTATGAATTTTCAGCCACCACTGGCAGTTGGTCATCATGTGCATGGAAGAAATTAAAGTTATCTTCTTATGCTCCACTCACAGCCTGCCAGTGCCCACGTTGGTCCAGACCATCAACGAGTAAGCATGTCATTTTGATTCTCTTGTCAGAAATCTCTGCTGTGAATTTTCAGTGAATTGATAAATATGCATTTTTGATGATAGTGCCATGAGGACCTTCCAAATCAATGCACTCCAAAAGCGTCCTTCAAAGGCCAAAGAGCCTAAATGGCTAAAACCAGAGGTTGGTACAATATAATATTGGTACTCCTCAACTGCCTTGTGAACTTAGTCATAATATATATATTACTTATATATTTCTTTTTCTTTTTAGACTCGTCAGCAACCACATGAGTCCAACCTATGTGGCCAATACATCATGAAACACATGTATGATATTGTCACTAAAGGAGAAACTAAATTATTTGCAAAGGTAAATATTTGATGTTACATATTATGCACGCAAGTTAATTCAGTTTCTGGGGCTTAATGAATTACATCTGAAATATGGGCACAAGTTATTAATTCAGTTTGTGTCTTTGATGTTACAAATGTTTCATTGCCATGCCCCCTTCTCAGATGCTGAACTCGAGCACATACGCGAGTTGTTTTGTCAATATCTGTATGACCTGATCTTAAGTAGTGATCAGGACAATAATTAATGATGTTATTCATTTGTAAATATTCTGTAAAATTTGATTATTTTTTCGATTAATTTGTAAATAATACACAGGCAATGTAAAATTCAAAAGATAAATTTGTTTAATTTTTCGAACAATTTTCTTGTTTCCATTTTGGGGTATCTGAAATTGGATGGTGGATATAGCTATTTAGTGCACTTGAAATTTGAGGTTCAGGATGATGTAGCGAGTTCGCGACTTTAGGACCGAATATGGGTAAACTTCCGGTCCTAAAAGTTTTCGGTTAAATAATATGAGACTTTTAGGACCGCATGTTTTATACTTCCGGTCCTAAAAGTATTGACAAAATATTGGTGAGACATTTAGGACCGTATCTCCTTTTTCCGTCCGCTCCTAATAGTCTTCCTTTAAATAGAGTTGATTCGCTTTTCGGACAAATTAATTAGAAAGTTCTGGCTTCATTTAGGACCTTATGTTTTAAAATGACGGTCCTAAAAGTATTCGACACTTTTAGGACCGTATCTCCTTTTTCTGTCCGCTCCTAATAGTCTTCCTTAAATAGAGTTGATTCGCTTTTCGGACAAATTTATTAGAAAGTTCTGGCGTTCATTTAGTACCGTATGTTTTAAAATGACGGTCCTAAGAGTATTTGACACTTTTAGGACCGTATCTCCATTTTCCGTCCGCTCCTAATAGTCTTTCTTTAAATAGAGTTGATTCGCTTTTCGGACAAATTAATTAGAAAGTTCTGGCGTTCATTTAGTACCGTATGTTTTAAAATGACGGTCCTAAAAGTATTCGACACTTTTAGGACCGTATCTCCTTTTTTCGTTCGCTCCTAATAGTCTTCCTTTAAATAGAGTTGATTCGCTTTTCGGACAAATTAATTAGGGTAATTAAAGGCAACCGAGGTTCTGGCGTTCTGCTCAAGCTAGGACCCTCAATGTCGTCGTTTTTACCTCTCCAGATTTAGATTATCGGTTTCCCTTTTCTTTGTCCCTTTTCTTTTTGTCGGAAAAAGACGAGAGATATTGAAAAGGACACTTTGTTTCTAATCAGGCGAGGTAAAACCGACGACACTGATGGTCCAACCTTGAGAAGAATTGTCACCGTATCTCCTTTTTCCGTCCGCTCCTAATAGTCTTCCTTTAAATAGAGTTGATTCGCTTTTCGGACAAATTAATTAGGGTTCAAGGCAACCGAGGTTCTGGCGTTCTGATCAAGCTAGGTCCCTCATTGTAGTCGATGTTACCTCTCCAGATTTAGATTATCGGTTTCCCTTTTCTTTGTCCCTTTTCTTTTTGTCGGAAAAAGATGAGAGATATTGAAAAGGACACTTTGTTTCTAATCTGGCGAGGTAACACCAAGGACAACGATGGTCCAACCTTGAGAAGAATTGCACTGTTTGTTTTTATTCGAATAAGGTAAACGTTCTTTTTGTTTTGTTGGTCTGGTCTTAATTGTATATTGTTGGATATTTTAATGTGCGAGTTTTTAATGTTGATCATACACACGAGGACAATGTTTTGTTTTTTTCCTCCTTGTCGGAAAAAGAAAGAATGTACTGATTAGAAGGATAAAGGCGATCGAAATAGGAAAGTAACAACTTTATTATATATTTTTTAATACTGCCCCATGGGGGGTAGCGGAGTACATGATTTAAAAAAAACAGTAAAATATTTACTCCTCCCCATCGTTGTCGGAGGGGAGGGAGTCGTCGGAGGGGTCGGTGACGTCGTCATCTAACGGATTGTACTCAACGTCGTGGGCGTCGAGTATCGCGTTGATCTTGTTGTTGACGGCGTGGTAGACCTGAAAAAGCTGGCCTTGTCGTCGATCTATATGATCGACGCGAGCCAGGAGGTGGCGCAGCAGCTGTTTGGTGGTCGGGTTCGGAGGCAGAGGAGGAGGGTAAGGATTGTTATGCCCAGCGGGAGGAGGAAAAGGAGGACCTGGTAATGGTGGAGGACCTTGGGGTGGTGGAGCAGCCATTGTGGAAGTAATGATGAAGAATGTGAAGAAAGTAAAGTAACAACGGCTTTAAATAGAGAACCCATCCGGAGTGAAACGTCGGAACCTTTAATGAGCAGACGCATAGTTCATCAGAATACGAGGAGACGCCTAGTTACGTTGGGAAGTTTATCTGGAAGCTGAAGAGATCCTCTGATAGAGTGTAAGGATACGACTCTGCTATCGGAATTTGAAACGATGAACTTGTTTTAGGAAATTTAAATCTTGAATAAATGAATTTTAGGACCGGAAAACTGATAAAAGATCGGTCTTAAAAGTAATTTAATTGACTAAAAATATAAATAATATACTTATAGGACCAGAGAAGTGATAAAAGGTCGGTCTTAAAATTAATTCAGTTAAAAAAATAAATAATATACTTTTAGGACTGGAGAAATTATAAAAGGTCGGTCTTAATATTAATTCATCTTAAAAATTAAATAATATTTATAAAACTCGCTCGTAAAGTGTAGACCATTCGTCTGCTTTTTACCTCTCTGTCCTTAACACTCCTTATTAACTCCGCACTACCTCGTAACTCCAAACTACCTCTAGCTCTGCCTTTATTAATAAACGCCTCATACCTCTTTGCGCCAACGTACTACTCAAACCATGGTTAGATACAAGATAACCGCTCGTAGGGGTGCTCTTACTCGTGATGCTCGTGCCTTCCGTCGATTGTTATACGGTGTGCCTCCTCCATCGAGAGTGCATTCGATTGAAACAGAAGAGTCTCGGGTCGTTGGACCCATTGTTATTTCCGATGATGAAGACATTGCTCCACCCCCCCTCCAGCCTTCCGACCATGAAGAGGTTCCTGCTCCACCTCTCCAACCAGTTGGCCCCAGCGCGCCGACCGCTGACCCTCGTCCTCTTTCCTCTAACGACCTAATACGAATAAGACGGGAACTTGCTGATATCCCGCAAGAGATTAATGCTGTTCAAGCCGATATTGCCTGGGCTTTGAAGGATTACAAGCTTTGATAATTTTCTATATTTTTTTTTTGGCAATGTGTACGGCAATATTCAAGTAATTAATAATAGCATTAATTAAGAACCATAAGCTTGTCTCTTTTTAATTTTTTGTTCAAGTAATTAATAATAGCATTATTTAAGAATATCATTAATTAAGAACCATAAGCTTGTCTCTTTTTAATTTTTTGTTAATGTAATTAATAGTAGCATTAATTAAGAACTATAACGTTGTCTCTTTTTAATTTTTTCTTCAAGTAATTAATAGTAGCATTAATTAATAGCATTGATAATTTTCTGCGCTGACCAAAGGCCCAAAATCTATTCTCTTTTCTCTGGAAAATTAACTTAGGACCGGAGTATTATAAAACTGCGGTCTTAAATATATAGAACCGGACAGCATAAGAATTCGGTCTTAAAAGTAACACTTAAAAATTTAATATAAAATATTTAGGACCGGATGCTTTATAATTAATCGGTCTTAAAAAATCCAAACATAAAACCAAGTCTCTGTCGCGCGGAAAATTAAATTTCCCTCTCTGAATTTCTCTTGTCGCGCCGAAAGTGATTACTGAGGAGGTTCTGTCTCCAGTGGTTGTGTGTTGCTCCGTCGGTGCTTCGCGTTGCTCCCTGGACAATCACTTCGTCGTTCCTCAACTAAACTTAGACCAAGCTGTAAGAGGTGTTTCGGTTATATAACTTCATGGTTTGCCTACTTATCATTTTGGGTTTTTCTTGAGTTGAACGAAATCGATGAAATGCTCTTGTGTGCTTCTCTGTTGTTAATAAATATTCTATTCTGAAGATTATATTTGCACTTGAGACCTACCCAACTGACCAACAAATGTTTTTAGGGTACTCTTGCTGTCTCCAACATCAACGTTCGTGGCGGGAGAAGAAAGACTCTTATTTGGCATTTGAATTTATATGCTACAAGTGAGTCCACAAGATCTTCATGCGAAGCATTTAAATTTCCTCGTCATGCATTTATTTTGCTTCGGGAGTATTTTAGTTTGGCTTCACTGTGATATTCATGACCAAAAGTGATTCTTCGTTATGCATTTATTTTGCCTTATTATACGTATGTTAAATCATTCCGTCCATAGGAATTCTACTATGGATCACAGTTGGATAAATGCTTTACGGACGAGCGTTGAATATCAGAATGGGGTGAGGGACTTTATTGAATTTGCTAAACAAAATGCCAATGATAATAGTGGGAAGTTTTATTGCTCTTGTGTAAAATGTTTGAATGAGGGGCGACTAAGTCCTGAAGTTATACGGACACATTTAATCTGTCATGGATTTTGTAAGACCTATACAGTATGGGTATGGCATGGTGAAAAAAATACCAAGTGGGTCTCAACATGGGAAAGTGGCCTTTGATGATAATGACACGGATATGGACGATCGCATAGAGGACATTATTCGTGACGTAGGAGAAGAAGTCTTTCAACAATCACATGCATATGGTAATATGTGCAGTGATGCGGAGACCCCGCTATACCCAGGGTGTCAAAAATACCAATTGTTGAACGCTGTATTGAAATTGGTAAGCTTGAAGGCACATCATGGATGGAGCGACAAGAGTTTTTCTGAAATGCTTGAGGCTTTTAAGGACATGCTTCCAGATGATAATATGTAGCCGCATCGATACTATGATGCTAACAAAATACTTTGTCCACTAGGGATGGAGTGCAAAAAGATCCATGCATGCCCGAATGACTGCGTATTGTATAGAAAAGAGTTTGAAGAGAAGCAGAATTGTCCAATATGTGAAACCCCTAGGTACAAGTCAAATAAGGGGCCTGCAAAAGTGTTGTGGTATCTTCCAATCATACCAAGGTTCAAGAGGTTGTTTGCGAATGAAAATGATGCAAAACATTTGCGGTGGCATGCAGATGAGAGGATTTCTGATGGAAAGCTTCGTCATCCAGCCGATTCTTCTCAATGGAAGAAAATCGATCAATTATTTCCCAACTTCGGCAAAGAACCTAGGAACCTTAGGCTTGCCCTTACCATGGATGGCATGAATCCATATGGAAGTCTTAGCAGCGTACATAGTTCATGGCCTGTACTCCTTATTATTTACAACTTATCTCCTATGTTATGCATGAAGAGAAAGTACATCATGCTGTCTATATTGATTTCGGGACCAAAACAACCCAGAAATGACATTGATGTTTACCTTCAGCCCTTGATCGAAGACTTGAAGGAGTTATGGAAAGAAGGTGTGGATGTTTTTTACTTTTTCAAGAAGGAGGTATTCAAATTGTGAGCCATGATATTCTGTACTATAAACGACTTCCTAGCATATGGTAACTTGTCAGGATATAGTGTAAAGGGCCATAAAGCATGTCTGGTTTGTGAAGAAGGCACATGCTACCATCAACTCCAACATGGAAGAAAGACGGTTTACCTTGGACATAGGAGATTTCTTAAACGGGGCCACCCATATCGTCAATTAAAGAAAGCCTTCTTTGGTGGCCAAGAATATGAAGATGCTCCGGTGCCATTGACTAGGGAGCAAGTTTATGAGAAGGTGAAAAATATCAATGTCATCTTCGGTAAGACAGCCAACAGTAGAAAAGATACAAATATATGGAAAAAGAGATCTGTATTCTTCGATCTTCCCTATTGGCGCAATCTTGATGTGAGTCACTGTATTGATGTCATGCATGTGGAGAAAAACGTATGTGATAGCATTGTTGGCACGCTTCTCAACATACAAGGCAGTTCCAAGGATGGTGTGAAGGCAAGATTGGATTTGCAAGCAATGGGAATACGTGAAGAGCTACATCCAAGGTCGTATGGGACGAGAACTTATTGTCCCCCGGCTTCTCATACTTTGTCTAAGGATGAGAAACGTACTTTTTGTGAGTGTTTAAATGGCACAAAAGTTCCCTCGGGGTATTCTTCAAATTTTAAGAGGCTTGTATCGATGAAGGACTTGAAATTAGTAGGCCAAAAATCACATGATTGTCGTGTCTTGATACAACAGCTACTCCCAATAGCTATTCGAGGCATCGCTGAATATGACCTTCGGGTTGTTTTGACTAGACTTTGTGTCTTCTTCAATGCGGTTTGTTCTAAAGTTTTCGACATTGAAAAGTTGGATGAATTGGAGAATGAAGGACATCTTATCTTGTGCCACCTTGAGAAGCTTTTTGTTCCTACATTTTTTGACATCATGGTTCATCTAATTGTTCATCTAGTGAGGGAGATAAAGTTGTGTGGCCCTATCCATTTACGGTGGATGTACCCAATTGAAAGATCTATGAAATTCCTTAAAGGGTACGTGAAGAATGCATACCGTCCAGAAGCATCGATTGTTCAGAAATATGTTTCTGAAGAAGCCATGGAATTTTGTCAAAATTATTTGGCCAAAGTAAGACATATTGGGCTTCCAAAACGTCATCATGCTGAAGGGGGTAGGCGAGGGGCTTCAGTAAAGACTGTGGATCCTGATGAATTGTCGCAAGTCCACTTATACATCTTGAATAATGTTGATTAAGTTCAAGCTAGCATAGCTGCACATAAAGAAGCTGTGAGGAAAGAAAATCCTCGAATGACTGAACAAAGGTTCATTAGGGAGCAAAACAGAACTTTTGCACACTGGTTCAAACGAAAGGTCGATGGGGAGGAATGTGTTTCTGATATCCTCAAATGGTTAGCACGTGGTCCTGAGGTTGATGTCATAAGTTGGAATTCGTATGTGATCAATGGTTATACATTTTACACGAAGTCCCTAGATGATAGGAGCACAGTCCAGAACAGTGGTGTTATGTTAGAGGCTGAATCTATACACTTCTCCAGTTCGAAAGACAAAAGCCCTTTATTGGCAGTCATGCCATATTATGGGGTTATTGAAGAGATATGGGAGGTGGACTATGTGAAAATTAGATTTCCCATTTTCAAATGCAAGTGGGTTGATGTCAATAATGGTGTTCGGATCGATCGGCTAGGATTTACATTAGTCGATGTCAATTGTAGAAGTTTTGGAGATGAACCTTTTATTATGGCAGACCAGGCGCAACAAGTGTTCTATATCACCGATCAAGAAAATAAAGTGTGGTCTGTAGCTCTCCAAGGAAAGAGGGTCATTGATATTGATGAGGAAAATTCAAATTATGGTATTCCTGAGAGTACACCTTTTTTAAGGGGTCTACCGAACATGAACGAAGAAAATGAAGCGGATAATGAACCCGGCATAAGAAGTGATCATCAAGAAGGGATATGGGAAGATGTCACTTTATAAAAGAGTCAATTCATAAGGTAATATTCATATATATGCAGATTTATTTGACTACTTTAAGGCTTTAACTATATATATTATTCCTGCTATGTTCATAAAATGTCTTTGACTATGAAGTTTGTTCCTTGTTTTATTTTTGTGGCAAGATCCGATCATGTTATAAAAGAGGATGTTACGTTGTTGGGTGGCATGGGAATCAGATGATGAAGGCATGGTGAATATTATTTTGGGCGCATCTATGTTGTATTTGTAACTTATTGTATTTGTAAGTAAGTTATCTTATTGGATGTATGAATTAACTTTGGTGTTGTAGATTAATTAAGAGGTCAAATAACTCATGGTGAATAATATTTGTATCATTTTTCCAATTCAATTTATTCAAATAATTGTTCATAGCTTGTAGCTTAAAGTATCGACTTTTATGTGCTGGATTGGGTAGTGGATTTGTGTATATATATAGTAGCAGGAACAACAGCAGGGAAAAATTCGGGAAAATTTATATTGGAAATAAACATGCCGGTCTTATGCGTCTGACTTTTAAGACCGGATGTAATTATATGACAGGTCTTAAAGGTCATATTAAGCCGGTCTTAAAAGTTGGCCTTTTTAAGACCGTTATGTTACATTTAGACGTCCGGTCTTAAAGGAAAATTTTCAAGACCGGACGTAATTATCATCCGGTCTTAAAAGTCAGTCTTTTAAGACCGCGTATGATTAGTCGGTCTTAGAAGTCGCTAACTTTAAGACCGTATTTATTTTTGTCCGGTCTTAAAAGTCCGATATTTTTAAGAGCGGACAAATTTTAGGCCGGTCTTAAAAGTTGAGTTTTTGGACCAACCAAATCAACTATTTCATGTTCATTTAGTACAAATTTTAAGACCGAATGTTTTAAATGTCCAGTCTAAAATATGTAGACTTTTAAGACCGGATCATTGTCCGGTCTTATATGTAGACTTTTAATACCGGCTGAAACAAGACCGGTCGTCCGTCCGCTCTTACGAGCCTGTTTTGTCCGGTCTTAAAAGCCTTTTTTGCACTAATAGACCTTTTTTGGTATTATTTCAGAAAACGTTATACTAATATAGTTGTTAATATTTATATAATATATAATACCAGAAAAGGTCTTAGGACCTTTTTTTATATATGACATTTTTGAAGTCTTTTTTGATAATTTTTTGGTTACTTAGGCCTGAGATAGATTTTTCCATATAAAAAATATGTCTAAATCAAGAACAAATGAGAGAATAATTTTGTTGTAAATAAAAGCATCTAATAATTCACACGTACCCTAAAGTGGGAGAAGAATGATAGGTGATGATAAGGATGAAAATAAAATTGTGATGATTAAAAGAATTGAGAATAAATATTATTACTTTTCTTGTTCATTCCTCGATTGGTGTAAAGCAAGATGTGTGTGTGTGCGTGTTTCAAAATATTAGTCCTTTGATAACTTTGATAATTATTCACACTGTTCAAAACAAGATAGCTAGGAATCTTCAAAGCCTTACCTTAGGATATATCCCTTTCATTTTAATTTACAACCCCACATCCACTATCCCATATGTCTCTCTTTGTGTGTGGGTCTATGCACACACATGTCTCTCTTTGTGTGTGAGTCTATGCACACACACACACAATACACAGTATATGTACGTATTTTTTTACCTTTTTCTTGCAATTGATCGGAACTTGACTGTGTTTTTGGTGGCTGTTAAATTTACCCAATCCATCAATCATTAAACCCACACAAACTTTTTTGAAAAGTAGATATAAACATGTGTCACACCAAACGCTCGTATGTCCAAGTTGTTCATATATAGATTGTTTATCTTTTCTCTTCTAGATGATTTATCTCTCTCACAGACACACATAGCTATAAATTCAAAATATAAAATTTTTAACCTTGTCTGACCAATCATTTTTATATGTTATCACAATATAAAATAATTATATATTTAAAGTAATAACATAACAAATGGGAACTTGTCCACTTTACGGTGATGTATAGTTGCATACTTGCATATACTATTATTTATTCATGATTAGTCTACGTAATAATATATAATTTTACCTAAACACACACTATATATGATGAAAGAGTGATGCAAACAAAGCGCAATCAAAATACAGACTTATATGAATGGTATTTCATATTGTCCAAAATATAAGGTTTATTTTAAAAATTTGTCTTGATCATGATTATAATTAAGATCCAATTTATTTTTAGTATATATATATATATATATTAATTGTTCAGTTTTCATAATACCCTTATTTTATTGAGACGTTCTTAATCTCTGCACGTTAAAAATATAAGATCTGAGTACTTGGGTGAGAAATTCTGTTTGATTTGAGGGATTTGGAGGGGAAGGGAGGGGAGGAATTTTTTTTTAGTTGAATTTAAAATTTTGGAGAAGTATGATTACAAAATTTTAATAAAGAGAATATGTAAAATAAAAAATAAGAAAATTAATTAAAAACTTTTAACATCACTTCTCTATCTTTTTTTAAAATACAACCTAGAAAAATTCTCCCTCGGCTCACTTTCTCTTCCATCCCCTCATATCAAATAAGCCTTAAGTAGAAGCCAAAGACACGCATTGAGATTATTATGTGAGGTTGTCAAACTCGTTAGCTTAAGTAAACTTATGATGGTGCTATAAACTTATATTGTAAACTTCTAAAAATTTACTTTTTTCATTAAATATGTATTAATAGTGTAAAATTAAATAATTAAAACATAAAAATGAAAAAAAATTATTTAAATATATTTTAAATTCAAATAATTGAAATTAAATCCATTAACATTCATAATATATTATACTTAATTAACAAAGAAATTTCTACAAAATTTATATACAAAGCCACTAAGCATTGTCAAATTGAAAAAATCAACACCAATTTAAGAGTAAGTTAACATAGTTTTGTAAGTTAGAAACATAGAAATGATAAATTCGGTGTATAAAATTGGAATTTTAACCTAATTTACAACTAGTATAAGTATACTTGTGACTTAATTTATTTGACTTTGTAAGGTAGAAATATAAAAATAATAAACTCAAAGAATCAATTCACGAATATGACAACAATGTCATTATATAGGATATTATTTCAAAGTGACGACAAAGGGTAAAATTAAGATGGCATTATATTAATCGTTGGAGTAGATATAGTGTCACTGTCTAATTGATTAACGACAAAATTATTTTACCCCCTTAATTAAGTGTCCACCATGATCAGTAAAGCCCATTTATTCATACTCTATTAATTAACGTTATTGGCCATATTCGATTCATACATACAATAGAAGACAACATTATTTTCGCCAAAGGCACAAAAAGAGAGAACGATGAACCACCTCTCCCTCTTCTAATTTCACTACTCCTTCCTGTTCATAATATAGAGCATTTAAATCATATCACGAAAAAAAAAAGGCAATTAAGTCATTTAATATATCATAAAATTTAATTTAATTTTTCATTTTTACTATTCTTAAGAAATGTGTTTAATTACATTATGAATGTTACATCAATGAGCGGGCAAAGTTGAAAAATGAGCATTAATCACAAGATAAAAATATGAAAAAGAGCATTAATCAAACTAGAAGTGACTTATATTTTGAATCATGTATTCTTTCTAAAAGTGTCATATATTGTGGATTGGAGAGAGTATGTCATTTTGGAGTTGATTTTGTTACCCTTTTACATTGTCTACGTAAATGTATCGAATCAATAGATATAGTAAAAGTTGACTTATTTATATTATCATGAAATACACCATTGTTTTTTATTTTGTGGGCATTTGCAAAAATTAGGTTAACTCATGAATAAGACCTTTTTATTTTTTGATTAAGCATTTCCTTCTTGAGGTTTAGAGAGGTTTAGAGGATAAAGTGTTTTCATCTCTCCAAAAAAATGTGCTTTTTGAGATTTAAACTTGTGTTTTCTTCTTTATTAGGTAAGACCCCTTACCACTTCAACTAACATTTAGTTAGTGAATAGGGCCTTTTTATTATGATTCCTCAATTTAATTCAAATACAATATAAACATATTATGACTTTAAAAATGAAAAACAAGGTTAAGACTTTACTCAATATATTTCTAAATTAAATTCAAATCAACCTGTGGGTGCATTATTATCTCGCAAAGGCCAAATTAAAGTTCAACAAAACAATAATTCCAGACTATTGCCGTCTACGAAAATTCATTAAATAGTGATATATTGCCGTCTACCTTCATCCAAATCAAAATTAAATTTCAATTGCATTCATCTATTAGTGCATGCATGCAAGTACATATGGCTGTTCTATCGAACTGGAATGTTCAAATTTGGAGACTTCTATTATTATTTTACAGAGTTTTATTACATCTTGACCTTTTCATATATTTTTCAAACTTCTATCTGCCATGCGTGTGGGATTTGATTCGGATATATACTCGATGCCATTCTAAATTATACGTGGACAATTCTTTGTTTTTTTGCCAACAAGGACAATTCAAATCTTATTCTTCATTTGTTACATCTGTTTATTTCGATCGTGATTTCAGTTATAAGTTGATAGTTTTAAAAACCATTATTATTAACGTTATTAATAGTGATCTGTTTACTTATAATTCAAAGTAAAATTTAATAAAAAAAATTGAGACATAAATTGTTTAACATTAATTAGACGGCTCCTAAAATAACATACAAACATGGCGTGCCGGATCCATGCACTTACCATATGGTCAAAAGCCCAAAACAAATTGGACTTGATGACTCAGAAGTCTCATGGAAAAGACAAACACTTGTGAAATTAAATTAATTTAATATACCCCTCGTCTTCTTTGGGTTCAACTGGTAAAGGGGTGAGACACTCTTACCAAAGGGAGGGGGTTTGATCTTGGAGTTGGTCAAGACGCTGGGAGAGGCATCCTAGCTCCTAGGTGCCTAGGTTAACGCCTGAGGGTAATAGACGGCTCGCCCTGCCCAATATTGGTATCACTTAGGAGGAAGGGAGATTTCTCCTTGCCCTTAGATCGTGGTAAATCCAACCCCTTTCCTAAAATTTATGTATATAAAAAAATTAATTTAATATCATTGTACTACTTGGTACATGACCAAGGTCAATAATGTTTAGTGTATGTATAAGGTTCCATTTAAATTCATAATGCCAATTTTTTAGTTAATTTAATATAAAAATAAATTTATGCTGGCAGTTGATTTTATTTATTTTTAAATTTCTTCCAAAATAATTTTTTATTAAGAGCTATCACCAGATTATCTTCTCTTGGAAACAATTTAATTACAAGTTATTATAAGAGCTAATAAAAACAGCAGGCCTTTCAGGGGCCAAGGCTTAAAAGGGCTTAGGACTGGCTAAAGAAAATAAGTCATTTTTTGAGGCCCGGCTCTTGAGCATTAGGCTAGGCCAGTCCTACAAGGTTGAAGCTATTTTAACAATCTTAGTACATAAATTAAGGTGTAAATAATATGCATCATACAACAAACAAACAAATAAACAAACAAACATAATTAAGGTGTAAATGATATGCATCATACAACAAAATTAAGGTATTTTCAAAGCTATTTTTCAGCTTTTTTAAAGAAATAAAATTAGAAACAATGAAAATCCTAATTTAATACATAAATGTTGTCAAAATTAAGGTGTAAATGCTACGCATCATACAACAAACAAACAAAGTTATTAAGTCATAATCAAAGGTAAGCTATTGTCCACATACCATAATTACAAATAATTAATGAGAAGACTTAACAAAATTAAAAATATTTCTTATAAATATGTCTTAAAAATTGTAAATAGTCAACAAAATAAACAACATAAAAATATGAACAAAACGATCACCAGAAAATAAGTTTAAAAAAAAATTAGTAAGAATACTTATTAAACTAGAAATATCTTTTACAAGTTCATAATTTTTAGAATTCTTAACATCTTATGAAACTTAATTCTAAAAAAAATATAATAAAAAACTAGATATTTACAACATCATTAACAAAAAATAATAAGTCAATAATATTATTACCATATAAATAATTTAAAAAAACATATGGGCCTAAAAAGATTGGTCTTTTTAAGCTCTCGGTCCTACACGGTTAACTTTTTTAAACCCACTTTCACTTTTGAGACAAAAATTTTAAGCCTAGCCCATACAAATTCAAAGCCTAACGGCCGGCCCAACAAGCTCAATCCATTTTTCCAGCTCTAATTATAACTCTATAGAAAAACATGTATTTATATACTTGCCAAGTCCTTATAGTCAGGAGTCTTGTAATCCAAATAACACACATCATCTTTCTTTAAGCCTTTTTAAGTGTGAGGTTGTAAATTTCATATCCTCTATAGAAAGTATAATGAGTGTGTGGATTATGAAAGAAAAATAATATCAAATCTTTATGATGAATGCTTGATTTATTTTTGTTGCCCCCAAAATCCCATACCATGTGAGTGCTTGTTTAGAGCGGTCGTACAAGTTGGGATACATTTTTCTTCCATACCTATCTTGTATATTATAAATAACAATTAAAAAGTTACAATCATCAATCTAAACCAGCCCCCACAAAATTCATATAAAACACAGTTAGAAGGAGCAGTAGTGTTTATAATAATAAACTAATATTGACGTGGGACGTTTTTTCACTGTTATTTTGAATCTTTGTGACTTGATGTTTTGTTTTTTCCCTTGAAGTCTCGATCTTACTGGGAAAATCTTGTAGATTCGGGGTATATCATGTAAGTGTGTAATCTGATCAATAGACACAAATGTTTGTGCAAAGACAAGAAGAAATAATTAAGCATGAGAGTTAAAATAAAAAAGTTGAGTGAAATTAAACGAGCAAGAAAACAACCAACACAGAAAATAAAACTAATAAGATACAAAGATAGACGAATTCACAAAACAAATCCTCGTGATCTCACCTCAAAACCTTGTTATCTCGTGTTGTAATGTAAACAAATCTGTAATTTTTAAGTTGACTTTGATCAATATGCTACCTTCGGTATTTAGTACAAAATCTTGTTATTTCGTTACAAGATCTTCTATTAAGAACCGGTAGTGAAACTCAATGCAGAGAGTTACAATATCTCTTCTTCTTACCTATTAGCTAGCATTTGCTATAAAACTTCCAAGCTGAATTCTTGTGCAGAAGAGAAGCAATCAGTAAGCATTTCAAACTGCAAAATTCACAGACACAACTGATAGATCTTTAATATAAGATCTCAGTTTATGGTGTCAATTGCATTATAAACGTTAGTACCCGAAAAAAATAATATCCGAGGTCATCTTCTATTGATAACTATTTGCATTACCAGATCATTCCATGAATCAATTGGCCCTGGCAAGCACCAATGCAAACAATCATTTTGAACTTGCGCGTTTCTGTCCTTAGCAAACGGCTGAAAATGCCTGTATGGCCCCGGATGACCATCCGGTCTCAAAAGGGAGAGCCCGGTCAGGTCCAAAAGATTCAAACTTGTAGCACCATGGTTTGATCCTAGTGATGCAGCCTCAGCCTTGGCCTTAGCCTTCTGAAACTCTTTAAGCTCAATATTCCTCAGAATAATGTCCATATCTCTCAGACTTATTTGACCCTCTTTGAAAGGCATTGTCCTATTACAATACCCTCCATTGTACCATTCTGCATTCTCAAAGTGATCTGGTGTGGTGGTTCTGAAAATTACAATAGGTTTGTGGTTTGAGTTTAAGATGAAATCGAAAGCTACTTGTAGTGCTTTTTGGTATGCATACTCGAATCCGAGCTCTTTTAAGCTCTTGTTGGCACAATAATGGCAGCCTGTGACTGCACCATTTTCATGGTACACTGCAGTCCTGAGAAACCACTTGCCACCAGATGTTACAACATAATCAAAGCTTTCATACCGATCGATCCATTTGCTCTCTAGGACGTCGAGGTAGAGCTGTGCTTCAGCTGAGGAAACTCCATTAGTGTCCTCAAATGTATCTGCTTTGACTAGAAATGGAGCCCAGATCACTGAGACTGTGAAGTTGTGAGCAGGGAATTTCCATATTCTGTTTTTGAATTCCTCGTCGTGGTAGACTTGGACAGCCGGTTCCACCTGCCGGAGAAAATCACTGATGACGCTTGAATCAAGTACTTGATTAAGAATGAAAGTGTCTAAGGAGCAATTCAACGTAAGTTAGCATAGTATAGTATTAATACATTTGTTCATGCTGTTCATTCATAATTAGGATTATTTTCATAGTCCTTGAGGTCTGGTTTGTAGTATTTGACAGATTAGTACATAAAGAATTCAATTTTCAAGCCATGAAAGTACAATCTGTCTTCCACATTTGGGATTTAAGAGTTGGAATATACTAATACCTACAAAGATTAATTGCAGAGAAACTTAGCTGGTGAGACATGAGAACTGTATTGTAAAAACAAGTTTAAAAGAACAGCCCATAATCATTCTCCATGATCAGTATGTTTAGATTATGCAATCTGTAAAAATGTCAACTATTGACTTTGTTTCTGAATCTAAGCTTGTGCTGGATTGTATTGCTAAACAGGGCAAGTGAAAAACTTGAACTGATCATCTAATTACTCATACACATCATGACTGGACAACATATAGTGGATTCAAACAGGTTTTCTCTGAAATTTCTATGACTTGGGGAAAAATGTACAAGTGCATACATAATTAGGCATAAGAAGGAAATCTTTTAGACCAACAGGCGATAATCATAGTAGAAGACGCTTTAGTTGCTGAAGCACGAGATCTCAAGTTTGAATTCCTATGAATGCTAAAAAAAAAAAAGTATTTGGAAGAGACAACTCTCAATTAGGTCTGACAATGTTTGAATCTAACCCAATCAGATAACCATATAAAAAAATAAAAAAAAAAAAAGTTATAAGAGAGTAGGGACTAAGTGCACCATTGAGAGAATGCAAAGCATAGACTGGACATGGTTGCGAGAGATCGAATCACCAATGAAGGCCCATGATTTATTCCTCATGAGATTAAGAAATTTCTGAGGATTGAACTTTGGTAATTCACAATCATGAGGCCTCCAGCGCCAGTAGAGATAATCCAAATCAGGTCGTCCATTCTTCATGCAATTTTGATGATCCTCAATTACATGGCAGCTCTCATTAGTATACGCTGAACCATATGGGTTTGGTACCCATTCTCCCACAAAAAGATCACATTTTTCTGCATTCAAAATTTTCAAAGGGAACTCATAAGTTCAGCAACAACAAAAAGTTACTATTTCACATTGCTTTGAATATATCTCAGGACTTGTGTTGTGCAGAAGAAGAAAAAGAAACAAGAAAGTTAGTACCATGATAACAATAAATGCTAGGAACTTTAGAGTTTGTCTACGCTTGCAGACTTCTACAAAATGAAGCTGTGGCAAAAATTCGAGTAGAGCAATGTGATTTATGTGTGAATATGTTTTTATAAAAAAGCGAATTTGATATAAACTTGTTTTGGTATAAAATGATTATTATCAGTAGATTACCCCAAAGGAGATGCAGTAAAACAAATAAGACGCATTAATTAGATTTCCATCCTCATGCATATTTGGCAATCCAATGCAGAAAAGAAAATCAGTTTCCAAAATCCCAAATATGAGAACGGGAAGAAATTAAAGATGGGATTTTTTTTTTTTTAGGCTTTAAATCTCATTTCCTATAAATGCATGTCTTCTAGGAAAAACCCATCAACAAAAAATTCTTAGAATTTTGTTACCATCATCAGCCGTTTGGCCATTATTTTCAGGGGACTCTGCTTTGTGGTTGGAGACAACGAGAGATGAAGATGATGATGATGATGATAATGAGATGGAATCAGAAAGGAGAAGACGAAAAGCGAGACCCACAAGAAGAATCGAAACAACCAACTTAACTAACACGTGATTATTCTGTTTATGAACCCCAAATGGATTCAAATCTGACCTCATTCCCTTCATCATCTGATCCAGAAAATCATAGAAAAAGCCAGGAAGAAATGCAGAAATTAGAGGCGAAAAAAAAGTTCTGATCTTTTTTCCCTCAGTTTTTCACTTTTCTCCTTAACTAACTAAACGATGTGCTTGAGTGATTTTTCACTATCTAATTAATAAGTTTGTGGGATATGGTAAAATATTTTTATATCATAGATCAATAAATAAATAGGACATAATGATGGAATCTCATATGTACGACCACGAACACATAAGATGAGAGGCTATTTTCCCAAAAAAACCTTAATTAAATATCTAATTACTAAAATGCCCCTGTTTTCAAACTATTTCCCTCTCTGTCCCTGTTTAGTCGACTAAACAAAAGTTTAGTCGACTAAACAAGATTTAGTCGACTAAGCATTGTAGCTTAGTCGACTAAATCTCGGACAGAGAACATTTATCACTTAAACCTGAGATTTAGTCGACTAAGCTTTAGTGCTTAGTCGACTAAATTTCGGACAGAGGCTTTTTTTAAACCCCCATTCGTGCATAATGAACCCTAATCACAATTGGTTCTTTTCCCAACCGAATACTCTCTCTTTTCTCAGTTGAAGTGCGACCCATCAAAGTTTAATCACATTCCACCTTGTTCAAGGTATTATTGTTGTATAATCATTGAAGTTTCACTTTGTTCGGATTGTTTTTTTTGTTTGTAAGCTGAGACCCTCCCTTTTGGCAGGTAAAAAATTGTGGTTTGAAGGATGAGTTCAAGTTCAAACACATACGTTACTGTAATCTACCACAGTGGGAGGCATTTTGAAGGTCCTGATGGTGTTCAGTTTGAAGGAAAAACAAAAATGATGAAAATCAAACAGGGCACTACGTACAATGAGCTCAAAGAAAGAATTTACCAAAAATTGGGGCTACATGGCAGCCAATGCATTCACGGTTAATTGCGAAAGTGGAGACTATAGTGGGTAAGGATAGTATATACTACATTAGTAACGATATATGTGATGATGAAGACGTAGAGTGTGTCATAGATGCATTTGCTAATCGGAGAGCACAAAATTTTATTGAGATATATGTTGAGCTTGAATCTGGCGAATCATCATCTATACCTATGCATACAAAATCTGCACGGTATTTTGGTCAAGAAGACACACCTGTCGCTGTATCTGCACCTTTACAAGTCTTAAGTCAAGTAACATTGACAGATGAAGGGGAGGATGAGGAAGATGAGAATTTGCACATTGAGGAGGATGACGAATATGAGAGGTTTATTCCACTAGGTGACAACTCAGATACTGATGTGGAGGGTGATTTTGATAGGGATATGAGTCCAGTAAACCCGGGTACCGCAACAATGCCTCCGCTTCGTGTTGACCCAATTAGAAGCGGTAAGTTGGTAAACTTGTATGTGTAATTGTATTTGTAATTTGAAGTTAGTGGTTGTAACAACAAAATCATATTGACACATATAGGGCCTGACAGAGATTTACAGTTATTTGAGGGGATTTCAGCAAGTGAGCATGCCTCTGCCACTGGTTTAGTCGACTAAACCATATGGTTTAATCGACTAAACCAGTGGCAGAGGCATGCTCACTTGCTGAAATCCCCTTCCTTCTTGCACGAAACCTATGCCAACTCAGAGATACACGTCAATGTGACTTGGGCAACGTATTTTTGCCAACAATTAAGGGCGTTACGGAGGTTTGATCCGCTAATGTTCCAAAATGGATTTCATAGTCCCATAACCCGTCTAAACCGAAATGGACAAACTTAAACCACATAAACCGAAAGCATGAATATTCATTAGTAAAAAAACACCAGTTTCAGATAAAGTTCACCAAGTTCAAGCCAACAAACAAAAAAAAAATCAAGTCACATAGCAAACATAAAGCATAAAGTCCCTAGATCTACTCTTCATCCGCAGATGTCTCGGGATCCTCCTGGTCATCGTCCTCGGCATCACTAAATGGTCGTCCAAGCCGCAGCCGTCCAAGCGTATCCTCTAACTCCTTCATCCGACCATACATCCACTTCCACCTCTTTTTCTGTTTAGCTTTCATCTTGAACATCTGTTGCTTGTTAGCATGGATAGCTTGCATGACATCACGTAAGGAGAATCCACCCTCCGACTCAACGAAGTCCTCCATCTGAACATCATCATCGTCACCTTCATCTGGGACCTCAGGAGGAATAATGTGTGGGGCCGAGCCACCTTCAGGGACACCCTCCTTTGCACCAGCGTATTGCCACACCCCATCTGCTACCTTGGAGATCTTGCATTGCTCCAATAGTCGCTGTCCAAACCTAGCATTCCACGTTCGCACACTTACCATTTCCTCATCCTGCATTGGAAGACCAAAATACTCCAAAATTTTCTGAACCAGATAGGCGTATGGGAGTGCAGCTGTGTCCTTCTGTTTAGCCTTGTACATCATCCAGCAAATGTAATGTCTCCAGTTCACCCGTATGCCATGTCGAATAGACCACATCACAGGTATGTCACCTTCCAACACCCTCGAATGATTGTAAGCCCGAGGGAACAAAATGTGGGTCATGACGTAGAAGAGGATACGGGAACTAACAGTCAGCTGGCCCACAGTAACTACAGCTCTGTGAACTCCTGGCCTCCTACACGGCCTCATCTCGATGAAATCCCGTAATGACTACATTGCTATCACCATCATACATGTACCTATTCTCTGCATCAAAATCATATCCCAATATATCCTTCCAGATGGGAGCCGTCATCACTATGTCAATCCCGCAGACACTAGACTTCAGATCGCCATTTATGTAGCTAAGGTTATGGTAGAAAGCTCTCACCATAACCTCTGAATAGGGACAAGTCATCTCGGCCAGCCCTGTCAAATAGGAAGTCCCCAACATCGCCATTATGTCAAATCCCTCATCTACAAAGAATGTCATGTCTAATGACTTCGGCTTGATAATGGGTCTTCTAGCAAAAGTTTCCATGAATTGTGCATGCTCTGTTTCATTATTGTTAAACAGATAACCAAACCTAAGGTCAACAACGGGCTCAGGATCCGGTTGCTGTTGTGACCTAGAAGAGGATGCCCCGCGGTTCGCCCGGTGCTTAACCCGCCTCTCTCTTCTCTCATTGCTGCTACCAGAAGGCTTTTCTCGACGACGCATGATTGCTCTACAGGCCTACAAATAGACATTACAAATAGACATTAGAAAGTAGTTATCTATAGCCAGAGCTAAGTTTTCCAAAAATTGAACCAAAGATTGCAATATAGTACAACCTCGGGTCGTCTCTTCAAGAGCATTTTATTAGATCCTAAACTAATCTAAATGTCATGACATGCAATTTAAACAAGGGAAAAGGATTGATCATTATTGTTGAACTATCTAAATGCAAGAATGTTAAATGTCCTAAATTACAATATTTTTGGATATACAATTGATATGGAAATGGAAATCGATGAAGTGAATCTCTTGAAAATGGCTTCCAAAAGCAATCATAGTTCAAATAGTCAAGAATGCCAAAAAGATCCTTTAAGAGTTAGGTTAATTAGACACTTCCATACAGGACAAAGTTGAATCCCTCTAAGTTAAACCTAATACAAAACACTAGCAATTGCAATCAAAGTCTCTCGAAATACCAAACCTCAAATATTGTTGCGTCTAGTGCATTAATAAATGATTATTCCTAAACGTAGAAAATAGTAACTTCTTAACACACTATTAAAAATCACTTTGTATGCAATTTATGAAACACTAAGTTTTCTAAAACAAAGAGAGCAAAGGGAAAAACGCAAAAACGCAACAACGCAAATGTGGGTTCACATAACCACAAAAACGACGTCGGAACATGAAAATGAAGAAGGAAACATATCTAACTCAAAGCAACAGGCACTAAATCGACCAAAAAACAATCCAATCAAATGCAAAACGTAAAAACCCAAATGAGGAATCGCATAATCACAAAACCTACGTCAGAACTTCGAAATGGAGATGGGGAACACACCTAAATCGACGCAAACGGCACTAAATCGAAGATCCCCTCGCAACCCACCAAGGAATTGAGCAACGGTTGGGCCAAAAAAACAGAGGACGAGAGCTCCACAGTGTTTAGTCGGTTACTTAGGGCTCCTTATGCGCGAATGGGGGTTTTAAAAAAACCCTCTGTCCGAAATTTAGTCGACTAAGCACTGTAGCTTAGTTGACTAAATCTCGGGTTTAAGTGATAAATGCTCTCTCTCCGAGATTTAGTCGACTAAGCTACAGTGCTTAGTCGACTAAATTTCGGGAAAATAAAAAAAACACGTCAGCGGTTTAGTCGACTAAACCGAGGTTTAGTCGACTAAATAGGGGCAGAGAGGGAAATAGTTTGAAAACAGGGGCATTTTGGTAATTAGATATTTAATTAGGGTTTTTTTGGGAAAATAGCCTAAGATGAGATCACTAACAGATTACTAGATATAGCATTTGTTATTAACTTAATTGCTCCAAAAAATAAAAATAAAAAAATTGATAAGAAAAAAGGCCAAGAGGTGGGTGACGCAATTTGTTTGAGCAGAGATAATCAAAGAATAAATGTGTAAAACCATGCATAGCTCTGTTATTTTTTTTTTCTCGTGAACTCAAAACAACACTATCAAATCAATCCTATGTGCTGCTATAAACTGAAATTATAAACTGGGTCTTTGGAGTAACTGCATGAACACTATCCCATTTCATTTCTAAATATATGTCATGTTTTAAATTTTAGAGTATACTTATTACTTATTCCCAATAATATCGATGGCATTAAATGGAAGTAGTTAAATTATAAAATTCCTAGATAGTACTCCATTAATATAAGACACCTTTAACAAGAGATAGATTGCCCTTATTATAAGCCAATTAATGAGATGTTAATTAAGCAGGATTTTTTAATATCATCCTTATTTATACATATAAAATATGAGTAAAATAAACAAAAATTTATATTTTATTTTTTGATAAAATTAACAACTTGACCCTCTCCTTATTCTAATTTGGTAGTAAAAGAGATAGGAGTAACTAGTAAGCACATAAATTTTGCCTTCTTCTAGGTGTGTATTTTATACCATGAGCGGTGGACAGTAACAAGAAGAATAATGAATTGAGATTAACTATGGGCCGAATCTCACTCATTCTTTTCTTGAGGTAAAACAATGTACAAAATGATCTTTACAAATTTTAATAGATCAAATTAGAGTTACAACACACTTGGTTTCCGCCTTCATAAAGCTACCCAATTTTGACAAATGTCAAAATGATAAATTTACATACTTTACATCTCTGTTCTAACTCTTAAGAGCAAGCCATGCATGCCCACTCATCTCAAATACGGATAATGCCAAAAAAAAAATCCATATTGTTCTGGTGTAGAACGTAAATGTCTAGCCTCAATGGACTAGTATGTTTATATTTGATCAAAGGATTCCCTAAGGTATCTATGAGGTAGATACCGAAAAGAATATCAGATGACTCTTCAAGATATCTATATGGAAGATACTGAAGAGAGCAATGGATCACTGTGCATGTATATGGCATGTAGCGAAAAAGGGTGGAGTGTGTACACAGTGAGGCTGAATAATAACTAGAATCAATAGAGAATGTGTATACCTTTTAGGTTAACCTCCTATTTATAGAAATTAGCTTTAAAGTTTCGTCCTTGGGCTTTGTGCGCCTCCAGGCCTATATTTCAGCCGCCTCACCTGCATATCCCGTAATTATAGTCTTGATTATAGGTCAATTAGTATCTTCCCTGATTATGGAGAGATTCTGATACAAATTGTCTTTGTTGGGCCGCACGGTAGATGAGCCTCACATATGAATCCATAACACATATTGTTTCCACAAACATGGAAAAAAAATAATATCCATGAACATTTTAATGCAAATATGGGGGAAAAAAATCATTGACATTTTCCATATGGTTTCTACACTTGGATTAGGCAGCAGCTCTGGTCATTTTCTTGCCAAATCCATGCTTCACTTTCTCCACATTGTTAAATCATCAAGGATTTTATAAATTATCTGAGGAGCAGAATCACCGAGAAACCAAGAGGAAAAATATATATTAGATTTTGTATGTACCTACGTTGGTGTGAGTTTGGGGAGGCTGTCTAGCTCTTCGCCAATGTCTTTATCATGGATACGCCTGGAAAAGGTTGACAACGTGTGATCGAAATACAGAAAGAAGTTCCTCTGATTCCGGCAATAGGGTGGTTTTAACGAAAATGTGGCCCTGATACCAGTGATTCGATGGCTTTTGGAAGAAAGTGGTCGTCCTACACATTTTGCAGGGCGCTTGTTAGGAGGGGTGGTTCTGGGAAAGAAGTTGCTCTGATATCTATGATAAATCAATTTTCAGAAAAAGTGGCACTAATACCACTTATCAGATGGTTTATAGAAAAAGTGGCTCTAGCACCTTTGGCATGGCGCTGGTAAGCACTAAGGAGGATTCACTCCGATAATTTATGCTATGGAAAAGTGGCTCTAATTCCAATGACAGGTCGGTTTGAAGAAAAAAATTGACTATGATACCATTTATCATATTGTTTTTGAACAAAATGACCCTTTCACCTTTGGCAAGGCGCTAGCAAGGAGCGTAGCTCCAATAGCTCCAATCTGAATTCTTGTACAGGAAAGAAGCAATCAATAAGCATCCCTAATTGTGAAATTTGTAGACAGACCTGATAGATCCTTAATACAAGATATCAGTTTAAAGTGTAAATTACATTCTAAAATGATTTTATATTAAGAATTGGAGTTGGTATGAGAAAAAACTAATCTTTGAGATCATCTTTGATTAACAACTATTTGCATTATCAGATCATTCCACTAATCAATAGGCCCTGGCAAGCACCAATGCAAACAATCATTTTGAACCAGTGCATTTCTGTCCTTAGCAAACAGCTGAAAATGCCGCGGCCCCAGATGACCGTCCGATCTCAATAGCGAGAGCCTAGTCAGGTCCAAAAGACTCAAACTTGTAGCACCATGGTTAGATCCTAGTAATGCAACCTCAGCCTTCTGAAAGTCTTTAAGCTCAATATTCCTGAGAATAATGTTCAGATCTCTTAGACCTATTTGACCCTCTTTGAAGGGCATTGTCCTATTACAGTATCCTCCATTGTACCATTCTGCATTCTCAAAGTGATCAGGTGTGGTGGTTCTAAAGATCACAACAGATTTGTGGTTCGAGTTTATGATGAAATTGAAAACTACTTGTAGTGCTTTTCAGTATGCATACTCAAATCTGAGCTCTTTTATCTACATATGGCCTTTTTTTCCTAGGTGCCCATTTCGTATGGGCTTTTAGTTTAGTGTTTCTATTTGGTGGTCATGGTTATTGGCAAAAACTCATTGAATCTATCTTTTGGGATCATCATAAATTAAAAGTTGTTCCAGTTACTCAGCCTAGAGCCTTGAGCACTGTACAGGACATGCTATAGGAGTAACTCATTACCTCTAGGCGGAATTGCCATAACATGGGCATTCTTCTTAGCAAGCTCTTATTGGCATAATAATGGCAGCATGTGACTGCACCATTCCTATGGTATACTATAGTTCTGAGAAACCACTTGCTACCAAAAGTCACAACATAATCAAAACTTTCATGCCAATCGATCCATTTGCCCTCGAGGGCATCATGGTAGAGCTGTGCTTTTGACAAGAAATGGAGCCTAGATCACTGAGACTGTGAGATTGTGAGAAGGGAATTTCCATATTTTGTTTTTGAATTCCTCGTCGTAGTAGACTTGGACGGCTGGTTCCCCCTGCAGGAGAAAATCACTTATGGAGCTTGAATCAAGTACTTGATTAAGAATGAAAGTTTATAACAAGAAATTCAACGTAGTAGCATCAACATAAGTTAGCATAGTACGGTAATAAATAGTTGGGAAAACCATTTTGCAGATGCCACTACCACCATAGCTGATGCACGTAGAAAGAGTCGAGAGACTAAGAAAGTAGTAATATCGTTCACTAGACACCGATTACATCTCTTAGGACCCCATTTATAGAGATATTAAGTATGTTCCCAAACTACTCCTTTATTCTTGATTGCCCTGACTATTTCTAATTCTCATGTGTCAATAGTATTATACATCTGTTCATGGTATTCATTCATGATTATGATCATTTCAATATTCTTTAAGGTCTGGTTTGTAGCTTTTAACATATAAGTGGATAAAGAATCCAATTTGCAAAGCATGACAATACAATCTGTCTTCCATGTTTGAAATTTTAGGAGTTGAGAAACTAGTACCGACAGAGATTAATTGCAGAGTTGCATGCAGGGAAAGTTAGTTGGTGAGGCATGAGAACTGTAATGTAAAACAAGTTTAAAAGAACAATTATAATCATTCTCCATGACAGTGAGAAGAGAAAAGACAAATGTGGAAATGAATTGCCCAAAGGATAATAGACTCCTTAGGTCACTGTGCTATTTATAGAATAAGAGTATTACAGGATATTGTTACAAAACAATCATAGCCATACAGGTGGCACAATAATGCTAGCATATCTACAGATAATATTGACACCTATATACAAGAGACTAATTACCTATTAGTCCTAACATTCCCCCTCAAACGAGAGGGTGTGGGACACACACCAAGTTTGTGTCTAAAATAAGAAAACTGAGAAAGAGAAATGGCTTTAGTGAAACAATCAGCTATTTGGTGGGATGAGGGAACATAACGAACTCTAATAGCACCAGATAGAACTTAGTCTCTAATGAAATGAACATCAATCTCTATATGTTTGCTTCTAGCATGATGAACCGGATTTGAAGCAAGAGCTTGAGCACTCAAGTTGTCACACCAAATTGTGGAGGGCTGCCGAATGTGAAGGCCAATCTCTAAAAGAAGTGAATGGATCCATTTGAGTTCAGCTGCACCATCAGAGAGAGTCCGATATTCAGATTCTGAACTTGCTCTAGAGACAACCTTTTGCTTCTTGGAGCACCAAGAGACAAGCGTTCCTCCTAAGTAAACACAATAACCTCCCATGGATTTTCTATCATCAAGGTCAGTAGCCCAATCAGCATCTGTAAAAGCCATTAACTGAAGTGAACCTGTAGGTTTGATATGTAAACCATAGTGAATTGTCCCTTTAAGATATCTTAGAATGCGCTTGACAGCTTGAAAATGTACCTCAGTTGGTTGGGACAAAAATTGACTAAGCTTATTAACAGAATAAGCTATATCTGGTCTGGAGGTCGTTAAATACTGTAAAGAACTAATGGCTTGTCCATACAAAGATGGATCAGTCAACTTGGGTCCATCAGTAGCTGAAAACTGTCGACTAGTGACCATAGGTGCACAGTTGGACATATAAAACTTTCTTAACAAGTCAAGTATGTACTTGGTTTGATTCACATAAAAACCAGAAAAATCTCTATGAACTTCAAGACCCAGAAAGTAATAAATAGGACCCAAGTCTTTGAGAGAAAAGACTTTATTCAGCTTAGCAATAAATCGATGAACAGAAGTTGCATTGTTTCCAGTAATGAGAATATCATCCACATAGATAAGGATAAATACCATAAGTCGATTACTCCTGAAAAAGAATAGGGAAACATCAGTATAGGCGTTCTGAAAGCCCCAACCGACCAAGACCTGTTGCAAACGCTCAAACCATGCTCGTGGAGCTTGTTTGAGACCATAGATCGCCTTAGTGAGTTGACAAACATGATTGGGGTAGGCAGAGTCTTTAAAGCCAGGTGGTTGATTCATAAAAACCTGTTCTTTTAAGAACCCATTGAGAAAGGCATTATTCACATCTAACTGGCGTATTTCCCAGTTGAACTTGAAGGCCAAAGTGAGAATGATGTGAATGGTTGTTGGCTTCACAACAGGACTGAATGTTTCACCATAGTCAATGCCAGCAGATTATTGGAAGCCCTTAGCCACTAATCTGGCTTTGTGTTTCAAAATGGAGCCATCTGCATTAAACTTGGTTTTAAAAACCCACTTGCAGTCAACCAGTTTTTGACCCTGATAAGGTACAAGAGTCCAGGTTTGATTGCGACGGAGAGCCCCATATTCATCTTGCATAGCGCGGAGCCAGTGAGGAGAAGCGAGGGCTTCAGAAACTGAACAAGGAATGGCAGCGTGAGACAGAGCAAGAGGTGTTTCGGTAGCTAAGAGACCGACGAAGGGGTACTTGGGTTTGACAATCCCAGATTTGCCTCGGGTGACCATGGGATGTATATTGGGAGGAGATGTAGAAGTAGAAGAAGAGGATAAGGAGGGTGGGTCTCGGGTTGAGTGTTCTGGAGTCGAAAATGGAGAGGAGGATGGGTCTCGGGTTGGAGAGGCAAAACGTGGAGAAATTGAGGAGGATAGGGAATTAGGAGAAGTGGATATAAGAGGTTGGGTAGAAGAGGTGGATATGAGTGGTTGGGCCGAGATAGAAGAGGAATTAGAGTGAGTTGAGTGTGTGGGAGAAGAGAGGTGATTAGGAGAATGATGATTTGGTGAAGATGGGGGGTGGGCCGAGACATTGAGAGGTGAAAGGATGGGCTGGACTGTGCTCTTGTTCTCACACTGAATTCCATCAATTATGAGAGGAATAGGATCTTGGGCTGAAATAGCGCCAGATTGGCCTTGTGGATGTGAGGTACCTGTGGAAAGAGGAAACACAAATGAGTCAAAAACCACATGTCCTGAAACATAAATTCTTCCAGATGGGCTTAAGCACTTAAACCCTTTTTGATTTGAGGCTGGGCCAAGATAAACACATTTTTTGCTGTGATATTCCAACTTGTGAGAGTTATAGGGCTTCAAATAGGGATAATAAGCACATCCAAAAGGCTTTAAGGAGAGATAATCGGGCTGAATCTTGTACATCAGAAGTAAGGGAGACTTCCCTTGTAAGACTGGAGTAGGCAAACGATTGATTAAATACACGGCCCTTTGAAAAGCCTCAGTCCAATAAGAAGAAGGAAGATGAGCCTGAGCAAAAAGAGTCAAACCCATTTCAACAATGTGTCTATGCTTCCTTTCGGCACGACCATTTTGAGCAGAGGTATAAAGGCATGTAAAACACATAATAATACCAAGGTTGTGTGCGAGAGAAATAAGAGGCTTATACTCGGTCCCATTGTCGCACTGAATGGATTTAATCTTAGTATGAAATTGAGTTTCAACCATTTTTTGAAAATGTTGAAATGCGATAGCAGTTTCTCCTTTGTTCTTGAGAGGATATAGCCATGTATATCTACTATAGTCATCAATAAAGTGAACATAATATCGGTAGCCATGAATAGACTGTATAGGAGAGGGACCCCATAAATCAGTATGAATCAACTCAAATGGCATAGAAGCATGAGACTGAGACTTAGAAAAAGATAATTTTCTGGATTTACCAGACTGGCAAGATTCACAAACAAAACTGTCATTAACATGAAGTTTGACATTACAATCATTCAAAATTTGCTGTAAAATCTTATTGCTTGGGTGGCCAAGCTTGTAATGCCAATTTCTAAAATTCTCATCGTCCCTGGAAGCAAAAGCTGAGTGTGCTTGGGGCTTAGTTGTGCTCAGTGGGTAGAGCCCTTGTCTTGGAATGCTTTTCATCAGTAGAGATCCTGTTCTCTGATCCTTCACAACACAGCCCTCATTAGTAAAAATAACCGCAATAGGATTATCAGAAACTAGTTTATGCACACTTAACAGATTTTTAGTGACATCAGGTACCATTAACACATCATTAAGTTGTAGATGAGAACCAAAACAGGGAATAGAGCCAGAACCAATTCCATGAACAACAGCAGTAGATCCAGTGCAAGTAAAAAGACTAGAACAAGGCTTACCCACTGAATGAACAGAATCAAGATAAGATGAATCAGATGCAATGTGGTGATTAGCGCCACTATCAAGATACCAGTCGGAATCTGTGACATCCAGGGCGTCTATGTGATACGCCTAAGGAGGAGTATGAGTTGGAGGTAGAAAGCTGCGATCAAATCTCTTGAAGCAGTTAGCAACATTGTGACCAGGTTTCTCGCATAGTGCACAAAAGGGACCAGAAGAGGAATTGGAGCTTGAGTTGCCAGTTGAGCGTCCCCCACGAAATCGAGCTCTGCCTCCCCCTCGACCACCTCGCCAAGGACCACGCACAGAAGGCTGAGAGGAGTCAGAGTTGGAGAAGGCCACATTGGCGCTGGGTTGCAGAGAGAGTGAGGAGAAGCTATTTAATTGCTCCAGACGGGCATCAAAAGCCAAGAGAGCAGACTGGGCATCTACCCAGGTTAAGCCATCTTGATCAACAAGTTTAACAACCACAGCATTATACTCTGCGTCTAAGCCATTAAGGGTGTGGAGGATGAGCTCATCGGTGGAAATAGGAGATCCGGCCAAGGCAAGTTGATCAGAGAGGCGTTTCATCCGAGCGAGATAGTCCACCATGGATTGACCATTTTTTTCGGGTGTTGTGAAGCTCGGAGCGATAGATCATCAGACGAGATTTGGAAGCGGCGGAAGTGAGTGAGCGAGCCTCAGTCCAAAGCTCGTACGCCGTCCGACAGTGCAGAAGTTGAGTCACAACCTCCTAGGTCATTGTGTTGCGCAGCCAGCCGAGGAGCATCCTGTCAACAGAAAACCACTCCTCAAAAGCAAGATTGGAGACCGGTGTGGAGGAGGGCGGCACCACCGTCGTCATCGGTGGAACAGGAGCAGCACCGTCGAGATGTAAGTGAAGCCGGTTGCCTTCAATGAGAGGCAAGACAACGGAGGCCCAAACCAGATAGTTCATCCGATCCAACTTGATCGACGAGGTTTGGCTGGACGATTGAAAGAGGGCATAGGTGGTGTGAGCAGCGGTGGAAATGGTGGAAGGGACGGTGGGTGAGGAAGTTGTACCAGAAGAGAGAGGAGGGGTCAATGCCATCGGGTGTGAGTGACTGAAGAGAAAGAGTAATGAAGAAAAAGGTGGCTCTGGTACCAAGAAGAGAAAAGACAAATGTGGAAATGAATTGCCCAAAGGATAATAGACTCCTTAGGTCACTGTGCTATTTATAGAATAAGAGTATTACAGGATATTGTTACAAAACAATCATAGTCATACAGGTGGCACAATAATGCTAGCATATCTACAGATAATATTGACACCTATATACAAGAGACTAATTAGCTATTAGTCCTAACACAGTGTGTTTAGACTATACAATCTTTAAAAATGTCAACCACTGACTTAATCTAAGCTTGTGCTGGATTCTACTGCTAAGCAGGGTAAGTTTTTTTTAAAAAAAAAACTCAATCATCCATTTACTCATACTCATCATGATTGGACAACATAGGCACTCAAACAGTGTTTCTCTGAAATTTCTAAGACTGGGGGGGGGGGGGGGGGGGGATGTGCAAATCCATATATAACTAGGCACAAGAAGGAAATCTTTTAAATCAATAGGTGTTCGTCCTAGTAAAAAGGGTTTTGACCGTTTAAACATGAGATCCCAAATTTTTATCCGTGTTAATGCAGAAAAAGTTTTGGGGAGAGCTACCATAATTGGGCTCAAAAATACTAGAATTTGACTCAACCCAGTAGCTATATAAAACAAAGAAGAAAATGTTTTAGGAGAGTAGGGACTAAGTGCACTTTTAAGAGAATGCAGAGCATAGATTGCACGCAGTTGCGAGAGATGGAATCACCCACGAAGGCTCATGATCTATGCCTCATAAGATTAATAAATTTCTGAGGAATGAACTTTGGTAATTCACAATCATATGGCCTCCCGCGCCAGTAGAGATAACCCAAATCAGGTCGTCCATTCTTCATGCAATCTTGATGATCTTCAATCACATGGCAGCCCTCATTAGCGTACGCTGGACCATATGGGTTTGGTACCCATTCTCCTTTAAAAAGATCACATTTTGGTGCATCCAAATTTTTCAAACAAGTTCAGCAACAAAACAGTTACTATTTTTACACGTCTCCGAATATATATATCAGGACTTATATTGTGCAGATGAAGGGAAAGAAACACTAAATTTCGTACACCATGATACCAATAAAATACTAAGAACAGTTTAGAACGTGTCTCGATCAACGTTTGCAAAGCGACTCTTATTTCAACTGATTTTTGCATTCGAAGTTGGGGTAAAAATTAGATTAGTGCAATGTGATTTATGTTTTTATTAAAAGTGAGTTTGATGTAAACTTGTTCTGACATAAACTCTGTTTGGCCATTATTTTGAGGGGACTCTGCTTTTTGGTTGGAGACAGCCAATTATGATGAAGATGATAATGAGATGGAATCAGAAAGGAGAAGACGAAAGTCGAGACCCACAAGGAGAATCGAAACAACCAACTTAACTAACACTTGATTATTCTGTTTATGAACCCAAAATGGATCCAAATCTGACCTCATTATCCAGAATATCATAGAAAAGGCCAGGAAGAAATACAGAAATTAGAGGCGATAAAAAGGATTTATCTTTTTTCCCCAGTGCTCGAGTGATTTTTCACTTCTCTCATGAATAAGTGTGTGGAATATGTTGAATTTTTTTTTTTTTCATATCATACATCAATAAATAAACAGGGCATAATTATGGAATCTCATATGTTCGACCGTGAACAAATGAGATCACCAACAGATTAATAAGCATTTGTTATTAACTTAATTGTTAAGAAGATATTAATAAGTGAAAAGGCCAAGAGGAGGGTGACGCATTTTGTCTGAGCAGGGAGAATCAAGAATGTCTTTTTTCACACAAAAGGAAAAAAGAAAGAACAGAGAGTGAACCAAGAATAAATGTGGGGTGTTGTAAAACCATGCATAGCCCAGTTAATTTGTTTCTTGTGAACTCAAGAATATCAAATCAATCCCCCGTGCTACGTCCTCAGGATTTTTTATTTTTTTAATTTTTGTTGGAAATATACATATATTTATAAAAGAAAATGGGAAAATCACTTTTAAAAACAATTGAATTACTGAACTTATAAATTGGGTCTCTAAATTTAACCAGTCCTTAATATTAGTCCACAAGACTATCAACATTCTCCTGGAATCTCCATTCAAGTGAGTAATGGGTGATATAATAGGACAGTATTACGTACATAAATTTTGCCTTGTCCAAATTTTGCCTTGTCCTACGTGTGTGTGTTCTCTCTCTATAAGAACAGGTAAATAAAGACATACGAATTTGTGTGCTTTATACCATGACACGAGTGGTGGACAATAACAAGAACAATTAATGCCTTGTTTGAGTTGATATTAGAAAAGTACATTCACGTAAGTCGAAATAAAATTCCTCTCACGCACTTACCTCATAAACTGTAAATCACATTGAAAAAATAGCTTCTATCGCTAACTCAAAGGGGTACAAAAAGATGATCAACTTGATTTACAAATTTTTGCAGATCAAATTACAGTTACAAGACCTAGCACACCTGTTTCCCGTCTTCATAAAGCTAACCACTTTTTTAGCAAATATCAAAATAAAGAATTTTCATACTCTACATCTCTGTTCTAAGAGCAAGCCATGTATCCACAGTCATCTCAAATACAGATAATGAAAAAAAGTTTCCACAAAACAGTACAAACATATAAAAAAGGGTCTCCATGAACATTTTAATGCAGATATTTACTCCTGCATTTGGATTACACAGCAGCTCTGGGCATTTTCATACCAAATCCATGCTTCACTTTCTCCACTCTGTTAAATCATCAAGGATCCATAAATTATCTGGTTGAACAGAATCACTGGCAAAAACAAGAGAAGGAGGGAAAAAAAAAACATTAGATTTGTGTATACTTACGTTGGTGCAAGTTTGCCTAGGCTCTCTAACTCTTCACCGGTGTCTTCATCATGAACTCTTCCTGAAATGTCGACGATGTAACGATCCCTTTCGAGGGTTAGTCCTCTACTAGCAAGCAAATCCAAATCTTTCTGGTGAAGTTCCCTACCATTCACGAAAACACCGGTTGTTCCACCAGCACAATTTTCTGGCAGGGGATAGTTGAATTCTTTTATAGATGGCTGCAACAGAATTCCATATATTCAATCCTCTTGATCCAAACATATAAGCATACAGCCAATTATCATGAAATTCTAGTACAATTCAGAAAGATAATAATAACACAGACTGAAAGTGTATATATGTCCAACTTAATCTGTTTTTTCCTCTTCTATGGAAACATGATAATAGAACTTACCATGATTATTCCAAGACAAGGACCACCCATAACACCCCAAAATCCAGCATGGATATCGTACCTAATGAAATGATTGCATAAAGGCAGGGAAATTAGTATACTATATAAGCAAGGTTACAAAGACTTGTGGATTCTATTTTGATGATCAGATAACCAAAAAACAAATGAATGGTTGCATTTTGCAAGTAAATCATACTAACCAATAATTTCCAGGCTGGATTGGTCCGGCAAGCTTTTCAGCCTTCTTAATCACACGATCAGGTATAGGGTGCCCATTTACGGTAACATTACACCTACTACGGTTATCTGTTTGATTGGATTTGGAGAAATCCTGGAGGCTTTTCTTGATATTCATGAAGAACGAGTCACCTCCCTTCTTAGATCTTGAATGACCATGCTCTTGGCTTGCATCACCTGAGTCTTGGGACACACCGGTGTTTGAATAATCATGGACATCCATCTCAGTCACAGTTGCTGCATCTTTCAGAGAATTTTGTCTCAATGTAGCCTTGTCTGATTTCACCCTCTCCTGTTCTGAACGACTGCTTCGATTTCCTTTTGCAAACCGGTTCCCAACATGATTATTGTTATTAGAATAATCAAAATACTCTTGAAGAGGTGAGCCAGCAGGTGGCGTAGACAATGAGGTTTTAGTTGGCTGCTGAATGGACTTGGTGGCCTCTCTCAGAGCAATCACAGCCTCAGGGCTATTTTCGTCTTCAGAGGCACTCGGGGATGAAGAATGATAGCTGTTCATCTCTTGAGGTTTGCTAGAATTTGAGCTCGTGTGGTCTGTGGGCAAAGAAGAAACAGGTTCTCTATCCACCGAGTGAAAATCATAACCAGAATAATCATCAGATGAGAAGTTAGCACCGTGAGAATGCGACACACGGCTACTTGTAACCACATTCATGCCCTCATCGATCCTAGGAGGGACTTCTTCCATTTCTGAATGAGGAGAAATAACAAGTTTCTTATTGATGACAGCGAAGCTGATTTCAGAGGAGCATGCTCCACATTGCACTTTTTGCTGATGGTTTTTCACCAACAGTTTCTTAGGCAGCTGCAGAAGCTCAAAGCAATTATAACATGTGATGAATGGAGAACCACCGGCTATAGGGTGGCAACGCCGGCTACCAGTAGCTAACACTACTTTTCGGGGTCGGCTTCGGGGACACCCGCCCATTTCAGGGTTCAAATCACTAGTCCATCTTGAATGTGATTGTGCCTCATGGAAACTCACCGGAGGAATGGTAGATCTTGAATTATGAACATGTGGACCATATGTACCTAGGATCTCATGACGGTACAGCATAGGATCATTCATGTTTTCAGGGTATCTGCTGTTGATATACGCAGCAGGAGGCACTCGCGCTGAAGATCTTCGTTTATTCTCATAGCAATGAAAACAGGAGCAAGAAGGCGGGTGAAGCAATGTGTTGTGCATATAAGGATCATACGAATCGGGACTTGAATCCACATAACTTTTGGGGAAGTGAGGATGCAATGGTGGTTGTGGGAACTGATGGGATAAATTATGAGGACCTCTTCTCAGCATTTGAGAGGCATAAGGATCCCCATATCCAAAAATATGACTTGGATTGTGCATTGAAGGATGGAAGTTGGGCATGCCGATCGGGTCTTGGCCGTTTGTATATGCAAATGGATCATGATGGTAGTTGAAATAAGAAGGGCCTGCTGTGTTGTTTTTATCGGGTCCAAGAAATTGCCTTGAAGTTCTGTTTAACCCATCAGGAAACCAAGTATCAGAGCCACAATAAGGATCTGGAGGAACCATCCTTCCATTTACATCCACACCAACCTTCTCTTTTGGATTATTGGACACTTCACAAGACTGGGTGAGCTGATCCTTGAGCTCATCCAGTTTCCTGAGAAGCTCTGCTCGGTCTTGCTCGAGGTGCTGAACCGTGTCCATGGCGTTGTTCATATCCTTGTGATTCCTCCGTTGTTCTCCGTACGAGAAACCGGGATAGTTGTTTGAAGTGCCCTCATCTGGATAGTTTGAAGTGGAAAATCTCACTCCTTCAACATCAGCTCTAAGCTTTCTCCAAAAACCCTCATTTCCCCATCTCTCCCCATTTTGCCAATCAGACATTCTCCCAGAAAATTTGGACGGAGTTTCAGAATCCGGTTTATGAGACTTATTAGATTCTTCTTGTTCCCTTCCTATTGCTTTACCTGCTCCATCTTTTTTCCTGTTCATGCCAAGATCATTCTCTAATTCTCCTTTCTCAGTGGAATCCTTGGATCGACGCAATAATCTCTCATGTATGCCAAGATCATTCCCTAATTCTCCTTTCTCAGTGGAATCCTTAAATTGACTCAATAATCTCTTATGTCCATTATTATTCTCATTGTCTGAATCCTTTGGGTTAATATGCTTTGGTGAGTTACTATTGGACTTAACATCAATATCTGAAGAATTTTCTGATTTAGCAGATTCTCCTCCTACAATCTTTCCCTCATCAGATTTCTCCGACAAGCTACCACTTTCATTACCTTTATGCTTAGCTGCAAATAAATGAATTTTTTTAAAAAAAAAAAAACTACAATGAGACACCAGAATATCCAATCCATTCATACCCCTTTTCATGTTTTATCATGGCTTCCCTTCATCATTACACAATACATTTCATTATTTGGCTGATTTACCTTCTAAATCAGTCGAATATATAAAAAAAAGTCAGTATAGCGCGTACGAAATATCTTCCTTATCCCGAAACTAGAATAAAAAAGGCGAATTGATTTCCCTTCAATTAACCTCGTGAGCGAAATTTGGGGATGAAGTATCTTGTTAATCATGAAGCTAGAAATTAAAAAAGGAACTATTTTCCCTCTAATTAAACCCACTCTGCAAAATTTTTGAAGCCCATAAAACACATAACATGCACAAGAAGAAGAAGAAGAAGAAATGGCACCTCGAAGAACAGCACCACAACCACCACATTGATAAACAGAGTAATCAGCAAGTTCAGGAAGGAGATTATCGCACTTGGGACAGCGAACCAACCGAACCTTCGTAGATGCTGACATTGTACAGAAAACAATGGAGACAGAGGATTACTCAAACAGCCATGACCATCAAACAAAGTAGCAGAAGAAAACTCCAAGGTAGGACTTTCAGAGTACAAGAGAGAAATGAGAAAAAGAGTGTTTTTTTTCCTTCTCTTTTTTCCTCCAAAAGAGAAGTCTTGACTTCTCGGAAGCAACAATTAGAAAACGAAGGGACGGTGAGGTAGCGGCACTGGTGGGGTTGCCGTTAACAAGAGCTTTCTCTCAGAAAAGAGAGAGAGCGCTTCTTCTTTTTTTCTGCTTTTGCTTTCGCTGTACTGTCCCTGGTTCTGCTTGTTCTCTCTCCTTCTGGGGTGCGTGGAATTTTCTCAGAAATCAGGGACGAGCAAGAAAAAGAAAAGAAAAGCAATGAAGAAGGCAGGAGGGAGAGAGAAATCAAAGTGGGGACAAATTTTGCTGAGGAACACACAATTTATGAAGAATTACAGAAAAATCCCAACTTTATTAGTTTATAATGGGGATGTCGGGTTTAAGAGAAAGAGAAGGGGGATCGCTTCCCGAGGACTGAGAGGTGGTGTTGGGAGAACAGAGGAAGAAGAAAAGGAAACCAAATAATTGGAAGATTATTATGAGTGAGGAAGGGTAATGGATGAAACAACGTCGTCTGAGGGGTGTTGTGGTGGGAAAGGAAAAAGGTCAAGGGGGGTGGTTAGTAGTGGACGGCATCTTTGGGGAGGACTGGTTTGTGATTACTGACCAGTGAAAAGTGCAAGTTTCTGAGAATGCCAGCTCCTACTTTACTCTTTCACACTTCCCCTTGAAAGCAAGAGTGAGTAATGTTTCATTCCTTCTTACCTCCTCACGTTTATGTGCTTTGTTTTTGTTAGGACCAAACGCTGAGGACATAATAAATTACTAACATAGAGTTTTTTTTTTTTAATAAAGAAATTTTAGGAAAAGAGTTAGGTTTACCCCAATCCAGGATAGGGCAAAATCTCTCTTCTTCCTAGATGATACCGATATTAGGCAGGGCGAGTCGTCTATTATCTTCGGACGTTAATTTAGGCACCTAGAAATAAGGATGTCTTCTCCAATATCTTGACTAACTCTAAGATAAAATTATTTTAAGGGTGTAAAGCCCCATTACATTTGTTTAGGTATCGGATCTCAAATAAAACACTTATGTTATATGGGTGTAATCAAATATGTAAGTGACAAAAGCACATAAATGTGCCAAACATATATTATCCATACTACTAGATTTGGCACATTATGTGCTTTTCTCTGTTATTTGTTTTTTTTTTAATTTGTTGAGTCTCAAAACTGGTATGATATTAGATTTCAAGAGCAACTATGGAACCAGATTAATATCTGATTCATTGGTGAACTATCTTTTCTTTTAAAATTTACTGAAATGGGTTTTGCAGCCGGCCACCTATCAACTGTAACAGACTTTTATTGGTTCTCTGAAGATTTCTTTTAAATGAATTCTTTCTCTCTTTTTTTCCTTCAACAAGTGAATTCATATGAATTTGAATAAGTTGTTCATGATAATTTTAATATTTTACTTCGAACTCCTTCTTTGGACAGAATTTACTTTGAAATGAAATATATTCAGTACTATATTTGAGTTTTATTATTGATAATCTCTTTATTTTTTACATTCTGAGAAACAATAGTGGAACCAAAAGTAGAAAAAGAAAGAAAGAAAATATTGAAATTGGCTGAAAGATATTTTAAAAGGAAAAAAAAACATAACATTAAGGTCCTAATTAAAAATAATAATATAAAAAAATCTTAAAAACTTATCAACAATAGCTTCTCCTCTTATTAATGGTTGCTCTTTCCTCTACTTGCTAATGGTTACTCTTTCCCTTATGATTAACAAATTATGAAACTTTTCTGATATTGTTTCTTTTAATTGGAACATTGATGTCATTTCCCAAAAAAATAACAATAATAATAAGTAGAGGAGGTATCATTTACTCATATACTCCTCTAATGCCTAACATAGGAACCTTTTATAAGTTGAATATGATTTTAAATAATAATCCACTTTAGTTTTTTTTATATTTATCATCTTTATTATAAAGGCTAATTTACTTTTAAACTATTTTATCATACCTTACTTATAAAATGTTATATGATATAATGGTTTAACGTTTTTGTTTTTACTGCAGAAACATTTTTTTTTAATTACACTTATATAAAAGTGAGTGGGCCCACTATAAAGAGAAGAGAAAAAATGGAACTCACTTACTTTAATAGGGGTACAGCGCAAAACTCACATTATAATTTTATACTTAACATATTTTAGGAGGATAATGGATAGGTAACTGATTTATGTACTGTCTAAATCATATAAATTCTTTGAGCAAAAAAAATAAATCATATAAATTAATTAAGGGGTGCTTATATTAAGTAAGGAATTTACGTAATGTCTTAGCTTTGTGTGGTGATGGTGGGAGAAAAAGCAAGGCTTTGGCCGATGTGAGGAGGGGGTGTGTAAGAGAGAGAGAGAGAAGGCGCGTGAGAGAGAAACTCTGACAAAGTCTGGGCGTCTGAATTGAACCGTTCGCTTCTTTTTTTAGCCTCATGTTCATTGATGTGAATGGTAATAGCGGACTTTTTCATCGGTCCCACACGCTCCCATGGCGCGTGGCCCTCTCCCTCTCCGAACTCGACATCTTGTCTTTTGACTTTTGGACGTTACCTTACGTCCTATCCCCTATTTTCCAACTATTCAAAGAAAATAGTATCTCAACTTGCTTGTTCATTCTTGAGCAAAAAAAAAAAAAACTTGCTTGTTCATTTATTTCTAATCAAATTAGAGCTGCACATCCTAAGATAAATTACAAGGAGAAGGATCTTTTCTGCTTTAGAAGTTGTCGTTTAAGAACACTTAATACTTAAAAAATTTTGGAGTAAAATTACTTCGGAAGTTAACAAAATTAAGCAATTTTGCCTCAAAATTTTTTTCTAGGAACAATTTTGCTCTAGAAGTTTTTTTAGGAGTAATTTTGCCCTAGAAATTTACAAATTGGAGCAACAAATTAACGGTCAATATTAACGGAAAGGCAAAATTACTACGTTTTTAAATTTCGGAGCAATTTTGCTCCGAAAAAACTTACAGGTACTGAATGCTCTTGAGCAAAAACTTCTTAAATAAATAAGACCCTTATACCTAAATTATATTACCCTTATAAAATAATTTTATAATTTATGAAAATATCTTACACTTTACAATTACAAGTTTATATAATAATTTATGTTACTAATAAAATATTTAAGGGGTATATAAGTGGTACATTTTTTAAATGTTAAGTAGTATCGTCTAATGAGTTGTTAAAAACTACATATAGGGTTATTAATCACTACTAAAAAAGTTGTCAATATGACTTTTTTTATATTAAAATTTTTTATATGATTTTTTTGATATTTTCTTAATTATTTAAAGGGATATGATATTGTCACTACCAATTTTATGTCACTACCAAGTCACTACCATTTTTTCACCGTTAGATCAGAATCTATTCTATTTTTATCATTTCTCTCTCCTATTGAGATTCTGATCTAACGGTAAAAAAGTGGTAGTGACTTGGTAGTGACATAAAATTGGTAGTAACAATATCCTATCTCTTATTTAAAACCTTAAAAAAATATTTCTATATTCTATTAATGTCTGAAGTTGAATCCAAGAGGCTATATTAGGAATGAGAGACTAAATCCATAAAGAATCTTACTTCAGGCAACATCAGTTTATATATTTATTCAAGAACCCGACAAATTAAACTGTACAGATTATATTTCTTAAAAAATTAAAAAAGGGAATAACAACAGCGATAATCAAACAAGAGGAACACAGGAACAAAGAACGACACGATATTATATTTTTTTCATTCTTAATTAAAGTGAAAAATTGAGGAGGAAAGAAGGTAAAAGTAAAGTATTATGAAGATTCAAAAGGACAATGATGGCAGATAAGTGATAGCTACGTTTCATGTGCTTCCCCTTCCTTTCCTTCACAACCCAAATGGCCACCCTATCATGCATCAATCCACCTCCTTCTGACTTTTTCTTATTTTTAAATAATTACACCATCTAAAGTCCTAAAGCACCGCGTAAAGAAAGCAAATAAGGTCAAGTATATGTTTGGTCTTTTATGTTTATTTTTGGTATAATTTTAGTCCCTTAAATTTGTAAAGTGTACCTTTAGTCCTTTAATACTAATACCGTTAGTTTGATTTAACAGAAAATACTGATTCAACCGTTTTAAGCGATGATTATGTAATTAAATGCTGACCAAATATACTTATATGTTAGTATTTTAATAAATTAATATTTTAAATCCTATTAATTGAAAAATATTTAATCTTCACGAACTGTTTTACAGTTTTACAGAAGATTATTTATTTATTTATTTTGTCGAAGAAGGTTAAATATTTTTCAATTAATAGGATTTAAAATATTAATATATTTAGCATTTAATTACACAGTCATCACTTAAAATTGTTGAGTCATATTTTCCGTTAAGTCAGGCTAACGGTGTTAACATCAAAGGACTAAACGTGTATTTTACACACTTAAGGAACTAAAATGATATCAGAGGCAAACATAAAGGACCAAACGTATACTTTAGCCAAGCAGATATTAATTTACATTATAGAGCAATCAAATATGATTTATGTTTGCATTGACAGTAATATAAGTAGTTCTCGTGATTTAAACTTATAGTTAGTCTAAAATATTTTTGAGGGTACTGGCTGGTATTATTTTAGGATATTGAACGGTACTAAAAAAAAACTTCATGATTTTAAAAAATTATTTTAGGATCTTAAAAAAATATTTTTTACATCAGTCAGTACTCTAAAATAATTTTTGCATTGTTGAAAGGTATTAAAAATATATTTCAAAATACTGAACGGTACCAAAAAAAATACCTCATGCTTTTGAAAAAAAAATATTTTTAGTATTAGTTAGTACCCTAAAATATTTTTTTTCAGTGTACTAAATGATACTAAAAATATATTTCATGATATTGAACTATATTTAAAAAATATTTCATGATTTTAAAAAATTATTTTAGGATTTTAGAAAAAAGCTCAAAAGCTCCCCAAAATAACTTCTCATATAAGTAATTTTTGGTCCATAAGTTCAATTAGAACAACATCTCAATCAAACATTAAAAAAATGATAATAATAATTCCCAAAAGTCCAATGCACACAGTACATAAGTCTAATTGGAGGTACCCAATAGACGTAGCAAACCTGCACATTGTTGGTTTGGTGAGCGAGTTAGTTGGAATAAGCATTTAGTTATCTATAGATGTGATCAAAATTCATAGCTCAATCACTCACACACACACACAAACATATATATATATATATATATATATATATATATATATATATATATATGATGAGTTTCTAATTGTATTGCGAGAGTGGAAACAGTCACACACAGACACAGTGGAAACAGTCACACACACACACATATGATGAGTTTCTAATTGTATTGAGAGAGTGGAAACAGTCCAATCTCACTTAGTGATCTTCCTTTTTATTTTAAAATTAATGGTTATGTGTACATATTTCTTTGGGATGAAATTAGTGGGTTGACTCTCACGAACTAATTTAGAGCTTGAATGTGATAATTTCCAATCATGCATCGATCTATTATTATAATAATCTTTTCTTAATTCAGGGTTTAGCTCACTAATCAACTTTAATGCTTGTAGTTAATTGGAAGAATTTCCAGCTCTGATGCTCTTTAATTACTAGGGATCGGAGACTCTTTTTTTTTTTTTTTTTTTGCTTAAAGAAGAACTTGCATTACCATAATAGAATCCGAATTACAGCAATTATACTAGGAATAAAATAGCAACCAACCAAGGTGAAAGCCAATAACCGGATAGAAACAAACTACCTATCAAGCAGAGACTGTAACATCCCAATTTTCTAAAGTGTTTTCGAAATAGTTCGATCAGAATTTGAAAAGATTTAATCAGAGTAGAGCATCGGAATAGTCGTGAAACGAGTAACTGATAAAACATTCATTTAAGGTGCATCAGTCTTCTGTTACAGTCATCCAAGAGTCGAATATTCAGGAATACAGAAATAAAGATTTTAAAAGAAAACTCCTTTTCTGCCTCTTCACGCCACCTGCTTACCCTTCTCCTTGGATTGTCCTCCTGAGGATCCTGGGGCTAAAGCAAGAGCTGAGGTTCAAATTACCATTGAACCTCAGGTAACGGTTAACCTCATGCTTATGTATCAAATATGAATGACAGATATCCATGGCAAAAACAGTAATAATCACATACAATACATTCATAATCAAATAATAACATAACACAGCCACTGCAATATGCATGTTATTATAGTCTGCACTATTCACCAGTGCCACGGTGTACATCCGTGTCCTCAGCGCTAGGAAAACATAACGGCATTATCAAGACTATAACCCGTATCAAGTTGTATGTGTATGATCAATTTTCAAAAAAACAGAATTTCAGACTATCTATCACATATAAGCATACCATAAGCATCAGAGTTAAGGTTACAATACGCGTCCGTACCTTCGTTGATGATGTTTTGGTACGTTTGACTAAAACGGTACTTCTAACGGAAAACAGCGGTACAAGTTCACAGATACCCTATAGGAACAATATCACATTTATCATTGGCCATCAACTTTGCAATACTTGTGGAATTCTACGTTGAAGATTTACTATTCATGTGAATAGTATTCACTATTCATGTGAATAGTACCAGTAAAAATATTTTTACCGTGACGGTAAATAATTTTTACTGTTTGGTAAATAGTATTTACTGTATTGGTAAATAACATTACTGCCCAAGAATAATTCTTTTCTGATGTGACAGATCAGACTAAGCTGCAGCCACAGAGCATACTCAGAAAAAACTCTATCTGGCATTTCTACTATAATTACCAAAAGAAACTACCAAATCTTAAGACTAGAGACCAAAGAACTTACCCTTGAAGTTCTTACTCCTTCTCTTCAGCTCCGAGAACTTTACTCTAAATTCTCCCTCTAAACTCTAAGAATTCTCTCTCTTCTATTAAACTCGACCGTTGTGATCTGAGTTTGGTGTGAAGAAAATGAAGAAGTGAGGCCTCTATTTATAGTGTTGGAAAATGGGTCCTTAAGTGTAATTTCTTGTTTTTGGGTCATTTTTCGTAATTTCCAAAAATATTAAAAAAATATTAAAAAGGTTCACGGGTGTTCCTCTTTTTTTTTTTTTTTTTTTTTTTAATAATGCAAATAGTATTTTTTACTGATAAAATTTCTGTTCGGTGTTCTGACCGCGTGATCTTTTGCAAATTCTCAAAAATTCGGAAGCACAGCCCTGAAGCTCTATTCTTCCTCTTTAAAAATATCTGGGTCAACTGAATTTTTGACCTCATTCAGGGTATTTCGTAATCTGTCAAAGATTTTAAGTTGGACACTGCCGGTAACAGAAATTACTTCGGGTGACACCATCTTCGAGACAAAAATTCACTGATTCATAATATGTGCAGTTGTTTACTACTTAATTCAAGGATTTTGAGTAATGATTTATTTTCTAAAGGTTCTACTATCTGTCCTGATTCAAAATATCGGTTTCGACCTATCTCAATAATCATTCCGCCGATTTCGGAAATGACTTCGGAAATAACCCACTCTGAGATAAAAATTCACTTGTTTATAATATGTCCTTACCTAAGAAACCTAGTTCACGGATTATTGGAAATAATTCTATTTCTATTATTTCCCAAAATATAAGATATTATATTACAATAATATTATATTATTGAGTGGGTCCCGCGTCAAATTATTTTCACACTCACGGGTTTTCTGTCGACAGAGGGAAATTATTTGGCCGTGGGTCCCACGTGAATAGTATATACCTAATTAAATACGTATTTATAAATAGTAAATACGTATTTATGAATAGTAAATACGTATATATGAATAGTAAATACTATTCACGCCAAACCAAATACCAATTCAAAATTCACCAATATATCATATTTAAGAAAAATACAAATTTTGGGGTATTATATTTCTCCCCCCGTTAAATAAAATTTCGTCCCCGAAATTTTACTCTACACTAACTAAACTTTGAGTCATAAACTCCGGATATTTTTTTTTCATATCTTCTTCTGTTTCCCAAGTTGCCTCAGCAGGAGATAAGCCTTTCCATACTACTTTCACAAACGGAATACTTCTTTGTCGAAGCCGCTTCTCCTGGTAATCAACAATTTGCTCTGGCTCGACCTCAAAAGTGTTATCATGTCGCACTTCGACATCTTCATATTGGATAATATGATCGTGGTCAGGTTGATACTTCTTCAATTGAGAAACATGGAAGACGTCGTGGAGTTTACTCAGATTCGGGGGCAAAGCTAATTGATATGCGACCGGTCCACGTTTTGCCAAGATTTCGAATGGCCCAATGTAACGAGGACTTAGCTTTCGTCGTTTAAGCGTTCTTCCAACACCAGTTATCGGGGATACCTTGAGAAACACATGGTCTCCAACCTCGAATTCTAGTGGTCTTCTCCTCTTATCAGCGTAACTCTTCTGTCTGCTTTGTGCTGTTAGGAGTCTCTGTTTGATCAATGCAATTTGTTTGGAGGTCTTATCAACTAAATCTGTCCCGATGAATTCTCGCTCCGACAATTCTGTCCAGCATATAGGTGATCGACACTTCCGCCCGTACAATGCCTCAAACGGAGCCATCTGTATGCTCGAATGGTAACTATTGTTGTAAGCGAATTCGACCAGCGGTAAATGTTCATCCCAATGGCCTTTGAAATCCAATACACACGCTCTAAGCATATCTTCTAGCGTTTGTATTGTCCTTTCAGATTGACCATCGGTCTGCGGGTGATAAGCCGTACTAGGCCTTAGTTTAGTTCCCATCTCTGCATGCAAAGCCTCCCAGAATCGGGATGTAAATCGCGGGTCCCGATCAGAAACGATGCTCTTAGGTACACCATGAAGTCTTACGATCTCTTTGATATAAATCCTCGCCAATTGTTCTGGTGAGTAATTAATACTAATGGGGAGAAAGTGTGCTGACTTAGTCAATCGGTCAACAATTACCCAAATCGCGTCGTGATGTCTAATCTTAGGTAACCCTACCACTAGATCCATGGTAATGTTCTCCCATTTCCATTCTGGAATTTCCAAACCTTGAAGAAGACCAGGGGGTCGTTGGTGTTCAGTTTTAACTCTTTGACAGGTCAAACATTTTCCCACGTATTCAGTTACATCTTTCTTCAATCTGGGCCACCAAAACTCGGATTTCAAGTTCCGGTACATTTTGACCATTCCCGGATGTAGAGTATATCTGCTCTTATGAGCCTCGTCTAGTATCTTCTGTCGTAATTCACCATCCTTCGGAATGTAGATCCGCTTCTTGTATCTGACCAAGCCACTTGGCGATAGGTCACGGTCTTGGGTCTCTCCTCGTGAGATCATCTCCCGTGCTGCTATAGCCCACTCATCGTGCTTTTGAGCTTCCTCAACCGCATCTCTCAGATCATATTCCCCTTGACTAACAAGGAGACTTTCAAGATAGATGTCATCGGATGTGCAGTGGTTCATGCAAACCTGATTGGTCAGGTTTAGGTCTCTGAACTCCTCAAGTAGTTTCCGCTCTTGTATCATCATGTACGCAGTGAGTACTGTTTTTCTACTGAGTGCATCAGCTACAACGTTTGCTTTACCCGGATGATACTTGATCTCCAAGTCGTAATCTTTTAGCAAATCCATCCAGCGACGTTGTCTCATGTTGAGTTCCTTTTGATCAAAAAGGTATTTCAGACTCTTGTGGTCGCAGTATAACTCTACGGTTGCACCATAGAGATAATGCCTCCATATTTTTAAAGCAAACACGATAGCTGCAAGTTCTAAATCATGCGTAGGATAGTTCAACTCGTGAGGCTTTAACAGACGAGAGGCATAAGCTACTACCCTGCCCTGTTGCATCAGGACGCATCCCAATCCTTGTCCACTGGCATCACTATATACTGTATAAGTCTCATCTGGATCTGGGATGATCAATACTGGTGCTGTAGTCAACCTCTCCCTCAGTATTTGAAAACTCGACTCACAGTCCTCGTCCCACACAAAAGGTTGGTTTTTCCTTGTGAGCTTTGTCAATGGTAAGGCAAGACGCGAGAAATTCTGTATGAATCTGCGGTAGTATCCCGCTAGACCCAGGAAGCTACGTATCTCTGTCACTGTTTCTGGTCTCTTCCAGTCCAGAACCGCTTCTACCTTGCTAGGATCAACGGCAACTCCGTCGCGAGTTATGACATGGCCCAGAAATCTCACTTCTGGCAGCCAAAATTCACATTTGCTAAACTTAGCAAAAAGTCGCTTGTCACGTAGTATACCTAATACGATTCGCAGATGTTCCTCGTGCTCCTCTCTGCTTTTTGAATAGATCAGTATATCATCGATGAATACTACTACAAACTTGTCTAGGTGCTGGCGAAAAATCCGATTCATGTAATCCATGAATACGGCAGGTGCATTAGTCAATCCGAAAGGCATCACAAGAAATTCGTAATGCCCATATCTGGTTCTAAAAGCTGTTTTTGGAATATCACTGGCTTTTACTCGAAGCTGGTGGTATCCTGAGCGCAAATCGATCTTTGAAAATACACAGGAACCAGATAGTTGGTCGAGTAGATCATCGATTCGGGGAAGTGGGTATTTATTCTTGATAGTTACTTTGTTCAACTCACGGTAGTCGATACAAAGTCGTAGGCTTCCGTCTTTCTTTTTAACAAACAATACGGGGGCTCCCCAAGGTGACACGCTGGGTCGAATAAACCCTTTCTCCAGCAGTTCTTCAAGTTGCTTCTTCAACTCCTGCATCTCGTTCGGCGCCATTCGGTATGGTGCTTTTGATATTGATCCCGTTCCAGGCATCAATTCAATAGCGAACTCAACTTCTCTTTCAGGAGGTAACTCAGTGAGATCCTCTGGAAACACATCAGGGAACTCGTTGACAACCGGAATGTCTTTGAGTGAGAGTTCAGCTTCCGCCTTTACAGAGAAAAATACCATGTATGCTTGGCAACCATGCATTATGCATTTTTCTGCTTCCGAAACAGAGATATAACTCAGACTCCCATCAACCTTGCTTCGGTTGTGCGGGGGTGCAAAGGATATCTGTTTACTTCCGCAATCAATTATCGCATTGTTAGCCGTCAGCCAATCAAGACCGAGAATAACGTCGATGCCACTAAGCGGTAGTCGGATAAGATCTATGTTTGAATCTCGTCCATTTACGCTCGCAATACAATTAAGGCATGCATCAGAAGCTAAGGATTTCGCACCAAGTGGTGTGGCTACTAATAGATCATATGGTAGTCTATAAGCATGCATTCCTAGCCGCTTCGCACAATCATATGAAATAAACGAGTGGCTAGCACCAGAATCATACAATGCTTGGAGTAAATTCCCATTAAGAGAAATAGTACCTTTGATCATTTCCGGAGATTTTCTGGCTTCTTCATTCGTTAAAGCAAAAACTCGACCTGGGTTTTGCGGCCTCGCCTCCAGTGCTTTTTGTGGACAGTTTGTGCTAAGGTGCCCCGGCTGCTGGCACTTGTAGCACACAATCTTTCCTTCGCAGTTAGTTCCTTGATGATACCTTCCGCATTTTGGACATGCTCTGGATGTCTGTACCCTTGGGAAGTTCTGCTGCCCAGGTTGGAATGGCCTCTTGTTTCCTTCACGGAAATTACTCCAATTGGTCTTCCGTTTCTGCGATGAGTTTCCACGGGTAAAACCGCCACGACTGGGGCCACTACTATGAAAGACTCTAGTCTTCCTGAGCTCCTTCAAATTTCTTTCGATCAATCGACAAGCTTCCACCGCTTGAATCAATTGTGAGAATTGCTGCGACACAAGCTTCTCCCTTATTTCATACTTCAAGCCATAAATCAGTATGTTTGCCATACTGCCTTCATCTTCACATTGCCTAAAGAGGGTTGAATATCGAGACAAATTGGTGAAACGTGCATAGTAGTCATCAAAAGATTCATCTTGCCCTTGTCGAATGTGCAGAAATTCAGATTCCTTAATCATCTGAACAGAGGGTGGAAAATATTGCTCGTTGAATTTTTCTAGGAATTTCTCCCACGTAATGGGACAGTGACGTGCTCGCAGTGTTGCCACAATACTCTTCCACCAACGATCTGCATCTCCTTGCAGTTTATAAATTGCCAGTTGAGCTTTTCTATCTTCCGGACATTCTATGACTTCGAATATCTTATCCAGCTGCATCAACCAGTCTTCTGCTGAATCAAGCTTGCCTCGGAAAGCTGGGGGTTTCATTTTACAGAATTGTGTTACCCAATATTGGGTATTCTCGACCACTCTATTCGGTTGCTGTAGCTCAGCCATCGCTCTCTCTTGTTGGGGAGGTATTTGGAATCGATTGGTTCCCTCAACTTCATTGTCACGTTCTTCGTCGTGTTCGTTGTTGTTTTCATTCTCCTCATTAATTTGTTCTTCCTCTACTTGTCCCCCTTCGGCTTGTCTCTCAAGCCGTTCTGCAAGAAGCGCATCAATGAGTGCCCTTTGCTCTTGTAACATTCTTCTAATCTCCTGCATCTCATCCCGCTCTGGTTGCTGTGGTTGTTCCGGACCTGGCAGGGGTATTACTTGCGTTTGTCTACCTCTGCCTCGACCTCTACCTCGGCCTCTGCCTCGTCCTCTAGGGACTCCGGATCCTCTCGAGTTTGCCATACTTAAATCTTTTATTTATGAAACCATATGAACGTTAGAGAAATAATAATTAGCATACAAATAGGCTTAGCACATATTCAAACATAATTATATATTTTTATAATCAACCATCATTCACAGTAATTGCTTTATTTTACAATTTATCTCCTTAGGGTCTTTTAAAGGTGTACTACAACAGCGTCTATATCTACTACTACTATTACTATGCGTCACTAGCACTTCCATTGCTTCCTTGGACTGATTCTGGTTTTTGTCTCCCTCCTGGTTCACATGCTACGATGTACCCAGCTTTGGATCAGCAGTAGATGGATGTAGACCTTCTCAATAGGTCCTGCATCGAGAAGTTCATTCGTTTTGTGAATCCAGAAATTGGTTCGAGGAAAATGATGAAGAGTGGATCGGATCCAGTCTTCGGGAGGATAGGGGCTGTTGAAGGGCATGAACATATCGTAAAGCTCCCTAACACGGGTCAAGAAGCGTAAGTACTGCTCTTGAGCGGTTGCCACATTCCAGCCTGCTCGAACAAAGTCATCATACAAAATCTCCGTCAAGTCGCGGTTGCCATTCAGCACATACCGTAGGTTTTCATCGTCAGCGTTTTCTAAAATAGCTACATTATCTGCGTGCTCTTCTTCTAAGTCAGCTACATTGATGTAGTCAAAATTGTCCCCAACAGAGGAATGATGTGAATCTGCTGGGGAACCTGGTGTAAGTATGGCTGGAACAGAATTAGAACCATCAGAGTTTTCTGGGCTTGGATGGTATTCGGGCTCTGGGTCATGTAAGTGTTCAACAGGGTAATGTGGATTGTATGGCAACCCCAAATCATTAGCAGGAACAGAACGTATTGGCACAATTTGAGGTGCAGATGCGGGCGGGGAATAAACCGGGTCAGGGTTCAATCTTCGGGCCACCATCTGAGGGTTTACAGTTTTTCGAGCAACACGTCTCACACGTCCGTAACGGTAAACAAAAGGGGCTCTTTGATAACTAAGTGGGGATCTAGCCATTTCCTGAAACACGTACACCAAAGTTATATCAGTACTCTTTTCGAAATATGTTCCAAAACTACGGCTTAGAGCCTAACTCAATTAATCAACCGATTGGCCAGGTAAGTGTCTATCATGGGGGTCTCACCAACTCTATGGCGACTGCTTGACCGAACCATATAGACTAGCCTTGCCTTCGGCACCAATGGTTTCTTATAACTGAGCCAGGTTCTAGCCGGAAAATATTTTTTTAAAAAAAAAAAAAAACTCCGAACCTAACTCCGTTACTCAAATACACCGGCCTAGCCAGACTTTTTGGAGTAACTTAGTTAACTTCAGAACCGTCTGCTCTGATACCAAAAATGTAACATCCCAATTTTCTAAAGTGTTTTCGAAATAGTTCGATCAGAATTTGAAAAGATTTAATCAGAGTAGAGCATCGGAATAGTCGTGAAACGAGTAACTGATAAAACATTCATTTAAGGTGCATCAGTCTTCTGTTACAGTCATCCAAGAGTCGAATATTCAGGAATACAGAAATAAAGATTTTAAAAGAAAACTCCTTTTCTGCCTCTTCACGCCACCTGCTTACCCTTCTCCTTGGATTGTCCTCCTGAGGATCCTGGGGCTAAAGCAAGAGCTGAGGTTCAAATTACCATTGAACCTCAGGTAACGGTTAACCTCATGCTTATGTATCAAATATGAATGACAGATATCCATGGCAAAAACAGTAATAATCACATACAATACATTCATAATCAAATAATAACATAACACAGCCACTGCAATATGCATGTTATTATAGTCTGCACTATTCACCAGTGCCACGGTGTACATCCGTGTCCTCAGCGCTAGGAAAACATAACGGCATTATCAAGACTATAACCCGTATCAAGTTGTATGTGTATGATCAATTTTCAAAAAAACAGAATTTCAGACTATCTATCACATATAAGCATACCATAAGCATCAGAGTTAAGGTTACAATACGCGTCCGTACCTTCGTTGATGATGTTTTGGTACGTTTGACTAAAACGGTACTTCTAACGGAAAACAGCGGTACAAGTTCACAGATACCCTATAGGAACAATATCACATTTATCATTGGCCATCAACTTTGCAATACTTGTGGAATTCTACGTTGAAGATTTACTATTCATGTGAATAGTATTCACTATTCATGTGAATAGTACCAGTAAAAATATTTTTACCGTGACGGTAAATAATTTTTACTGTTTGGTAAATAGTATTTACTGTATTGGTAAATAACATTACTGCCCAAGAATAATTCTTTTCTGATGTGACAGATCAGACTAAGCTGCAGCCACAGAGCATACTCAGAAAAAACTCTATCTGGCATTTCTACTATAATTACCAAAAGAAACTACCAAATCTTAAGACTAGAGACCAAAGAACTTACCCTTGAAGTTCTTACTCCTTCTCTTCAGCTCCGAGAACTTTACTCTAAATTCTCCCTCTAAACTCTAAGAATTCTCTCTCTTCTATTAAACTCGACCGTTGTGATCTGAGTTTGGTGTGAAGAAAATGAAGAAGTGAGGCCTCTATTTATAGTGTTGGAAAATGGGTCCTTAAGTGTAATTTCTTGTTTTTGGGTCATTTTTCGTAATTTCCAAAAATATTAAAAAAATATTAAAAAGGTTCACGGGTGTTCCTCTTTTTTTTTTTTTTTTTTTTTTTAATAATGCAAATAGTATTTTTTACTGATAAAATTTCTGTTCGGTGTTCTGACCGCGTGATCTTTTGCAAATTCTCAAAAATTCGGAAGCACAGCCCTGAAGCTCTATTCTTCCTCTTTAAAAATATTTGGGTCAACTGAATTTTTGACCTCATTCAGGGTATTTCGTAATCTGTCAAAGATTTTAAGTTGGACACTGCCGGTAACAGAAATTACTTCGGGTGACACCATCTTCGAGACAAAAATTCACTGATTCATAATATGTGCAGTTGTTTACTACTTAATTCAAGGATTTTGAGTAATGATTTATTTTCTAAAGGTTCTACTATCTGTCCTGATTCAAAATATCGGTTTCGACCTATCTCAATAATCATTCCGCCGATTTCGGAAATGACTTCGGAAATAACCCACTCTGAGATAAAAATTCACTTGTTTATAATATGTCCTTACCTAAGAAACCTAGTTCACGGATTATTGGAAATAATTCTATTTCTATTATTTCCCAAAATATAAGATATTATATTACAATAATATTATATTATTGAGTGGGTCCCGCGTCAAATTATTTTCACACTCACGGGTTTTCTGTCGACAGAGGGAAATTATTTGGCCGTGGGTCCCACGTGAATAGTATATACCTAATTAAATACGTATTTATAAATAGTAAATACGTATTTATGAATAGTAAATACGTATATATGAATAGTAAATACTATTCACGCCAAACCAAATACCAATTCAAAATTCACCAATATATCATATTTAAGAAAAATACAAATTTTGGGGTATTATAGAGACAGATACAAAAACAAGGAAAGAAACAAACTACTCCCCAACCGTTACATAGCTAAAGACCGGAGTATCACCCAAGCCTCCTGAATGTCTAAAGTTAGCAGAGAAGACAAACAAGGTGCTGGTTCTGAAACCCATCCCAAATGATACATCTCCTTAAAAGTATTTACTGCAAGAGAATCAGCAACTCGATTACCCTTTCGTAAAGTAATCAAATACAACTCAGTTCTAGTACTTTCATTTAAAAATTAGGCATATTGAGACCAATTATTATTTTTAAGCTTATCATTTCATTGAAAAAGTAGAAAATGACTTATAATTAAGTCCAATATTTTTTTCATAAAAGTCAAAATGCATTAATACATCAAACGATTATGGCACATAAAAATTCTACACTTGTACAAGAACGTGATTGTAGTGAATTTGACATATGAGCAGGAACATATTCAACAAATAGAATACGCTTAAAATTAAATAAACAAAGGAAAAAGGATAATCTTTGTATAATATGTTGGAAAAAATTTCCTTTGTTCGTTCCTCTAGTAATAATTTTCTTTGGGAAAATGGCATCAACAACGTTCTAATTAAGAGAAATAATATTTTAAAAAAATATCATAATTTGTCAATAACAAGTGAAAGAGCAGTCATTAGTAAGTGAATGAATTATCATTGATAATTTACGAGACTTTTATGATATTATTTTTCTTAATTTAAACCCAAATGCCATTTTCCTATTTTTTTCTTGATGCATATCATATGAAGATCCTCTCTACTAGAAAAGTTGTGGAGACTAAACAGATTGACCCTGGAAGCAAATCCAAAATTTTAATATTTACAAGGAAAAATTTGTCATTTACAAGTTAAAATTACAATATATGTTTTCAAACAAACTTGCGCGTTTGTAAATTAAATTTGTAAAAAAAAAAAAAAAAAGAATTCCTTTGACTTGTTAGGGTTTTATCTTCTTATATGGGATGTGCAATTTTTTCTTTAAAAAAATTAGCTTATCGTTGAATTTTTAAGGTTGACAAGTATTTTCTCTGAACTTCAAATAAAATCATCCGTGGATACTTTTTTAATATTTTAATTTTCAAAATCTTACTACGAGACATTTTTTAACATTTGAATTTATAAATGCAAAAGGCTCTTGACTTTTAATTAAAACTCCTATGTTGCTTCACCATTAAAACATAACAAATCAATGATTATTTTTCAAAAGAAAGAAAGTAAAACGCGTTTCTTAAATTTTAATTGACTTCCCACTGCTCTTGATGTATTTTAGAAAAAGAAAAAATAACCCCAAGTTGTTAATTTTTTATATATATCAAAATTCAAACCTATATAACTTTTACCCAAATCAACAAGTCTGGTTATCTTTAACAACGGTACAAGTTACAATTTTCATTACCATTTTGAATATTACTGTACTCACTATTCTTTCTTTATTTTCTGTGAAGAAATCACTGGTTAAAAACAGGTCATAGTTCAATAATGTATTAGTAATTGAACCAAATGTCAGCTAAAAAAAATATGAGTTCACAAAATCAAAGATTATTATATAGTTAAAATAACTCATTAATTTAATGACCTTTTTAAATATAATTATTGATCTACTTGACCTTTATTTCACTCAAATTAACGTTTAAAGTTAATCTTAATTAAGATAATGACCAGTTGATTAGTTTTTTTTTTTTAATCTAAGTCTGACGTCAAATATGATGCTAACTTATTGCCATCAGAACCTTCTCTAGTCTGGAAATTGGATATATTCTATACATATTAGATTTGGTCAACTCTTAATTTATGTTATATTAATATAAATAAATAAAAAAACTAACTAAAAAGTAAAACCAATATTATTGTAATATCACATACTTGATTTTTAGTTGGAGTAGTACTGAAACTACGGAAGGATCTCATTACCAATTCCTTGTGTTTTAAGATCCTGAGCAAATGAAGGTTCTCATCTCATAGTCAATGGAAAAGAATGATATAATATAATGTTCTTAATATATATATATATATAATTAATAATTCTAACGAATAATTTATTGGTTGACGTAGTAAGTAGTCTTATCTTTATAAGGAAAACATTTTGGATCTCATTAAGCAACACAATTGTTAAGAGAGATAAGCCGTTTGCACTTTAAATCTTGAAAAGAATTATAATTTTAATCAAATTTAGAAAACAGTTATGACTGAGCATGAGTGAAAGAATTCCAGTCATTTGCACATATATAATTTCCAATTTATTTAAAGTAACAAAATGTACTTACAAATTATTATATGACACTTATCCGATTTTTAATATAAAATATGTTTGAAGAGTTAATCCTGATTCTAAATATAAGATAAATTTTTTTATATTTATCAATCTTTTCATAATTTATCATTTATTAATGTTTCTCAATAATAATGGAGGAGGAGAAAGATAAATATATCTTATATTAAATATGTCTTATATATTAAAACAAAAGTAGTAAATATATTAGAAAAAAGCCTACTAGTTTCAAAATGTTGTTTAGGTCTATTTCGGATTTTACGTGTAAATTGAATCGCGGAGAAGAAACTATGTCCATTATTAAACCATATAGAGTTAATATCATTTTCATCAACTATGAACTAAAGTAATTGAATAAAATTAAGGGGAAAGAACAGTCAGGTCTCAATAACTATAAAAAATTATAAAAAAGTCTCAATAGAAATTTACATATAAAAAAAGTTTTTAGGAGCTTTTTTGATATTATTTCTATTAATAATAGGAAGTGTTATATTTACAATAGAAAATGTTATATTTACAATAAAATTTAAAAACCTGGTCATTCTTCATTTTTTTAAAAAAAACTATATTCACAATAGGAAATGTCATATTCACAACAAAATTTAAACACTTGAATTTTGTTTTGAACTCAAGGCCCTAAGTGTACAGAGGTCATTTACAATAGAGAAAAGCTAGATTCACAACAAGAAGTACTATATTCACAACAAAATTTTAAACCTGGTCATTTACAACAGAAAAATCCATATTCACATCAGGAAGTGCTATATATACAACAAAATTTTAAAATCTGGATTTTGTTTCAATACAAATAATATTTTTAAAAAAATCCCTAAGGACTTTTTTTTATGTGTGAATTTCTGTTAGAACTTTTTTATAATTTTTGTTGCACTTTCAGATTGGACTTTCATTTTCCCTAAAATTAACATGCATATGCTAGTGCTACTTGGGGTCGACGAATGACAAAGTGGTTGTTACTTGTTACTATATCCTATTATAGAGATGAACAATCAATTAATATTGTTGGGCCAAAAAGGGAGTCTGATGCTATGGAAGTTATTAAACTGATTCTTGACCCCTCTTATACAACAGGTAGTTTGCTGCATATGGAGATTGGGAGCTTGCTAAGTCGTGATTAGCAAGTGAAATTAAAGGTTATTCTCCGGGAATCTTATAGAATAGTTGATGCTTTAGCTAAGGTGGGTATTTCTATATCTTCTATCTTGTATGATTGCCCTCATTACTTGAGATCTTGGGTTAGCCAAGAGAGACTGAGATTTATTTCCCCTGTGATGTAGTATTTTGTTTATGTGTATTGAGCTTCTAGCTCTCTTCTTATTATCCCAAAAAAAAAAAGTATAATTATAGTATATGATTTATATCATTAATTTGTACATCAGTTTATAAATTAGATAAATTAATATGAAAAATATATATATACTTTAAAATAATTTATTTAATTTCCTTAATCTTTAAAAAAAATCAAATAATCATTCTTATGCTACTTCCGGTCCTAAATAGGACAAAATTTATAGTGAAATTAAAATTATGAACTTTATCATATATTTAAATCCGGCTTGTTTGGTTTAAGGGAGGGGGAGGAAGCGAGAGGGGGAGATTTTTTGTTTCCTCTTTGCTAAATTGCTCATGGAAACTTTTCAATATTTTAAAAATATACTCTTAACAAAAAAAAATATTCTTTTTATTAATGGCAATTTGGTCAATATTCCACTCCCTTCTCTCCCCTCAAATCAAACAAACCCTAAAGTATGAGACGAACTAACAGGCTGTAAGATACAAGGTCCTGAGTCGTCTTCTATAGGGTCAATATTCTTTTTTGACTGAGTTTTACCCACAAATTGGGACGATGTGAGGCTTATGAAGCAGAAGATGGACCATATTGTTTGGTCTTAAGATGGCATGGGATGAAGGTTTTAAAAAGATCTTTCTTGAATCAGATGCCAAAGCTGTGATTGATAATTTGGTGCTGGGACGAGGTTCTGCATCAGGAAGTTTGGTTCAGATGCAGATAAGGAACATGCTTGATAGGGAATGGATGGTCAGTTTGCTTTATACTCCAAAACTGCGAAATGGTGTAGCAGATGCTTTAACTAAGGAAGGATTTTCTCACTCTTCCACTTTCTTTAATTGTCCTGATCATCTAAGGACAGTGCTTTTATCTTTTTTTTTTTTTTTTTGGATTAAGAAAGGCAAGTCGAAGCTTGAAAAAATGTGAGTTAAGGACTAGACAATAGGGGTCTAATCCTTAATACAACAAATTATAAGTAAAGTGCTAGTTATAAGACATTTGGTCTTTCAATGTCATATCTAAATATCCTCGTGGAATTGTGGGGATTAGAACCACAATAGTATCATCGGGAACTTCATGACCAAGTCTGGCCATGTAATAAGCACAAGCAATGTTGTCTCTCGGACAGTGCTTTTATCTGATTGTATGGGACTTGGTCCCCGTATTTGATTTTCTCTTAATATATTAGGACAGATGCATGTCTTATTACCAAATAATAATAATAATAAAATTCTTTTTGACTACTTAAAAAAAGAAATAAACTTTGGAAATCAATTTTATAAATCCAGCAATTTTTTTATTTTTTTATTTAGTTTTTATATGCCAATATAACTGAGTCAAATTTAAGTATTGTTTGACTCAATTAGAGATAACTCTCTTAAAAACATTTTTTAAATTTTCACAAATTCATATTCATACGACTAAAATCAATTATTCTCGAGTTATCCTCTCTGAAGAACACCTTAATGTTCATTTACTTTACTTTTATTATAATTACCCAAAGAAGAAAAGAAATTAAGAAAACATTCAAAAAAAAAAGAAAAGAAATTAATAAAATAAAAACTGTTTATTTACAAAGTAATATTTAACTTGGGAAGAGAGCCAGAGTCTACGTATCATTTATAGTGATTAAAGCCCACGTAGTTAGTATTTTTTAGAAAAAATGTGTATTTAATTTATTGGAGATTTTTTTTGGTTTGGTTTGTGTGTTTTTTTACAAAAATTTTTAAACAAAGTATTTTCTTTATTTTGTCATATAAAACCAAATTCGTTTATTTTAAAGAAGGGACCTCCTTTTGTTATTTGAAACTTTTTATTTGCAAAAGGGGGGAAAAAAAAGAAGAGAGTTAATCAAGCCAATAAGGACATGATCATTATATTAATAAGGAAGTCTAGGATTAAGATCAAACCTCACATATATGCTCATCATACAAAATAAGTTCAAGAAGTGACAAACACATACCTAAATTATCCTTGCAAGCTCTACAACCAACAATGATGAGAAAGCCACATAGATAATGCAGCATGTGTGTGTAGGAATCTTCTTCTTCTCATGTAACATGAGAAGTCTAAACCCCATATATATATTATTTTGTTTTGTTTTGTGTGTGGGCTTAGACAAAGTGTCTTTCTTAAAAAAGAAATGACATTTAATTAAGAGTTGCTATTGATTTTGCAGAAAACACTAGAACTTTTGAAAATGTAAAAGTTGGAAAATGTCAATCACCAACTAGGTAAAATGACAGCAACAATAATTGAATTTAATTGCCAAATTTTAAAAAAGAATAATTGATTTTAAAAAACGAAATGAAGTTTTTTCCCTTGTTTCCTATTCTATAATCAATTTACCTTTGACTTTTACCATGGTTGACTGTAAAATAACACACATGGTGAAAAAATAATAATGACGTTGGTAGAAAAATAAAATACAAAACTGTATAAAAAAATAATAATAATAAAATACAAAAATGCTATTGAGATAAAAGAAACTGGACGTTCAGCGGCATAATTCATGTGTATATAATTTTCTTTGGGTGGAAAAATGATATCGAGTTAAAAAAAAAAAAAAAGACTTTAGGAATAGAAATGAAAACACAAGCCAATTAAATCATTTTTGTCAATTTATGGATCAAACATTGTTTTTTTTTTTTGGGGTACGTGCATGAGTATGTACTGTCTATATATCTAGGTCACTCAGAAGAATTGAGGCCTTGTTTGCTACTTAATGTGTGTTGGTATTGGCCTAACTTCAAACCTATTTGGGCCTTAAGTCCATCTTTAACTTTAAGATCCCACTAGCCGCTACTGTGATAAGAAATTCTCTTTTACTTTCTTATAAAAAAAAATTTCTCAGTAGCGAAAAAAAAAAAAAAAAATTCTCATTTGCATTTCAACTCTTGGCTTGATGGGGAACATTTTAGCTCCTCCACTCAAGTCAAGAGTTCGAAATCGCGCATATGAATCAGGAAAAATTTCTTATTTACTTATTTCGATATTTAATTATTTAATATAAGATATATTTAGTGAGTTAATTTTAATATTAAATATAAAAAAATTATTCATATTTATTAATATTTTTCTGATTTACCCTTTACTATAAAATAACCTTTAATTACCCACGGAACTGAGACGGAAAATATTCTGTCGGTAATTACCCACAGAAATCTGTCGGCAATATTATAGGTTTTTTTTTTAAAAAAAAAATTACTGACAGAATTCCGTGGGTAATTTGACGGATTATTTTTTAAAAAAAATGAAGAAAAAATTACCCATGGAATTCCATAAGTAATTCCTTAAGTAATTTTATGGATTTTTTTTAAAAAATAAAGAAATAATCACCCACGAAGTAATTTAGGGTTCCTGACAAAACAAAATTAAGTCTCTCTTCGTTACCGCGTGACTTTTTAACTTTCCCTCCTCTGTGAAAAATTCCATTCGATTGTTTGAAAGCCCTTAGGCTCCGTTTGTTACAAAGAATGTTGGAGAAGGAAAGGGAAGATAACCAAAGTTCCGATGGTTTTGGTCGTTTGGTACACAAAAGATCCCGGAAACAAGTTCCGGTGAGTGATGATCTTCCCATGTTTGAGGGAAGATCAAATCCCTCACGTATTGGATGGAAGATGTGAAATTTGATTTTCCCTCCTACAAAATTCCAATTATATCCCTTTATCTTCTTCCTCCATTCACATCGGCGGCCCCTTCGACTCTCTTCGCTGCCGGCGAAGACTTCCTAGCTCCTTTATCGTCGCCGATCTGACTTCACTAAACCACCACTATCGGTCAAAACCCACAATGTTTCCTGGATTTGGAGTTTTTTTCTTTGGTTTTGTCGTCAGGACGTCAGGGATCAAGAAGGAGGGATAGCAGAGCGAGAGAGGGAAAAATTTTAATGTAAAGGGTATTTGGAATGCAAAGTGTCAAGAGATCTTAAGACGAACAATGTATGACATCGAACAGGAGTTGTTTCATAAGCAAGTTAGGCCTAAGTGGATTACATATGAAGTGATGAATAAGTTAGAGCTTGTGGACATCACCAGAGTATCTGAGCATTTGTGAGATAGTAGTGGCCAATCAAGCATCTGGCAAAGGAGGAACTCAACACAAACGGGGTAGTATTCCTAATACTGAGCATAAGAGGAGAGTGGTAAGACTTTATCTTAAACTGATTCACTCATCATTTATGTAATGATTCGTGTAATACATCTTTATAAATACATGCAGGCTGCAAATTTGGGAAGAGAGCCTTCAGTCTTTGAATTGTTTAAAAAGACTCATTATAATGAGAAAACTGGACAATTTGTGGACCATCGTGCGGCTGCAATTCATGTAAGTTCCTGATGTCATTCATGTTTATTTATGTAGCGAATTTTGAATTTGGCTAGAGTCATGTTCATGCAGATCACAATATTATTATATGTTGGCTTCTAATTGGTCTATTGCTTGCAACTTAAATTATGAGACCTGTTATTTATATGATTAACATAATGTATGTTGGAAAATGCTAGTTGATGTATGAAAATAGTGACGTTCTCTGTTTATATCATGGTGTGTAACTAGCCACCTAATGATGAACATAACGTACATTAGAAAATGCTAGTTGATGTATGAAAATAATGATGTTCTTTGTTTATATTATGTTGTGTAACTGGCCCCTGTTAACTCTTAGAAATTGACAATATTCCAGCACATTTTCTCTCCCTTTTTATCTATTTTTGGTTCAAAATGTGCATAGGAATGAAGTGTATAGAGGAAAATTGTGCATATCAAAGTATAAGGCAAAAATCAAAGAAATTTTTGTTATATTCTATAGAGTTTGTGGTTCAATTGAGAATTGATAATTCCTTCCCCTTTTGTAGGAAGATGGAGACAAGTTTTGAAGCTCTATAAGAACCAAGAAACAAGGAAAGAAATAAAGGAGGTGAAGCAGTGCAAAGTTAGAAGAACCTGTACAACTGGCCGCAGCAAGTAGCTATTTGTGTCACTGGCCACGGCAAGTTGACAATTGGCCGCAGCCAGTCGTGAAAAAGTGCAGAAAGTACAGCTACGCGTTTTACTTTTCATAAGCAGAAAAACCCTATTTAACCTAAAAGGAAGGGCCGAAAAACACACTGTTGACCTAAGGAAACAAGTGGGCACACAAGGGAAGAACTTGGGAGAGAGATTTGGACAATCTTGGAGGCTTGAGTGCTCAACCTAAGAAGATTTTAGGGATTTCACCTTGGTTCTTCCTCTACCTCTTCTCTTCTCTTTTTTTCCTAGTTTCTTCATGTATTCAGTTTCTTTGCTTAGAATCTCTTTATATTTGAACATGAGTAGCTAAACCTTTCATTCTAAGGTTCTTCTTACCCTTTGTATGGATTAATACTTGAATATTCCTCTTTTTTGTAGATAAATATATATATGTGTTGATTTCAACCTTGGCTTAATGCTTTTAAGTGATTGACCTCCATTTAGATGATTTATTCACATAGGTTTTGACTTGAGAGAGCTAATCTAGGTGTAGAACTTGATTGAAATCATGCTTGTCTTAAAGTTTACTTGATAAATGGATGGTTTGTTGGTAAAATAGAGATATATTTACTAACTTTGCATTGTCACATTAGGGTTGTTGCTTAAATATTGATTCTCACTAATTGTAGCAAGAGATTGTGCATTTTAATGAGAAGAGAAACTTGGTTTTGACTTGAGAGAGCCTTTCAAGTGTTTTTGAACCTTAGACTAACACATATATGTATTGAAATACTACTAGAGAGGTAGTTAACCAAGTTTTATGAAATGCAAAAGGGGAAGAAGAATCCTAGGCTCTTTTATCCTTAAAGTTAAAGAATCATTTACCCTTATCATTTTTTAGTTTTAAAAATAGTCTTTTTAAAAAATTCCCTTTCCAAATCAAAACTTTGTTTTAGTTCAACTTGATGAAATTCACTAAGCCTTTTGTTTGACCAATTTATTAAACAAATCCTCGTAGGAACAATACTTTACTTATCACTTTATTACTTGTGAAACTCGTGCACTTGCGAGGCAAACAAGTTTTTGGCATCAAGCATTCATAGATTGAGTTCTTGTATGTGAACGGTGGCAAGTTTTTTCCTGCAAATCTGTTTGTAACATCATGCTTGTAATTTATTCCAGTGGTTCATCTTTTTTATGGTTCAAAAATTGGTATCACTTGCAATGTGGTGTAGTATTTTTTTGTGGGAATTTGTTTGTTTAGAGGGACATATATGTACGAACATTAGCTTGGAGAGTAACTCCTAGTTGTGTCATATTTAAGCAAAGGGACTGTTCTTTACAACCCGTTTGTTCCGTACAGCATGCCCATATTTGATATTACTAATTAGATTGTGATTATATATATAAAATGAGTTTACTTTTGATTAGCATGTGAGTTAGTACAAAATATAGAGTATGAAGGAACTGAATAATATACATAATGTGCATTATTTTGCTTTCCATTCTGACTCTGCATAAATCAAATAGTCTATAGTATTATTTGACTTTGTGATTAATATTATTATTAGTATTATATATTCAAGTCCGCTGCTTAACTTTTATTTCACTTGTTCCTCATTGTTTTTAATTAATGATCATGCATCATAGATATGTACGTGGTTCATGTATCCCACTATCCAAGTAATCATGCAGCAGAAGCTGCATTTCTTGAGATTGACTCTTATCATCATCAATTTCTTAATTTATAAACATTTAAGGGTGAAGGAGCAAATTGGCCAACAGACTTTTAGCTCAGGAGCGATCAACACAAAAAACTTTTAAATGTGAAATTTATACCAATAGACTTTTAGTTCAGGAGCAATTAACACAAAATCGTTATTTGGGCAGTAACACTCCGTTAGTGGGTCACATTTTTGGGAAATAATGAGCTGAAATAAAAAATAAAATGCAGAAAAAACTGGTAGCACGGGTTCTAGTGAGTTTGAGAAGGGTCTTTTAGATCTCATTGCTTCCACTCTTGGACAAACCAGTATCTTATTATTTAGCTTCAGGACCCCCTGCAAAGCTACGATTTTTACAGTCGGTTCACTTATCCCAACAAATTCGATAACTCCCATTCACCCACAAAAGATTACGGCAACTACGAACACTTGGAATATGGAAACTAAAGGAAAACAACAAGAGAACCTGGTGAAATAAAAACAATTTCTAGACGCAAATTGCAAGACTTGTTTCTAGATGCAAACTGCAATGATCTCGTCGGTGAAGATGATGGTTTCGCTCAGCCTCGATCTCGCTCCTCCTTTTCTTCGTTCAGAAGCAGGTTGGAGCCACGTTTTTTATTAGGTTGTGGCCACTTTTTTTCTGCTCTGCATTTTTATTTTTTATTTCAGCTCATTATTTCCCCAAAAATGTGACCTACTAATGGAGTGTTACTGCCCAAATAACAATTTTGTGTTGATCGCTCCTGAACTAAAAGTCTGTTGGCCAATTTGCTCCTGAGCTAAAAGTCTGTTGGTATAAATTTCACATTTAAAAGTTTTTTGTGTTGATCGCTCCTGAGCTAAAAGTCTGTTGGCCAATTTACTCCTTCACCCAACATTTAATTATTCTGTTAACTAATATACTCAATAGAAACAATCCAATGATGAACGGCATACGTATGAATATGGAAGGAAAATGCCATTTTAAGTATTTACTCTTTTTTAATGATAGCTAGGACGTAGTTTGTAGTTGTACTAATTGCGTCTTCTGAAATATTTGTTGTATACATGATTATGAACACATCATAGGAGTATAATATTACCATACTTATCCTGGTAAAAACAATGATGTTACCATATTTAACTAATAACATGCTGTTACTGAATATTTTAGGATCAATAATACATACTTGAGGTTATCTGGGAGCTAGGTAGCAAAAATATTTTAGGTTTATTAAAAATCAAACTATGTTGTTGAATGAATTTTGTTTTTGTTCATCTTCTAAAGAAATATATTCTGCTGTCTTTATTTTTATGTACTTCATTTGTAGGATGAATTTCTGAGATGAAAGGAATCTATCAATTCTGAGGGAGGTACCATCCAGTCTAATTAAGATGAACTTAATTTGTGGTTAGAGGTTACTGGTAGTATGAACAAGAAGGGCCGAATCCATGGGTTTGGATTTGAAAATGAACATATTGGTTCTTTTGCCACACCTCCTTCTATCAACTCTACGGTGGATCCAGAATTGCAAACAAAGATAACTCTAATGAGAGAAGATTAAGCAAGCTTGAAACAACAGAACGAAATGATTATGTCAGCATTGCAAGCACATGGGATTCGCTTACCTAATCTCTCTAACCCTGCTACCAATGATTAGGCTCCCTTTGCTATCAATGCAATTGAAGACACTGAAAATTATGGATGAATATTTTCATTGCTGTTGTACAAACTAACTTGGTGACTGTTTACATCTATTTGTCCTTCTAGTACCTTTAAATTGTGACATTTGTATGAACATGTGCTTTGATCTTGTTCAGTTTTCTATTTATATGAACATGCTTATTTTCTCATTTTGGTACATTTTGTTCTAAAAAAACAGATTAAAAAAATGTAGATGCTTTTGCTCAAAGTAAAATAATAATAATAATAATAATAATAATAATAAAAAATAGACGTGACCAAACGGAATCCATCTTAAAATTTTCCCCAATTACCCATGGAATTCAGCCACGGAATTTTGTCTCTATTTACCCACAGAATTCAGCCATGGAATTCCGTCTCAGATTACCCACGGAATTCAGCCTCAGAATTCCATCTCAGATTACCCACGAAATTATTCCGTGGCTAAATACCGACGGACATTTTCCGTCCTTAATCTGTCGGTAATTTACCGACAAAATTAAATTCCGTCGGTAAATTGATCAGCCACGGTATTTTCTCTTACGCTTTTTGTTCCGTCGGAAATTTTTTACCCACAGAATTCTGTGGATAATTTGGGGATTTGTTTTTTTGGTAGTGTTTATTGATACTCCTTCAATAATAATCAAGGAAGAAAGTGAAGAACGGAATTAAAGGAAGATGACTAGAGTGTTTTGAAAATATATGTCATGTTAACTAATTTCTTTAATATAATCAAATTAGGTAAATATGTCATATAGGAGGAAGCAAGATTTATCTTCTCCTTCTCCATGTGTTGTGTTCCATGAAAATAATAATTAAAATAATTAATGATCAATGAAGTGCAATGCACCGGAAAAAAAGGTACGTCTATTACTGAATCATCTGAAATGGCTAATACAAAAGGAAAGCAATCCTGGGGATAACAAGACGAAACATTAAAAAGCCAAAAGAGCAACAAACTCAAAGCAATTAAACTACACCAAAATGTGAGCTGGAGAGAGAAGTACCATCAGCACTATCAGGAGCCTCCTGGGTATCCAAGGTTACAAGAGACATCAAAGGAAGTGATGGTTGTAGAACCTCCCCAAGAGGGAAACTCCCTTATAAGATCAGCTACTTGATTACCCTTTCTAGGAGTAAAGGACAAAGAGAACCTAACCTTAGAGACAAGAAGACTTAAAAAGCCCTCAATATTACTTGGGCTTCTCTATATTCCACCATATTGGGTGCTTTGGATTAAATGTTGCAAACAATCTGTTTCCAAGGATAGAAGGAAATTACCCCATCCTTGTATTTTATTTGCAACTGATTCTCGGATATATGTCAAGATATTGTCTAGGATTATTTGTAGCCAGAATTCCCAATGTTTGTCCTACCATAGATTTGACTTCCTCAGGAGCACTGGCAGAGAAGAAGATACTTGATTTATCAAGGTTAGCTAACTGATATGAAGCAGATGAATACATAAGAAGGATGTTTGCTAACTGTGTGCAATTATGCTTACCTGCATTCATATAGAGAAGTGCGTCATCTACAAAGAAAGTACGAGTAAGTACGGGACAAATATGGCTCAGTTTCACCCCTTTAAGCTGCCGATCCTGAACACTCTTGGTAAGAATAATAGAGAGCACTTCAGCAACTAGTATGAACAAGTATGGTTAGAGGGGATCACCTTCATGGAGACATAAATATTAAGTCTCACAGAATTCATACACTGTATAATGAACGACACCCATTATGTACAAAGTCCATACTGAATCAAGACCGTTCTAGGAAGTCCCACTCTATCCAATCATATGCTTTACTTATATTGATTTTAAGACCAAATTCATACTTTCCTCCCTTCTTTTTACATTGAAGATCATGATATACCTTATGCCTAATAATAATGTTATCATGAATACATTGCCTGGGTAAAAATGCACTTTGACTCTGCAAGATACATGCATCTAAGAACAGTCTCATTATGTTAAACATAATCTTAAGAGCGGTCTCCTTATGTTAGCCATAATCTTAGAGATAATTTTGTAGGATAAATTACATAAACCAATGGGTTGGAAATGAAAAACATGCTCAGGTTTTTACACCTTGGAAATAAGTGTCATATTAGTCTCATTAATCCCATATAGCTCTATTTTCCCAGAAAAAAATCTTGTACCGTTAAGAGTATAGATTTTCCAACCTTAGATCATACAAACTGATAGAATTTACTTGAGAATTTTTTAGGGCCTGGGGCTTTCGAACTCCCAAGGCTAAACATTGCAACTTTGACTTCCTTTAAAGTAAGCAACATCATAAGCTTTTGATTCATTTCTAGCGTAATTCTCGATTCAACTTGACCCAGAATTTCTTCCAACGGTCTCGTGAGTCATGCCTGAAGCCCTGAAGAGGTTTTGGTAGAAGGTCACAATATTGACCATAATTGCACCCCTCTCCATTAGCAAGTTGCTTGAATCATTTCTAGGACACACAACACTATTAATTTGTCTCCCTTTAGTAGTTGAAAGATGAAAAAACCATGTGTTCCTATCTCCAGCTTCCAACCAATTAATGCGTGAATGCTGCCACTAGTATTGTTCCTCCTTCTCAAATAACTTTAGCATTGTTTGGGAACTCCTTCTTGCTCCATTTGATCAACTAGTTCTTGCATCTTCTCAGATTACACAAAAAGGAAGAGAGATGAATTGGTACTTACATCTGGGGGGGCACCAACTGTTTCTTACTACCTGAAGATAATGAACATGCAAGGTCTAATTCACCTTGAATTTAAAAGCCCAAGACCTCTTATGATGTTCCAAGCAACATTTAACCAATAATAAATGGTGATCTGACCCTACAGGTTCTATATGTAACACTTAGAGATTTGGAAACCTTTCTCTTAGGTGAACATTGCCTAACACACTGTTTAATCTTTCCCATATAGTCTTCTGCGCTTCATGGTTATTACCGAAGTAAATTGATATACATTATATCCTAAGTCATCAAGTTCACAATCGGTAATAAAACATTTAAATTTAGAATTTTCCTCCAGGATTTCAGGTTACCCCCATACTTCTCATCTTGAGATAGAATATGATTAAAATCTTCATGGGAGAGCCAGAACCACTAACATTCTTGCTTAATCTTCGAACCCCATGCCAGCATAGAAATGGTTCCTCCTCCTTTGGTGGGCTGTAAATGAACATAACATATTGAGGAGTAGCAAATTCATCTGTCACAACATTGGTATGAATTATATTAGTTGATGAATACATGACATTTATAATTACTGAATTTGACCACCAAGTTACAAGACCCCCCACTTCGGCCTATAGGATCCACTATCCATTCCCCTGAGAAGCCACACCTCCATTGAACCTTTCTCACCACCCTGGCCTTTTGTTTTGTCTCCATCAAGAAGACAATGTGGGGTTTTCTTTGGAAACATTCTTCCTACAAGTTCTTGACTGTCAAGACAACTCCCAAACCTTGACAGTTCCAAACTAAGAAATTCATTATGAACTGGTGGTTGGTCCCATCCAACCATCAGAGTTTTGTGAAGAGGAAATTGCTTATTCATTTTTGTTACTACTAGCTGAGACGAGCCAACTTTTTGGGAAATCTACCTTGCCTACCACCACACTGGAAGTCTGGAACTAGCCATACATGTTTTGCCCTCAGCATTTAAACATCAAAGATGATGTTTTAGAGTGCAAAAGTTCTTACGTCTACCTTGTTGAGCTAGGACTACTGCTCTACTCAGATGAACTGGAGTCTCATGTTCGTCAAAAGAAAGCGTTCGCCTCCGCTTTGATTTACCTGGGTCATTATAATCTTCATATGGCCTTTTTAATTGGATTCCATTGAGCTATATTGTAACTGCTATGATGGGTGAAAGCCCACAATATGGGACATTTGCACTACGATTAGCCTCATCATCACTTGGGAAGTCCACTCTATGAATCCCAGGCTCTCCCAGGCTCGTTGTGTCTCCTCCATCAGTCTGCTCGTTTAGGTTTTGGGTATCCTGTGTTGGTGGGCATTTAGTTGACTCGCTATCTTTTGGCCCAACAATCAAAGGGTAACCTTTCTCTTTAGATTGCATGGGATCTTCCCTTTGTTTCTCCCCAATAGAATCATTCACAATTATTACCTTGAGATCTGTTACCATCATTGGTGTAGACTTTAGTGATTTCTGACTTTTGTCATCTATGATTCCCTTATCATTAGCATTTATATTAATTCCTAAAACCTCACTCTCCTTCTAGGAATCTAGCTCTCGCTAGTACCAAGTTACCCGAATTAGCAATTAGACCTCTTAGAGCACCCAGTCGACGGAAACTATGCAGCAGAGCTTGCAGCCATTAAGCTGTACTTCATCTCAACCCTTCTAACAAACTTGCAATGCATCCTCATGGTCTACCTTTAAGGATACAAACATAATCTTTAGGCTTCTCAAATCTAAAGAGGAAGATGATTTGGCTCTTGTCGAGATCGTGCGCTTCCAATTGCCACCCTTTCTTGATCATAGAGGCCATCGTCGCAGGGGTAGAACTAGGGAGGGGCTAGGGGTAGCCCCCTAAAATTATAGAATAGTACCCAGATTTTCAAGAAACAACATTTTAGCCTTATAAAAATTTTAATATTTTCATTTTAGTCCCCACTAAAAGTTTCATAAAGGGACTAAAATGAATATATTGAAATGTTTATAGGGCTGAAATGTAATTTTATAAACACCTCGGTTCTATTCTATAAGTTTCGCCAATTTTGGCTTTGCCCCTAACAGCTAGGATGTTTAAATTCTTCATTGTTACTATTTTTCCTACTAAGGCAACCCCACATTTCTCACCCTTCTGTTCTGGTTTCAAAACTACCTCCTTTAGTTTTTTCGCTCCACTACTCTGACCTACCTCCAAGAACCTCCATCAAACACACACCCACTCAAGAAGAAAAGAAAGAAGAGGAAAGAAAAAAGATGATCGGCATTCACATAACACCGACAACAATGGCACACAAGGAACCTCGCAGACTCTCACAGGCGGAGAAAGGGCTCTCACTATAGAAATAAAAAAAGAAGAAGCTCACATTCAAACGTATATAGTCTGGCGCCATTATATAATGTAAATGATTCTATTAGATATGATTTTTCTTTTAGTTTAATCTTAGGTTACACTAATTACAATAAAAGGTAAGAAATTATTTTCTTTATTTTTTTAGGGAACCGAATTTACAAATTTCTTAATCAAATAGCAGCGCCATAAATAGTTTCTTATTTTTCTCCACTATAAAAAGAAAGGCAAGAGAGAAGAAGAGAAAGATTGAACCTAAATGCTACTTTAGTCGCACTAATGTCATTTTAATCTAAACTTCCAATTGGCCAAAAAAAAATTACACTTTCCCTATTGAAACGCCATTTGGACTTTATGGAAAAATATGTTTTTGACTTTCGTTACAGCTTGCAAGGAAAGGTATCAATCTTTTGTTTAATTGCTGTCAAATGCAGATAAAATATTTAGCTTTTTGAAAGATACTCCCTCCCTCCTGTCTTAAATGAAGAAGCTTAGATAATTAATTTTAAGATATTGAAAAATTAATTAAATTCGTTATATTTACTAAAAAAGTGTGTTGATTGCCTAAAGGTACTCCCTCAATAAAAATACCTTTAACATGTATAATTACTAGGGATACTTTAAAAAAATATGCATTTGAGAGAAAAAATGAATTAAGGTCTTATTATATATATATATATTTAAAATCCAGGCAAATACTTTTACTAATTCTTAAAAACTGGAAGGAATAATTTGCCAAAGAAAAAGACAGAAAAAGACGGCCCGCGGCCAAGGAGACCATTGACGACCACCAAAGACTTGACAAACCTCTTTTTTATATTAATCCTTAGTCCTGAGGTCTGGTCCCAGCCCCACGGTCGGTCAATGCACCATACTTTAATTCATATATATCCTTTAAAAAAGTTAACACCAACATCTTTTGTTTTGGCCGAAAATATCAACATCAATAACTATATCACGTAAAATTTATTATCTGTCCTAATTGTTTATTAAATATTTTTGAAGTTAATATATCAAATCGATCCATTAAAATCCATATTAAGGATAGCATTCACAAATTGTAAGCAATATTGCTCATTTTGTTATTAGATCCAATATATCATGTGTATCTCATTTAATCATTATAAAAATTTCGACAAATGCATACTATTCATAAATTATACTACCTCCTGTCCTTATAATATTAAGCACAAGATTTGAACTATAAATTACAATTTAGATCTTATATTAAAGACTATATTTAAATTAGATAGTGAATACTCCCTCCGGTCCTAATTATAAGAGCTAGTTGACTTTTTTGGAGAGATTAAGGAAGCTAACTAAATTACTTTAAAGTATTTTTATTTTTATTTTTTTCTTCAAATTTATTAGTTTGACTAATAAACTAATATATAATCTAAAAATATTTAACGAATAAGATGATTAAGTAACTTATTTAGCTTCCTTAATCTCTCTAAAGAAAGTCAACTAGCTCTTATAATTAGGACCGGAGGTAGTATTATATTAAGGAATAGTAGGCGAGAATTTAATAATTAGTTAGATGATAGACAGAGAAGATGTCAACCGTCCATGTGGTTTGTCCTGAACAGTTACCGCTGCAGCTAACATTTTTTCGATCTGAATTTTCATTGATTAGACTTGTCATACATTTGATCCTTGTTTATTTGGTGATTGTTAAATGTCTTTATGACATGCCTAAAATGAAGCAAGCTTCTTCGAGTTTCATATATATATATATATATATCAATATATGTGTGTGTATGGCTCCTTTTAAAAGATCGGATTATTAGAGGGATTCATTCACCTAATTAATACTGGAAAAAACTATACCACCATTGATGAGATCAAAGCTTCAAATTAAGCTGTGCAATGGAATTAACAATGGAAGACACAAACCATCTGATGAAAATATAAGTGAAAGGAAAAAGACAGAAATGTCGGAGAAAAGTTTCAGGTTTTTTAACAGAAAACTTGATGATAATTAATCATGATGAATATTACCTATGTATGTTCTAATTCCTGCAGAAGCAACAAAAAAACCTAGCAAACACACTTCTGGTGGTTTTGGCCTTGTTCTTGTTTCTTGCTTCACCAGTACTGATCTTATTACTATTGCTCATCGTCTTCATCGTCATGATCTTGTTCATCAGTGTGTTCTTCAACGACGACGACGACATCGATTTGCGAACCTTTTCACGATGAGATGAAGTGTTCTTTGAAGAAGAAGCTGCTTGGAATGGGAATATCATCCAGTGCCTCTCAATGACATGAGTCACAGACACCAGTTCATACGAATCATACAATGGACTCCCACAATCCCATATTGAATTTGCTGGTGCTGGTGATTTCTCTGCAACTTTCTCCTTCTTCTTCACTCTTGTTTCTTCAGATTTCATGTCACTGATTTGGTCCTCCTTCGCCGCTTCTTCTTCTTCTGGTCTTACCCTCGAATCTGCCATCTCTCTGGTTTTGAGTTTTATTGTGCAGCTGGTTGATTCATTTCCGAGAGCTTATAATATGCCGTGTTGTGTGTGAATGTCTCTCTTTGACCATGGAATTAAATTGCAGCAATTGAAGGTTAATGATGTAACTGAACGTCGTATTTTTTAAGTAATTTTTGGGTTTAATAGAGATTAGGGAAAATTAAAATAAAGGACCAAGAGAAAATAATATTTATTATAAATGACCATAAAAATTGTAATTACTTAGAAGGACCAAACATCATAATATAAATTTAAAATGACTAAATTGCCCCTAATCAATCCTCATGTATTGTCTCTTGTATTCAAAATTTAAAAAATAACTAAAATTAAAACCAAAACTACCTATCATGATATGATCATATCTTTTTTTTAATATATAATTTAATAAACAATTATTAAACTCATATTTTTCTTAATTTTTATTTTTCACTAATTTATATCATCAAGTTGTCTGATTTATATTGTCAACGTCCATGTCAATTAAGTTATTTTTATAAAAATATAAAATAAAATTATTTCATATTTTTTTAGATATAATAGGTTAATCAGAATTGTTTTTATTAATATTACATGAATTTTTTAACGCATATAAATTTCTTTTAAAACAAAAATAAGTCATACAAACTTTCTTGGTTTAACATATATGATGAATTATAAAAAAACATTGACTTTTATTAAATCTATATAATTCCATTTTTAATTAAAATTTTTATTTATTTTAAGAAATAGAATTTTAAAAAATTGAAGCATGCGTAATTTTTTTTCATAGATATATATTCAAATTGTGAAAATTGAGAAAACCATTGTTTAACTTAATGAAACTTAGAATTTTGTATTAGTTTTAAAAATAGAATGGGGAAGAGAATATAAGAGAGAATGTAGAAGATTTTATTAAGGGCAATTTAATACTTTTAATTTTATATTTTTATATTTGGTCCTTCTAAATAATTACATTTTTTTATAGTCCTTTTTCATAAATATCTTTTCTTCTATGTCCTTCATTCTAATTTTCCCTAAAGATTATTGCAATGGGTTGACAAGAAAAAAAAGTGACCATATGAATTGAATCACATGGCCCGCCATTCATGACTCAGCAGACCAAATTGCACTTATGGTTTTTAATTCCGACAGTTAATATGCAGTGTTCTTCAATATCTGAGAGACTGAGACTTTGACCTATCTAGAATTAACCGTTTTCCACCGTTACAATTAAAAGAATTGACACTATCATGTTCGTATATACAGTTTAATTGGAATTTGGTTTCATTCCATATAGTTTCAAATTGATGGTTTTTGGTTCCTATAGTTTCAATAAATTAATCCATGTTAGTGCTAATTTTTAGTTGAAGTCATTAGGTTTAGGACCAAAACTAAAACTTGTTAAAAGTATAAAGACAGAAAGAATTTTAGTTGTGGTTCTTATACTTTTTAATGAGTTTTAGTTGTCATAATTAGTGACATTAAAAGTCAAACCAAAACATTGTTAAATTATAGGGACTAAAATTATCACGATGTGAAATTATCTGAACCAAAGTTAAAATTTAATTAAACTATAAGAAGTAACAATGATAGTAACTCTAATTAAAATTATAAGTGTGTTTTGCGTGTGTATCGCATAACATACATAGATCAGTATGGTTGCTATATTGCTGCTAGCAGTTCATTATCCGGAAATTATATTTATATTTGTCCATCTAATAATAATATTCCAATTTTTGTGAACTCACTCACTTGGAGAGAAATGAATTTCCTACATCCGTTGGATGAAAGACACTAGGATTATTTTAATTAAACATTTCCAAATTTTAATATATATGTGAACAAGCACGTGCAAACACCTATTTTTATATAAAAAAATTAGGTGAGTTGGGTTTAAGAATTCACTAAGGTTGGTGAATTATGGGTGTGCATGGTAACACTCCCAGAATGACTTTTTTCCTAATTTCTGTGCCCCGGAATAAAAATGGATAGGAATTGTGTTTGATAAATCCGGTTTTTTTTCTTGCTCCCGGGATGAATCGGTTTATTTTTTTTTGCTGGGGAGTAAAAAAAAGAATCTAAAAATTTTGGCTTATCTATTTCATGGCAAAAAATCAGAATTTATTTTTCCCTCAATTGAAGCAGAAATTTACCCTCGTTCACCACCACCACCGCCGTTACCACCCCTAACACCACCGCTGCCGCCCCGCCACCGTCACCGCCCCACCACCGCCATCAACACCACTGCCACCGCCGCTGCCACCACCGCCCCCGCCGCCACCACCGCCCCTCGCCACCACTACCACCACCACCGCCACCCATAAATAATTTTTTGAATATAAAAATTACATAAATAATTTGTTTAGGAAATTTAAATTTAAGTTTATTTGTAAAGTATAATAATTATATTAATTATTAAAGAAAGGGACAAAATGGTAAAAATAACTCATTAATCATTCATCTTTCTCCTTTACTATTTTTTTAACTCCTAAACAAGAGGAGGAAAAATGTGTTACCAAACGTAATTCTAATTCTCGGAGTAAAAATAAAATGGGTTAACAAACATAATTCTGATTCTCAGAACTCTTCCAAAGTACAGAATCAGAAAAAACTGTTTCATCTCAGAAACAGTGCTGGGCAACAAAATGGTTGCCATGCACACCCTATATATCTTTAAATTCAAGTAATACTTATAGAAATATTTAGAGATTATAGATAATCCATCAACAAAATACCATATTGGTAGTAAGATTTGAACCCACAACATTGTGAGTTATTAGCTGAATCTTCACCAATGGACCAACCTTTATATGCATTATCTTTTTTTTTTTTTTGCTAGACATAGATATTTTCTTATCAGAAATAATTATATATGTTTGAGATACTACTAGAGAGTAAATATACACTTATCCAAGCAGAGATTTTTTTATTTTTATTTTTATTTTGATATAAGCAAGCAGAGGTTGAAACACCAATAAAGAAATTAGATTATGTGGTTTTAAGGCCCAAACGTGTTTTAACGCTTGAGCTCACACCAAACACGAGCTGCTGTTTGTTGGGCCAAGGATTTCAGATGCGACATTCTTAAGCTGGTCAAGTGTTCTTTCTTTGACCAATACTACTAGTAATGCAGTGGTATTAGGATTAATTTCCCCCTTTCGGTCCTGGGTTCGATCCCCCTTCCCCTATCGCCTTGTATAAAAAAAAGGTGTTCTTTCTTTGACCCCTCGTCTTTGAGTTCAACTAGCGTTGGGGTCGGTCTTCCTCACCTTAAGGAAGGGGGTTCGATCCCTGCGTTGGTCAAAGTGCTGGAAGAGGCATCCTAAGGGTCTAGGAAGTAGTGGTAACGCTGGTAGAGGTGGAGGCATGTGTACTCTCTGGCCAGTATCCCTTGTAGACTGGGCTCCAAGCGCCCTGCCCTTGGACTGTGGGTGAGCTCAACCCTTTTCCTAAAATTTTTTATATAAAAAAAAGTGTTCTTTCTTTGTAATTTCCCCTTCTTTCTAATTCTGTTTGTTTACTTTTTGGCTTTTTGAAGCCTTCTTTAATATAAAAAAAAGTTTTCTTTCTTTTTTAAAAAAATAAAATAAAATTGAGGGACATTTTGATAAAAGCACAATATTTCAAAATATCATAATAGTCTCTTGAGACCTATTTATCATTTTCATAGGTTAACATACTTTTTAGGATTTTCTAAGTTCAAATGATATTCATTTAAAATTTTCTCTTTTTAGACATGTAATACATAGTACATTAATATTATGTTTGATTTAAGGAGAGGGAACGGTGGGAGAAATTTTAAATATTTTAATTTCAAGAAAAATAAATAAGTGATGTCATAATATTTTAACAGAGAGAAGCTATATATATAAGAAAAGAGTAAGTAAATTTTTTTAAGATTTTCCAACCTCATTTTCCTATTTTTCTCAGTCGAACTGATCATTAAGGTTTCTCCCCCTTTCCTTCCTATTCCCCTCAAATCAAACATATCATAAAAACTAAAAAATGTCTTGATTATAGGTAAATGTTAATTTAATGTGAAATAGAATTGTATAAATTAAATAACTATAATTATAACAACATAAACCCATGGGAAAAAGACGAATAAATATCATTTGAATTTACAAAACCCCTAAAAGCCCGCCGAATTTGTAAAAAAACTAAGAGGTGACAAAGACTTTTGAGGGTTATACAAATTCAGGCAAAATGACGATAATACCCTTCCTTTCCTTTCCTCTGCCTTCCTCTCTCCTCTCTCTTTGAACCAGGCCGTTCCTCTCTAAGCCAACCCAGTCTCATCGTAACTGCCAACGAGGCACGTTCGCCACCGTCTACCTCCACCGTCAACGCCAACGCCGCACTGCCACCTCCTGGACGTCGCACCGGCAATGAAAAAGAAAAAGAAAAACTGAAATGAAATTTTTTTTTGATCGGTCGATTGGAAGAAAAAGAAATTGGAAGAAGAAACTAGCCGGAAGGAAGGAAGGAGAGACGTGAAGGAAGGAAGAAGATGGAAGAAGAGAAGGAGGCAAAAAAAAAAAAAAATCACATTACAATAAAAAGAGCTCACATTATTCTTCCATCTTCTTCCTTCCTTCCTCGAGAAATTAAAAAAGAGCTCACATTCAAACGTATACAGTCTAGCGCCATTATATAATGTAAATGATTCTAAAAGATATGATTTTTTTTTTAAAAAAAGTTTTAAGCTTAGGTTACACTAATTACAATAAAAAGGTAAGACATTATTTTCTTTATTTTTTCAGAGAACTGAATTTGAAAATTTCTTGATCAAATAGCAGTGCCATAAATAGTTTCTTATTTTTCTCCACTACAAAAAGAAAGGCAAGAAAGAAGAAGAGAAAGTATTGAACCTAAATACAAGAAGTTTAGTTGCACTAATGGCATTTTAATCTAAACTTTCCAATTGGCCAAAAAAATTACACTTTCCATATTAAAACGGCAGTTGAAATTTATGGAAAAACATGTTTTTGACTTTTGTTACAGCTTGCAAGCAAAGGTATCAATCTTCTGTTTAATTGCTGTTTAAAAATTGCTGTCAGTTTTTTTTTTTGGGACAAAAACAAGTCAAATGCAGACAAAATATTTAGCGTTTTGAAAAATACTCCCTCCCTCCCGCATGAAGAAGCTTAGATAACTAATTTGAAGATATTGAAAAATTAATTAAATTAGTTATATTTACAAGAAAAGTGAGTTGATTGCCTAAAGGTACCTATTTTGTTCTGTATGAAGAACACAGAGACTGGACTTGACTAGGTTATCAAGCCTAGAGCCTACGTACCCTCGAAGGGATCAAAGTCCACGTAGTTCGTAGCAAACCTGAAGGCACGTAGCCAGGGGAGTGGGGTGTGTGCTCTGTGTGGCAGAAAGTAACAAGAGCATAAGATAGAACGTGTGCACCTGTTTAGGGTTCCCTTCTATTTATAGAGGGGTTTGGTGTGCGTATCTCTGCCTTAATGAGCAATATCTTAGATTGAGCTGATTAGCTGCTGCCATGATTGTCGGAGAATCTCTATTAATAAGATCCTATATTTGTGGGATCTCGGATCCCTTCCTATTCTGGCGTGGATTCTATCCCTAGCGGGATTGGGCCGAGGTCCGGACCTGGGCCTGTTGGGCCGGTCCGTAATAGTTGCCTCCCAGCTTGGTTGTTCAGGCTTCTGGACGGCCGAGGTGATTATTGTCCCCGGTCCCTTGTATAGCCGAGGTCCTTTGCCTGGACCAGGTCGGCTCTTGGCTGCCGTGACCTCTGCCCGGCCTAGGGCAGTGGTCGGCTTATAATGACCTCGTTCTGCCTAGATCGCTGAGTCCATCTTGCCCGGGCGGTTACTCGCCCTTCTTGGGTTTCCAACGGCCTCGGTTTCTTGCCCTTTGCCTTTTGGGATTCTTCGGACGCCTTGGGATTTGCTCCTTGCGTGCCATTATTGCGTGCTGACAGCCGTCGAGCTTTCATTGGGTGCGTTCTGCAACCGCCTTGTCTTTTCGTCTTTCGAGGTGAGTGCGCATTTATTGCGCTGGCGTCGTGCTGCGCCAATCACGTCGCGTGTTTGCGGGAATAGACCGTCGTGCCCCTGCGTTGGCTTTTAAATAGCCCTCTTTCTGTCCATTTGCACTTTTTCCCGCTATTTCACTCTGTTGTCCAGAAACTTCTCTGATTTCGCTAGAGCTTGAGTGGGGATTCCTTTTTTCTTGAGGTTTTCGCCGTCTTCCAGCGTTCCGGTTTCTTCTACTTTACTTACACAGGTATTGCACTTGTTCCCTTGTGCATCCATTCGGTAATTTTCCGTATTTTTTCGTTTATACTAGGAATCGCTGTCTCTGTTTCTGTTCTTCTGGGTTTTTCTGGGTTTCCGTTAGCGTCACTGTACCCAAAGTTCTTCCCAAATCTTCCTCAAACACCGGTTCCTAATACCGTAGGTCTTTGATGATGGCGGGAGATAGAGACATTCCGCGACTGCAGGCGTCGTTGACGCCGGAGGAGGAAATGCTCCTCCGTGCGCGTCTTCCTCGTATGACTTACTGGGTTCTTGGGGGTGAGCCTCCTGCTACGAGGATCCTGGATCCTTTACGCCGGGGTGGCGCCGCGCGTCCGGGGCGAGCTGGGGCTCGCCCGTCTTCGGGAAGGGTTTTTATTCCCATTCCACGTCATCCCTCCCGGCCGCTTGTCCGGCCTCTTCCTTTTGAGTCGCCTGGTGGGACCTGGGTTGGCTCCTCTTCCAGTTTCGAGGCCCCGGTGGTGATGGCTCATCCTCTGAATTTTTACGAGGGTCTTTCTGCCATATGCCAGACGCCCGCCCCAAAGGGTTATGCCGGCCCCTGCTGGGACTGCCTGGCGGAAGCTTCCGTATTGATGGCGGGTGATAGAGATGCCGAGGCTTCGTCTATTCTGGGCTCCTGCCGGCATTGGTCTGCCCCGGCTATTCCTTCTCGTGCTTCCCTTCGTCCGAGTCCACGGCCTTTTTTGCCTTCTGTTATGCCTGTGCCAGGTACTTCTGCTTCTTTGCTAATACCGGCTTTGTTTATTTTCATATAGGCTTATTTATGGCTCCAAAGTCTGGATCGTTTAAAAAGCCGTCTGAGGCCGGTGGTTCGGACTCTTCCAGTCCATCCGAAGCCTTGGTTCGTCGGTACGGCTGGGTATCGCACGATGTGCTGGCTATGCCGTCGCTGATGTCTGAGGCGGATCTGGTCCGTTTGAAGTTGCCGGCCATGCCTGGGTGCGTGCTTAGGTGTCCGGGGCCGGAGGAGCCTGTCTGCGCGGTCCCGTCTGAGGGTCGGCCGGACTTCTTCTTCTTCTTCCGGGACTATTTGTCGCGGATCCAAGTTTCTTTCCCTTTCTCCCCCTTCCAAATGGAGGCGTTGCGGCATCTTCGCCTTGCCCCGTCCCAGCTCCATCCGAATGGGTGGGCTTATCTGGTAGCCTTCGAGAGGCTTTGTGGCCATTTCTCGCCCCCTTTAGATTGCTCGGCCAATCTTTTCTTTTACTATTTCGGGCCTTTCACACCCAGCCCGCCGAAGGGAGGCGATAAGCGGAGGGGGTTGGTATCCCTTCGCATTAATCCAGAACGCCAACTGATGACGCCCTTCTCGGATTCCTTCAAACGCTTTAAGGGATCGTTTTTTAAGGTTGAGGCCGTGCCAGGGGAGCTGCCCTGGTTTTTGGAAGGGGGCAGTCGTTTCCCTCTGTATTGGGAGGAGGGTCATTATAAGGCCAATGCCCTGTCCTTTCAAGTTCCGCGCACCAACCTCCTGCCGGAATCAGCTTCTGCAGTGGCCCGGATTGAGGCCTTGGTGGCCGAATACGGTGTGCAGCCGGCCGGCTTCTACATATCCGCCGAGCCGCTGCCTTCTTCCTGTAGGATTTTTAGCAGCCGTATCTGTTTTTTGCTTCAGTATTGGTCTTTTGAATTGGTAAATTCTGACCTACTCTGTTTGTCTTTGTTTGCAGCCAGGGCCATGGATGACCTGCCGTTATATGCTCGCCTGTCGAGAGCGGCCGCCGCGTCTTCGAGTCGCCAGAGGAAACGGGCGGCTTCTTCTGCTGCCGGTGCTCCCACTGCTCCGGCTTCAAAGAAGGCTAAGGGTCCTGCTGCTGACAGCCCTTCTTCCGTCTCGACACCATAGGCCGTTCCTGTGGTGGAGACTCCGGCTCTGGAGGGCCCGGAGGTTGCTGCTGTTGGTCCAAACCCGGCGCCTGAGTCCCAGGCTTTTGAGGGGCGAGAGGCCTCGATTTCCGATGAGGAGGTTGAGGCTGAGTTTTTCATTGATGAGCCTTTTGCCTCCCTGCCGGATCTGCCTTCCTCGTCTTCGCTTCCGCCTCCACCACTCCCGAGGTCTGTTCTCCCTCGTGGCCGTCTATGGCGCGATGGAGTAGTCCCTGAGGTTTCTACCGCTTTCCTGCCTCCCCGCCACTTCACCGGATGCACCGCACTGACTCGGCCGGCCCTGGATGAGCTGCACAGGAACCAAGTGGAGCTTTGTCGGGCGGTGGGATACAACCAAGCCTTGATTCTGGTCCGGGAGCAATATGCTCGTTCCCATGCTGACGTCCAGAGGCTGCGGGCGCAGGTCGAGGAGTTGGCCAAGGGTTTGGCGGCGGCGGAGGCCAAGGCCGCATCTGCTGGCGACCTGAAGGAGGAACTGGAGGTGGCTGAGGCCAAGGCTAGGTCGGCAGGGGAGGAGCTGGCTAGAGGCTGGGCGGAGTGGGATGCGGCCCTGGCAGAGCTTGATGGAGTTCGGGCGGAGCTGGCTTCTGCGTGGATGGAGCGGGACGCCGCGAAGGCTGCGGCGGTGAAGGCGGATCGGGAGCTACAGCTGTCCCAGGAGCATGCCGACTCGGTTGCCGAGGAGTGCACCGGGCTCTGAAGGAGAGTTCCGAGAGCCTGGCTGCGGCCAAGGCCTTGGAGGAGCGGCTGGCTACGTTGGCCAGGGAGGAAGAGGCGGTTGAGGCAGCCCTTGCTGCTGAAAAGGTGACCTCCCGAGAGCTTACAGATGCCCTGGTGCAGACTGCCGAGGCCTGTTTCAAACAAGCCTTGCTCTAGATCCGGCACTTCAATCCCGGGGTTGAGCTTCAGGTGGAAGGGTACGATCATCGTGCCTTTGTTAAGGATGATGGATCCTTCCTTCCATACGAACCCCAAGCCGCCGAAGACCCTGTTGAGGGAGCCGTGGAGGGTGCTGCCGTTGCCGGGGGTGAGGAGGAAGCTAATGCTGGGCCTGGCTCCCCGCCCTAGCTTTTATCTTTATTGTTTGGGGTGTAGGAGCCCTTGTAATTTGTTGCTTTCTTTTGGCCTTGGTGCCATTTGTACAGACTTTTATGACAATTACAACATTATTCTTGCCTTGTGCTACAGTCCGTCTTTATTTTGATTATTACCGTCCTTTTCGTCTAGATTCGACAATGAACGATTTAAATTCTTAACATCCTTCCTTTGCGCGGCCGAGCTCGTTTAGCTACCTGGGCCGAAGGTGGCTTATTTTTCTGCCATCGTCCTATTGCCTCGGTTTGTGCCTTCGTTTGCTATGTGCGTATAGGTCGCGTGGGCCGCTTAGGTGACTTAGGCAATGGGTGATTTAACTGCTCTTTTGACTAAGTTAATTCGTTTGTCGGCCGCATGTGTGCAGGCCGTTGGTACTCTACCACATTTAGTGTGTGGGAGGTTAGGGCAAGGTTGTCTTGTTTCAGCCTCGTCAGGCATAACTAACCATGCTGCCTCGGCCCGGCTTTCAAGTAGCCGAGCTCCAACTTTCCTTTAGTTGGATCAAATTGTACCGGCGTAAGGGCGGGGCTACCACGTGTCTAACCGGGGCTTCGTCTGCCTGGAGTTGGACATTTTGACCTGATCAGGGTCGGTATGGCAGGCCGCTTGCTTAGCCGGGCGAGCGTTGACGCGTCAATTTCGCGAAGGGCCGTGTTCGATTCCTTCGCCGAGCTCTAACCAATGCCTGTCGGGGTACGACGGCCGGTTTTTGTACATCTAGATGTTTTTGGTTCTGGCCGGGTCTACGACCTCGGGGCCTTCTACCGGTGTCAGGCTTTAATAGCCGCGGCTTTCGGTTCCTTGGCCTCGGCCTTATGGCTTTTGGCCGGGCTTAACGGCTCCGGCTTCATACTTAAGCTTTGTGCACATTCGTAAATATCCTCAGTGGGATCCTTTATTGATGGAAAGAAATAGCCCTACGGGGCTTTACAAAGCATCGTAATTAGAAATGACATAACTTGGACTTTAAACGAAAAGAAAACATAGGCAGGAAAAGGGAATATTGCTAAGTAAACAAACACTGCCGAGGAAGGATCTAGCTGTAGTAGATCTTCAGCTTGTCGGCATTCCACGTCCTTTTGATTGGCTTTCTTGCCAAAGTCTCGAGGGTATATGCTCCTCCGTCGAGCTTTTCCTTAATCCGGTAGGGCCCCTCCCAGTTTGCCGCCAGCTTCCCGTCCTTGTCATTCTTGTTGCCTATGTCGGCCCGTCGGAGTACTAGGTTGCCTCGGTTGAAAGACCGGGGTCGGACCTTTCTGTTGTACTTAGCCGCGAGTAGCTGTTTGGCGGCTAGTTCCCGGCAGTGCGCCGTAACCCGGATTTCATCAATGAGGTCCAAGTCAGTCTTCAGGGCGTCGTCATTCGATTCCTGCCCCTCTTGTCTGGCTCTCACCTTTCTCCAGGATGGCTGTCCGATTTCAACCGGGATCATCGCCTCGCATCCATAGGTTAGCCTGTATGGGGTTTCTTGGGTCGAAGACAGTACGCTCGTGCGGTATCCCCAGAGGACGCTGTGAAGCTGCTTGGTCCAGCTGGTCTCGGCTTGCAACATGCGCCTCTTTAGTCCGTCCAGGACGATTTTGTTGGCGGCTCCGCCTGGCCATTGGTCTGGGGGTGTTCTACGGACGAGAAGTGCTGCTTAATGTCCAGGCTGGACATTAGTGCTTGGAACTGATGGTCCATGAATTGGGTCCCATTGTCCGTGACAACCTCAGCAGGTATCCCGAAACGAGAGACGATGTTGTGCCTGAAGAACTTCATCACTCTGGCCGAGGTTATTGTGGCGAGTGGCTCTGCTTCGATCCACTTAGTGAAGTAGTCAACTGCGACGATGAGCCATCTACATTGCCCTTGTGCTGGCCTGAATGGTTCGAGGATGTCCATGCCCCATTTGTAGAAGGGCCAGCGGGCCGGCATTCCTTTCAGTTCTGAGGGTGGTGGCCATATGATCCTGGCATGCTTCTGGCAACTGTCGCATGTCTTGGCCTTCTCCATGGCGTCCTGGCTCAGGGTGGGCCAGTAGTAGCCGGCACGTAGCGCTTTCCGGGCGAGTGTCTTGCCCCCCATGTGGTGGCCGTTAGCGCCTTCGTGTAGCTCGGCCAGCACATATTTAGCTTCGGAGTCTCCGAGGCATCGCATCATTGGACAATGGAGTCCCTTCCTGTATAGTTGGTCGTCCACCATGGCGTAGAGGGCGGCTTCCCAGATCAGCTTCTTGGCTTCGGTCGGGTCTATCGGGATGATTCCCCTCTCGAGGTAGTCTTCGATTAGCTTCCTCCAATCAGCCCCGGCCGAGATGGCCATGATACAACTCGGCTCGGTCAGATTCTGCTGGATCACGGTCCTATGGTTATCCGGCCCCTTCGTACTGGCGAGCTTGGAGAGGATGTCAGCCCGAGCGTTCTCTTCTCTGGGTATATGAGAAACTGTGACCTCTTCGAATTCGGCCATGAGTTCTTTGGCTTTGTTCAGGTACTTGGCCATTAGTGGGCCTTTTGCCTGATAGGTGCCGTCTACCTGAGCCGCGACAAGCTGTGAGTCGGTTAAAACCTTTACTCGCTGGGCGCCATTATCCTTGGCCTGAAGAAGTCCGGCCAAAAGGGCCTCGTACTCGGCCTGGTTATTGGAGGTCTGGAACTTCAACTGCAGAGAATGTTCGGTGGCTACCCCCTGTGGGCTTTCTACGATGACTCCCGCGTCGCTACCCTTCGCGTTGGATGAGCCATCAACATAGACCTTCCAAATCCCATCGTCTGTAATGGCCGGTGTGAGTTCTCGGATGAAGTCCGCAAGCGCTTGGGACTTGATTGCCTGGCGGGCTTCGAACGTGATATTGAACTCGAAGAGTTCTATGGCCCAGTTGGTCATTCTCCCGGCTAGGTCGGGTTTGTGGAGAACCTGTCTGATCGGCTGGCTGGTGCGGACCACAATCCGGTGTCCCTGGAAGTAGGGCCGGAGTCGGCGTGCCGCGGTAAGGAGGGAGAAAGCCACTTTTTCCAGTTTCTGATACCGTAGTTCAGAGCTCTGTAGTGCCTTGCTGACGAAGTATATCGGCTTTTGCCCGGTCTCGGACTCCTTTACTAGGGCGGCACTCACGGCTTCGTTGCCGACTGAGAGGTAGAGGAATAAGGTCTCTCCGAGGTCCGGCTTTGTGAGTACCGGCGGGGTTGCCAAACATTGCTTAATGTCTGAGAAGGCGGCATCGCAGTCCGGGTTCTAGCCGCCTCGGGTCTCCTTCTTGAGCAACTTGAAGAGAGGTAGGGCTTTTTCGGCCGATCTTGGTAGAAACCGCGTCAAGGCGGCTAGTCGGCCTGTTAGCTGCTGTACCTCCTTCTTTGTTCTCGGGCGCTGCATGTCGAGCACGGCCTTACACTTGTCCGGGTTGGCTTCGATTCCTCGGTTTGTCAGCATGAAGCCTAGGAATTTCCCAGCCGGGACTCCGAAGGCACATTTGGCCGGGTTCAACCTGATTCGATGTCTTCTTAACTTTTCAAACGTCTGTTCTAGGTCCCGGATGTGGTCTTCTGGGAGTTTCGACTTGACGATCATGTCGTCAATGTAGACCTCTATGTTGCGCCCGATCTGATCTTCAAAAACCCGGTTCATCATCCTCTGGTATGTTGCCCCGGCATTCTTGAGTCCGAAGGGCATGACATTGTAGCAGTAATTCGCCTTATCAGTCATAAAGGCGGTCTTCTCCTGGTCGTCCGGATGCATGGCGATCTGGTTATAACCGGAGTAGGCATCCATGAAGGAGAGAAGGTGGTATCCAGCCGAGTTGTCCACCAGTTTATCAATGTTTGGCATCGGGTACGAGTCTTTGGGGCAGGCCTTGTTGAGGCTGGTGTAGTCAACACATACTCTCCATTTGCCGCTGGGTTTGAGGACCATGACTACATTGGAGAGCCAGGTGGTGTACTGCACCTCCCTGATGAAACCGGCCGCAAGGAGCTCTTCTATGTGACCTTCCAAGGCCTTCTGCCTGTTGTCCGCAATGTTCCTCTTCTTCTATGCCACTGGTCTCGATCCCGGCCATATGCCGAGTTTGTGACAGCAGAAGTGGGGGTCGATGCCCGGTACTTCGGCCGAGGTCCATGCGAAGACGTCTTGGTTCCGCCTTAGGAATCGGATGATGAGAGCTTTCAGGCCGTCCTCCATATCCCGGCCTATTTTGGCGGTCCTGGACGGGTCTTCGCCTAGCGCAATTTCTTCCAATTCTCCCTCCGGCTCGGGCCTCGGATTGTCAAGCTCTCGGAGGTCGAGCTCCACCATGTTGACTTGCCGCCGCGGGAGCTCGCCAGAGCCGGCTTCAGCTACTTGCTCGTGGGATCCGAGTCGGGGTGGGGACGAGGGTCCTCCTTCCTCGACGCGGAGAGCTTCGAAGTAGCACTGCCTTGACTCTTTCTGGTCCCCGGATACCACGACTATCTGGTTCTTACTATTGATCATCTTCAGCTTCTGATGCTTCGTGGATACTAGTATATCCCAGTTGTGAATCGTGGGTCGGCCCAGAATGATGTTGTACGGGGACCAGAAGTCGGCGACTACGAATCGTACCCGTTCCGATTTGAAGGCTTCGTTGGTGCCAAGAGTTAACCGGAGGTCGATGTAGCATTTTGGGAAGGACTGCTCCCCATTGAAGGAGACCAGGGTGGTCTTGGACGGCTTGAGGTCCTCTTTGTCGAGGTGCATCCTCTTGTAGGCGTCCCAACTTATAATGTCGGCCGAACTCCCTGCATCCACAAAGATCCTCTTAACTCGACAATTTATTAGGGTTCCAGTAATTACCAGTCCATCCAGGTGTCCGGGTATGACGTCTTCCAGCTCTTCGTCAGTGAAGGTCAGGGTGGGCGGCCGAGGTCTCCTTGAGTCTTCCTTAAACTTAGGGGGTTCTCGGACGGTCAGTACCTTGCGGAGATATTTCTTCTGCTGGCTTACGGTGTCTCCTCCTCCACCGAATCCTCCGCTGACAACGTTGTACTGGAAATCGACGTCGGGAAATTCGTCGTCCGAGGCGGCCTTCTGCTTTTTTCCCGAGGTTCGGGATTCCTTGGGCGGACTTCTGGAGCGGGCGCGGTCGTTGCGTTTCCCGTTCGTCCTTCCCTGAGTCTTGATCACGTACTGACGCAGTTTCCCATCCCTTACAAACTTCTCGATTGCGTCGCGGAGGTCATAGCACTCGTCGGTCGTGTGGCCGTTGCAGTCGTGGAACTTGCAGAACTTGGAACGGTCCGTGTTGGAGCGTCCTCTGATCGGCTTTGGCCTGTCCACCCGCTTCATCTCGGTCTGGGCTACCTCCTTCCATACCTGGGAGTGTACGTGGACATCCTCTGGCAATGATCGTACTTGCATGGCCACGTCGCGGAACCGATCCAGATACTTCTGCAAGGCCTCACCTTTCTTCTGACGCACTTTGCTCAAGGTGAACGTAGTTTTTGGCTGCTTTTTGCTGGTGGCGAAGTGCAGCTCGAATTTTCGTCCGAGGTCTTCATAGTCTCGGATAGAGTCGTCCGGAAGAGACGTCAACCACCTATGCGCCGGCCCGTCCAGAGTAGCCGCAAAAAGGCGCTGGATGACCGGGCCGCTGATCTGTCGGACCCACATGAGCTTCTTGAAGGTAACCAAGTGGTTCCGGGGGTCTTGGCTCCCATCGTACTTCGGCAGGCTGCTTAAATCAAAGCGTTTTGAGAAACGGGCTGTTGCCGCCTCCCTCGAGAACGGGGATCTTCCCGTCTCTGATAAGTACGTCACACGATATTCCCGAGGTGATCCGTGGCGAGGCCGGGAAGTTCTTTCCTCGGCATGGGTTTCTTCTCGATCTCGGTGTTCCCTTTCACGCCGATTGGTGCGGTTAGGACCGACACCGTGGTTTTCTCTGTCTCCCGGGGACCGTGGTCTGCCGTGGTCGGCAATCGGGCGCCGCCTCGGTTCGCGATTGTCGCGGCGTGGGTTCCTCGGCTCAGAGTTGCTCGAGGAGCTGCTGTCGCCTGCCGAGGCTCTCCTTGTACGACCGAGACCCCTGTGGTGGCCTCTCACGCGGCGGTCACTCTCGAGCGCTTCTTGGATCATCTTTCCGATAGCTTCGAAGTTAGCCCGCCTCTGCAGGTCATCATGTTTTTCCTTGTTTTCCAGGCGCCACATGAACGATTCCTGAGTCCTCCGCATCATGCGGACGTCGGCATCAACTGCCCGGACATCACGCGTTGGAGACGGCGCGAGTGCTTCTTCTGGTCGCCGGTCTTCGTACCGCGGCTGCTCCTCATGGAGCGGCTGTTCCCTGTCAGGGGAGGAAGTCACCATATCTGTAACATGTCCTTCTGGGGTGTTTCCTCTCCAAGGTGGTGCCGGCGGCTGGCCTGGCGGCGGGCGGCTGGCTTGTGGGTCTCCTCCCACCGGTTGGGGATTTCTGCTGTGGCTTCTAGTGCTCACCATTAGTAGTCACGGGGATTGAAGTTTACAGTCCCCACGGTCGGCGCCAATGTTCTGTATGAAGAACACAGAGACTGGACTTGACTAGGTTGTCAAGCCTAGAGCCTACGTACCCTCGAAGGGATCAAAGTCCACGTAGTTCGTAGCAAACCTGAAGGCACGTAGCCAGGGGAGTGGGGTGTGTGCTCTGTGTGGCAGAAAGTAACAAGAGCATAAGATAGAACGTGTGCACCTGTTTAGGGTTCCCTTCTATTTATAGAGGGGTTTGGTGCGCGTATCTCTGCCTTAATGAGCAATATCTTAGATTGAGCTGATTGGCTGCTGCCATGATTGTCGGAGAATCTCTATTAATAAGATCCTATATTTGTGGGATCTCGGATCCCTTCCTATTCTGGCGTGGATTCTATTCCTAGCGGGATTGGGCCGAGGTCTGGACCTAGGCCTGTTGGGCCGGTCCGTAACATATTTAAATCATTTAAATTGAAAATTGCTCCCTCAATAAAAATACCTTTAACATGTATATATAATTACTAGGGATAGCTAAAGCAAATAATAAAAAAAGAAAATTATTAAAAACTGGACGGAATAATTTGCCAAAGAAAAAGACAGAAAAAGACGTCCGGGGCCAAAGAGACCATTGACGACCACCAAGACTTGATAAACCTCTTTTTTATATTAATCCTTAGTCCTGAGATCTGGTCTCAGCCCCTCGGTCGGTCAATGCACAATACTTTAAATCATATATACCATTTTAAAAAATTAACACCAACATCGTTTTTTTTGGCCAAAAATATCAAAATCAATAGCTATATCACGTAAAATTTATTATGTGTCCTAATTATTTAATAAATATTTTCGAAGTTAATATATCAAATCGATCCATATAAATCCATATTAAAATAGCATCCACAAATTGTAAGCAATATTGTTCATTTTGTTATTAGATCCGATATATCATGTGTATCTCATTTAATCATTATAAAAAATTAGACAAATGCATACAATTCATAAATTATACTACCTCCTGTCCTTATAATATTAAGGACTGGATTTGAACTATAAAGTGAATCATCTTAATTACAATGTGATCTTATATTAAAGATTATATCTAAATTAGATAGTAAATATTATATTAAGGACTAGTCGGCGAGAATTTAATAACTAGTTAGATGACAGACTGACAAGATCAGGTCAACGGTCCCTGTGGTTTGTCCTGAACAATTATGGCTGCAGCTATCATTTATTCGATCTGAGTTTTCATTGATTAGACTTCTCATACATTTGATCCATTTTACTTGGTGATTGTTAAATGTCTTTAGTGACATGCCTAAAATGAAAGCAAGCTTCTTCGAGTTTCATATATATATATATATATATAGCTCATTTAAAAGATCGGATTATTAATTAGAGGCATTCATTCAACTGAATTAATACTGGAAAAAACTATACCACCGTAACAATGGAAGATACACATATTCGCCAATCTGACGAAAATATAAGTGAAACGAAAAAGAAGCAATATCGGAGAAAAGTTTCAGGTTTTTTAACAGAAAACTTGATGATAATTAATCATGATAAATATGACCCAAGTATATATGCTCTAATTCCTGCAGAAGCAACAAAAAAACCTAGCAAACACACTTGTGGTGGTTTTGGCGTTGTTCTTGTTTCTTGCTTCACCAGTACCGATCTTATTATTATTGCTCGTCGTCATGATTTTGTTCATCACTGTGTTCTTCAACGACGACGATGACATCGATTTGCGAACCGTTTCATGATGAGATGAAGAGTTCTTTGAAGAAGAAGCTGCTTGGAATGGGAATATCATCCAGTGCCTCTCAATGACATGAGTCACAGACACCAGTTCATACGAATCATACAAGGGACTCCCACAATCCCATATTGACTTTGTTGGTGCTGATGATTTCTCTGCAACTTTCTCCTTCTTCTTCACTCTTGTTTCTTCAGATTTTATGTCACTGATTTGGTCCTCCTTTGCCGCTTCTTCTTCTTCTTCTTCTGGTCTTACCCTCGAATCTGCCATCTCTCTGGTTTTGGGTTTTATTGTGCAGCCGCTTGGTTCATTTCTGAGAGCTTATAATATGCAACATATATATATATATATATATATGCAAGAGGGCATGTGTTGTATTTTTTAAATAATTTTTGGGTTTAATAGAGATTATTGCAATGGGTTGACAAGAAGAAAGTGACAATATGAATTCAATCACAGGGCCCGCCATTCATGACTCAGCAGACCAAATTGCAATTATGGTTTTTAATTCCAACAGTTAATTGTAGAATTAACCCGTTTTCCACCGTTATAATTAAAAGAATTGACACTATTGTTCCTATATACAGTTTAATCGGAATTTGGTTTCATTCCATGTAGTTTCAAATGGTGGTTTTTGGGTCCTATACTTTCAATAACTTAGTCTGCGTTAACAACGCTAACTTTTAGTTAAAATCGTTAAATGTAGGATCAGTACTAAAACTCGTTAAAAGTATAAAGATGTGAAGAATTTTGATTTTTGTTCTTATATTTTTTAACGAGTTTTGATTTTAGTCCTTACGTTAATTAGCAACATTAAAAATAAACCAAAACATTGTAGAACTATAGGCACTAAAAATTATCATGATGCAAAAATATAGGAACCAAAATTAAAATTTAATTAAACTATCAAGAGCAATAATGATAGTAACCCTAATTAAAATTATAAGTGTGTTTTGCGTGTGTATAGCATACATCAATATGATTGCTATGTTCTGCTAGCAGTTAATTATCTGGAAGTTATATTTATATTTGTCCATCTAATAATAATATTCTAATTTTTGTGAACTCACTCACTTGGAGAGAAATGAATTTCCTACATCCGTTGGATGAAAGACACTAGGATTATTTTAATTAAAGACTTCCAAATTTTAGTATATATGTGAACAAGCACATGCAAACACCTATTTTTATATCAAAAACAATTAGGTGAGTTGGGTTTAAGAATTCACTAAGCTAGGTTGGTGCATATCTTTAAATTCAAGTAACACTTATAGAAATATTTAAAGATATAGATTATCCACCAACGAAACAGTACATTGGTAGTGAGATTAGAACCCACAACGTTGTGAGTTATCAGTCGAATCTTCACCAGTGGACCAACCTTTATATGTACCATTGTCTTTTTTGTTGTTGCTAGACATAGATATTTTCTTATCAGAAGCAATTCTGTTTGAGGCACTATTTGATACTAAATATAAACACTTCCCTAATATAGATTCAAACATCAATAAGGAAATTAGATTACTTGGTTTTAAGGCCCAAACATGTTCAAAGGCTTGATCGCTTGAGCTCACACCAAACACGAGCTGTTGTTTGTTGGGCCAAGGATTTCAGATACAACATTCTTAAGTGATCAAATTAAACACACGAATTAGCTAATGAGGATTGACACAGTTAGCTAAGGCGTCGGCTTTCTCCCCAAAAAGGAGGGGGTTCGATACCTGCTGGTTGATGTAATGGTCTCGTTGGTGGAAAATTTGTAAATATCTTTGTAAGCGCTCTTTAAGTTTGGAGGCATGCTTTGGCTTTGATGATGTCAATCATGAGGACTAGCACAGTTAGCACTTAGTTGAGTTTTTTAAGAATTTAGTCAGGGTTTGATCATTGGCTGTGTGTATTGTCCCTTTGGAAAGTGTATGGTACAAAGGAATTAGTTACTATCAATAGTGGATATCCTGGGCCAACCAAAAAAAAAAAAAGCATTGGGCTTTTTTATTTAGGGTTAAGGTGTAGATTTATCAACCAACTATTATCCGAGGAGCGTTTGGCACAAATAACAATTGAGAGAACCAAAATTGCCAATTAACAATTTAAAAATGAAAAAAAAGGCCAAATAACCATTTAAAAAAAACAACCACCACAATTAACTATTAAAATATGAGGCACTGGCGTAGGACGGTGGTGGAGACACTGGAGAAAAAAGCGGTTAAGCCTTATTGTTAGATAAGGCAAACACCAACAAAGATGGGACCCATGGGAGTAGGTATTATGACAGTGGCAGTTGCTACTTGTGGCATCAGAGGGATGGAACCAGGGTGCAAGGTACGTGCCGGTCGAAAGCTATGGACTACTAGATGAGTTCAAGAGGGTGAGTGGAATACCCAGCAACAATGGAAGCTTTGGAGATGCGACGTCGCGACACTGTGACAGTTAATGGAAGACGGAGACACTAAGACAATGACGGGGTAATAATTCGTTGGCGAATCTGCACCAAATTTTATTTTTGTTTTTGTTTTTTTTTTAACTTTTTAATTGTTGATTGACAATTTTGGTCCTCTCAATTGTTATTTGTGCCAAACGCTCTTCAAATAATAGTTGGTTGGTAAATCTGTATCTTAACCGTTTTATGTATGAAACAAATAAAGGACGGTCTAGTGCACAATATAATGCTGAAATGCTCCCTCAAAGTGAATCTGGGAGGGTTGGGTATACGCGGCTTTATCTTGTAAGCAGAAAGGCTTATATATGAAACATATAACAGGACGAATACATAGCTAGGTGGTTTATCAAATTTTATTTTGGTCGTGTTTCAACGATTGATATTGTGAAAAACGTAGCTAGGTAGCGCAAAGGCTATGAAACATGATCGGACAAATATGTAACCAGGTGGTTTATCAAATTTTATTTTAGTTGTGTTTCTACGATTAATATTGTGAAAAACGTAGCTAGCTAGCTTTGCCAGAGGCAGTACATATTTGAGCACCCATCCTGCCTATTATAGGCAGCTGGTCACTGGAGTGCAATCGGCGGCGGAGCTTCGGTGCCGGTGAGGATTCTTTAAAAAAAAGAGAGAGAGTATTTTGGTGAAAACACAACATTTTAAAATATTATAATAGTCCCTTGAGATTTATTTATCATTTTATCTGTTAACAGATCTTTTTAGATCGAGTTTTCTGATTTCAAATGGTATTTTTAAAAAATTTTATTTTTAAAATTAAAAGATTAAACTAAATTTTATACCCCATGTAATACACGGTACATTAATATTCTGTTGGATTTGAGGATAGGGGCGGGTGGGAGAAATTTTAACAAGTTTAATTTTTTTAAAAAAAACAATAAATAAGTGATCTTATAATATTTTAGCAGAGAGAAACTATATACTCCCTCCGGTCCTAATTATAGGAGCTATTTACCCGAATTTGAAGAGATTAAGGAGGGAAGTTAAATTAGTTAATTATAATTATTTTCCAAAAATACCCCTCCTGAAAATTAAAAATTACATAATATCGACTTCCCAGTAATAAATTAAAGAAATGGAAACGGGAGATACTGCTTTCGCAAAATCTTATTATATGAAAAAGATATTCCCAGTAAACACGGCACGTGTGTTGTTTAGAAACTTTAATTAACCCCCTATATATCGACTTAAATTATACTATATATATATATATATATATTGTGTTAAAAAAAAGTATACAGTACTATAATATCACAGAGTTATATATATGTTGGATCATTGATATTTTTTAAATTAATAATGGTCTGACAAACGAGGCGAAGGATGGAAACGGGAGATACTACTGGGGATTTATGTTTGCACGTAAAAAAAAAAAAAAAATTCTAAAAAGTTAAAAATTAAAATTAACTTCGATATAAAAAAAATAAAAAGCCCACAAATTAACCCATCTCAAGTTTTATTGAAGTATACAATGACAAATGTAATTATATAATACTTTTTATTAATAAATTATTATTGTCTTTAATTATTATTGAGAAAGTATAAATAGGGGTATTATAGGAAAAAGTTGACAAAAGTTAAAACTTGCTCTTATAATTAGGACCAAAACTAACTTCAAAAAGTGTTCCTATAATTAGGACCAGAGGGAGTACAAGAAAAGAGTAAGTAAATTTTTTCTAAAATTTTCCAACCTCATTTTCCCATTTTTCTCAGTCGAACTGATCAGTAAGATTTCTCCCCCATTCCTTTCTATTCCACCCAAATCAAACATATCATAAAAACTCAAAAATGTTTTGATAAGAGGTAAGTGTTAATTTAATGTAAAATAGAATTGTATAAATTAAATAGCTATAATAATAACATCATAAAACTATATTTTTTTATTCCTCATGTGATGGACGGGATATTTTTAGTAATTAAAAATAGAAATAAATTTTGTTTTTTAAATTAATTTGCTTAAGCATATGATTCATTTTGAGATTTGAAGTCCAAAAGGTTTTCGCTTCTTCCCATAAATAGACTTCCAGTGATTCAAACACTAGTTCTCTTTTTTATAGGATGAGGTCAAGTAGTATCCAACTATTTTATTTTAAAATTTGTTATCCAATTATTATCACGCATATAAAATTATAAATGATATTTTATTTCATAACCTTTCAGGTGGTGCAGTTAAAAATATGGATGACAACTTTCACATTTGCGATTAATTAGCTTATGGGTGATGAGATACATGCCTTAATTTAATTTGCTGGATGTCAACGAGGGCATTATATCACACTCAGTCACATGGATATGGATACGTACAGTTTTGCATATATATTTTTACACACACACACATGATCATATTTGAACAAGTATGGCTCTGAGTATATCCTTTAATCAACATATAATGATGATGCACTTTAATATATGCGCAAGCTAGCATAAATAATTGTCCCTTCCTGCTTTAAAACCTCCTGAATAGTTGACCATCCTTTCTAAATAAAACTGTACCCACGTTGTTTGAATAACACTCCTCACTATCAATCACATTATATAGTAATTTTGGTTCTTAATATAAGATTTACTAGCTAGTTAACTGATTTGGGTAGATTAAAAATTAATTAAGTTAATTACTTGTATTTTCCTAAACTACCATTTTGTAAATTACAATTATTTTTGGATGAAGAACCCCTTAATATGTATAATCAATAGAGATATTTTGAGGAAAGAATAATAAATTTGGAAGACAATAAAATGGACTAAGATCTTGTATTTAGAACTGAATTCAACCTAAACTCAGGGGTAGTATGTGCGTGCGTGCGTCTTTTCTCAATAAATTCCAATATTGTTTTAATTTTTCGATCTCTTGCATGCACATATATATATATATACACACACATATATATGGTCGTTGCAGGATTCCCGTCAATCACGCGTGAATCAACAACACTTGGAGGTCAACACACACACACACACATAAATGTATGTTGGTAAATGGTCTTCATACATGCATGGAAAAACATCGTTTGCGATAAGCTGAGGCGTGCGGATAACATTTGCAACTGTAGGATTGATCACTTGATCATGAAGATATGAAATTTATTTTCTCCATTATACAACGCATTTATTGAATACAAACAAAAATAAACATTTTTCTTGGTGGATAAGCCATGTAGTCTTGCGGAGGCTAAGTAAGCTGGTTCTCTACCTTACGTCTTGTGTTCCACTCTCTTCAGCAACAATTTGGAAAAGCCGGCAATCAAGTGTACTAATGTGACATGTGAGATGTTGGGTTTGATATTTATAGTTCAGCATTTTCCTTAATACGTAAGAAATATAATAGAACATAAAACTCCACATTATCAGTAAGCAGTACTGAGATAGCTCCTCACAACATTCTCACTCAAGATCTGCAACACTTCATTGTGCGTAGGACCAATACACCTTGGTGTCTTGTACTGTCTTGTACTGAAAAGCAGTAGCTCCTAATCCTACGATGTGGTCTTGAATCTTTTGGAATGTTCCTCTCCTGATAACCGTTGGTTTTGCGAGAGAGAGTAGTGTAGCCTGCATCCACGAAAGACCTGTCTAGACAGTTGCAGCATTCACTGAGTAGTTCTTCACCTGCTTCCCCACTCATCTCCTAGAAGATCACATAGTGACCTGGCTCACTTGAAACATCAGCATGGCTTGTGTAGTCAGCTCTGTGTTCTTATGTCAAGGTCAATCGTAAGTATAAGGTTACTCCGACGAACAACCTTGATCGAGGCATCGAGCTCTGGGGTTGAGTTATGGAAACCCATGACCTTCACCACATCTGCAATCCTATACCGATACAAACCTGCAAATTGTATCACAAGTCTAAGATTAATGAACAAGATGCACAGATACTCAATCAAGCTCAAATGAACAAGGTGAAGGTGGCTGCTGGATTGGTGGTGACAATCTCATACTCTTCACCAACCTTCACCTCAGTCAGGCCTACTGGTTGAGGATCAACGTAACACAGCTCAAGCCATACTTGTTCAAAGGTTCTATATGCTTGGACAATGTTATGTGCAGATGCAGAAGAAACAAGCTGAATTTCCTCACAGAAAATTAATCCAAGCAATAGATGGCAATACATAGACTGATGATAATGAGGACCAAAAATTACTTCAAACGGGCTGCAATTTTCATTTCTTCCCATCGCACTTCTGCTCTTTGCATTTAGGGTCGCATTTGTTGACAAGGTTGCCGCCGTGAGACCCCCTTTGATTTTGAACTGCATGCTGATATACGTAAAGCTCAAGGCTTTCCCATTTCTAATAGGAAACTCACTGCAATATAGGATTGCGTTGTTACAAGTTCCTTAACAAATGAAGCCCAAAAAGGGAAAATAAACTTAGAATAATTGTTCCTAAAGGCCCAAGAGGTCTGAACCACCTGCAAAGCGGTTTCACGTAATCCGATGTTGTTTTAATTTTCTGTTGCAGATGGATATCCATGATTCCCGGCCGTCACAGCAAGACTTGGAGATCAACGTACCCATATATATATGTGTGTGTGTGTGTGTGTCTTGAAATGATCTATATACATGTATGAAAATACCTCGTTTGCAATAAGCTGAGGCAGCATATGGATATTTTGTTTATGATGGATTATTGTAATCCTAAATAGGAGATCAACAGAAGGAATTAGAGAGAATAAAGAGAGGTAAGAGAGAGGGGGAGAGAGAGGAGAGTAACAGAGGAAAAGGGAACTCGATCCATTAGGATTATCACAATAAACACACTCAAAATAGTGAAACACAACTGATTATCTCTGTTTATAGCCTTCGATAAGCAAATAGCTACTGCATGATACTTCTATGACTAACGCTTAACTGAATTTTATTTTTAGTTACAATGATACAACAGTTTGTATACAATTAGATTTATTAACTCCATAATAAACAAAGAAAGCTTTTCAAGCGCTGTATTTCCAATGGTGGTTTTATTAGTAAGCAGCACTAAGATAGCTCTTCACAACATTCTCACTTAAGATTTGCAACAATCCGCTGTGCGTAGGACCTACACACCTTGGTGTCTTGTAGTGAAGAGAAGCAGCTCCAAATCCCAAGATGAATCTTCTGGAATGTTCCCCTTCGGAGAACACACAGTTCAAGGGGCCCAATACCATTGGTTTTGCGAGAGGTTGTGTAGCCTGCATCAAGAAAAGACTTGTCCATACACTTGCAGCATTCACTGAGTAGTTCTTCACTTGCTTCACCATTAATCTCCCAGAAGATGACATAGTGACCTGGCTCGCTTGAGACATCAACATGGCTTGTGTAGTCAACTACCTCCAATTTGTCCCTTGCTATTAGCTTGGCTGCTTGCGCTACAGCTACTTACCTGCAGATCGATCTCTGTTCTTGTCAATGTTAATGGCAAGCAGAAGGCTGCTCCTACCAACAAACTTGAGCTCCGGAGTTATGGAACCCCATGACCTTTACCATATCCCCAAACTTATACCGATACAGACCTCTAAATTTTGTCAGAAGGTGTAAGAATAATGAACAAATGAACAAGATGAAGCTACCTGCTGCATTGGTGGTCATAATCTCATACTCTTCGCCAATCTTCACTTGAGTCAAGCCCACTGGCTGAGGATCCACACAAGGGAGAGTAGACCCTCCATTGTGTTGTTGTGAGTCACTGAGAGGGATGAATTCAAAGTAACCAGCATGAGGAAGCACGGCATAAGTGGCTAATTCAGGGGGTAGCTTTGGATTCACATTTGATGCAATACATCCTTCAGAAGCTCCATACTCACTAGTCAACAAAGGCAGGTACCCAGCATAATGCTTCAACTTAGTCACATACTCCATTGAGCCAATCATGATCCCATGAATGTACTTGGTATTGGGGAAAAGCTTTGGTATTAGGCCATACCAGTTGTAAAGTCCCATACATTTGTGTTCAATCAGGTTAGCAAACTCTAAATTAGTTTGAGAAGTTTAGACATGGCCGTTCTAATGGATGGAACCGTGACTCTGTTGGTGAGGACCCCTTCTCGGATATCTATGCACAACTCATGCCATACTTGTTCAAAGGTTCTAAATGCGGGTTCTCATTCCATGCATATAATTATGTGTTTCTTTTTTTTATATATATATTGTATTTATTTAGATTTAGATTATATGTTGTTTTCTGTGATTTTTTTTTCCACTAAGTATCTCAAATTAATTAATTTTCAGTTCTGCATTTGCCTGTAACAACAGTATTATAGAAATTAATTAATTAGAGATACTGGGTGCTAAAAAAATCTCAGAAAGCAATATATAATCTAAATCTAAATAAATACAATATAAAAAAAAATTATGCTCATACCTCTAATTAAAGGTATGAGCACTTAAGAAGCACATAATTATGTGCATGGAAATGAGAATTGTCTAAATGCTTGGACAATGCTGTGTGCAAATCCAGAAGATACAAGCTGAACTTGCTCACTGAAAATTTAGCCACACAATAGATGGCAGTACAACGATTGTTGAAAATCAGGACCAAATATTACTTCACCCGGGCTACACAATTCCATTTGGTTCACCGTGCTTTTGGTCTTTTCTTGTCGCAAAGCATTTGTTGAAAAGATTCCAGCCGTGAGACCCCCTTTTGTTTTGCACTGCTTGCTACAATACATAAAGCTCAGGGCTTTCCCTTTTTTAATAGGAAAGCCTCTGCATTATAGGATTATATTTTGTTACAAATTCCTCAACAACTGAACACTAGGAGGGAAATCAACTTAGGACATATACCTGTCTCTAAAGGCGGAAGACGTCAGAGTCATCTGCACTCCATTTTCATACAGTTCGTCATTAAATGGTATAAACTTGGGCTTCCCCCTAGTAGTTCCAGAGCTGCAAGAACATGTCTCTGTAAGATTCAGCTCAACTAGTTGCTACTGAAATGGGAAATATAAGAAAACATGTGATTATATAGGCCTTACAAATAAAAAACTTAGTCTATTTGCTCTCAGAGTTGGCTTGAAATTTGTCTTCCCATTCTTAATATAATATAGTTTACCAAATTTGATTAGATTGAGAAAATTGATTAAGTTATTTAATGTGACATGTAATTTTTAAAATATCCTAGTTATCTTTCTTAATTGTAACACCCCAACTTTTCTAAAGCATTTTCGAAATTATTTGATCAGAGTTCAAAATAATTTAACCAGAGTTGAGCAACGAAATGATTTTAAATACAAAGTAACTGATATTCAACCACTGTAGTGTACTGGTTTGTTGATACAAAGAGTTCGAAAGACTATACATATCTACAGGACTTTCTCCAGCTAGTCCTTCTGCCTGCTGCTTACCCTTGTTTCTGTTTCTGTTCACTCCGAAAATCCTGAAGCTACAGTAAGAGCTGAGGTTCAATACCCATTGAACCTCAGGTAACGGTTAACCTCATGCTTATGTATCAAATATGTATGACAGATATTCATGTCAAAACAGCAATAATCACATACATTATTCTCATATTCACATAATAACATAACACAGCCACTGCAATATGCATGTTATTATAGTCTGCACTATTCACCAGTGCCACGGTGTACATCCGTGTCCTCAGCGCTAGGAAAACATAACGGCGTTATCAAGACTATAACCCGTATTAAATTGTATGTGTATGATCAATTTTTAAAAACAGAATTTTAGACTATCTATCACATATAAGCATACCATAAGCATCAGAGTTAAGGTTACAATACGCGTCCGTACCTTCCTTCCACGTGAATAGTAAATTACTATTCATGTATACGGCACTATTCATGTATACGGCACTATTCACGTATACGGCACTATTCACGTATCCCCAAACTTCCTTTGAATCTGACTCCGGAATCCTCGGATATCCTATAATATCATTTTTATCAGTGACCATTAATTTTCAGCATTTGCGGAAACTATGTTGGATATTCACTATTCATGTGAATAGTACCAGTAAAAATATTTTTACCGTGCCGGTAAATATTTTTTACTGTGCCAGTAAATAATATTTACTGTCCAAGGATAATTCTTTTCTGATGTGACAGATCAGACTAAGCTGCAGCCACAGAGCATACTCAGAAAAACTCTATCTGGCATTTCTACTATAATTACCAAAAGAAACTACCAAATATTAAGACTAGAGACCAAAGAACTTACCCTTGAAGTTCCTGCTCATTCTCTCCAGCTTCAAGAACTTTACTCTAAACTCTCTCTCTAACTCTAAGAATTCTCACTCTTCTCTTAAACTCAACTGTTGTTCTCTGAGTTTGGTGTGAAGAAAATGAAGAAATGAAGCCTCTATTTATAGTGAAAAAGCATGACACTATTCATACTTTATCAGGTCAGATTTTGGCCGTTGGATCTTGACTTTAAATATGGCTTCATCTCAACCGTCCAATCCATTTGCTTACGTCATCGATGACGTCATCGATGACGTCATCATGACGATGACACTTTCTTACTCTTTTGCATTTATCCTATAAAGATTCCCTGATCGGTGTTCTAATCGCGTTATATTAGAAATTCTCAAGAATCCGGAAGCACAGCCTTGAAGTTCTATTTTTCCTCTTCAGAAATATCTGGGTTAACTAAATTTTTGATCCTATTTAGGGTATTCCGTAACCTGCCGAAGATTTTAAGTCGGACACTGACGGTTACAGAAATTACTTCGGGTGACACCATCTTCTAGACAAAAATTCACTGATTCATAATATGTGCAGTTGTTTACTACTTAGTTCAAGGATTTTGAGTTATGATTTATTTCCTACAGGTTCCACTATCTGTCCTGCTTCAAAATATCGGTTCAACCTATCTCAAATAATCATTCCGCCGATTACGGAAATGACTTCGGAGATAACCCACTCTGAGATAAAAATTCACTTATTTATAATATACCCTTACTTTAAAAACCTAATTCACGGTTTATTGGAAATAATTTTATTTCTATTGTTTTCCAAAGTATAAGATATTATATTATAATATTATTATTATTGAGTGGGTCCCGCAAACAATAATTTCAAAATTTCTCCCGTGAATGTGTCGGCAGGAGGAGAATTATTTTGACGTGGGTCCCGCATGAATAGTAAATACGTATTTTCAAATAGTGAATACGTATTTAGGAATAGTAAATACCGTATTTTTAAATAGTAAATACGTATTTGTAAATAGTAAATATTTTCATATTTCTCAAAATATCGATTAAATACCGTATTTATAAAAAGTGAATACGTATTTGTGAATAGTGAATACTATTCATGTACGTATTTGTGAATAGTAAACACTATTCATGTCCAATAAAATACTGATTCTAAATTCATTTTCAAAAATAGGGTCTAATAGTCCTCCAAAAATAGGCTAATTTTCTAGTCTTTAGGTCCAAAATTCAGGATGTTACAATTCTCCCCCCGTTCAATAAATTTCGTCCTCGAAATTTGACAATATAAAATCAAAAGGTTAACTAGACCTCTAGTCTATTCCTTCCTTATGCAAACTTAAATAGCACGCACCCTACTATTCAATGTCTCAATCTTATACCCAGGTATAGTACTAAATTACAGGACTTGCTGATCTATTCTCACAGTACTCGGTTACACAGGCCTCACTGCCTGATTTATTTAGCCTTTTGGCTTAACACATATTGGCCTTCCGTATCTGCTCATCAATTTCATCTGAGTCTTTCCCATTCAAGTTCTCGAATTACTTTCACTTACTCAACACTATAGCTGACAGCTATTAATTGACTTAACTAGTTTAGTATTCCAGACCTTTCTAATAGTTGCTGTTCCTGTACCATAATTCCCAATTACACTGCTTTTCTTTTCAACACGATAGCGTCGACAATCATGTCATTGCTACCCAAAATTATTTTCTTGTCTCATTTTCAAATTTTCAAACATGAAAAATTTTCCGTGGTTTCAGTACATTTCACAATCCGCACTATACCACAAAGTAATAGTGCTATAACATTTTTAAACTTAATCGCTGCCATCACAAATTCGTGAAAACATTTTTCACTGCCGGATCATTTTCAAAAACTTTTATTACCGGCACATATCTTTGAGGGAGCTAATTTATTTCACAAAATTTTACAATTGAGAGTACACACCATCATTTTAACCATTTGGTACAGTAAGCGCCTTACCCCAATCCTCAAATCCAGTCTCAACAGTACTATCAACAATGTGGGAGAACCTCCGCCCCTCTCTCAGGAGACCCAGTGTTCACACTGGCACATAAAGTAGCAATCCTATCTAGCGGAACTCAGTCCAGTCATAGACAGTCAGGTTTTACTAATCAAAACATACGCCCTAGGCGAAATGTTATGGATTGGGTGCGTTCACTGCTGGTGCGATTTCCATTTTCTCAAACCAAAATCCCTCCAAAACTTTTTGTTCAAAAAAGAACATTTATCAAAGGCCAGCGATTTCAAACATTTTAAAACATCTAGCAAGACCCAGCAAACTGTGTACATCTACAACAGCTTCTGTCCTTCCAGTTTTGTACTGACTTTACCACAACATAGTTAAAAACTCAGTTTCAAACTCTGGGTTCTAACAAAACCGTTTGTACAAGACAACATCATGACCATCACTGTGGTCTCAAATTCTGTTGAAAAATATTTCATTTGAAAACTCGATTTCACAAATTTGAAAGTAAACTCCGAAAATTTCAAAATAGCAGGTGCATTGGTAAGTTCAAAAATTCAATTTTTTTAAAACCTTACTTAGGAATCAGACAACTAACATTAGAAGGTCATTACTAACTACATACATCTGGACCTTTGTTCTTGACTACTCAAACCATATGTATAATGCTTAGTTTGTTCTACTTAACTCATCTGGCTATTCCAAACTTTGCCCGTTATCCTCGGGTTTCACAAGCTTTTTGGGACACTTCTCGTATTTGTTGTCTAACAACCGTGGGCTTCTGCTAGCTTATAACACAATATGTGCTATATAGCACTGGAGCGACTCATGACAATATACTAGATTACTGAAACCTTCACTCTAAGGAAACTATTCGATGTGAGATTCATTATAATGTACATACCTTGAGAACCGATGCACTTGGTAACTCTACTTTATGGTTCGTTGTCACGGCGGCTCCACTCTACGGTTCGTCGTCACGGTGGCTCTGCTCTACGGCACATTACTCGGCGCTTCACTCAGTCTTCTCAGACCAGTCAGCTTTTCCGGTTAGCATCCTTGTAGGTAAACCTCCTATATCAGAACTCCCCGTAGGTATCCTTCTCCGATTAAACTTTCCATAAGTAGCGCCAGTGATCGTCTTTGAATCATTATAATGAGAACTCAAATCTTAACAGGTTCCTATCCTTTAGTAGTTTCATAAACCGTTGTTTCTATGTCTGCCATCTTATCTAGGGTCATTCTATTTGTGGACTTTCACTTTCTATTTAGCTCCAAGCATAATTCTTAACTCAATTTTCCCTATCGGGTAGCCACTTACTTTAAAGGGAATTTATTAGCCACTAACATCTCTATGGTTCTTGGTCCCACCTTGAGACCATAACCTGGTGGCTACTGAGGTTTCCAGCTTTCGTATGGCTCTGTTAAGGAACTATCTCTTAGGTATTTGGAACCTAGGCAAAACTCACTCATATTTTCTCAGGGTTCTTACTCTCACAGGGGTCATAGTTCTGAGATTTCTCTCGCCTAAGCAATATTAACTTCATAATGTCTATTGATTCTTGGTACTAATATTGGTATACTTACTACTGGGTACCTACAACTCTCATAGGCACTAGTATGACATAACTGTCTCCCCAGAATTACTGGGTACTTTCCCTCTTCTGTCAATTGATCACCACCGTCAAGGACTTAATCAAAAGATCTTCGTCCCCGGAGCCACGCCCCTTTGCACGCATGGTGTCTGGCCTCTACAAGGTAGGGATTTCCTTCTCAAGATAACTTAACAAGTTATTATTTTCACAAGGTCACTAAATCAATAGGTTACTAGCCAAGGAAAAACCTAAACAGTAGGTTATTGTTTACCGGAAAACTTAAGTCATACTGACTTCTCTGTACTACTTCCCTTGAAACTCTGGGCAGGGATTTAACTTAGACTCCAATTCCCATATCAAAAGTCTTAAAGTTCAACAATAGAAACCATATTCTATGTCATCCTTTCTATATCAGGGTTTTAATCTCTTAACCCTTTTCCTTAGGGTGTACGTCCTTTTTGTATCACAACACCAGTATTATATCAGTACTTGTACTTGTTTTTCGAAATACTTTTAAAACCATGGCTTAGAGCCTAACTTAGTTAGTCAAACCGATTGGCCAGGTAGGCGTCTATCATGGGAGCCTCACCGTGCTAGGGTGACTGATTGGCTGATCCACATAGACTCGGCCCTACCTTCGGCACCAATGGTTTACTGTAACTGAGTCGGGTTCATACCAGATAAAACACTTTTGAAAACTTAGAACCTAACTCCGCTACTCAGACAATCCGACTAGGCAGGTGTATTTGTGGAAGGCTCACCGAATTCAAGGAAACTGATTGCCAACCACAAAACCCCTTTCTAGATATCAGACTGTTTGGAGTAACTTAGTTAACTTAGTGCCAGAATGCCTGCTCTGATACCAAAATGTAACACCCCAACTTTTCTAAAGCATTTTCGAAATTATTTGATCAGAGTTCAAAATAATTTAACCAGAGTTGAGCAACGAAATGATTTTAAATACAAAGTAACTGATATTCAACCACTGTAGTGTACTGGTTTGTTGATACAAAGAGTTCGAAAGACTATACATATCTACAGGACTTTCTCCAGCTAGTCCTTCTGCCTGCTGCTTACCCTTGTTTCTGTTTCTGTTCACTCCGAAAATCCTGAAGCTACAGTAAGAGCTGAGGTTCAATACCCATTGAACCTCAGGTAACGGTTAACCTCATGCTTATGTATCAAATATGTATGACAGATATTCATGTCAAAACAGCAATAATCACATACATTATTCTCATATTCACATAATAACATAACACAGCCACTGCAATATGCATGTTATTATAGTCTGCACTATTCACCAGTGCCACGGTGTACATCCGTGTCCTCAGCGCTAGGAAAACATAACGGCGTTATCAAGACTATAACCCGTATTAAATTGTATGTGTATGATCAATTTTTAAAAACAGAATTTTAGACTATCTATCACATATAAGCATACCATAAGCATCAGAGTTAAGGTTACAATACGCGTCCGTACCTTCCTTCCACGTGAATAGTAAATTACTATTCATGTATACGGCACTATTCACGTATACGGCACTATTCACGTATCCCCAAACTTCCTTTGAATCTGACTCCGGAATCCTCGGATATCCTATAATATCATTTTTATCAGTGACCATTAATTTTCAGCATTTGCGGAAACTATGTTGGATATTCACTATTCATGTGAATAGTACCAGTAAAAATATTTTTACCGTGCCGGTAAATATTTTTTACTGTGCCAGTAAATAATATTTACTGTCCAAGGATAATTCTTTTCTGATGTGACAGATCAGACTAAGCTGCAGCCACAGAGCATACTCAGAAAAACTCTATCTGGCATTTCTACTATAATTACCAAAAGAAACTACCAAATATTAAGACTAGAGACCAAAGAACTTACCCTTGAAGTTCCTGCTCATTCTCTCCAGCTTCAAGAACTTTACTCTAAACTCTCTCTCTAACTCTAAGAATTCTCACTCTTCTCTTAAACTCAACTGTTGTTCTCTGAGTTTGGTGTGAAGAAAATGAAGAAATGAAGCCTCTATTTATAGTGAAAAAGCATGACACTATTCATACTTTATCAGGTCAGATTTTGGCCGTTGGATCTTGACTTTAAATATGGCTTCATCTCAACCGTCCAATCCATTTGCTTACGTCATCGATGACGTCATCGATGACGTCATCATGACGATGACACTTTCTTACTCTTTTGCATTTATCCTATAAAGATTCCCTGATCGGTGTTCTAATCGCGTTATATTAGAAATTCTCAAGAATCCGGAAGCACAGCCTTGAAGTTCTATTTTTCCTCTTCAGAAATATCTGGGTTAACTAAATTTTTGATCCTATTTAGGGTATTCCGTAACCTGCCGAAGATTTTAAGTCGGACACTGACGGTTACAGAAATTACTTCGGGTGACACCATCTTCTAGACAAAAATTCACTGATTCATAATATGTGCAGTTGTTTACTACTTAGTTCAAGGATTTTGAGTTATGATTTATTTCCTACAGGTTCCACTATCTGTCCTGCTTCAAAATATCGGTTCAACCTATCTCAAATAATCATTCCGCCGATTACGGAAATGACTTCGGAGATAACCCACTCTGAGATAAAAATTCACTTATTTATAATATACCCTTACTTTAAAAACCTAATTCACGGTTTATTGGAAATAATTTTATTTCTATTGTTTTCCAAAGTATAAGATATTATATTATAATATTATTATTATTGAGTGGGTCCCGCAAACAATAATTTCAAAATTTCTCCCGTGAATGTGTCGGCAGGAGGAGAATTATTTTGACGTGGGTCCCGCATGAATAGTAAATACGTATTTTCAAATAGTGAATACGTATTTAGGAATAGTAAATACCGTATTTTTAAATAGTAAATACGTATTTGTAAATAGTAAATATTTTCATATTTCTCAAAATATCGATTAAATACCGTATTTATAAAAAGTGAATACGTATTTGTGAATAGTGAATACTATTCATGTACGTATTTGTGAATAGTAAACACTATTCATGTCCAATAAAATACTGATTCTAAATTCATTTTCAAAAATAGGGTCTAATAGTCCTCCAAAAATAGGCTAATTTTCTAGTCTTTAGGTCCAAAATTCAGGATGTTACATTAATTCCCTCATTTCTTCCTTTTCTTAATTATTGTTGAAGGAATATCAATAGGAATAAATTACAAAAAGATTGATACATATGAAAACTATGCTTTATATTTAGATCAATATCAACTTTATAAATATGTCTTATATTAAGGCCCTAAAAGGGTACTTTGTTGGGTTGTGTAATGTGGGCTCATTTTTTAATTTGACCTCATATTAATTACATTAAGTAGCGACATCGACAAATCTTAATTTCGTGCCAGATTAAGTTATAGTGCCTGCAACAATAATTAATCGGTATTAAATCTAACTTACTAGGTAATCCCCTCTTTAGTCTTTGGCATTATCTCACGGACGGCAACAATAATTAATCAGTTTTAAATCTATATGTTAATGTAGTACTAGTACTGACTTGGGTAATGTAATGTGGGCTCTTTTTTTAAAATCTTAATTTGACTTCAAATTAATTACACTAATTAACCTGCGTGGGAAACAATATTTACTGTGGAATTTTAATTTCCTTTGTTGTGAAATGTGAAAGGCAACATTTTATTGCCATGCAAGATTGCAAGTTGTTACTATGACTTACTAGTTAATTCAACATTTGCGCCAAGAATTTATATATATCATCTTCTCTCATAAATATAAGAATTAGATAAAGATTCTATTATCTCAATTATAAATATAAGACTCTGATTCACGTTGTGTTTTAAATTTATAATTTTTCCTCAACGTACTCCTATTGATTACACATATGAAGGGGATTTCCACTAATAATTGTTCTAATGCACATGATTAATTAAAGAGATTGTTATAGAAAAACCAACACTTATTTGTTATAAATAACTAGCTTAATTAATTTCTTTAATATATATAAATTAGTTATCTTTAGTGCATGTTTGGAATAGCTTTTGAAAAATAACTTTTATATTATACAAGATAAATATGTAAGAAGATTTTTATCTTAACTTATAAAAAAGAGTTTCTGAAACTATGATTTTATTGTTTTCTAAACACACTCATATTAAAAGTCAGAAGAAGTATATTACATTAACCGTTACTCCCTCCTCCCCATTATTATCCCATAGAGGAGGTTGTCTCTTTGTTGCTTGTCAGGAAAATAGGATGAACGTGGTATAGGTGTGTGGATCCATTCTTCCAATAAAAAAATGTTAATCCAACATTTGCTGATATGCTACACTCTATTTTATTTGAAAGTGAAGAAGAAGTTGACATGACCCGTAATTCAATACTTTATAGTGCTTGTAGCACTATATGTCAATACGGTTTTAAATATAGAGCAAAGTTTTTAATATAAATTACACTATAAATTTTGTCTTATAAATTAGATAGAGATTAAAAAAAATACTTTAGGTGCTGAGTTTTTTTTTTTTTTAATGGTGCAGAGTGATTTAAGGGAAAATCTTAAGAAAATATCACTTGAATTTAAAAATTTTAAATAGGTGATTTTTTAACAAAATGAGTTGTTAATTGCTTTACTGCTCTTGTTAATTCCATTACTATTATTGTCAACAAGATTTTGAAATTTAAGTAGTACTTTTCTATCATGATTTAATTTGGATTAATTTAAATGTTGCCCAAAATCTAATCATATTAAACTTTTGAACAACCTTTTTTTTATACATAAGAAATAACATTAAACTAAAAGAAAATTATAAAGGGGAATTAATTAAATCCCAGAATCTATTGTGATAATAATATTCTATGCGATAATTAACTACCAGCAGAACATCGCAGTCATTGATGTAAGCGATACACAAGCAAAACACATTTAAAACTTTAATTAGAGTTAATATTATTGTTGGTCTTGACGATTTGATCAAATTTTGGTTTTAGCCCCTGTAGTTTCAAATTCTACTTTTAAATTCCTATAGTTTCATATTGACTTAGTTTAAACTAACACCGTCAATTATAAGAATCAAAATCAAAACTAATAAAATATACGGACCGAAACCAAAATTAGTCGGTCCATGTTCTTTTAACAACTTTTGATTTTCGTCTATAACCGTTAGACTTAGATTAAGTCCTTACAAAACTAAAGGAACCAGAAACCAAGATTTAACATTGTATAGACTAAAACGAAAATGCCATCAAATTATAAGTACTAACAACAGTGTTAACCGTTTTAATTATAACAATGGAAACGGTTAATTCCGGGAAAAGAAGGGAAGACGGTTAAATGTAGAGAGGTCAAAGTCTCAGATATTGAGGAACACTGCATATTAACTGTTGGAATTAAGAACCATAATTGCATTTTGGTCTGCTGAGTGACTGAGTCATAAAATGGCGGGCCCTGTGATTGAATACATATTCTCACTTCCTTCTTGTCAATCCCTTGCAATAATGTTCTATTAAATCCAAAAATTATTATCCGATTCTAAATATAAGACCTATTTAACCTTTTGAAGAGATTAAAGAAGCTAATAAAATTGCCTTAAAGTATTTATATGTATCATTTTTTTCTTCCAACTAGTTAATTTGTCCAACTTATAAATTGATATCTAATTTAATTATACACAACATATGATATGATTAAGTAATTCATTTAGCTTTTTTATTCTAAAAAAAAAAGGTCAACTAGGTTTTATGCCGGGAGTATTAAAGTTCAGTTACACATGCATTAATCTTCAATTACTGCACTTCAATTCCATGGTCATAGAGAGTCAATCACACAGAACGCATGCCTCTTGCAATTATGGGTGTATATATATATGGCATATTATAAGCTCTCAGAAATGAACCAACCTTCGCAAGAAAACTCAACCACAGAGATGGCAGATTCGAGGGTAAAGCCAGAAGAAGAAGAGGTGGCGAAGGAGGACCAAATCATTAACATGAAATCTGAGGAAACAAAAGTGAAGAAGAAGGAGAAAGTTGCAGAGAAATCACCACCACCAACAAAGTCAATATGGGATTGTGGGAGTCCATTGTATGATTCGTATGAACTGGTGTCAGTGACTCATCTTATTGAGAGGCACTGGATGATATTCCCATTCCAAGCAGCTTCTTCATCAAACAACTCTTCATCTCATCATGAAACGGCTCGCAGGTTGATGTGGTTGTCGTCGTCGTCGAAGAACACAGCGGTGAAGACGACGATCAATAATAAGATCAGCCGTGAAGCAAGAAACAAGGACAAGGCCGAAACCACCACAAGCGGGTTTGCTAGGTTTTTTTGTTGTTTCTGCAGGAATTAGAACCTACAGCCACAGCTCATATTCGAGTCTTTAATGTGTCTCTTTGTAATACCCTTTGTAATGCCCTAACCTCTCAAATGTCCTTTTTTTAAAAAAAAAATGATAATTAGATTTTATATAAAATGAGAGACATTTTCATATATAGCGGGTAAAATGGTACAGTTTTGATTTTTTTTTAAAAAAATGATTTTTCAAAGAAAAAAATACACTAAAACCATGCATTATTATTGAAAAAATCATTAAAAAAATTTAAAATTGCATCGCTGGCAAAAAAGTTAAATTGCATCATTTTATACCCATAATATATCGAAATGACACTGTAGAATCTAATTACTATAAGAAACCAGAACAAAAAATTTGGGAGGTTGAAAAATTTTAAGAGGCATTAGAGAGCACATTAGAGACCCATCTCCATATTTATCATCTAATTATTATTAACCTTAAACTAATCTCCGACATTGCTGTTGTTTAGCTTCACATATTTTCAGTTTGACGTGTATGTGTGTCTTCTCGTGTTAATCCATTGCATAGCGCTTTTTTTTTTTTTGGGGGGATAAAAAGACAATTTATAATATTGCAGAAGATTCTACACCACTTCATCGGATTAGGATCGAGTTGCTTCTAGTCAGTACTGCAAGGCCCCAAGGACTATGGCGCCTTCAAATAGTAAAGTGTTGCAAATCTTGAGTGAGAATGTTGTGCAGAGTTATTTCAGTATTGCTTTTGATTGATGATATCACTGTAGGAAATGTAACAATCTGAAAAAGCTTTCCTTTGTTAGTATTTTGGGAAATAATACCCACCATATAGTACTCCCTCCACCCTTAATATAGGACATGTTTAAAGAGTTGATTTTAGTCATTCTAAATATAAGATACATTTTTTATATTCACCAATCTTTTCTTAATTTACCCTATTACTACTTCATCAATAGCTAGTAATCAAGGAGGATAGGGAAATATAAATTAAGAAAAATAGAAGGTAAATATGTTTTATATTAAGGATTGAATAGACTTTTTTTCTTCTTCTTTTTTTTTTCAACATTATGTATAGGGTACGGCATTGGTAGAAAAGCCATTAAGTGCGCTGGATGGGGAAAATAAGTTTCATGAATTCATGATCAAGTGGTCAAACCTACCGTTCCAAATGTTGCCCACACGTCTCATAGCTGGCAAACAAGGTATTTTCAGACTTGTCATATAAATTAAAGAACATTTCATAATATAGGAGTGGCCGAGTGGGTACGGTGACCTTCAAGTCTTGTTAGTTTATGCGCTAGAGAAAATTAAAACGTTAAATGATCGAAGAAAAAGCAATATGCTAGCTCTTAATTTGAAAGTTGTTCTAGGGGTTCCATGCCTTAGTATTTCCTCTTCCACTACCCTGTACAACAATCTGGTAAACCCCGCAGGCCGCAACCGAGTATCCTGAATTGTTGTGAGAGTGAATTTTTGTAATTGGTCTCACACTTTTTTTACATATGCATATATGATAAATATATATTTTATAATTAAATAAGTATAGATTCTAAGATATATTATATTGAATATATTAATATTTTATACTTATTTAATTATCTTTTATATACTTTTATATCATTTAATTAAATATAAGATAAAAGAATATTATTACAAAAAATTTATTCATATCTTATTTTATTGTGCAGGAGATATTATATCCATAAGATAATTAAAAGGATTAGGATATACGGACCCACGCAAGAAAAAAAAAAAGATAAGCAATCGGAGGAAATTCAATGGAGTCGAAGATATATGGGAAAATTATATTTAAATACCATTTGAATTTGCAAAACCCCCAAATGTCTGTTAAATTTATTAAAAGACTTAAAGGTACTAAGAACCATATTGAGATTTTCAAATTCGGGTGATTTTACTCTTTTGCCCTTAGTTTTTTTTTTTAAATGACCCTAGTTGGAAGGCTATCGCGGCCGGCCATCGTTGGCTTGAGATCCGGCGATGATTTTTTTTTTCCCTTTTTAGGGTGGGGTTGAATCTTTTTTCTTTCTTTTTTTTTTAAAAAAAAAAGACTCATTGAAAGTGAGGAAGGTGGGGTTTGAACCCCCCCCCCACCCCACCTTCATGGGGCCAAGTGGCCCAACTTGGTTTCTTTAATATATATACATTAAAATATATATATATATATATATTGTTAACATTTTTTCCATCAACAAACATTCTTATAAATCTCATTATTGAACTTTGTTAGCTCTCGATATTTTGATGATCACAAATCCTAAGTTATTGAATTAAACAAAAGGTGTTTAAGTTGGGGTTTGCTCAAGCAAGGGTTAGGTCATGCCTGAGCATACCTTATCTAATAGCTTGCTTAAGTGTTTCAGAAAAGCTTGCTCAAGCAGTGTATTTGTGATGCCCGAGCATCATCGGGAACATAGCAAAGAAATGCAAGCTATAAAGTCATGCTCAAGCAACGAATGAAAGCATGCTTGAGCATTAGCGTGACAAACAACAAACTTACCAAGTTAAAAAGTCATGCTTGAGCAGAGATGAAGGTTTACTCGAGCACCATGCTCGAGTAGAGGTAAATGCATACTCGAGCAGCATCTGTCAATCTCTTATTCTTAGCCTCTAGATGACTTGTGCCCAAGCATGAAAATGTCATGCTTGAGCACCATGCTCGAGGAGGGAGATAAGCTTGCTCGAGCAGCATCGCTAACCAGGCTCCTCTTCTTTGTATCTCACCTTTGCTTGAGCATATCTTATGGGTTGCTCGAGCACTGGCAATATGTTGCCCGAGCATAGAATAGTTCTTGCTCGAGCATCACAATGGAAATGGTTTTTCTCAACAAAAAACACTAGGAGAAGCTTGCCTAGGTTCTTGCTCGAGCAGAGGGTGATCTCTCTGGTTTTTCAAAGTGCTTTTTGTACTAATGCCCGAGCACACATACAAGCATGCTCGAGCATGGTCACCCTGCTTTCAAATCTTCGACTTCGTAAAATGACAAATCATCATGTTTAAATTCATTTCTCCATAACATTACTCATTGATATTCCTAATTGTTTTTAATCAGTTTGCTAATTAGTTTCAGATGCATTTATCATGGATTAACCACAAATTTGCATAAAGCAAATTATGTGTTAGAGAAGCATTAAATGCAGTTGCCAAAACCGGTGATAATCTCCAAAACCAATACTCTGATCAATGTAAAGCTTTCTCTGATATTCCTCCTGTGCATTAAATGCTATTTCATAACGGGCAAAACAAAAGGAATGAAGAGAATGTCGAGACTGCAAAAATCCACCTGGATTATTTGAACGACAAAAATCTTAACCGAAGCTTTATTTGTTTAACGAATACATTCAAGACTCTCAACGGCTATTCTTCAAGCTTCATCAACGGTCATTAAATGCAGCATCTATAAATAGTCGAAGCATTGAATTCGCTAACTACCGAAATGTTGTGCATTCAATTCAAACTTATTGCAATTTGTTGTTTCATCTGTTTCGCTAATATCTTCAGATAACTTGTACTTTAGTGCCTATCACTAATCTACTCGTGAGGAGTTATTTAAACACTTATTTCATTTTTGGTTTAAATCTTAAGGTTGTGAAACCTTAAGTGTGAGTGTACGATTACAACTTGTAAGGGGGAGTGAGTCCTAATGAGTTAGAATCATCTTGAGTGCAGAGTGTGTAATTGTAACTATTTGTGATTAGTGAAATGCCCAAAGGATTTGGGGACTAGACGTAGGTCGCTGTGTTAAACCGAACCAGTATAAATTACTCTTGTCAAATTTACTTACCTGTCACTACTTAATTTGGATCGTGTGTATTTAACGAAAATTTTTTCCAATCACCTATTCACCTCCCCTCTAGGTGATATTCCACCTTTAAACTTGTAAATGTGTCATTGAATAATTGGTAATTGCCATTGAAAGATTTGTTATAATTGCACCCTTTTTTTCATCAAACACACATGATAAACCTAAAGAACAAACTGCTAAATACCATTGCGAAACTCCATTGAAGAATTGTTAATTGTCATTGAAAGATTTGTTATAATTGCACTTTTTTTTTTGTTTCATCAAACATACGTGGTAAACCTAACGAACTGATAAATACCATTGCCAAACTAGTACATACCATTGAAGAATTGGTAATTTTCATTGAAAGATTTGTTACAATTGCACCTTTTTTTTTGTTTCACCAGACACACGTGGTAAACCTGAAAAACAAAGTGGTAAATACAATTGTGAAACTAGTAAATGCCATTGAAAAATTGGTAATTGCCATTGAAAGATTTGTTATAATTGCAATTTTTTTTCATCAGACACACATGGTAAATCTGAAGAACGAATTGGTAAATACCATTGTGAAACTAGTAAATGCCATTGAAGAATTGGTAATTGCTATTGGAAGATTTGTTATAATTGTACTTTTTTTTTTGTCTCATTAGACACACGTGGTAAACCTGAAGAACAAATTGGTAAATATCATTGCGTAACTAGTAAATACGATTAAAGAAATGGTAATTATTATTGAAAGATTTGTTATAATTGCACTTTTTTTGTTTCATCTGACACACACATGTAGTAAACCTGAAGAATGAACTGGTAAATACTATTAAGAAACTAGTAAATGCCATTGAAGAATTGTTAATTGTCATTGAAAAATTTGTTGTGCATGATGTTTGTAAATCAGGAATATAATGTTCAATGAAGGATATGAGACTAACAAACATTTATTGTGCATGATGTCTGTAAATCAAGAATGAATGTTCAATGAAGGATATGAGATTAACAAAAACAAAGGGTGCAATTATAACAAATCTTTCAATGACAATTATCAATTCTTCAATGGCATTTATTATTTTCTCAATGATATTTATCAGTTCGTTCTTTAGGTTTACCATGTGTGTCTAGTAAAACAAAAAAAGTGCAATTATAACAAATCTTTCAATGACAATTATCAATTCTTCAATGGTATTTATTATTTTCGCAATTATATTTATCAGTTCATTCTTCAGGTTTACCATGTGTGTCTAGCGAAACAAAAAAAAAGTGCAATTATAACAAATATTTCAATGGCAATTACCAATTCTTCAATGGCTTTTACTAGTTTTACCATGGTATTTACCAGTTTGTTCTTTAGGTTTACCACGTGCGTGTGTCTGATGAAACAAAAAAAAAAGGGTACAATTATAACAAATCTTCAATGGCAATTACTAATTCTTCAATGGCATTTACAAGTTCACTAATGAGATTTACAAGAGTGTTTGTTGATTAAAAAAAATGTTAAGAAGAATATATATATATATATATATAAAGAACCAAGTGGCCCAATGATTGGGACACTTAGCCCATGAAGGTGGGGTGGGGGTTCGAACCTCACTTTCAATGAATCTTTTGTTTTTTTTAAAGATTCAACCCCACCCCCCACCCCCAAAAAAAAAAACCATCATCAGATCTCAAGCTGTTGGTGCCCGACGCCCAGCTGCTGGCGGTCGGTCCTCCAGTGACCATCCGACGAGGGTCGTTTTTCTTTTTAATTTTTTTTAAATTTATTTAAAAATTAAAAGCAAAAGAGTAAAGTCACCCGAATTTGAAAATTCTCATATAGTCCTTGATACCGTTAAGTCCTTTAACAAATTTAACAGACATTTGGGAGTTTTACAAATTCAAATGGTATTTAAATGTAATTTTCTCTAGATATATATCACATATTTAAATCAATTTGGATCAGTTGTGGATTGACGACGTAGGCCCAAGTAGATGAAAAGAGAGAAAGCAATTAAGGCACGTGGCCCAACACACACACACACAAACTTGGACCCAAGCCTGAAGGTAATTAATTGAGAGGGGGAGACCTAAATGAGATACATCAGGACAGACAAAAAAAAAAAAAGACGCAATCGAGATGCATAGACAGAGTTTGACAAAAAAAAAAATTGACCAAAAAAAAAAAGATGCATAGACAGAGACAGGAGATAGCGGATCAATGAGGAGCATAGAGAGCACTTGAGTGAACACTCACTGAAAGTGCGCTCCAGTGCATACTCATTCAGTGAGTGTTCACTCGAGTGCACTGAAAGTACACTCATTTGAGTGTGCATTTTGCACACTTATTACTCATTTATGTTTTTACAAAATTTATAACGTATTTTACAAATCTCATAAAGTAATTTAATTTATTTTTTTTTTTAGGTTTACACTTTTCAGCTCCTGAATGAAAAACCAAAAGATACTTTTACAAAATTCATAACATGATTTACAAAACTTATAACATAATTTACAAATCTCATAATACAATTTATAACTTTTTTTAGGTTTACATTTTTCAACCCCTGAATGAAAAACACTTTTACAAAATTCATAACGCGATTTACAAAACTCATAACGCAATTTACAAATCTCATAACATCATTTACAACTTTTGTGCACCACTCCAATGAACTCGTTTTTTTGTGTGCCTCCTTCTCTTCTTCCTTCCTTCCTTCCTTCCTTCACGCCTCTCCTTCCTTGCTTCCTTCACGGCTTGTTTTCTTCTTCCAATTTCTTCCGATCTCTCAACGCAAACGCAAACGCCTAAGTTTTTTTTTCTTTTTCACTGTCGTCATCCGGTGCGGCGCCTAGCAAGTGTAGCGTCGACGGCGGTGGCGGGTGTGGCTTCGACGAAGGAGGGTCAAGACGGCGGCGAACGTGCTTCGCCGGGGGGAAATGGAGCCGTTCATCTCTCTCTCTCTGGGCATTATCGTCATTTTACACGAATTTGTACGAATTTGCATAACCCTCAAAAGTCTTTGTCACCTGTCAGTCTTTTTACAAATTCGATGGGCTTTTGGGGATTTTACAAATTCACATGGTATTTATTTGTCATTTTCCCTATATTATATATATTATAACAATATATACAATAGCTTTCCAGCTCACGTTTTCATTCTCTCATGTAGGTCCCGCTTTGTGTGCGCCACGTAATTCTCAGATCTCGTATATATATATATCCCTTATGATTTTCTTCATATATACATTATTCTTCTCCAATCTTCACACGCTTCAATATATATATTCTTCCAATGTTTCACCTCCTAAATATCATAATATTCCTTACAAAAATAAAATAGGATATGCATAGATTTTATATCAAAATATCCTTTTATCCTATATTTAATTAAATGATAGAAAAATATATAAAAGATAATAAAATAAGTATAAAATATTAATAAATTCAATCCAATAAATCTTAGAATCTGTACTTATTTAATTATAAAATATATATTTATCAATATGTAATAGTGTTAGGTTATATTCAAAAGGTGCTATCATGTTTGCTTTAATTTTGAATATTCATGAGTATTTTTACATCTCCAATGGTGTTAGGTTATATTCAAAAGGTGCTGTCATGTTTGCTCCAATTTTAAATGTTCATAAGTATTTTTACATTTTCAAAGTATATACGGTGATTGACACACTTTTGATTAAAGTTTATGGATATTCTTGCACTTTCACCTTCTTCTAAAATACGAGAAAAATACAGAAGAAATAATGTACAAAACCGCACATTATCAATAAGCAGTACTGAGATAGCTCTTCACAACATTCTCACTTAAGATTTGCAACACTCAGCTGTGTCTAGGACCTACACACCTTGGTGTCTTGAATTGGGCTGCAGCAGCTCCCAATCCCAGGATGTGGTCCAGAATCTTCTGGAATGTTCCCTTTCTGACAACCCGGAGTTCTAGGGGCCCAATGCCATTAATTTCCAGAAAGGTAATGTAGCCTGCATCCATGAAAGACTTGTCTAAACAATTGCAGCATTTACGAAGTAATTCATTACTCGCTTCCCCGTTGATCTCCCAGAAGATGACATAGTGACCTGGCTCACTTGATACATCAGCATGGCTTGTGTAGTTAACCACTTCCAATTTGTCTCCTGCTATTAGCTTGGCTGCTGCTTCTACAGCTACCTGCAGATCGATCTCTGTGTTCATGTCTGTGTTAATGTTAAGTAGAAGGCCACTCCGGCGAACAAACTTAAGCTCCGGGGTTGAGTTATGGAACCCCATGACCTTCACCACGTCCCCCAACTACAGACCTGTAAATTGTATCAGAAACTGTAAGAATAATGAACTAATACTCAACAAATGAATAAGATGAAGCTACATGCTGCATTAGTGATCACAATCTCATACTCTTTACCAATCTTCACTTGAGTCAGGCCCACTGGTTAAGGATCCATATAGGGGAGAGTAGATCCTCCAATATTGTTTTGTTGTGATGGCTCATTGAGGGGGATGAATTCAAAGTAACCAAGATGAGGAAACACAACATAAGTGGCCAATTCAGGGGGTTTATTTGGATTCACATTTGCAGCGATATATCCTTCAGATGCTCCATATTCACCAGTCAACAAAGGCAGGGGCCCAGCATAATGCTCCAACTTAGTCACATAATGCTCCATTGAGCCAGTCATGATCCCATAAATGTACTTTGTATTGGGGAAAAGCTCTGGTATTACCCCATACCAGTTGTTCAGTCCCATACATTTCTTTTCAATCAGGTTAGCTAATTCCTGGTTTGGATTGAGAAGCTTAGACATGGCCGTTCTAATGGACGGAATTGTGACTCTGCTTGTGAGGACCCCTTCACGGATATCAGTGCACAACTCTTGCCATACTTGTTCAAAGGTTCTAAATGCATGGACAATGCAGTATGCAAATGGAGAAGACACCACAGTAACCTCCTCACGGAAAATTAAGCCACACAATAAATGGCAATACAACGATTGATGAAAATCAGGACTGGATATTACTTCAATCGGGCTGCAAAATACATTTTTTTCAAACGCACTTTTGCTCTTTTCATGTAGGATCACATTTGTTGAAAAAGTTCTAGCCGTCAGACCCCCTTTGGTTTTGAACTGCTTGCTACAGTATAGAAAACACAAAGTTTTCCCATTTATTGTAGGAAACACTCTGCATTATTGGATTGTGTTAGTTACAAATTCCTTACCAAATGACGCCTAGGAGGGAAAAGAAACTTAGAATACCTGTTCCTAAAGGCCAAAGACGTCCGACTGACATGTATATAGGTTTCATATAATTCGTCATTAAATGGTATAAACTTGGGCTTACCCCCAGTAGTTCCAGAGCTGCAAGAACATATCTCTGTAAGATTCTACTCAACTTGTAGCTTCTGAAATGGGAAATTATGTATACTACTTTTGGTCCTTAATATAAGAAGTGGTTGACTTTTATTATAGAGATTAAGGAAGTTTAATAAGTTAGATTAAAGTATTTATATTTATGTTTTTTTACAAATTAATTTGTTTAACTTATAAACTAATATATAATCTAATGAAATATAACATGTGCTATGATTAAATAATTTATTTTGCTTCCTGAATCTTTTTAAAAAAAGTCAACTGAATCTTAAATTCAGGATTAGAGGTATATAAGAAAAGATGAAACAAAAGGTCAGACTGTGAGAATGGAAGAGGCATCGCCATCCATGATTCTCTTGATGTATGGCTCCAATTCCTTGTGTGTAACAAGTGGGACAATGGCCTTAAAACTCTCAGGATCAGTTCTTCCATTAAGACCCAGATTCTGAAAATACTCAGCTGAAGCATTGTCTTCCAAGATCCTTCTCAGTGTCTCCCTCTGAACCCTTTCAGCATCCTTTGTTAGTGCCTCAAATTGATAAATCACTCTGTCCATGTTCAATTCTTCTATAGAAAAAGGAAGGGAATATTTAAAGAGGCAATGAATAGAAAGAATGAGTATATGAGGAGAGAAGAGGAGGAAGCATGTGATTATATAGGCGTTACAAACTTACAATAATTGCCCATCGATTTGGCTTTAAATTACATTGTTGGATTGTGTAACGCGTGCTCATTTTTTAATCTCCATCTGACTTCAAATTAATTACATGCATTAACGAGCGCCATCCACAAAGCTTAGTCATTACTTTGCCAGGCTAAACTATAGTGTCAGCAACAATAATTAATCAGTACAGTAAATCAAACTTACTAATTGGGTAAATAACCCCTGATCATTAAACCTTTAAAATGAACTCTCAAATGTAGATAACTTCAAAATATCAATAATATAGCCCTAAACTATGTTTTGAGTGTATATAACCTCTCCAAATTTTGAGTTATATGCAGATAAAATTCTTAAATTTTAAGTCATTTTGATATAAATGATGAACAAAATATATTAATCACTAGTAAATCTTACTTTCTAGGTCATCACCTCTTCAGCCTTTAGCATGATACTCATGGACAGCTCAATATATGCTATTGTAGTGCTAGTATTTAGTTGGGTTGTGTGATGCGTACTCATTTTTTAATCTCAATTTGACTTGAAATTAATTACTTGACAAACTAAGTTATAGCGTCAGCAACATTAATTAATCAGTACCAAATCAAACTTGCTAGGCCATCACCCATTCACCCCGCTTTGACATATACTATGTGTATATATCTAAGAGGCATGTGTTCTTTGTGATTGTCTCTCTTTGAAGATTATGCATGTAATTGAAAATGATGTTTTTTTAAATAATTTTTGGGTTTAATAGGGATTGCAGATCCAAGAGGCACGCCACATGACTCGTCAGGCCAGAATGCAATTATGGTTTTAAATTCCCGGAGTTAAATATTCAGTGCTCCTCAATATCTGAGACTTATTAGACCTCCCTACAATTAACCGTTTTCCACTTTTATATTAAAAATGTTAATACTGGACTTACTTTGAGTTCAATAGTGTTAAGTGTTGAAGGGGCTGCATCTCTGAGAAGTATAAGAAGAAGAGATGACGAAGAAAGTAGTATATGATGTCTTCATCAATGCATGGTCAACACTTTTCTTTACGCTTAATTCGCCATCACCTTACCTATTTTATATGGTGTAATTTGGATTGATGGGCGAATTTTCTGTAGGATATAGTGAAGATCTTTAAGTATGGATTGCACTCCCATCACTTAAGTCAAGGCAACAATAGCCTTTACAAAGTGCTAATTTGGCTTTAGTTTTGTGTGTGCTCGAGGACAAAGACAATGAGTTTGGTTTCTTGTTGTTGTGTAATTTCTGATATGTGATGTGTGAATGAACTATGATGATAAGTATTTATAAACCATGAAGTGATGCTTCTTGAAGCAATACCTCTTCAATTAAAAGTTATAATAATTTGTTGGATTCGTGAATCTCATATGCTGATTCATGAATAAACATATGAAAAGTTACACTTATGTATTATGTAGAATTTTTTCACAAACAAAACACAACTCTTCATCAAGTGGTGGCTGTCACACCTCCAGCTATAACCTTTCACATGTGTTTCTAGAAATTGAAGAGACAAAACCTTGTTGACTTTTAGTGTTATAACTCCTTATATAATTCTTCATATAAATCCCTTAATTTAATGAATATGACTTTTAAAAAAAAACACACATCTCTTCATTTCAAAATTTTCTAACGGTGACTTAGTTAACGCCGGTTAAATAGAGGGACCAAAAATTAAAACCAATCAACTTAGAATAATTATGCATATAAGCTGAATGACATGATGGGAAAATTGTATGTATAATGGTAACAAATTAAAAGAGTGTAAATAAAAGGTGGGGTTCAAATTAAGAAATAACGCAGAACCCAAAATAAATAACTAAAGCATATTGCTTAGCCTCAATAGGGCAGCTAGAGGTGGCAACTAGAGTGCTTAAACTGATAAATAATGTGGCATTTTTTGAATCTAGCACTATAAAAAAAGGCGTATTCCTAGGAGTTATTTTGTTCAAATTATTGCGGTTATAACCGTTTTGAAGGTTATGCGAAACAGTTCGACCAACCAAATGTTTTAATTTATAGAGTTGTAAGAGTTTGGATTTTCTATATATATAGTTCGGCATTTTTCATAATACAAGAAAAATATCCAAGCAATAAAGTTTTGTCTTCAGTTTTTAATATAAGATTTAATTTATAATGCAATTTGTACGACAAACTAAATCTTATTTTAAAGACCAGTTGTAGTATAAAACTGCACATTATAAATATTTTGCATTTCCCTCTTGCAGACTATAATTACATACAATTAGTCATGGTTTTATCGAATTTCATATGACAATAATATGGCTTCTTATTATCTCTTTCTGACATTGCATGACTATGGGTGGAGTTCAAGTATTATTAGATTTTGCATAATTTAGCATATGGATGTTTTAATTTTTTAAAAATATCATTAGATATGTTAACTCCGACAATATTACTATTTTTGACAGTGATTTCATCAATAAGAAGTACTGAGAGATAACTCTGCAAATAATACACGGCACGTTACTTAGTACTATCTCCGATTCTTAATATGGAATTTTGTTTGTTGTGATTATAATTGACAATTTATTTTATCCCTTAATCTTTCATGTGGCGCAATTGAAAATATGGATGACAGCTTAGCTTTCGCATGCATGCAGGCTTAAGAATAATATATGCTACTTACTGCTCACACAAGCACATAAGGATATGGATTTCGCATTTATTTTTATTTTTGTGCGTGACAGTTTTGCATTTTTATATCTGATCATATTTGAACTAATATCACGGTGAATATATTCCTTTAATCAATATCAAGAAACCTCATGAATAGACCGTTGACCATCCTTTCTAAATAAAACTATACCCATATTGTTTCAATAATACCACACTGTATCAATCATATTATATATTTGTATGCTTGTGATAGGTTCAATAATTTCAACTTAATTTACAAGCAATATAAAACGATAACATACTAAATGCACCCCATTTTCCCCTTCTTTTTGTCTTTTTATAATATCATTCCTTATCCGGTTCGAGATTCATGGCTTTTCCTACTAACATAAGTGTCTCATTTGAAAGATGAACTAGAAACACAAAGTGACTAATAAGGTCTTATATATACCACAAACAAGGATGGACATTTGTTGATACATCCCCCCCAAAAAAAAAAAAAAAAAAATTATCCCAAATACTTCACGCAAATTGGATTTTTTTTTTTAATGTATTTAGCCCAAAAATTTATACATTTGGCTCAAAAATTAATACATTTAGCCCCCTAAATATTTTTTCTTAAAAATTACTTAATAAGTATACATTTAACCCAAATTTTTTTTTTTAAGGTCCGTCCTGGACAACAAAACCAATTCAATGTTGGTTCCTTTTGTTTTTCTCAAATTTATGGTGTTTATTAGATTCAGAGATAAATATGAGAGCTATACATGATAGTCACATACGATTGGTACCTGATCCTGTGCTTTTCCCACTCCATCCGTTGCCTTTTTTTCTCCCAAAACTACACTGTTTTGGGTAAAAATAAGTGATGGGTCATGGGGAACACTTTTTTAAAATAAACAAAAAATATTCAATACCCTAAAACCCTAAAGTATTTTTTCAATAACACTTATTAGTTATTGTCCTAAAGTAATTTTTAGTACACTTACTATCCTAAAATATTTTTCCATTGTCACTCAGTATCGCATCTCACACCCTCAAGTATTCTGGTAGCATTTAGTTTTAAAATATTTTTTAAGTAGCACTCAATATTTTATTCCAAGTAAAAATAATATCCAACAAACTAAATATTTTTAGTTGTAACTATTATCCTAAAGTAATTTTTAGTGTACTTAGCTATTAGCACCCTAAAATATTTTTAAATATCATCCCATTAATTATCTGGCACCCATCACTTTGAACTATTCTTCATTAGCACCCATTACGCTATTACACTAAGCAGCGTGGGGAACAATAATCAATTACTTGACAAACTAATTTATAGCATCAACGACAATAACTAATTGGTACTAATCAGCCCATGAGAAATGACATAGTTGGTTAAGGCGTTGACCTTTATCTGTTTGATGGACTTGGTTTCTGTCCTTTTCTTTTACTGTCCGCTCTCATCCTTTACCCCTTTTATGACCATTGGATCAAGATCTAATGATCCACATTGAATGTGGATCATTAGATCTTGATCCAATGGTCATAAAAGGGGATAAAAGATAGAAGCGGACAGTAAAAGAAAAGGACAGAAGCCAAGTCCAAGTTTGATACCCACTGATTAATGTGAGAGCCTTGTCGATAGGCAATTTGTACCTACTTTTGTAAGCGCTCTTTGAGCTTGGAGGCATGCTCTGACCCTCGTGGGATACCGGTGTTTACCCCTACCTAAACTTTTTAATATATATTAAAAAAAATACTAATCAAACCTTAGGGAACCAGTTCCCTGCTAAGCAAAATTGCTTAATAGGAAGACTAATAGGATCTGGACCATACATATTTGATTTAGAGGGTATAAATTTGAGGATTTTTTTTTAAAAGAAAAAATGATGATTTTTTTTTAAAAAAATAATAATCGTTAATGTTACTATATACGGATGTTTTTAATTTTCTCTTGCTGATGGATCCACTGGATTCCCCACCATGAACAAGACTATGAATAAGACTTGGAGGTCAACGGAGCCACTCATATATAGATCATGAACAAAGAAGCAAGATATGCGGAAATTTTTTTAGGACTCTTGTGATGCACGAGATATTTTTAGTAATTAAAAAGAAAACTAAATCTTACACCGTATGTAATACACGGCACCTCTTATTATCTTGTTTGATTTGAAGGAAGGGAAGGTGAGATAAATCTAAAAAGAGTTCAATTTTTTTAGGAAAATAAATAAGCGAAGTTATAATATTTTAGTAGAGAGGACATATATAAGAAAATAGATAAAGTAAAATTAGTTAAAAAAATTCAACCTTATTATTTCATTTTTATCAATCCAACTTATTAACATTTCTCCCCGTTTTACGTTCTATTCCACCCAAATCAAATATATCATAAAAATAAAGTTTCTATAACGAGTAAATGTTAATTTAATATGAAATAGAATTGTATAAATAACTACATTTTTTATTCCTCATGTGATGCGCGAGATATCTTTCATGTGGCCCAATTAAAAATATTGATGACAACTTAGCTTTCACATGTAAGCTTAAGCACTACAAGAAAAATCGAATTTTGCTATGGAATTTTGCTATGGAAAAAAATCCGTAGCAAATTGCTACGGATTTTCAAATCCGTAGTAAATTTTGCTACGGAATTCAAATCCGTCGCAATTTGCTACGGAATTGCAATTCCATAGCAAATTTTGCTACGGAATCCAAATCCGTCGCAAATTGCTACGGATTTTCATTCTGTAGCAAAATTTGCTACGGAATTGAAAATCCGTAGCAAATTTTTGCTACGGAATTGGAAATCCGTAGCAAATTGCTACTGATTTGTAATTCCGTAGCAAAATTTTGCTACGGAAAAATAAATCCGTAGCAAGATTTTGCTACAGAATTTCAATTCCGTAGCAAATTGTCTTTCCCTTCATTATATGGCTTGCTCCCTTTAGAATTTTTGCCCTTCCCTCCATTTTTTTTGTCAAACCTTATTTGCTACGGAATTGAAAATCCGTAACAATTTGCTACGGAATTAAAAATCCGTAGCAAATTTTTACTACGGAATTGGAAATCCGTAGCAAATTGCTACGGATTTGTAATTCCGTAGCAAAAATTTGCTACGGAAAAGTAAATCCGTAGCAAATTGCCTTTCCTTCCCTCCAGAAATTTTGCCCTTCCCTCCATTTTCTTTTTGTCAAACCTTCCCTCAATTTCACTTGAACATATTTTCCCTTTAGCTTCAAACCCGAACAAACCGAGGCTTCCACTTCTCTTGAGGAAGAAGCAGCGCCGCGACCCAAACCTTCTTCCTCGACCTTCCCTTCTTCCATTTCTTCACCCCTCACCGGCGACACCATTCCCTCCTTCCGTCACCCACTCTCACCGTGAGCTAGTGAGTGCCGCGAACGACAGTTGGACCCAGTGTCTTGGATCCCTATACCCGTGCCACTACCAAACATGCGTGAATCCAGTTTTTGCTCTAGTTCGAGACTTCGACCTCCGTCTTCGTCTCTCCACCGCACCTTTCCCTCTTGTCTCTGAGAGTCTGTGAAAAAAAAAGGAGTGAAAGAAATCAAAGGCAGATCAAGAGAATGGAGTGCGTAATCGGACTAGTCGGGAATGGCTTCGCTATTGTGGTGGCGGATACATCAGCGGTTCACAGCATCTTAGTCCACAAGTCCAACGAGGACAAGATCATGGTCCTCGATTCTCACAAGTTCATCGCTGCTAGTGGTGAGGCCGGAGACAGGTCCCAATACCCCTCTTGTTTGATGTTAGGGTTTCGTTTTTAGAGTGATTTTTGTTTTGTGATACTGATTTTTACTGATTCAGGGTTCAATTCACCGAATACATTCAGAAGAACGTGGTTCTATATCAGTTCCGTAATGGAATCCCTTTGACCACCGCTGTTGTAGAAGTTGATGCCAGCCAAGTTGGTCTCTCCGAATCAGCCAAGTTTAATTCATATCACATTAGCCATATTTTCCATGATGAGAGAACTAGAGATGATTAAAAAGTTTCAGCGGAATTAAAACTGCAATGAAGTAGTATCAGGTACATTCAAAAAGAGTTTTATATCAAGCTGGTGCTCTGTAATTATATGCGAACTGATTGACTAAAAGATATTCATCTGTTGTATTTATCTTTTATTGTGCTTGGAGGGTAGAAGTATTTCATAATTTTATTAATCACGGGGCAAGTTAATACTATGCAATCAGCTTGTATATTATCCTCTAATTAAGATGTGTGTTATCAGAACTATAACTGGAAATGGAATATTGTTTTGTGGCCATGCATACCTGGATTTTGTTTCATTTGTAATTGCCCACAACTCCACATTTCCTCACCTGTATGGGAAACTCAGAATTAGCTGGTGCACGTTTACTTCACAATGGAAAGCAAATCAGTTATAAATTTATTGTGAAAGAGCGCTCTCTCTCTCTCAACACTCACACACACAATACCTTTTTTTCATCAAAGAAATTTTTAGTAATGTTTGAGTTTGTCCAGCATGCTTTTGCTTGATCATAATATATTACTCATTAATTACTGTAACATGCTTGCTTGAATATATCTAATGGTTCAAATTAAACCTCATTTCCTTTTTCAACATATAATCTGTATGATCCTGGCAAAATGGTGTAATCTGATTGAATGATAACTCATTTATTTGCATCTTATTGATTATGCTTCTTTCAGTGGCCAATCACAAGAAAAGTGGAAAGTGAGCTGGGTCCATTTTCACAATGGAACATAACAGGAACATACAAAGGTTTTGTATTCTTGGTTGCCATTATATGTTTGGATGGGCATTATTATATTTGCCTGGTGGTTTGAGTCTAGCAGGTAACGCAAATGAGAGAATTTCTTTCAGTTCATTGAGATGTTCACTTAATGCAGTGGAAAAGAGGGAGAGTTAAATAGGGGTGAAGATATTATCTGATCAATATCATCTGGTAATATATCTTGTTTTTCATTTATTTGCAATTGTAGTTGTATATGAAATATTTGACTATTGCACATATATTATTTTCTCTGCAAGCTTGAATTAAACTTGGCTGATTTGGAGAGACCAACGGACAAACATCGTCTCTAATGTGATAGGAAAATTAAACTGAATTCAAGTTTAATTTTGTTGCAGTTGATATAGTAAATGAATTGTAATTGGCCTGTTAGTTTGATGATCAGCACTGAGGTTAGTTTGATGACCTTTTAAGTGATGATTAAGGATCTTTTTTAAATGCAAAATTGTATCTGAATATGGTACTTTTTCTGTTCACTGGCAGTGATGGCTCTGATAAGTCCATATCCTCTTGCAATGCTTATATCTCTCAGTCAACCAGAGGCTTAAGATCATTATTAAGAGAACATGTAAGAATGTATTTACAAATTCCTTACTTTGATGTGTGCAGCTGTTCATCTTTCCTCACTTTAGGTGAAAGTTGAAGCTGATTCTTCATTTCTGTAATGAATGATCTAAATATATTGATATCTTGATGTAATTTATTAAAAAAATTTGTTAGAAAAATGACATGGTGTTTGTTATTTGTAGTCGCAAAGTGATGTTAAGTCCATGGCAGTCGAAGCTGTTCTAATGCTACAAGAAAAGATAAATGATGAAGATGATACCACAATTTCAATCCGGCTACTGGTTCCATCAAAAGTCATAGGGTGTATCATTGGGAGAGGTGGTTCAATCATAAATGAAATTCGAAAGAGAACTAAGGCAGATGTTCGAATCTCTAAAGGTGATAAGCCTAAACTGGCGGAGGCGAATGATGAACTAATTGAGGTTTGGCTTCTTTTTTCATTCCTTTCTTCTTTAATTTTAATATTTATTTCACTCGCTTTGGTATTTTGGTTCACTGCTTATTTTAATCAATGTTGTTCTGCATTTAGGTGGTTGGTAGTGTTGACTGTGTGAGAAATGCGCTAATACAGGTTGTCTTAAGGCTCAGAGATGATGTGTTGAGGGAAAGGGACACTGGCCATAATCCCTCTATAGGTGCTGAGCCCTTGTACTCAGGTGGCACTGGTCTTTCTGTTCCATCTGTGTTGCCTTCAGTTCCTCCACTTTCTACTCCACTGGCTTATGATCATAGGGGCGAAAGTGGAAGTGGACTGGGCATGCTTTCTTCTAGCAACCTGTATGGATATGGATCTTTGTCGGTATGTCTCTTTACCTCATTATTGCTAAAGTCATTGCACTGTCACCCATACCTTATATCTTGATACTACTTTTGTAAGTGTCGGGGTTTATTTTTTGATTCTGGTTTTGGTTTGATTACCTAGGATACTTTAAACCAAAGAGAAAATAGTTCTGTTCATTTTTTAATAAAATTTACAAATTACAAATGAGTTAATGGATTTCTAACTTGAGCTTGAGGGTTGATTGTGGATGCAAAATCTATGTAGGTAGTATAATTATTGTTTATGTTTTACCTTGTAAACGACTAACACATTTCATTACACTACAGAGAAGGTGCTCTTTGGAGGAGTGGGTGACCAAGACCAAGCTTTCGTCAGACATTGATATATCTAGATGTGTTACAGTGGCGTCCTCTTTTGTGCTTTTTAGTTACTTAGTGTATAACTCATTTTTGAGTTTTGTGCTTTTTAGTTTGTTGGCAAAATTGATGTTTATATATCATTTTGTTTATTTATAATTTTTTAGGATTGCTGTTGTATATATTTCCACATACACTTTGCTAATACAATATTCAGTATTATTTATATACATTTTCTTATTTTGTAAATTTTCCTATGATTTTTATATTTTTTATTTGGTAATTATTTGTATTTATTTATATAATTTTTTTTTGGGAATTTGAGATTTGTGACGAAAAATGAATTCCGTTCCAAAAATTGGAATTTTGCGATAGAATCAAATTCTGTAATTTTTTTATGTAATTTATATATTTTTTAATTATTATTTATTTTTATATCCATGGTACAATACTTTTTGTATTCACTTTTTTAAAATTTTTAAAAAAATTATTTTTTTAATTTCTTAGTTTTGCTACGGAAAATCATTTCCGTAGCAAACTGGAGAATTTGCTACGGAATTTGTTTCCGTAGCAAATTCTCAAATCTAGGAAAATTTGCTACGGAAAAAATTCCGTAGCAAATTTGCGACGGAATGGAATTTCCGTCGCAAATTGCGATGGATTTTCCACTTCCGTCGCAAATTGCTACGAGGAATTTTGCTACGGAAAAAATCCGTAGCAAAATCCGTAGCAAAATGATTTTGCTACGGATTTTTTCCGAAGCAAAACTCGAAATTTTTTGTAGTGAAGGATGATCGAGAAGAGGGCTTAAATTTAATTTGTTGGGTGTCAACAAGATCGTTACATCACTTAGCCTCACCCAAAGGAATAATGCTACAAACTGCTCGCACAATCACATAAGGATATGGATCTAGTTTTGCATTTATATATTTGATCCTTTTTGAACTGTTACCAATTTACCACGGTGAATATATCCCCTTTAATCAATATCAAAAAACCTCATAAGTAGATCGTTGGCCACCCTTTTTTTGGGTTTTCTCAATATATATGGTTTTATGTTCTGACCTAAATATAAGAGCTATATATAATAGTTACATATAGTTGGTATCCATATGGATTCTATTTTGCATATATTCAGTTATAAATATAAGAGCTAGCATATTGGTTTTTCTTTGATCATTTAACGTTTTAATTTTCTCTTGCACATATATCTGATTGATCCAGAATTATCGGCCATACCGCATAAATCAACAAGACTTGAAGGTCACCGTACCCACTCATATATTATGAAATGTTCTTCAATTTATATGACAAGTATGAAAATACCTCGTTTGCCAGCTATGCATGAGACTTGTGGGCAACATTTGGAACTGTAGGTTTAATTTGACCGCTTAATCATGAATTCATGAAATTTATTTTCTCCATTATACAACGCACTTAATGGCCTTTTTACCAATACCCTTGTACATAGTAAAAAAACAAAAAAACTTAAATACTCCCTTCAAAGTATATTCGAATTGTATATGATTTACCATCTAAAAACTCTCTGGGGACCTTAGTGATATAGATTCGAATTGTAAAATTGTCTATTTTTTATTATTGACAAGTTAGAGTATTACCATTGACAACTGCATGCGTCATATTAACAAGTCATAATATTACTATTGATAAATGCATGTACCTATATATTGACAAGTCATAATATTACTGTTGATAAGTTTATATGCCATATTGACAATGGGGTAGTCATGTAATTTCAAAATTTGAATATATGTCACTGAGGTCTCTTGAGAGTTTTTAGATAGTGAATAATATGTTTGAACTTTTTGGATTTTTTTTTTTCCCTTAAAGCCATACTGCGATTATACATTTTTTGGTTTGCCTTCTCTTTTTTTTTTTTTTTTTTGTTCCTTAAATAATGTATGTGATTATATATTTTATTGCAATTGTTGCGTTTATAATCGCTACGAAGATTGTACTTAACATCTTGGCGATTGCTACTGAAACAACCATGTCATCAATTGGTTTAGTAGCAGTTTTATGGAAGGTCGACGTACGTACCCACCCATATATCATGAAATGGTATTTATACATGTTTTTTTTTTTTTTGGTAAAAGGTATTTATACATGTTATGCAACAAGCTGAGGCGCGGGTGGACAAAATTTGCAACTGTTTTTTTTTTTTTTTTTGGTGCCCTCTTTCTATTTAATTTACCCCACTTTTAATCTTCCCTTGCAAGTACCCCCAACGGGTCTGTGATGATAGGTAGTATCCATCAAGCTCGTAATAGATTTCACAAGGGGCTATCTCAAGACCGAACGACCAGATATTGACAGTGCGAAGGTGAATGACATCCATGCATGAAGACAAGGGGCTTATTACTAAAGAAGCAGCTGATGCACGTACAAGGACTGGAATGTAGAAATCGAGCATGTCAGATGCTGGGAGAATGAAACAATGGATTTACTAGCTAAAGAAGGTTTGTCATCAATGCCATGCATCACCCTAGGTTTCCATTGTGCCGTTGGGGGTACTTGTAAGGAAGATTAAAATTAGGGTAAATTAGATAGAAAATGGGCCCCAAAAAAAAAAAAAAGAAACAGCGTCGTTTTGGGGTTGCTACAGATGGATTTTTCTGCAATATATGCAGAAATGTTATTCTCTTAATTAAAAGCAATAAATATATAAAAAAATATTAGGTCTTTTCCAAATTTACCTCTATTTATGAAAAAATCATAGGAGAAAAAATGAGTAAAAAATATGAGAAAAATGTTTATAAAACAAAAGAGAGAATGAGTAATAAATGATTAATTGAATGAATTAAAGAGAATTACTGGCTCATTAATATAAAAATATGTATTTAATATGGTAGAAAAGGTAAAATCAATTTAAATTTTGAATACGAGAAAAAGTTGTTTATATTAATGACCAGATCCAAAAAAGAGAAATCTACTTATAAATAGGACCGGAGAGAGTATATATATATGCAAGATGCATGTGTTCTGGGTGACTGTCTCTCTATGACCATGTAATTAAATTGTAATAATTGAAGATTAATGCATGTAACTAAGTAACTGAACATGGTATTTTAAAATCATTTTTGGGTTTAATAGGGGTTGACAAGAAAGGGACAAATAATGACTCACGAGTCACGAAGCCAAAATGCAATTATGTTTTTTAATAACAAGTTGTTGTCATTGTTTTGACTTTACGCCTAATAAACCATTTCATATAAAATATATTTTCATAAACTTCGTTTAAATCATGAGATAATAAGTTGTTGTCATTGTTTTGACTATAACTTTGTTTCTGATAAGTTGGCTCTATCCCTCACTTTTTGTCTTCCACTCTCTGCAGCAACAACTTGGAAAACCCAGCAATCAAATGTATTATAGTGACCTGTGAGAGTTTGGATTTGCTATATATAGTTAAGCATTTTCCATAATAAACGGTACTGCGCAATTAAATATTGTGTTTACCTCCTCCAGTATATAATCATACAAGTCATCATTAGAATGCTTTTATCGAATTTCATATGATAACATGGAATGTTATTATCTCTCTCCGAAAACCCACGACTATTGCTGGAGTTCAAGTATTATTAGATTTTCTATATTCTGGTATCGAACTATTTTGTTTAAATACCATTAGATTTATTTACTCCAAATTAAACAAAAAAGCACTTCTATCAACACAAAATTTGTTTAATAGTATAAGGCCTCACTAGATCCCTTTGGATTTCAAGTTTGAGTCTCAAAGAACGGATAATAGATAATAATATTAAAAAAATAACTTTTCCAACTGATATTTCCGACAGTGATTTCATCAGTAAGCAGTACTGAGATAGCTCTGCACCACATTCTCACTCAAGCTTTGCAACACTTGGCTTGCGTAGGACCTGCACACCTTGGTATTTTGTACTGATTGCCAGCAGCTCCTAATGCTAGCTGTCGGTTTTGGGAGAGATAGTGTAGCCTGGATTGACAAAAGAATTTTCCAGACAGTTGCAGCATTCAGTGGGTAGTTCTTCACTTGCTTCCCCATTGATCTCCCAACAGATCTCATAATGACCTGGCTCACTAGACACATCAGCATGGCTTGTATTGTCAACAACTTCTAATTTTTCTCCATCCAATTCGTTGCTGCCTCTACCGCTATTTGCAGATTTTTCTCAGTGGTCTTGTCAACGTTAATGGAAAGTAGAATGTTGCTTCGACGAACAAACTTGAGCTCTGGGGTTGAGTTATAGAATCCCATGACCTTGACCACATCCCCCAGCCTGTACCGATATAGACCTATAAATTGTATCAGAAACTGTAAGAATAACGAACAAATACTCAACAAATGAATAAGATGAAGTACCTGCTGGATTGGTGGTCACAATCTCATACTCTTCACCAACCTTCACCTCAGTCAGGCCTACCGGCTGAGGAACAACACGGGAAAGTAGACCCTCCATTGTTTTGTTGTGACTCACTGAGAGGGATGAATTCATATTAACCAAGATGAGGAAGCACAGTGTAAATAGCCAATTCAGGGGGTAGCTTTAGATTCACATTTGTTTCAGAAGCCCCATGCGGAGTTAGTTGTCAGCACTCAGCAGAGGCAACTCCCTAGCATAATGCTTCAACTTATTCACATAATGCTCCATTGAGCCAGTCATAATCCCATCAATGTACTTAGTATTGGGGAAAAGCTCTGGTATTAGCCCATACCAGTCGTCCAACCCCTTACATTTCTTTTCAATCAGGTTGGCTAACTTGGGATTTGGTTTGAGAAGTTTTTACTCTTCTGGTGAGGAACCGTTCTCGGATATCTCTGCACACTTGCCATACTTGTTCAAAGTTTCTAAATGCTTGGACAATGCTGTGTGCAAATACAGAAGACACAAGCTGAACTTGCTCGCTGAAAATTAAGCCACACAACAGATGGCAGTACAACGATTGTTGAAAATCAGGACCGAATATTACTTCACCCGGGCTGCACAATTCAATTTGTTTCACCGTGCTTTTGGTCTGTTCACGTCGAATCACATTTGTTGAAAAGGTTCCAGCCGTGAAACCCCCTTTTGTTTTGAACTGCTTGCTGTTATACATAAAGCTCAAGGCTTTCCCCTTTTTTAATAGGAAACTCTCTGCATCATATGATTCCATGTATTTACAAATTCCTTAACAAATGAAGCCCAGGAGGGAAAATCAACTTAGAATATATACCTGCTCCTAAAGGCCGAAGAAGTCGAACCCATATGCATAGCGGTTTCAAGTAGTTCGTCATTCCATATGGTACAAACTTGGGCTTCCCCCATTAGTTCCAGAGCTGCAAGAACATTGCTCTGTAAGATTAAACGCTCAACTAGTAGCTGCTGAAATGGGATACTCTCGTCCACACGCTTCTAGAATAATAATTTGGTCTAAAATAAAGGTCACTTATACGATAATTAATGCTCATTTCTTAGTTTTGTCCCTATAATTAATGCTCATTCTAATTTTGTTCATTAATTAAATTTCCAAACACATTTTCTAAGAAGGGTAAAAGTGAAAAAAAAAAAACTTATGACATATTTATATATATATATATATATATATATATATACTTCCTTCAGTCCATAATATAGGGCACTTTAACTAATTCAAGGAAAACAAGAAGTGACAGTTACCTCATTAAATATATTACAAATTGGATGTTTTTTTCCCATTTTTACCCTTGTTGGAAAATGTAATATCCTGTGTATTCTGAATAAGTCTAAAGTAGGTAGACGACGCCTAGTTCAAATAAGTTATGGCATATAAGTCCGATTGAAACAATTTCTCAGACAAACATGCGTTTTCTCATAAGTTCGATTCAAATAATGCCTAAGTCTGATTGAGCTCTCTAAAATTCATACCAAACATGCACATTAACTCCATACTTGACATTTACAGCTTTTCAAATAGCATATATTTCCAACACTGATTTAATCACTTAAAAGCAGTACTGAGATAGCTCTTCATAACATTCTCACCCAAGACTTGCAACACTTCAATGTGCCTAGGACCCACACACCTTGGTGTCTTGTACTGACCAGCAGCTGCTCCTAATCCTAGGATGTGCTCTAGAATCTTCTGGAATGTTCCCCTCTTGACAACCTGGAGTTCTAGGGGACCAATGGTGTTGGTTTCGCGACAGGTGATGTAGCGTCCACCAACGAAGGACTTGTCCAGAGAGTTGCAGCATTCACGGAGTAGTTCTTCACTTGCTTCCCCATTGATCTCCCAAAAAATGACGTAGTGACCTGGCTCACTGGATCGATCAACATGGCTTGTGTAGTCGACTACTTCCAATTTTTCTCTTGCTACTAATTTGGCTGCTGCCTCCACAGCTATCTGCAGATCTATCTCTGTGTTCTTGTCAATGTTAACGCTAAGCAGAACGTTGCTTCGATGAACAAACATAAGCTGTGGCGTTGAGTTATGGAACTCCATGACCTTGACCACATCCCCCAGCTTATACCGGTACAGGCCTACAAATTGAATTGGAAGTTGTAAGAATAATGAACGAGATAGACAAAGCAAAATACCCAACAAATGAAGCTCCAGTGAACAAGATGAAGCTACCTGCTGGATTGGTGGTAACAATCTCATACTCTTCACCAATCTTCACCTCAGTCAGGCCCACTGGCTGAGGAACAACACATGGGAAAGTAGACCCTCCATTGTTTTGCTGTGACTCACTGAGAGGGATGAACTCATAGTAACCAAGATGAGGAAGCACAGTGTAAGTGGCCAATTCAGGGGGTAGCTTCGGATTCACATTTGCAGCAATACATCCTTCAGAAGCCGCATAGTTGCCTGTCACCAAAGGCAGGTCCCCGGCATAATGCTTCAACTTATTCACATAATGCTCCATTGAGCCAGTCATGATCCCGTGAATGTACTTTGTATTGGGGAAAAGCTCTGGTATTAGGCCATACCAGTTGTTCAGTCCTTTACATTTGTTTTCAATCAGGTCAGCTAACTCTGGATTTGGTTTGAGAAGTTTAGACATGGCTGCTCGAATGGGTGGAACTGTGACTCTGCTCGTCAGGACCCCCTCTCGGATATCCGTGCACAGCTGTTGCCATACTTGTTCAAAGGTTCTGAGTGCATGGACAATGCTGTGAGCAAATACAGATGACACAAGCTGAACTTCCTCACAAAAAATTAAGCCACACAGCAGATGGCAGTACAATGATTGATGAAAATCAGGACCGAGTATTACTTCATCGGGACTACAACATTCAATTTCTGTCATCATGCTTTTGCACTTCTCATGTTGCAACAAATTTGTTGTAACAGGTCCAGCCATGAGACCCCCTTTGGTTTTGAACTGCTTGCCGCTATATATAAAGCTCAAGGCTTTCCCATTTTTGATAGGAAACTCTCTGCGGTATAGGATTGTGTTAATTTCAAATTCCTGAACAAATGAAGCCCATAAGAGAAAAGAAAGTAAGAATACCTGTTCCTAAAGGCCAAAGAGGTCTGATGCATCTGCATAGCGGTTTCAAATAATTCCTCATTGAATGGTACAAGCCTGGGCTTCCCCTCAGTAGTTCCAGAGCTGCAAGAACATGTCTGCTGTACGATTCAACTCCGGTAGCTGCTTAAATGGGAAAAATATAACCAACATGAAACAAAAGGCCAAACCTTAACGACACTGTTTTGATTGGCTGTCCTGTGAGAATGGAAGATGCTTCGCCGTCAATGATTCTCATGATATAAGGCTCCAAGTCCTTGTGCGTTACAGGTGGAACAAGGGCCTTGAAACTCTCAGGATCGGTTCTTCCATTAAGACCCAGATTCTGCAAATACTCAGCTGAAGCGTTGTCTTCTAAGATCTTTCTGAGTGTCTCCCTCTGAATCCTCTCTGCATCCTTTGTTAGTGCCTCAAAATCATCAATCACTCTGTCCATGTTCAACTCTTCCACCTTTGCAGGCAAAAAAAAAAAAAAAGAACAAGCGTTCAGACTTAGTTGTATAGACAACATCACAACAAGCCAAACAGTTGGCGTTCATGTTTTTTAGTACAGATTCATCAAATATGAGTCCAAATTGGAAAATTAAAAATAAAAAAAGAGATGTAGAAATAGTTAACTATGAGATTAGCAAGTGAGTACATCAGAAAAATCCAAACCATATTAAACGTCCGTTATTGAATCAGAAAAGAAAAACAATGAAGATTCTACAAAACCTGAGACTGATATCCTTGTGTGTTTCAAGTATAAGAGACAAGGAAATTTCTCCGCACAGAAGAGAGAGAGAGAGTGTGAAAACGAAAAAAAGAAGAAGGGGAACTTTGGAAGACGCGATAGCGATAGCGATCCACTTACTGACGAGCTCTCAACCGTCAGATTTATTGATCTGACGGCCCAGATCTTATTTTTTTATTTTTAATAAAAAATAATTTTAATTGTTAGAGAATTTAAAATAAAGTTAATATCCGAATTAATATTTTTCTAAAAAATATTTTTTCATATAGAAAAAAATTAAAATTAAAATTAAAAAAAATTAAGATCTAACAGCTGGGAGCTCGTCCGTACGAACGAGCTCTCCCCAGCAGGGAAAGTGGATCCAAGAGGGCTATGTATTTGCTTTCTTTCCTCTTCCAACCTTTATTTGAATGCCTTTTTATTATTAAATTGGAAGTTCCTATGCCCGCTCACTGTGTATTTGCTTTCTTTCCTCTCCCAGCCTCTATTTGAAACCTTTTTAAGTTTTTATTATTAAATTAGAAGTAAATGAGGTGGGGAAAAGAAGAGGAGGATAAATAAGGCTCTATTTGGATCAAAGCAAAGGTGGGAATGAAAATGAAAAGAATGGAATGGAATGGAAAATATTTTGCCTCGATGTGTTTGGTTGGCACTGGAAAAGAAAATAGGTTGATGGGAAAATTTTTGTTTGATTGGAAGAAAATAAAGTAGGAAAATGAAGCAAAATATCATTTTACCCTTACAGATAAAATATTTTTTTATACTACAACACCAACCACACAGTGCACGCACAAGAACATCTTACCAATTTTCGAGAATGCCTACCAATTCTTGATGAGGCATTCTCGAGAATGCCTCATCAATTCTCAAGAATTGGTGGAGAATGCCTCAGAATTGGTACACACCAATTCTTGAGAATTGCTACCAACTCTAGAGAATTGGTACACCAATTCTTGACTTCCATCTAGCAGGCTCAGCTTAGCTTCCTTGACTTCCATCTTAGCATGATGCACATCTCGAGATAAACGTGCTCCCAGATTGTCGAAAACTTTCTCTATTGTGCCATCAAGGGAGGAAATTGGACTTTAGTTCAAGCTCACATGGTATCCCTTTTTATAGAGGTAGCTATGTTCAGGGGCAAATTGGACTTTAGTCCATTTTCACAGCAACTGGAAAATGTCTTCCCACCATTTTTGGTAGAAACCGATTTTCATTTGAACGTGGGAGAATTGAGTGCCGGCGTGAAAATATTTTCCAAGGAAAATTGAACCAAACAACCGCCGCCATTGGAAAATTTGAATTTTCCTTTTTCCTCCCCCAATTTTCACTGATGCAAACGAGGCCTAACTTGTTGTCCTCAGGGGATATGAAGGCAACGTTCTATATACAGTAAAAAGATTCATTTTCTTTAACATTGTTAATTTATTTTACAAAAAAGTCTTTTAGGAAATTAAATAAATTCACCTATTATAATCTTGATTATCTTTATCTCTCCTCAAATTAACAAAGAAAATGAAAAAAAAATCCCATTAGAAGCATTGTCACTAATGCGGGCTTAATTTTACAGAATTTATGTGTGGTGGTACACTATACTTCCTTCAATCCTAATTATAAGAACACTTTTATAATGTAAATTACACTACAAAAGTAATCTTACATTATAAAAGTAATCCTATAATTAGAACCGGAAGTAATAATATATATCTTATACTAGAAGAATCACAAGACTTCTATTTGTTAGGAACTTTTGTTTTTTTAAAAAAAAATCAAACATTGATTTGATATATTATGAGGGGTTAGCTCATTCGGCTACACCCAACCTTGTTGGTGTTTTGTGAGCAAGTTAATACTATTTTTTGTCTTTATATATAGTTTGTCTTTATTTTGATTACCTATGAAATTCCAAAACTTTTGGTTTTGTTGCTTGAGTTTACTTTGCCTAAAACTCTTTGGTCCCTATAATTTGAATAGGAATTGTAGTTAGGATAATGGTGTTAAATTTTCGCGTGCCGCTAACGCCATAAAGGACCTGTTTGGCATGGTTGTGGCTAAGGTAAAAGGCCATCAAACAATAAAATAAGCTTTGTTTTTTTTTTTTTTTGAGGGGGGGATTAATCTAGACCGTTTGACATAGTTTCATGGGTTTATGGACTTATTGTAAAAAAAGTGGCTTATGATAGAAATCACTTTTTTCAACTTTCAGAAAAAAAATGTTAATAATAGATGATCCAATAAACAATATAGTATTAAATATACATTTGTATGAATTTTAGTTTTTCCATTAAAATATATTTAATGAAGTACTTTAGAGTTTTTTAATTTTTTTAATAATAATTTAAATTTTTATCTTCAATTATCACAATATATAAAGTTAATATATATATATATATGTATATATATATGTATGTATGTAGTATTCAATAAAATTTATGTCATTTTCAGTTATACACCATCTTAAATGACTTTTTAAACGTTATTCCAAACAATAACCTATTTAGGGGGAAAAAAAAGTCATTTTTGTTACCACTATCCTCAACACAAATCACATTTATAATTTGAGTTTTTTCACATCTTTCATTTGCAAGATCCTATATGGGGAAAAAAATACTTCTGCCACTAATATTCAAACTAAGCAAGCTAAGATGGCAAAATAATAGTACCATAATTTTTTGGGGGTTTTAGGCCCAAACATGTTGAAAGGCTTTGATAATTGAGCTCAATCCACACACGAGCTGCTGTTTGGTGGGACAAGGATTTGTGATATGCTACATTCTTAAGCTTGGTCATACACATGTTTATATCTACAAAATTTAAGGAAGCACAACAGACTTGTTGGGACAAACTCACAAAAGTATGAATATACTGCCTCTAGTTTTTAATATAAGATCTCATTCATAGTATTACCTCTGGTCCTAATTATAAGATATAGTTAACTTTCTTTGAAGAAATTAAGGAAGCTAAATAAATTACTTAATCATTTCATGTATTATGTATCCTAAGATTATCTATTAATTCATTAGTTAAACTAATTAGTTTGAAGAAAAAAAATAAAAATACTCTAAAGTAATTTAATTAGCTTCCTTAATCTCTTCAAAAAAATCAATTAGGTTTTCTAATTAGGACTAGAGGGAGTATAAATTACATTACATTGAGAATGAGAGCTGGATTAGAAACTTCTATGTCTTTCTCTTGCAAGTAATGTTTGAACATGAATGATCTCGAGTATATTGAAGTCGAAAACCTTTGATGTTGATATGAAGAAAATGTCAATTTTATGCAACTGAAGAAAAAGTTAGCTCCATTTTCAATAAACAAACTCCATATCAGAGATATTAAAACATATTTACAGTAAAGATGGAAAGCACCAAGTCATGGGTAAGTAAAGAAGAAAGTAGCATTTGGATCAGGTTTATTTGTTTATTTTAAACAATCAGTCAAATTTAGCTAATATTAGTGAGGATGCCAAAGTATATATTTAAACACGTTTATTTTAATAGTTATGAAAAATGTAATTTTAAAAATTTATTTCCCCCATTGGACAATGTAAAATAAATTACTTACATCATACTGTTGTATTTGATGGATTTAATTGTAAGATTTAGTAGTTTCTTTTATTTGTCAAATTTCATATATTAGCAAAAAGAAGGAGAACAATAAGGCCGAGGAAGGAAAAAAAAACACATGAAAAGACACCAAAGTATAAATAAAGATAACATTGTTAAGGTTTCATTTCTAATCGGTAGTAATTCATTGATAGTGATGTCTTAATATTCTTTAAAGATAAGAAAATTGCATCATTGTGAAAATTGCATCAATATGTTCTTCATTGAGACAATTTTGAAGCATTTGGGAATCAAAGACTGCTTCTCTTAGATTAACCCTAATCTTGACAATGTTAATGAAGAAGGAAGGTTGAGGATTTTTCAAGGCAAGCTATGGTTTTTTAAGATTTGTTTTGAAAAGTGGTACCAAGGGACATGAGGTTTGCGCTTATGAGTAGCTACAGATATGAATAGTCTTGGAAATTTCAAAGGACGGCGTTGATGAGTCTATTCTTCACCATCCAAGTTATATTTTAAAGATTCTTTGATATTTCCAAGACTATTTGTATCTGTAGCTTTTGAAAAATGCTTATTTATCCCCGAGATTGTAAAATATTGCGTATTTCTATTTTAAAATATTAAGATCAGATTGTGATCCAAATGAATTTAATTATTTCAACCGTGAAAATGAAATACCAGTATACGCAATTCAAATTTCATGCTAAAGTTGAGACTAGCAATTATTTTCGATCGTCAAACCTCATGCATGTTCCACTCATCAAACCTAACTTGATGCAGTTAGAAAAATTACTAACCCGAAGTAGGCCCTAGTGCCTTTTTGACAAAAATTAGTCTTTTGACAAAAGGAGTCTTTATCCTTGAGACAGGATATGATGGCAACGAAAGGAAATGGCGCAGGGAATGCCGTAGATGCAAAATTAAAGGAAATATTAAACTAAAAGGAAAAGCTAAAGAAAGAAAATTTGTATTAAATAAAGAGTGGGGCAGATGGATAGATGAAATCTAGTGAAGATGGTGTTATTAAGGAAGAGGTCTTAATGGGCCAAACAAAAACAGGAAAGCCCATTGTGGCAAAGCGAAGATCATAGCACATTGTTAGTAGCGATTTGGGCCCTTGTGATCAGGCTGGAAAAGGAAGATGCAAAAGCTGGAGGCGGGTCTTTTCCTTTTTTTCTTAAGAGATATTGTAAGGAAAAATAATATAGGTATTTTTTGCTTAATTGAGCCTCATATCAATGGTGAAGAAACTGACTATGTGGTGAGGAAACTTGGATTCAATAATTGGATTCATGTTGAAGCTACTGGACTTTTTGTTAGGGAATTTGGTTACTTTGGAATGATTGTGTAATATCTTATATTTTGGGAAATAATAGAAATAAAATTATATCTTGTAAACCGTGAACTAGGTTTCTTGGGTAAGGGCATATTATGAATCAGTGAATTTTTGTCTCGAAGATGGTGTCACCCGAAGTAATTTCTGTTTCCGGCAGTGTCCGACTTAAAATCTTTGACAGATTACGAAATATCCTGAATGAGGTCAAAAATTCAGTTGACCCAGATATTTCTAAAGAGGAAGAATAGAGCTTCAAGGCTGTGCTTCTGGATTTTGAGAATTTGCAAAAGATCACGCGATCAGAACACCGAACAGGGAGTTTTATCAGTATTTTATTAAAATATTATAAAACTTTTTCAAAAGGAGCCAGAGGAGAGTCACGGACTTTGTTTTTAGTTTTTTTAGAAATTACGAAAAATGACCCAAAAACAAGAAATTACACTTAAGGACCCATTTTCCAACACTATAAATAGAGGCCTCACTTCTTCATTTTCTTCACACCAAACTCAGATCACAACGGTCGAGTTTAATAGAAGAGAGAATTCTTAGAGTTTAGAGTGAGAATTTAGAGTAAAGTTCTCGGAGCTGGAGAGAAGGAGTAAGAACTTCAAGGGTAAGTTCTTTGGTCCCTAGTCTTAAGATTTGGTAGTTTCTTTCGGTAATTATAGTAGAAAAGCCTGATAGAGTTTTTCTGAGTATGCTCTGTGGCTGCAGCTTAGCCTGATCTGTCACATCAGAAAAGAATTATTCTTAGGCAGTAATATTATTTACTAGTACAGTAAATACTATTTATCGAACAGTAAAAATTATTTACCGTCACGGTAAAAATATTTTACTGGTACTATTCACATGAATAGTAAATCTTCAGCATAGGATTCCACAAGTATTGCAAAGTTGATGGTCACTGATAAAAATGATATTATAGGATATCTGTGAACTTTTACCGCTGCTGCTGTTATACCGCTGTTTTCCGTTAGAAGTACCGTATTCGTCAAACGTACCAAAGCATCATCAACGAAGGTACGGACGCGTATTGTAACCTTAACTCTGATGCTTATGGTATGCTTATATGTGATAGATAGTCTGAAATTCTGTATTTTGAAAATTGATCATACACATACAACTTAATACGGGTTATAGTCTTGATAATGCCGTTATGTTTTCCTAGCGCTGAGGACACGGGTGTACACCGTGGCACTGGTGAATAGTGCAGACTATAATAACATGCATATTGCAGTGGCTGTGTTATGTTATTATTTGATTATGAATGTATTGTATGTGATTATTACTGTTTTTGCCATGGATATCTGTCATTCATATTTGATACATAAGCATGAGGTTAACCGTTACCTGAGGTTCAATGGTAATTTGAACCTCAGCTCTTGCTTTAGCCCCAGGATCCTCAGGAGGACAATCCAAGGAGAAGGGTAAGCAGGTGGCGTGAAGAGGCAGAAAAGGAGTTTTCTTTTAAAATCTTTATTTACTGTTTTTCTGAATATTCGACTCTTGGATGACTGTAACAGAAGACTGATGCACCGTAAATGAATGTTTTATCAGTTACTCGTTTCACGACTATTCCGATGCTCTACTCTGATTAAATCTTTTCAAATTCTGATCGAACTATTTCGAAAACACTTTAGAAAATTGGGATGTTACATTTTTGGTATCAGAGCAGACGGTTCTGAAGTTAACTAAGTTACTCCAAAAAGTCTGGCTAGGCCGGTGTATTTGAGTAACGGAGTTAGATTCGGAGTTTTTTTTAAAAAAATATTTTCCGGCTAGAACCTGGCTCAGTTATAAGAAACCATTGGTGCCGAAGGCAAGGCTAGTCTATATGGTTCGGTCAAGCAGTCGCCATAGAGTTGGTGAGACCCCCATGATAGACACTTACCTGGCCAATCGGTTGATTAATTGAGTTAGGCTCTAAGCCGTAGTTTTGGAACATATTTCGAAAAGAGTACTGATATAACTTTGGTGTACGTGTTTCAGGAAATGGCTAGATCCCCACTTAGTTATCAAAGAGCCCCTTTTGTTTACCGTTACGGACGTGTGAGACGTGTTGCTCGAAAAACTGTAAACCCTCAGATGGTGGCCCGAAGATTGAACCCTGACCCGGTTTATTCCCCGCCCGCATCTGCACCTCAAATTGTGCCAATACGTTCTGTTCCTGCTAATGATTTGGGGTTGCCATACAATCCACATTACCCTGTTGAACACTTACATGACCCAGAGCCCGAATACCATCCAAGCCCAGAAAACTCTGATGGTACTAATTCTGTTCCAGCCATACCTACACCAGGTTCCCCAGCAGATTCACATCATTCCTCTGTTGGGGACAATTTTGACTACATTAATGTAGCTGACTTAGAAGAAGAGCACGCAGATAATGTAGCTATTTTAGAAAACGCTGACGATGAAAACCTACGGTATGTGCTGAATGGCAACTACGACTTGACGGAGATTTTGTATGATGACTTTGTTCGAGCAGGCTGGAATGTGGCAACCGCTCAAGAGCAGTACTTACGCTTCTTGACCCGTGTTAGGGAGCTTTACGATATGTTCATGCCCTTCAACAGCCCCTATCCTCCCGAAGACTGGATCCGATCCACTCTTCATCATTTTCCTCGAACCAATTTCTGGATTCACAAAACGAATGAACTTCTCGATGCAGGACCTATTGAGAAGGTCTACATCCACCTACTGCTGATCCAAAGCTGGGTACATCGTAGCATGTGAACCAGGAGGGAGACAAAAACCAGAATCAGTCCAAGGAAGCAATGGAAGTACTAGTGACGCATAGTAATAGTAGTAGTAGAAATAGACGCTGTTGTAGTGCACCTTTAAAAGACCCTAAGGAGATAAATTGTAAAATAAAGCAACTACTGTGAATGATGATTGATTATAAAAATATATAAATATGTTTGAATATGTGCTAAGCCTATTTGTATGCTAATTATTATTATTTCTCTAACGTTCATATGGTTTCATAAATAAAAGATTTAAGTATGGCAAACTCGAGAGGATCCGGAGTCCCTAGAGGACGAGGCAGAGGCCGAGGCAGAGGCCGAGGCAGAGGTAGACAAACTCAAGTAATACCCCTGCCAGGTCCGGAACAACCACAGCAACCAGAGCGGGATGAGATGCAGGAGATGAGGAGAATGTTACAAGAGCAAAGGGCACTCATTGATTCGCTTCTTGCAGAACGGCTTGAGAGACAAGCCGAAGGGGGACAAGTAGAGGAAGAACAAATTAATGAGGAGAATGAAAACAACAATGAACACGACGAAGAACGTGACAATGAAGTTGAGGGAACCAATCGATTCCAAATACCTCCCCAACAGGAGAGAGCGATGGCTGAGCTACAGCAACCGAATAGAGTGGTCGAGAATACCCAATATTGGGTGACACAATTCTGTAAAATGAAACCCCCAACTTTCCGAGGCAAGCTTGATTCAGCAGAAGACTGGTTGATGCAGCTGGACAAGATATTCGAAGTCATGGAATGTCCGGAAGATAGAAAAGCTCAACTGGCAATCTATAAGCTGCAAGGAGATGCAGATCGTTGGTGGAAGAGCATTGCGGCAACACTGCGAGCACGTCACTGTCCCATTACGTGGGAGAAATTCCTAGAAAAATTCAACGAGCAATATTTTCCACCCTCTGTTCAGATGATTAAGGAATCTGAATTTCTGCGCATTCGACAAGGGCAAGATGAATCTTTTGATGACTACTATGCACGTTTCACCAATTTGTCTCGATATTCAACCCTCTTTAGGCAATGTGAAGATGAAGGCAGTATGGCAAACATACTGATTTATGGCTTGAAGTATGAAATAAGGGAGAAGCTTGTGTCGCAGCAATTCTCACAATTGATTCAAGCGGTGGAAGCTTGTCGATTGATCGAAAGAAATTTGAAGGAGCTCAGGAAGACTAGAGTCTTTCATAGTAGCGGCCCCAGTCGTGGCGGTTTTACCCGTGGAAACTCATCGCAAAAACGGAAGACCAATTGGAGTAATTTCCGTGAAGGAAACAAGAGGCCATTCCAACCTGGGCAGCAGAACTTCCCAAGGGTACAGACATCCAGAGCATGTCCAAAATGCGGAAGGTATCATCAAGGAACTAACTGCGAAGGAAAGATTGTGTGCTACAAGTGCCAGCAGCCGGGGCACCTTAGCACAAACTGTCCACAAAAAGCACTGGAGGCGAGGCCGCAAAACCCAGGTCGAGTTTTTGCTTTAACGAATGAAGAAGCCAGAAAATCTCCGGAAATGATCAAAGGTACTATTTCTCTTAATGGGAATTTACTCCAAGCATTGTATGATTCTGGTGCTAGCCACTCGTTTATTTCATATGATTGTGCGAAGCGGCTAGGAATGCATGCTTATAGACTACCATATGATCTACTAGTAGCCACACCACTTGGTGCGAAATCCTTAGCTTCTGATGCATGCCTTAATTGTATTGCGAGCGTAAATGGACGAGATTCAAACATAGATCTTATCCGACTACCGCTTAGTGGCATCGACGTTATTCTCGGTCTTGATTGGCTGACGGCTAACAATGCGATAATTGATTGCGGAAGTAAACAGATATCCTTTGCACCCCCGCACAACCGAAGCAAGGTTGATGGGAGTCTGAGTTATATCTCAGTTTCGGAAGCAGAAAAATGCATAATGCATGGTTGCCAAGCATACATGGTATTTTTCTCTGTAAAGGCGGAAGCTGAACTCTCACTCAAAGACATTCTGGTTGTCAATGAGTTCCCTGATGTGTTTCCAGAGGATCTCACTGAGTTACCTCCTGAAAGAGAAGTTGAGTTCGCTATTGAATTGATGCCTGGAACGGGATCAATATCAAAAGCACCATACCGAATGGCGCCGAACGAGATGCAGGAGTTGAAGAAGCAACTTGAAGAACTGCTGGAGAAAGGGTTTATTCGACCCAGCGTGTCACCTTGGGGAGCCCCCGTATTGTTTGTTAAAAAGAAAGACGGAAGCCTACGACTTTGTATCGACTACCGTGAGTTGAACAAAGTAACTATCAAGAATAAATACCCACTTCCCCGAATCGATGATCTACTCGACCAACTATCTGGTTCCTGTGTATTTTCAAAGATCGATTTGCGCTCAGGATACCACCAGCTTCGAGTAAAAGCCAGTGATATTCCAAAAACAGCTTTTAGAACCAGATATGGGCATTACGAATTTCTTGTGATGCCTTTCGGATTAACTAATGCACCTGCCGTATTCATGGATTACATGAATCGGATTTTTCACCAGCACCTAGACAAGTTTGTAGTAGTATTCATCGATGATATACTGATCTATTCAAAAAGCAGAGAGGAGCACGAGGAACATCTGCGAATCGTATTAGGTATACTACGTGACAAGCGACTTTTTGCTAAGTTTAGCAAATGTGAATTTTGGCTGCCAGAAGTGAGATTTCTGGGCCATGTCATAACTCGCGACGGAGTTGCCGTTGATCCTAGCAAGGTAGAAGCGGTTCTGGACTGGAAGAGACCAGAAACAGTGACAGAGATACGTAGCTTCCTGGGTCTAGCGGGATACTACCGCAGATTCATTCAGAATTTCTCGCGTCTTGCCTTACCATTGACAAAGCTCACAAGGAAAAACCAACCTTTTGTGTGGGACGAGGACTGTGAGTCGAGTTTTCAAATACTGAGGGAGAGATTGACTACAGCACCAGTATTGATCATCCCAGATCCAGATGAGACTTATACAGTATATAGTGATGCCAGTGGACAAGGATTGGGATGCGTCCTGATGCAACAGGGCAGGGTAGTAGCTTATGCCTCTCGTTTGTTAAAGCCTCACGAGTTGAACTATCCTACGCATGATTTAGAACTTGCAGCTATCGTGTTTGCTTTAAAAATATGGAGGCATTATCTCTATGGTGCAACCGTAGAGTTATACTGCGACCACAAGAGTCTGAAATACCTTTTTGATCAAAAGGAACTCAACATGAGACAACGTCGCTGGATGGATTTGCTAAAAGATTACGACTTGGAGATCAAGTATCATCCGGGTAAAGCAAACGTTGTAGCTGATGCACTCAGTAGAAAAACGGTACTCACTGCGTACATGATGATACAAGAGCGGAAACTACTTGAGGAGTTCAGAGACCTAAACCTGACCAATCAGGTTTGCATGAACCACTGCACATCCGATGACATCTATCTTGAAAGTCTCCTTGTTAGTCAAGGGGAATATGATCTGAGAGATGCGGTTGAGGAAGCTCAAAAGCACGATGAGTGGGCTATAGCAGCACGGGAGATGATCTCACGAGGAGAGACCCAAGACCGTGACCTATCGCCAAGTGGCTTGGTCAGATACAAGAAGCGGATCTACATTCCGAAGGATGGTGAATTACGACAGAAGATACTAGACGAGGCTCATAAGAGCAGATATACTCTACATCCGGGAATGGTCAAAATGTACCGGAACTTGAAATCCGAGTTTTGGTGGCCCAGATTGAAGAAAGATGTAACTGAATACGTAGGAAAATGTTTGACCTGTCAAAGAGTTAAAACTGAACACCAACGACCCCCTGGTCTTCTTCAAGGTTTGGAAATTCCAGAATGGAAATGGGAGAACATTACCATGGATCTAGTGGTAGGGTTACCTAAGATCAGACAACACGACGCGATTTGGGTAATTGTTGACCGATTGACTAAGTCGGCACACTTTCTCCCCATTAGTATTAATTACTCACCAGAACGTTTGGCGGAGATTTATATCAAAGAGATCGTAAGACTTCATGGTGTACCTAAGAGTATTGTCTCTGATCGGGACCCGCGATTTATGTCCCGATTCTGGGAGGCTTTGCATGCAGAGATGGGAACTAAGCTAAGACCTAGTACGGCTTATCACCCACAGACCGATGGTCAATCTGAAAGGACAATACAAACGCTAGAAGATATGCTTAGAGCGTGTGTATTGGATTTCAAAGGCCATTGGGATGAACATTTACCGCTGGTCGAATTCGCTTACAACAATAGTTACCATTCGAGCATACAGATGGCTCCGTTTGAGGCATTGTACGGGCGGAAGTGTCGATCACCTATATGCTGGACAGAATTGTCGGAGCGAGAATTCATCGGGACAGATTTAGTTGATAAGACCTCCAAGCAAATTGCATTGATCAAACAGAGACTCCTAACAGCACAAAGCAGACAGAAGAGTTACGCTGATAAGAGGAGAAGACCACTAGAATTCGAGGTTGGAGACCATGTGTTTCTCAAGATATCCCCGGTAACCGGTGTTGGTAGAACGCTTAAACGGCGAAAGCTAAGTCCTCGTTACATTGGGCCATTCGAAATCTTGGCAAAACGTGGACCGGTCGCATACCAGTTAGCCTTACCCCCGAACTTGAGTAAACTCCATAATGTTTTCCATGTTTCCCAGTTGAAGAAATACCAACCTGACCATGACCATGTTATTCAGTATGAGGATGTTGAGGTGCGACATGATAACACTTTTGAGGTCGAACCGGAGCGAATTCTCGACTACCAACAGAAGCAGCTTCGACACAGGAATATTCCTTTTGTGAAGGTGGTCTGGAAGGGTTTATCGCCTAATGAAGCAACTTGGGAAACAGAGGAAGATATGAGGGAAAGATATCCGGAGTTCATGGCTCAATGTTTAGTTAGTATGGAGTAAATTTCGAGGGCGAAATTTTATTTAACGGGGGGAGAAATGTAATATCTTATATTTTGGGAAATAATAGAAATAAAATTATATCTTGTAAACCGTGAACTAGGTTTCTTGGGTAAGGGCATATTATGAATCAGTGAATTTTTGTCTCGAAGATGGTGTCACCCGAAGTAATTTCTGTTTCCGGCAGTGTCCGACTTAAAATCTTTGACAGATTACGAAATATCCTGAATGAGGTCAAAAATTCAGTTGACCCAGATATTTCTAAAGAGGAAGAATAGAGCTTCAAGGCTGTGCTTCTGGATTTTGAGAATTTGCAAAAGATCACGCGATCAGAACACCGAACAGGGAGTTTTATCAGTATTTTATTAAAATATTATAAAACTTTTTCAAAAGGAGCCAGAGGAGAGTCACGGACTTTGTTTTTAGTTTTTTTAGAAATTACGAAAAATGACCCAAAAACAAGAAATTACACTTAAGGACCCATTTTCCAACACTATAAATAGAGGCCTCACTTCTTCATTTTCTTCACACCAAACTCAGATCACAACGGTCGAGTTTAATAGAAGAGAGAATTCTTAGAGTTTAGAGTGAGAATTTAGAGTAAAGTTCTCGGAGCTGGAGAGAAGGAGTAAGAACTTCAAGGGTAAGTTCTTTGGTCCCTAGTCTTAAGATTTGGTAGTTTCTTTCGGTAATTATAGTAGAAAAGCCTGATAGAGTTTTTCTGAGTATGCTCTGTGGCTGCAGCTTAGCCTGATCTGTCACATCAGAAAAGAATTATTCTTAGGCAGTAATATTATTTACTAGTACAGTAAATACTATTTATCGAACAGTAAAAATTATTTACCGTCACGGTAAAAATATTTTACTGGTACTATTCACATGAATAGTAAATCTTCAGCATAGGATTCCACAAGTATTGCAAAGTTGATGGTCACTGATAAAAATGATATTATAGGATATCTGTGAACTTTTACCGCTGCTGCTGTTATACCGCTGTTTTCCGTTAGAAGTACCGTATTCGTCAAACGTACCAAAGCATCATCAACGAAGGTACGGACGCGTATTGTAACCTTAACTCTGATGCTTATGGTATGCTTATATGTGATAGATAGTCTGAAATTCTGTATTTTGAAAATTGATCATACACATACAACTTAATACGGGTTATAGTCTTGATAATGCCGTTATGTTTTCCTAGCGCTGAGGACACGGGTGTACACCGTGGCACTGGTGAATAGTGCAGACTATAATAACATGCATATTGCAGTGGCTGTGTTATGTTATTATTTGATTATGAATGTATTGTATGTGATTATTACTGTTTTTGCCATGGATATCTGTCATTCATATTTGATACATAAGCATGAGGTTAACCGTTACCTGAGGTTCAATGGTAATTTGAACCTCAGCTCTTGCTTTAGCCCCAGGATCCTCAGGAGGACAATCCAAGGAGAAGGGTAAGCAGGTGGCGTGAAGAGGCAGAAAAGGAGTTTTCTTTTAAAATCTTTATTTACTGTTTTTCTGAATATTCGACTCTTGGATGACTGTAACAGAAGACTGATGCACCGTAAATGAATGTTTTATCAGTTACTCGTTTCACGACTATTCCGATGCTCTACTCTGATTAAATCTTTTCAAATTCTGATCGAACTATTTCGAAAACACTTTAGAAAATTGGGATGTTACAGATTGAAATTATAATATACAATAGAAGTCCTCAAATGAGCAAATTCTTCACCGTCAAATATGTGAAAGTGCTCAAAATTTTGTTGAAATTTCATTTGTAATATGTACTCTGAATCGATTGAAGAATATTACCGTTCAATATTGATGATGTTTTATTTTTAATATGTAGTTCTTCATTGATAATAATGTTTTAATATTCTTTAAAGACAATATGGTTGCATCACTTTGGAAGTAAAATATGTTTAAATAATCTGGGAAATACTATCATCCGTGCAACACATGGAGGAAGTAAAAGCTCGTTACATTGAGTATGAGACCTTATATTAAAAATTGGAGGTAATATAATGCATAATCAAAACAAACCCTACGCTTATGAAACATTTGACAGGACAAATAGGGACCTATGTGTTTGATAAAATTTTATGTTGGTTGTTTCGAAGATTAATATTGTGAAAAACCTAATAGCGTGTCACCAAAAGGAAAAATAAAATAAAATAAAATAGATAAATTTCTTCCTTGGGGCTGTACATATTTGAGTGCCCCTTATAAGCTGTGAATAATGTTAAAAATAAATATATAATTACCGCAAATCATGCATTATGTGAATTCAAGGCTTAACTACATAAAATAAATGGATATTATATGAAGCATATGATGAAGGGCACAAATACGTAAGTGATTGTGCATGTCTATAGGGACGACATGATTCCTGGAGCATTCACTGAAGGACCTTGTGGACCACTAATAAGCATCTCATTGAACTCTCTAACAAACACCTCCATGGCCAAAGCAGGCAAGCTAATCGGCATCACTATGAATCTTTCACCTTTACTGTTCTCTGATGACACAAAGTTACATGTCAGCTCTGGAACAGCGGTACACTGCCCATGAGCGACCCCACCATACACCGCTTTGCCCCAACCAACATCCACATCTTTAAACCCAGCATGTGTCATGTCCAACGCAAGGAACGACCTCACCATCGTATGGAGTGGCCGTCCCTTGGCCACCTTCACGTCCACAAGAGACTGAACATGCTCCACGTCCACGGCTGCCTTCCCCTTTCTCATCACTTCTAAAGCATACCCAAAGTGGTTGTTCATGAGCTTTCCGGCAGGGCTGACTACCGCCGGATACAGGAAGCAGTTGCCGTAGTAGCCGCTCGGAGGCTTCAATAAAGATCGTACACCCACGATGAACATCAAGCTGACTTCTACTTCCGGTGGTGGCTGCAAGGCTATGGTACGGCAGCGCCATAGGCATGCAGCGAGGACCTGAAAACTGGAGGATCGAGCTAGATGGTTCGGAAGTTGACGGCGGAGGGCGGCGATTTGGGAGGGCCTGACAAAGAAAGAACGTTGAACTATGTTTTGTGGTGGCACTGACATGAAGATGGGATGAAACTGATGGTTGATATACGAATCTTTCTTGTCGTCTTCATGGTGGATGCTTGTGACACGTGGTGGGTTTCTCGCCGTCAGAAGCTCTCTCTGCCATACTGGTAGAATTGAAGGTTGAGAAGCTCCCTTGGCTATTTCAGATAATGCCTTAAGGAATTGAAGCAGACCAGGCCCGTCACTGACGACATGGTTCAGTCCGACCGCCATGATAAAACCTCCACACTTGAGCCTCGTTACCTGCCATTATTCATGAATTTCTCATGTATGAACTTTTGAGTTTTGGTTACAGTAAATCTCAGTACGTTGAATGAAATTAGGGGCAGTGGTGCTTGGCGCCAAAAGGTTTCCTTGCTAAGCAATTTAAGAGCTACAACTAAGCAGATCTAGACCTGGACAGTCCATATATATGAGTTTTTCAAGGTCTATATTTATATATATATATATATATATTGTTATTGAGTCTCAAATAAATATAATTTCCCACCTATTTTTCTTTCAAGAAAACAATTATTCATTTAAAACTTATCATTTAAATAAACTTTAATCTACACCGTCTAAAATCATATCTGAATAGCCCATATCTTTTTACCTCTCCATATATAATTGCTTACTATGGAAACTAGTTTCGTGCTTGATGTGCGCCCCTGCTGCCCTATATTGTCCCATAAAATGGGGCCTTGCCAAATGTCTTTTCGAGATTTTTTTGGTTTATTTTTATCATTTGATTCTACATAGAATGAGTAATATTTTGTCATCTTATAGACAAGAAAAAAATGGCAATGTTTTCAATTTTTTATGATTTTCTAAATATTTAATCCTTTAAATGAAAGAGAAACTACACACTTTTATAGCATTAAATCTTTAAAAAAGTTGCAAACAACGCTATTTTTTGTCCCTCAGATACATGTCACTTATTTTATGTACGATTTAACGGTAAAGAGAAAAGAAAAAAATCGTAAGCCCCAATTTTTTGGGCAGGAGAGGGGACATAGGCACCACGACGTACCTGTATAAGTAGGAGGGGCGAGTTAATTATGGATTGTGAGGCAGGAAGATGGTGAAGGAGCTCATGGAAGCATGGAAATGGAGGGTGAAGAAGATCACCAAACTGATCGAGTGTGACATCTGCGTCTGCTTCTATGAACAAGACGCCTTCCGCCGTACAATCCACCATGAGTTTCCGATCACCTCCTTCCCTGAGCCTCCCTGCTAATGGATAGTAATACACCAGTGCTTCTGCGAGTGCCTTTCTAATGATTCCCACAGGATCTGTTCCTTCCATTGAAGGGTCATGACGATATAACATTATGAAAGGAACTTGAAAACGAAGACCTTCTTGACGGTCTATGTCGGAGAGTGGCTTGAGTTCGCAGGGAGTGGGCTTCGCTGGAGCCACCAGTTCCGGTCGGCATCTCCGCACTGTGAACTCCATGATGTTATTATATGCTGAGGGAAAATGGAGAGGATGTAGGATAGAGAGGGAAAATTATATAGCATACGTGTATATATCTTGCTCTCGTTGTCTCGACTTAATGAGACTAATAATCAAGCGGAGTGCTTTATATGGAAATAAGGGTGATTGGTGGCGCAGCAATGAAAGAGACGGGCCCAGCAGGGAGATCCTCAAAATTTCTTTTCTCCTTTTCTTTTTTCTTTTTAGAATCTCATTTCTATATTTAAATAAAAAAATAGATAGTTCAGATTTAATATTTTATAAAAACAATAATGACATTTTTATATAAAATAATTTTTTATTAATTTTGTTTGTATTACAAGCATTATTGTCAAACTTGTGAGTCGACCCTCCGAGTTTACCGTCTTTACGCTTCTAGCTTAAAAAAAGAGTCAAGTCAATAGTAAACTCGTGCTAGTTGTAAACTCGATTAAACTTACGAGTTTATACATCGAGTTTACCGTTTTTACATTTCTAACTTACGAAACCGTGTTAACCTATCCTTAAACTTATGTTAACTTTTTTAATTTGTTCATGCTCAACGGCTATATGTAGAAAATTTATAAAATTTTCTTTATTAAATATGATAAATGATGAATGTTGGTGGATTTAATTTCAATTATTTGAATTTAAAATATATTTAAATAAAATTTTTGACATTTTTATATTTTAATTATTTAATTATACACTAGTAATACCTATTTAATAATAAAAATAAACTCTTATAAGTTTACGATTCGAGTTCATGATACAAGTTTATGTAACTATCATGAGTTTGCTTAAACTCGTGAGTTTGACAACTTTGATTACAGGTATAAATTGTGTAGATCATGATTTAATGGTTTAAGTTTATTTGTTCATGTTTAAAATAATATTTTTATAAAATATTAAATCTAGACCATCTTTTTTTTTTTTAAATCTGAGAGTGGAGATTGGATATTGAGAAGAAAATGAGAAAAATGATTTTAAGAGAATCCAAACCCAGCCCACTAACAATAACATACTACTCTCGTCCTAAATATAGGATAAAGTTGATTTTTTTAAAGAGATTAAGAAAACTAATTAAATTATTTTAGAATATTTTTACTTTTACTTTTTCCCCAAACTGATTAATTTGATTAATAAACTAATGTATTATCTAAAGATACACAATACATAATATGATTAAATAATTTATTTAGCTTCCTTAATCTCTCCAAAAAAAGGTCAACTCTCTCATATATTTAGGACCAGAGGAGAGGGAGCTTAGTACAGCAATGTTGAGGCCCAGATTCCGAAAATAGTCAGCTGAAGCATTGTCTTCCAAGAACCTTCTGAGTGTCTCCCTCTAAACCGTTTCAGCATCATTTATTAGGGCCCGTTTGGGATTGCTGTGAAAAAAGTGCTTTTGTTTCTGATGGACTTTTCTTAATGGACTTTTTTCTGATGTGATTGGTGTTTGGAATAGCACTCATAGCAGTGACAAAAGTGGCTTTTGTTTCTAATGGGTACTTGTTTGACATAGCTTTTAAAAAGTAGATGAGATGGAAAATGACAGAAAATGGCATATATCAAATTCATATATATATATATGGTGTACAAAATGTGATAATTTGGGATAAAAATTAAAAAAAATATAAATTTACCAAATAAAATAGTAACATTACCATTAAAAAATTTACAACATAATTATTAATGAGGATAAATAAACAGATAGGTCGGATAAATCCAAGAAGCACCGAAACATACAGGAAGCCACTGGACCTGGACACAAAAACTAAAGCAGATATGCCTTTTTCTTTTGGGGCAAAATGGTCTTTCAAAAAAATGGGAGCTTCAATGAGATAAAAATTTAGGCTTTCCAAACACTCTTTTTTTTAAGCAATGGGAAAGTGGCTTAAAAAAAAAAACACTCCATTAACCTCTTAAGTCCATTAAAAATTTAGGCTTTCCAAACACTCTTTTTTTTTCTTGATGGACTTATTATCCCATTTAATGAGTAATAACTCCATTTGGGGTGTTCCCAAACTCATCAATCACTCTCTGTCCATGTTAAAGAGGCAATGAAGAGAAATAATGAGTATGTGAGGAGAGAAGAAGAGGAAGCATGTAATTATATAGGCCTTACAAATAAGAAACTTAGTCGGTCTATTTGCTATCTCATAATTGGCTTGAAATGAGACCCTAGATATAAGATACATTTACGTAATTTGATTAGATTAAGGAAATTAGTTAAGTTAGTTAATATGACATGTAATTTTAAAATACCTTAGTCATTTTTTTTAATTAATTCCCTCATTTCTTCCCCACTTAATTATTATTGAAAGAGTAACAACAGAGATAAATTATGAAAAAAAATTGATAAATATGAAAACTATATATTATATTTAAGATAAGATCAACTTCCTAAATATATCTTATATTGAGGCTTGAAAGGAGTATTTTGTTGGATTGTGTAATGTGGGCTCATTTTTTAATCTGCATGTGACCTCATATTGATTACATCAATCAGCACAAATCTTAATTACGTGCCAGATTAAGTTATAGTGCCGGCCACATAATTAATCAGTACTAAATCAAACTTACTAGGTAATCCCCTCTTTAGTCTTTGGCATTCTTACACGGACGGCTCAATATGTTAAATGTAGTACTAGTACTTACTTGGGTAGTGTAATGTGCTGCTCTTTTTAAAATAAAATAAAACAAAAATTCTTAATTTGACTTCAAATAAATTACACTAATTGACTTGAGTGGGCAACAATAGTTAATTGGGAAAATTAATTTCCATTGTTCTGAAATGTGAAAGGCAACATTTCTATTCCTATGCAAGATTGCAAGTTGTTCCTATGACTTGGTAGTTAATCAACACTTGTGTCAAGAACTTATAGCATCTTCTGTCATAAAATATAAGAATTAGATAATGAATTTATTACCTTAATTATAAATATAAGACTTCGATTCACATTATCTTTCAAATTTATAATTTTTCTTCATTGTATTCATATCATTTATACATATAAAGGGAATTTCCACTAATAATAATTCCAATGCACATGATTAATAGAAAAACATTAATTCAACACTTGCCGACATGCTACACCCTATTTTAATTGAAATTTAGAAGAAGTAGTCGACAGAACTCGTTAATTCAATACTTTATGGTGCTTGCATCACTAAATGTTACTATAAGAAATCGGATGGAGGAAAAAAAAAAAAAAACTTCAGGTGTTGACTTTAACTTCTTTTTCTTTTTCTTTTTTTCCATTGAGACCTAATGGTCCTGATAGGGATCGAACCCTGATAGAGGCTGACAAAGACCAGCAAACATGTCACTGCTTTACGCTAGGCATTGCCTAACTTCTTCTTTCATGGTGCAAAATGATTTAATATAGATTAATTTAAATGTCGCCCAAAATCTAATCATATTAAACTTTTGATCACCCCTACATGTGAGAGGGCTTCTTCTTTCGTTGGGCTCACATACAAGGAATCTTATTTGGGCTGGGCCTAGTAGCAAACTTATTTGGGTTTAAACGAAGAAACGAACAAATGTATCCTACCTCTGTGGCCCTGTTTGATACGTGGGCTTCAATTCTAAGGGAGTGGGAGTGAGAGAAAGCTTGAGAATGAGACTGAGGCTATTAAATTATGTTTGGTAGCAAGTAACATTTGGTAGGAATACTCTCATTAATTTTATTTTATAATCTACTATTATAAATTATGAAAGTACAACAATATATTTATCTAACCTAAACCCTGTCACCCTATCTTCTCTGCAACTAGTTGTTCCAACATTTGAGCAGTTTAGTATTATTTTTAGATTTTTTGTTTAAAACTAAATTACAAAATGATGGACTGATTGTGTTGTAAAAAAAAAATGAGAGAATCCTAAATTTGTATAATGTATAAAGGAAAACAAAAATACTTTTATATTTAATGATATTTGGTATAGATATTATCTATTCCTATATATTCAAATATAATTGTAATAGCTTAGATTTATATTTCTAAGATAAATACAATTAAAAAATATGAATATGGGATATAATATCCATATCCAATATCAACAATATCTAATAAGCAAGACTGGGATTCCAAATACGTAAAAATTGAATATTGAGACAAATATCTTGAACCAAAATAAAAAGGCATATTTGTTAATTCACCAAGAACCAAATACGTGACTGACTAAGATTCTCAAATATTATAGAACAAATTAAAGGAGAAATTAAAAGGCAAATTTGGCATAAATGAAGATTGTAAACTGTAATCTACACTGTGGATAATTTCCATATCTACATAGAAGTATAAAATATTAGAACGAGGGGGGAGACAAGGGCAATGGTCACCGTAGCAATAGAGACTGGAGATCGGAGAGGAAAGAGAAGATGAATGTAGACGGAGAAGGTGATCGGATATGAAGAAGATGGGAGAGAAGACAAGCATAGAGGAGTGAGAGAGATTGAGTGGCACTTTGGTCTAAAATAAACAGGGACAACCTTGTCCTGAAACTTTCTAGTCCCCGCATTGCTTCACCAATACCAGAGGAGGTGGGTATAGAGCAATCCCACTTTCTAGGTACTCCCATTCCATGTTTATCCCTAGTTTCTTGTACTAAACATATAATTGGACTCAATCCCCAACCCAATCTATACACCTAGTGCTTTGTACCAACAATAATGCCTATGAGTCTAGGACTCTACCTTACAATTGATAACCCACTTTTAAGGGATTCTATTGATGGGGGTTTAATCTAGTAAAAGGGACTAATTTTTCACAATATGATGAACTAAAGTTTGAATTCCCAGTGAAAATGGTGCCCACCTTTAATGTTAAAACGTGGTATAGAGAATAATTGAATAATGCATTATGGATTAAACAAAAAACCTTCATGTCTTACAAAATGTATAAGACCATATATATATTGGTCCATAACAAACTCTTTTGTCATTCTTCTGTGCAAAGAATGACAATAGAATCTGCATCACTATGAAGCACTGCTCAAAGAATGTCACATTTCAAGATATAAAAAATTTCTTCTTGTCCATATCAAAGACTTTATACCCCTTCTATTCAAGTTTGGTATCCAATAAAAACACATTTGCTCCCGCCTTACATCAAATTTGTCAAAGTTGGTTAAGTCTTGCACATATGAGAGACACCCTAATACCCTTATATGATCATAACTAACCTTCTTTCCTATAAGAACTCCATAGGGTATTTGATTCCTAATGGTTGTGGTAGGCAATCTATTAATGACGCACTACCAAAAAAAAAAAGAAAAAGAAAGAAAGATGTTTTGTAGTGTTGAAAACTAGGTATTTATATTAACGACATGCGTAGCGATCAGAAAAACTGCTACAAAAACCACCGCAGCAAGTTATTTTGTAGCGGTTAAAAAAATACGCTAATCAAGTAAGTAAACTGTCACCGGTACTACAGCTATTATAGGTCACCGCTATTGATTGACGGCCGGACGAAATATTGTGTTAACATTTTATAGTGGTTTAGGAACCGCTACAAGAAGAAATTGCAAATATTTGTAGCGGTTACAAAACCGCTACTAACTACATTGACAAAGTGTTTAAAATAGGCGGGAAAGATGTTGGCAGGAAAATAATTGAAAAATTCGCGGCATAAATATTTAGCGATTAAGTAACCACTATAGTATTGGATGAAATTGTCAATGATGCCAAAAAGTTTGAATTAAAATTGTAGCGGTTCTATAGCCGCTACAAATTTGTGCAATTTTTAAAATTTAATAAAATAGGCCAAAATTTTTGAAACGTTTGTAACGGTTTATGACCGCTACAAATAAAATTTATTTTTTTTAAAAAAAAATCAATAACTGTGGTGCGCTTTTTTATTACTTTGACATTTTAGTTTTAGTAGTTAATTGATAATTGATATGATAAATTTCAATATTTAAAAAAATAATATTGTTAGATGATATTAAATTAAGGGTATTATATAGGTATAATACTGAAAAAAATTTAGATAATATAAATTTATTATGTCGTCAACTAGATGATATTTAATTATGAAATGATGTTGATGATTGATAAATCCCAATTTAATATATTTTATCGATTATTGGACCTAAATTATCAATATTCTGATTGAGATCTTGTGATTGAATAATATTTCTAAATATATGATAAATCACGATTTTATTTAATTCTTGCATGATTAAAAAAAAACATATTGGAAGATCCTACGATGCAGAATTAACCTTAGAAACTAAAAGAAGATCTGATGGTGGAATTTTGTTGGGCTTTTGGAATTTTAATTGTCTCAAATTGATACCCAAAAACCCTCTCTTTCTCCTATAAAATTAACCTAACAGCTGCAAAAAAATTTCACGCTCTCTTTGAGAGCCGCAGAAAATTCGCGCTGAGCCGCAAAGACGTTGAGGGAGAGACGCAGCCAACGCACGCCCACGCACACGGAGATACACGCAGAGACCACCATTTGATTCATTCAATTCATATAATTCTCCAGTGGTGATACGCGCGAACCAAGGCAAGGCAATTGATCATTAATTCACTTAGCCATTTTTCCACTCACGGGACCCACGAGTATTGCTATTGCATCCATTGATCATCAATTCATTCCAATGACTGTGAGCGGCGCGATGTTCAGTGGAGAACATAAATTCATGGCAGCTTAAACTTCTTTAGAAGGTAATTTGGAAGGAGCATGGAGAAAGCTAGAGCCTAGGGTTTACAATTGAAGATCACAAGGGAGTGTTTTTCCTTTTATCGATTTATTTGAAGACTTTGAAATTATTTAGTTTTAGATAATTTTGAATTTCTTTCTTGAGAACAATCTAGTTCTAGATTGTAAACACATCATTTATTTCAGATTTAATTGATAATTTGGATTTGAGCATAATTGCTGGAATTTTTGTTTGCAACCCTTGGATTTTCAATTGATTTAATAATTGAGTTTTCATTATTAATTTGATTGTCAATTGGGTTTATTGATTTAATTGTTTAATTAGATTGATAAATTGTTTAGTTGTTTAATTAGATAATTGTGAACAAGATTCCAAAATTATTTAGAAATTAATTGTGACTGGGTTTTAATGAGTTTAATTAACTAGCACGTTTCCCATGTTTCAATTAGGTAATTAAATGAATTGATTCCAATCTTTCATTCACCCCTTTGGACTAATTAATTGATTTAGGCTAGGAAAGTTAACTCTATGTGAATCCTGAGTTGTCCCCTTCATCCTCATAATTTGGTTGATTTACTTTTATTTAACATTCTTTTTAAATTTTGATTATTTTTCTCAAAACAAAAACCCACAAATTTGCATATTTGCATTCTCATCTAGATTAGTTCCATTCTCATATAGGTTTTAGAATCATTATCATCTTGCATTTAGTTAGTTGAGTTTTATTTTATTTGCATTTTTCATCACCTTAATCCAACCTGAAGAAAAACCCACAACTTGCTCCTTGGGAAAATGACCTAGGTTGACCCTATATTACATAATTAATTAGGACCTAGTTTAATTGACTGCTTTAGCGAATGATTATAGAAGGAATATTGGGGTAATGCCATTCTAGAAACTAAAGATAGTTAGTATCAAATAATAATAAGAAAATTTAAAATTTAAAATGAAACATGGAGAACACAATATTTATCATATTTGATAAGCTTGATTCACACTTAACCTCTCCATAAAACATTAACAGGCAAAATAAAGAGAGAGAGAAATTGGGAAGGAAGAAATAAAGAAGTGTGTGAAATGAGGTATAGTGGTGGTATTTATAAGGATATCTACGGAAAACCTATAACGGTTGATGTGAAGGTTTTGTAGCAATTTACCTTTACAGCAGTTAGTGTGACCGAATCTGTAGCGGTAGCTATTTTATTTTGTAGCAGTTATCAAAATACAACGGTTTTTTTTTAATAATAAAAAAAACACACAGATTACAATAAGATTAAAAAACAAAATGAAATCGATCTTCGCCGTCATACTACAAGAAAGACAAGAAAGACGGGAAGAAAATGTTAGAATTGAGTTTAATATATTTGAACATAAATAAAACTTAAATTATTTGATTGTAAAGCTTAACTTAAAAACCTGACCGAACGATAGATAAACTCTCATCACTTTCAAAAAGAAATTCTTCAAAATTGGAAGCCTTCAGGATTACAGGACAAAGTAATAGGGAAAGTATACTTATAAAAAGAAGCAAAGTGGTAGCTCTATTTTTGAACTCAATTCTGGGGTTCTTTCGTTTAGAAGTGACACTTTGGAAAAAGTTATGTACCAACAAATAGTTCTTAAATCTTATCGGTTCTGAAGTTGGCATCCTAGTGTGGTTTGGCTGGACGTTTTTCAATGTCGAAGGCTTTCCTTAAAGAGTAAATACTATTTCTAGTCTCTAACAAAAACACGGACCCTATTTTAGTCCCTTACAAAAAAAGCAACCCTTATTTATCCTTTTTATAAACTAAAAATGATTCTTTAGAAATTTGTAAGGGATTAAAATGTTGACCAATCGACCCTTATTCGTCTTTTTATGGATTAAAAAAGACATTTTTTTGTAAGGGACCAAAATAGAAATCACTTTTTTTATTAGGAAGCAGAAATGATATTTACTCTTCCTCAAATGTCTCTGTGCGTTTAGCACAAGATTCCTTTTGCTTTTTTCTTTTTTCTTCTGGTCGAAGCTTTTGTCTCATTGGATGAATTCTTGTTTTATTTCTTTCTCTTCTTTGTAAATAGAGCTCTCATCCTAATTACTTTTAATATAACATTTTGTCTTATTATAAAAAAAAAAAAGAAAAAGAAAAAGAAAATGGTAAGTGTGTATCTCTCGACTCTCATATATAAATGGTTGCGATATAACATTCTAATTTTTGTGAACTCACACACACTTCGAGGGATATGAATTTCTTATATATGTTTGAATAAAAGACACTAGGATTAGTTTAATTAAAGACTTCAAAATTTTCATCTATGTGCGAACAAGCACTGGCACACAAGAGTTTAGGTGATAGTTTGTGTTTTAGAGTTTACCAAGGTTAGTACTTACCTCCAGATTCAAAAGTAGGTTAGAAAGATGTCTATAGATCATCCATCAACAAAATCATCACATTAGCAATGTCATTTGAACCTATGAGTTTGTGAGTTATGCACTGAATCTTTACTAACAAACTAACCTTTTTATATATAACTTTTTTTAGGCATAGATATTTTCTTGTTGAAAACAATATGTTGTTTCAGGTAGGTACTGTCAGGTAGCAAATGTTGAACACCTCACCTTGCATAGATTGGAACATTACAACAACAAAGCCTTTATATCTACGAGATGGGTTGGCTACATAGATCGCATGACATCGTTATGCTCTATCAAAAACCAAATTTTTCAAGAAATTATAAACCAAAAGATCCGGCTCACCCCAATGAGTGTTGCTTCGGTTTTCCTCGACCTCTTTTTAGAAAACTCTATAATGCTTGATCAACTTTCCTCATTGGCGTGCTCAATGATTTTTTTGGAACATGTCAAAATCACCTCAAATGATTTTCTACCATTTTGTCTTCTATATACGTCAATCCTACTTGTTCAAGTATATAATCATTACGAATCTTATTTTTTCTTCTATAATCATACATCTAGTTTAAAATCCTTATCTCGGCTACCCTATTTTATGTTTATATTATCCTTTAAAGCCCAACATTAGCTAACACTTAACTGAATTTTATGATTGTTTACAAGCAGACAGCAGTTTATATGCGATTAGATTTATTAACTCCATAATAAACAAAGAAAGCTTTTCAAGCGCTGTATTTCCAATGTCGGTTGTATTAGTAAGCAGCACTAAGATAGCTCTTCATAACATTCTCACTTAAGATTTGCAGCACTGCCCTGTGCCTAGGACCTATACACCTTGGTGTCTTGTACTGAAAAGCAGTAGCTCCAAATCCCAACATGTGGTCTTGAATCTTCTGGAATGTTCCCCTTCGAAGAACACACAGTTCAAGGGGCCCAATACCATTGGTTCTGCGGGAGGTTGTGTAGCCTGCATCAAGAAAAGACTTGTCCATACAATTGCAGCATTCACTGAGTAGTTCTGCACTTGCTTCACCATTAATCTCCCAGAAGATGACATAGTGACCTGGCTCGCTTGAGACATCAACATGGCTTGTGTAGTCAACTACCTCCAATTTGTCGCTTGCTATTAGCTTGGCTGCTGCCGCTACAGCTACCTGCAGATCGATCTCTGTGTTCTTGTCAATGTTAATGGTAAGCAGAAGGCAGCTCCTACGAATAAACTTGAGCTCCGGAGTTGAGTTATGGAACCCCATGACCTTCACCACATCCCCAAGCTTATACCGATACAGACCTGTAAATTGTATCAGAAGCTGTAAGAATAATGAACAAATACTCAATAAATGAATAAGATGAAGCTACCTGCTGCATTAGTGATCATAATCTCATACTCTTCACCAATCTTGACTTGAGTCAAGCCCACTGGCTGAGGATCCACACGGGGGAGAGTAGACCCTCCATTGTGTTGCTGTGACTCACTGAGAGGGATGAATTCAAAGTAACCAGAATGAGGAAGCACAGCATAAGTGGCCAATTCAGGGAGTAGATTTGGATTCACATTTGATGCAATACATCCCTCCGAAGCCGTATAGTCACCGGTCAACAAAGGCAGGTCCCCAGCATAATGCTTCAACTTAGTCACATAAGGCTCCATTGAGCCTGTCATGATCCCATGAATGTACTTAGTATTGGGGAAAAGCTCCGGTATTAGGCCATACCAATTGTTCAGTCCCTTACATTTGTGTTCAATTAGGTTAGCTAACTCTGGATTTGGTTTGAGAAGTTTAGACATGGCCGTTCTAATGGATGGAACCGTGACTCTGTTGATGAGGACCCCTTCTCGGATATCAGTGCACAACTCTTGCCATACTTGTTCAAAGGTTCTAAATGCTTGGACAATGCTGTGTGCAAATGCAGAAGACACAAGCTGAACTTCCTCACTGAAAATTAAGCCACACAAGAGATGGCAGTACAACGATTGTTGAAAATCAGGACCAAATATTACTTCTTTCGGGCTGCACCATTCCATTTGTTTCACCATGCTTTTGGTCTTTTCATGTCGCATAACATTTGTTGAAAAGGTTCCAGCCGTGAGACCCCCTTTTGTTTTGAACTGCTTGCTGCTATACAAAAAGCTCAGGGCTTTCCCTTTTTTAATAGGAAACTCTCTGCAATTATAGGATTCTATTTTGTTACAAATTCCTCGACAATTGAACCCAGGAGGGAAAATCATCTTAGCATATATACCTGTCTCTGAAGGCGGAAGAAATCAGATTAATCTGCATTGCCGTTTCATACAGTTCGTCATTAAATGGTATAAACTTGGGCTTCCCCCCAGTAGTTCCAGAGCTGCAAGAACATGTCTCTGTAAGATCCAACTCAACTACATGCTACTGAAATGGGAAATAAAAGGAAACATGAAACAAAAGGCCAAACCTTAACGACACTGTTTTGATTGGCTGTCCTGTGAGAATGGAAGATGCTTCGCCGTCAATGATTCTCATGATAAAAGGCTCCAAGTCCTTGTGCGTTACAGGTGGAACAAGGGCCTTGAAACTCTCAAGATCAGTTCTTCCATTGAGACCCAGATTCTGCAAATACTCAGCTGAAGTATTGTCTTCCAAGATCCTTCTTAGTGTCTCCCTCTGAACCCTTTCAGCATCCTTTGTTATCGCCTCAAACTCATCAATCACTATGTCCATGTTTAATTCTTATGTACAGAAAAAGGAAGGGAACTTTTTTACAGGCAATGAATAGAAATAATGGGTATGTGAGGAGAGAAGAAGATGAAGCATGGGATTATATAGGCCTTACAAATAAGAAACCAAGTCTATTTGCTCTCTCATAATCTTGAAATTAGTCCACGGATCCTTAATATATACTCTCTCTCGTCTTAATTATAAGAACATTTTTATGGTACTATAAAAGTTTTCTTATAATTAGGATTAGAGATAATAATATATTTATTTAATTTGATTAAATTATGGAAGTTGGTGAAATTAATTAATATGACATGTAATTCTAAAATACCCTAATCATTTTTTTTAAAATTCTTTCACTCTTTCCCCTCCTTGATTATTGTTACAGGAATACAATAGGAATGAATTACAAAAAGATTGATAAATATGAAAATTATACCTTATATTTAAGATTAAAAACAACTTCTCAAATATATTTTATATTAACGCCTCAAGGATTACTTTGTTGGATTGTGTAATGTGGGCTCATTTTTAATCTACAAATGACCTCGTATTAATTACACTAAGCTTAAGTACGTGCCAGATTAAATTATAGTGCCAGGAACAATAATTAATCTATATTAAATCTAACTTACAAGGTCATCCCTCCTTTAGTGTGGATTGATAACTTTATAGCCTTTAAAACTTTGTAAATATATGAGTCGTATCAAATAATAAAGTAATATGAAAAGAAAAATTAGTCACATATAGCTAAATTAAAATCCATAAAAGCAATAAAATCCAGCCTTAGACTAACAACAAAAGGGGAGAAGAATAAAGCAAAACAAAAATATTCTCCGCTGTCGCAGAATAAATGCGTTGCTGCTAATATATGCTAATAAGATATTATATTATATTCTTTTCATCTTTCCCAAGAGCATTTGCATTTGCACTTGCATTTACATTCGCTTTCAATTTACGCGGGTCCGCATCATCTCCAAATATCATTGATTCTACTTTTTCTTTCAATCCCGAATATCTATCATATATAATATTTGTTTATGCCCCAAAGATATATGCCTCTTGCATTTTCTATATTTTCTTCCCTCTTAAATCACATAATATCTTCATAGGAAATGTTATCCTATAATTAACTAAAGAAAAAAATATATAAAAAACAATTAAATATGTACAGAATATTAATAAATTCAATCTTATATATCTCAGAATCTATGCTTATTTAATTATAAAATATATACTTATCATGGACCGACTAGGGTCCTCTTCCCTTAGCATCCTCTTCTACAAAATTGGGCTGCTTTGTCGCAAAACAATGATGCTCATGCCTTTTTTAATATATATATATATATATGGGAAAAACACTTCTCATGTTGTAGGAAAAGTATTTTTTTATGTCACACACAAAAAAATGTTGGGACCCACACACACACATATATATAATTAGCATTATATATATGTGTGTGTCTCATTATTTCATGTTTGTAGGAATCTTCTTCTTCTCATACAACAAGAGAAATTTAAATCCCTATATATATATTTTAAGATATTGATAAGTACTAAAAAGATGATACTTGCCGAAAAAATACTAAAAAATATACTTGAGGATACGTACTTTAAAAGTACTTAATGATCTTGAAAAAATATTTAGAATCTTGAAAAAATATTTCAAGTATATACTAAAAGGATACTTTAGCATACTGACTATTATTTAAAAAATACTTCATAATCTTGAAAAATTATTTTTTGATTTTAAAAAAATATCATAAAGTATATTTTTAGTACCACTAAGTAGCATGAAATATTTTTTTCAAAATCATAAAGTATGTTTTCAGTACGCTAAAATATATTTTTAAGATCCTAAAATAATTTTTCAACATCATAAAATATTTTTTTTAATACTAATCAATATCCTTAAGTTTATTAAAAGTTGCTAAGGGAAGAGACCCTAGCCGCGGTGGGATGTCCTTCAGCCTTTGGCACTATCTCACCGACGGCTCAAATACTGGTACTTACTTGGGTAGTGTCATGTGTGCTCTGTTTTTTAATTCTTAACTTGACTTCAAATTAATTACACTAATTAACTTGCGTGGGCAACAATAGTTAATTTGGAAATTTTCCATTGTTGTGAAATGTGAAAGGCAACTTTTTTTTTTTTAATGCAAGATTGCAAGTTGTTACTGTGACTTATAAGTTAATTCAACACTTGCGTCAAGAATTTATATCATTTTTGTCATAAATTTATTACCTCAATTATAAATATAAGACTCCAATCCACAGCATCTTTCAAATTTATAATTTTTGCTCATCATATTCCTATCGTTTACACAAACAAAAGGAGTTTCCACTAATAATAGTTTCAATGTATATGATTAATTAAAGAGGTTGATTTAGAAAAACCAATACGAATTTATTATAAATAACTAGCTTAAGCTTATTTTCCTTAATATATATAAATTAGTCATCTAAATGCATGTTGAGATTTTGATGAATAACTTTTACGATTTAGGAATAAAATGTTTATGAAAAGTTTTGTCTTGACTTGTGAAAAAAAAAAAAAAAAAAGCTTCTAAAACTATAATTTGTTTATTTTCCAGACATGCTGATCCATTCTTCCAATAAAAAAGAAAAAACACGTTAATTCAATATTTGCCGACATGCTCCACTCTATTTTAAATTTTAATTGAAAGTGAGAAAAAGTAGCTAACATGACCCATTAATTCAATACTTTATGGTGCTTGCATCACAAAATGTTATAAGAAATGGGATGGAGATACAAAAATACTTTAGGTGTTAACTTTAACTCTCTTTTTTTTAATGGTGAAAAGTGATTTAATTTGGATTAATTTAAATATTGTCCAAAATCAAATCATATTAAACTTTTTTTTTTCGATACAATATTAAACTTTTGAACACCCCTATATGTGAGAGGGCTTCTTCTTTCGTTGGGCTCGCAGACAAGGAATCTTATCTGGGCTGGGCCTGGTAGCAAACTTATCTGGGTCTAAACAAAGAAAGGAACTTATATATCCAACTCCAATCTCTCTAATCTCTGGAGTTGGATGGGGTTCGATCCTGGAGTTGGTCAAGGCGCTGGGAGAGACATCATAATTTCTAAGTACCTAGGTTAACGTCTGAGGGTAATAGACGGCTCACTCTACCCAACATCGATATCACTTAGGAGGAAGAGAAATTTCGCCCTACCCTTAGATTGTGGGTGAACCCAACCCCTTTCCTAAAATTTTTAGTATAAAAAAAAAACTCCAACTCTGTATAATATCAAAAAACAAAAACAAAAAAAAACTCCAACCTTTGTAGCCCTGTACAGTACATGGACTTAAGTTTTCAGGGAGTGGGAGTGAGAGAAGGATTCGGAATGAGATTGAGGTTATTAAATTATGTTGGGCGAAGGAGCGATTTTACACACGAAGTTTGCCTCAGGGAGCGTCCAGCATCACAAAGTTTTTAGAGAAGCAAAAGTACACACGAAGTTACGTTTTGAGAGCGCTCAACACCATGGCCGTTAGTTGACCGTCAACTTGGATGGAATGCTGATGTGACGTTGACATAGACGCTGACGTGGAATAAAAAATTCAAAAAAAAAAAAGAAAAAATTTCAAAAAATTAAAATAATCAGAAAAAAAAATTAGGAAAAAATTAGAAAAAAAACTTAAAATAATTAGGAAAAAATTCAAAATTAGAAATGTTTTTTTAAATAATTAGGAAAAAGAATTCAAATTACCCTTTTACCCTTTAGTGTTAAATAAAAAATAAAATGCCCCCACCCCCTGCGCTATCGCCGGCCACCACCGACCCCCGCCGCCGGCCTCCCCCACCGCCGACCGCCGCCGGTGGTGGTGGTGGTGGCCAGCGGGGCTGGCGGTGGGGGCCGGTGGCGGTGGTGGCCGCCAACGGTGTTGGGGGCCGGCCGGCGGTAGCGCAACGGGTGGAGGCATTTTATTTTTTATTTAACACTAAAGGGTAAAAGGGTAATTTGATTTTTTTTCCTAATTATTTGAATTTTTTTCTAATTTTTTGATTTTTTTTCCTAATTATTTTTTAATTTTTTTCTGATTATTTTAATTTTTTGTAATTTTTCCTAATTTTTTTTAATTCCACGTCAGTGTCTATGTCAGCGCCACGTCAGCATTTCATCTAAGTTGACAGTCAACTAACGGCCGTGGTACTGGGCGCTTCCAAAACGTAACTTTTTATGTACTTTTGCTCCTCCAAAATCTTCGTGGTGCTGGACGCTCCTTGAGACAAACTTTGTGTGTAAAATCGCTCCTTCGGCCAATTATGTTTGGTAGCAAGTAATATTTGGTGGGAATATTCTCATTAATTTTATTTTATAATCTACCATGAATTATGAAAGTACAATAATATATTTATTTAACCCTAAACCTTGTCACCCTATCTTCTCTGCAACTAGTATTTCCAACATTTGAGTAGTTTATTATTATTTTTAGGATTTTTTAACTAACTTACAAAATGATGGATTGTTGTGACATAAAAAGATGAGGAAATCCTAAATTTTTATAAAGGAAAACAAAAATACTTTAGATTTATATATATTATCTATTCAAATATAATTATAATATCTTAGATTTATATTTCTAAGATAGATACACTATAAGTAAATATTAATATGGGATATAATATCTTTATCCAATATCAAAAATATTTAGTAAGCAAATACGTAAAAATTGAATATTGAGAAAAACATCTTGAACTAAAATAAAAAAGCACATTTGTTAATTCACCAAGAACCAAATACGTGACTGAGATTCTCAAAGATTATTCAACAAATTAAAAGGAAAATTTGGCATAAACGAAGATTGTAAACCATAATCTACATTGTGGAGAATTTCACCTCTATGTAGAAGAAGAAAATATTACCAAGCGCTCAGGTAGCGCAGTGGTATGACACTGGTCTATCCAGCCTTTGTATGAGGGTTCGATCCTACCCGGGACCATTAGGTCCCCAATCCAAGAAGAAGAAAATATTAGGGGGGTGACAAGGGCAATGGTCTCAGCAGCAACAAACACTGGAGATCGAAGAGGAAAGAGAATATGAATGGAGATAGAGAAGACGATGGGAGATGACAGAGATAGGGGAGAAGATAAGTATAGAGGAGTGATATAGGTTGAGTGCAATGTGAAGAATAGAATGAGAATACTTTGGTCTAAAAATTATTATAAACAACGACAATTTTGCCCTAAAATTTTCCAATCCCAGCATTGTTTCACCAATACCAGGGGTAGGTTTGGAGCAATCTCACTTTTGTGGTACTCTCAATCTCTGCTTATCCCTAATCTCTTGTGCCAAACAATACAATTGGGCTCAATCTCTAACCTAATCTATACACCCAGTGCTTTGTACCAACAATGCCTATGAGTCTATGAATCTACCTTACAATTGACAACCCAATTTTAAGGGATTTTACCAACAAAGGTTGAGTCTAACGGAAGGGGCTAATTCCTCACAACATGACAAACCAAGGTCCCTCACAACATAACGAATCAAGGTTTGAATCCCATTGGGAAAGATACTCACATTTAGTGTTAAAACTTAGTATGGAGAATAATTGAATAATGCATTATGGATTAAATTGAAAACCATCATGTCTGACAAACTGTATCAGACCATATGTATAGGCTCCTAACAATCTAACTGACAATTGGCCCAACAATTACTAAGCCTCTAATAGGAGGACACATGTGTCTAGGAAAAAAGAAAAGGGGGGAAACCCCAATTTTATGCACTTCTCAAGTAATGGAACCATAAGAGTCTCACAGATATTCAATTTTCATAAGTTTAAAATTATCCAATTCACATTTAGCTAATACCGTTTGATCAGCAAAAACTTTTTCCAGTTGGCAAAAAACAAAAACATTTAGCAGAGTAAGAGATAGAGCGTGTAGAGTGAAGAATCACATTTATTTAGCTCAAGCATGTGACTCTGAGCTTTATCTGATGATGCCACAGATGAGAAACAGAATAATTAAGATATTAATTTCAATTGATTATATTATATTTGTCTTTAGTAGGTATAGGAAGAGGAGGCTTATTATTGATCATCTCGTCATTATAATTTGAATTTTTACTCTCATTTATTTTAAAACATACACTAAATTTGTGATTTTTCAATTAAAACAGGATATATAAATCTATAACTAAGGAATATGTATATATAACTGATTATGAAAATGCTTTCACTTTTCTCCTATACATTATGAAAATAAAATATGATATATCCAATTGTATACGTCAAAAACAGTATTAAGCAAACTATTGTGTGAGAAGAGCTTGGGTCTTTGATGAGGTGGGTGAGTTGCTGGATGAAGAGAATAAGGGTTTTTGTGGACAAACTTCATGTGGAGCTGTTTGTGGGGCTTTGTCAATTTTGTTTTAATTTGTGTGGTATTTGCATAAACAGCATGCGGAATCTGTTAAACATGTGCTTTTCTTATGTCCTTGCGCAGGGCATCACCGTCGGTTTGGATCCCCATTGGCTCTGAATTGTGAAGGAATTGGCAATTACGAGTTTTGTTAAGATGTAGATTTGCACTTAGAAGCAATGTTGCTTCAGAAATGCCCAAATCATAGAAATGTTGTCCTGACAGTTATTTAGCTTAACTTTGATTATTAGTACTTAATCAAATATATTGAGTGATAGCTTAAAAAACAATGAAGAAGAAGAAGTTACACACGAAGGAGGAACTCACATTTACTAGAAAGTAATTAAGAAAAAGATTCAATCACTAGCTAGATGCATAACACATTAAGGATATTGTCGAGAACAAGGCCATCGAAAACTCTCTATTATCGTACCCAAGTGATGATGCCAAAATAGACAAATACCTCTTTAATTTCCTCTTCATCGCACAAGTTATGTTCACTTATTTGATTTTCTCTTCATCGTATAATATGTTTTTACTTCTTTAATCGTCTCGAATCCTTCAAACGGGATACATTTTTTTTAAAGAAAATACTTATTATTTTTAAATCTAACTTCGAAAAAAATAAAACTGATGACACATGAACTTGTTGAATAAGCATATTTCGTTAATTAATGGCTAAACTTAACTTAAATAACAGCCCAAGTGAAATTGCTACAGTTTGAGAACTTTCAAGGCAATATTGTTGTTAAATAAAAACTTCCTAAGCAAATTTACACAAACCCAAAACAAAAATAATGTGGAGGACACATAAACTGCCTACCCAACATATTTGATAAAGGTAACCGTCAAATTTAACTGAAAAACAATTACAACAAAATTGCTAAAATATGAAAACTTCTGATGTGATATTACACCCCAAAAAAATTCTATGACAAAATTACTTTACTGTGACAATTTTCGGGATATACTAAACCCTTAGCCCTTGTATAAATAACCCTGCTGCTCTGGTAATATTTTTTTATAAAAACATTTGTGTCACTTAATTTATTTTTTTCTATTTGTTATGTTTATATTTTTATTTTTTATTCATGCCTTTTGAACATAAAAAATGGTTTTGTAAAAGACCCAATTGTCTCTGAGTCTTTTGTTTTCTGGCCATTTGGCATTCACATTTTACTTTGAAAAAGGGCATTTATTCAAAATTTATTAAAAACTTGTTTATTGGATCAAAACGTGGCCTATTAAAATAGAGGAGAGAAAAGCACAAGCACTGAGTCAACTCTTGAATAAAGTCAGAAAGTGTTAATAAATCATCATACCACCCTGTACAACAAGTCTTTATTTGTCCTCTGCTTCTTTTGTCCTCCTCAGTCCTCATTTACTATTAATTTAATTTATATTTATTGTTTCTTGAAAAGTTATAAATTGGGCTTTTCTTAGTTAAGTTACAAGGAAACAAACACGAAAAAATTATCATTTTTCAAATCCTATCAAATGATTGTTTGATCTGATAGATTTTTTAAGCAAACAAGAAAAGAGATAACAATATGCTTTTAGTCTTTTAATATTATGCTTATTTGTTATTAAAATAACTTACAATTACTATTAAATTAGCCCCAATACTTTAAATCCCCAACTTGTCTCTATCTTTTACATGCTAACACATGACTAAGAGTGTTTAGATTTAGTGTTCGTTGCAGCTATTATGAGCAGGTGTTTTCAAATTTTAATTTCTTAAATGGTAAATAATTATTTGAAAAATATCAGTTAAAAGATTATTCTACCTTTGTTAAAGTTAAACAAATATTTAAAGGGAAAAGTATTTCTCCTGTTACTGGAGATAGAGTTATCTCCAATGACTCCAAAACTACGTCGTTTTGAATTAATAAAGGGTTTGTTAGTAATTTTAGGTGAATTAATGAAGGGTGTTTTGGTAAAATGTATATGATTAAAAAATAAATAAAATTACATAAACACCCTTCATTAATCCAAAACGACGTAATTTTAGGGTCACTGGAGATAACTCTATCTCCAGTGACAAGAGAAATCCTTTACCCATATTTAAAATATAAGTATGCATTCTCATGACTCATGAGCGAAGCTCCTTTCAAAACACAAAGCTAAGAGCTAATTGAATGACACTGAGTGGATCCCAACCAAACCACACTAAAGCATTATATAAAATTGTGACCAATACCTATTTTATCACTTAAAATTAATATGTAACACTTAACGTGTACAAACTTTAGACTCAAAATATATTTTTTTTTCAAAAAAAAGGAAGAAGGACATTCAGATAAACGTTTGGTATCCACATCATGAGAGGAAAGAATACAAAGCTTACACAAAAAAAGAGCACAACAGAGTTAAGAGGAAAAACTTGAGGATTTCTAATAGGAAAAATGTTTTTTTTTAATATTTTATTTCGTTAATTTGACAAGAGATAGTCAAATTAACAATTAACAATGTTAAAGGAAAGGGACCTTTTTAGTTTTTACTATATTATCAAAATTAAAGGATTAAAAATAAAACTAAATTTTACAATCCGGGTATACATAATTAATTTTTTTATCCTCATTTTTTTCAATGAAACTCATTAAAATTGTTCACTCAAGTCAAAAATATATATCATGAAGACTTAATTTTTTTTTAATAATGAGCAAATATTTATAACGATAAAAGCATAGATAACAATGTTTTTTAAGTACTCGTGCATGCGATGCATGAGATGTTTTTAGTAATTGGAAGATAGAAATAAATAATAATATTTTTTGTTTTAGAGTTTGTTACCCAATTATTATCATACATAATAAAATTATAGGAAAAAGACAAAAAATTACCACTTGAATTTCAAAATCTCAAATAAATGATTTCATATGAGAATGAGTTGTCAATTACTATACTTTTATAGTTGTTAATCTCTATGCTCTTCTTGGTAACAAGACTAATTTGAGATTTTAAATTTTAAATGATACTTTTTTCCCCAAAATTATAATTGACACCTCATTTTATTTCATAATCTCTCATCTAGTGCAATTGAAAATATGGATAACGACTTATCATATTTTATAAATTATTAAACCATGTATATTAAAATGTTAAATATTAAATTTATGACATCATGTGCCATATGTATTAGAAGTTATTATAATAATTTTCATTATTTTTTTATCATTTATTATTATCTTGTTCATGATACAACTAACAAATTATTTTATTTAAAAAATTTGATTACGTATAAATTAAAATTTCAAACAATGAAAATCATTCACTAAGTTGCAGACATACATACCCTTTTACAATTTGTACAAATTAAATTTGTAATTTCATTATACCAGATCTGTACCTGTTTGTTTTATCATAGATCCCATATTCCTTATCATTTTTCACTGTGGACTCCCCACAAACATTTCTTGCCGGTCCATATTTTTCCAACTTCTTCTAACAATATTAAAATAAAAACAAAAAACCAACGAGGATTGGCTCAAGTGGTAAGCGGCTGGTGTCGCTTAAGCAAAGTCTTAGGTTCAAACCTTATGAATGCAAAAAACTCCCGCTGGAAGACTCTCTCACCATAGTCAGATGCACAACGCGAGTCGGATCCGGATTAGTCGAAACGAAGCTCCGGTGAACCGGGTAGGCAACCAAAAAAAATAAAAACGAAAAAGTAATATATATATATATATATATATATATATATATATATATATATATATATATATATATATCTAGTGTGTGTTGTGAGAGAGCTAGAAACTTGTGGAAACAAATCTTAAAGCCAATCTATTTTTTCTTTAAGTTTTTCACTAGTAACTTGCAGGTTTGGCTCAACTAAAATACCAATCATAAACCTAATAAATGAAGATTTTAGAATTTCTCTTGGCCAAGAGTCTTTAGTTTGGGGTGTTGGATCCTTTAGACAATTAGATACAAATTTCTTTTTAAAGAAGAAAGTACAGATACCAGAAAAATGCTACACCGCGTGTAATTATCTTCTCATGAAAAATACTACAGATCAAAATCTAAATCACTAGATTTTCCAACTTGACAAAGGTAGAGGAGAAGTCTTGGACGCCCCCTCTTGCAAATGTAGTCCGCATTGGTGTGAATGGTTCTGTGTCACCAATATCAAGCGGCTTACGAGTGAGTGATAAGAAACGCCCAGGGTGAATAGCTGATGGGCTTTCATAAATCCCTTAGTTTTCTTGTTGTTATTGAAACTGAAATCTATGGATCGATGGATTTCCAGAAAATTGTAATGTATTTTGACTCATTTTATGCCATCAATATTCTTATGAGAATCTGCTCTATTGATCATCCGCTAAAAGATATTATAGGGGAGACTAGAGACCTTCATTCAAGGAATGGAACATGAAACTATACCATACTCCAAGAAAAAACATCTCATGTGTGGATTTTGTGGCCAAAGAAGGTCATGGTGTTACTATTAACGCTGGGGTGACTCTGATTCCAACAATCTCAGAGATTGTCTTAATATGGTTCTAAAGGATCATTGGTCCTGTCGCTACTAGTCTATTTTCTATTTTGTTGTATTAAGGGTTAAATTATCACAATTTAGTCCATGACTTATCTTTTAAAACTTCGGCTTCTTACATGTATTATCCAATATATGTGTGTGTATGTATACACATACATACAGTAATACCATGGTACGCAATTTATCATGTGAACAGAAAGTTTTTTTTAAAAAAAAAAAAAGAAAGAAAGAAAGGAAAAAAGAGTGCGTCCTTAGCGCTGTAAATATACAGTACCTACAATGCCAATTAAGGCATGCAATTTATAATAGGAAAACGAGATTAATGAATCAAATGAGAACTTTATGTAATATCAAATGAAAAAGAGAAAAATTTTGACAAAACAAATATTTTCATAAGATATTTTGAACTAAAGTAGTCCTCTAATCACGTTACTTAGGATTTTAACATAATAAAATATGTAAAAAAAAAAAATCAAACTACTCCTAGTGTAATTGAGGAACTCTATATCTTGGATTTAAACAAATAAAGAAAATGATCTTAACTTCTAAATATATGACATAATTGATTTTTTTAAGAGATTAAAAAAGCTGATTAAATCATTTTAAAGTACTTTTATTTATTTTTCCTCCAAAATAATTTGTTTAACTTATAAACTAATATAAAATTTAATGATATACAACAAATGCATAATCTTTCAAAAAAAAATCATATTTAAAATTGTAGGGAATATTTATTGCTGTAAGATCTCTGGATTAAGTTATAAAGCATTACGTTGTCAGATCATACTAAAGAGGTTTAGTTCTGATTAATTATTGCACACGCTATAATTTGGTTTGGCAAGTACTAATTAATTATTGAGGATGACACTAGTTAGTGGGATTCATTTGACGTCAAACTGAGATTTAAAAAGAAAAAAAAAAAAAAGAAAAAAAAAGGCACGCATTATTTTTTTTTTTTTGGACAAAAAAGGCACGCATTATTACACAACCCAACTATAAGTAATTTGAAGCCAAATCGGAGGGCAAATATCCACTAAGCTTGTAACGCCTATATATAATCACATGCGCATCCTCCTCTTCTCACATCAGACACTCATTCTTTCTGTTCATTGCCAATTTATAGAAGTTCCCTTCCCTTTTCTCATTTTTCTGTCTCTTTTTGTTTTGAGAAAGTTCCATTTTTGTCGCTCGTACCTGAAACTCAACGCTCTATATCCTTGTCTCAGGTATTACTTGTAGAATGATGATCATTTGTTTCCTTTTCCGATGCAATTGACATTTAAATATGCTTTGGCCTTTTCCTTTCTTGAAGATCTGCAAAAGAAAATGTTGGAGAAGGTGGAAGAAGAACTGAACATCGAGAAAGTGGTTGATGAGTTTGAGGAACTAACAAAGGATGCTGAAAAGGTTCAGAGGGAGACTCTTAGAAGGATCTTAGAAGTCAATGCTTCAGCTGAGTATTTGCAGAATTTGGGCCTTAATGGAAGAGCTGATCTTGAGAGTTTCAAGGCACATGTCCCTGTGGTTACCCACAAGGAACTGGAGCCTTATATCATGAGAATCATGGATGGTGATGCATCTTCCATTCTCACAGGAAAGCCAATCACAGCAGTGTCTTTAAGGTCTGGCCTTTTTTTTTTTTTTTTTTTTTTTTTCATTTTTGCTTCTATACACTCCCTCTATTTTTAAATGAAGCTGAATACTCCCTCTTGTCATAAATATAATATCTAGCTAAATTCAAAATGTTAAGGAAGCTAAAAATATTACTTAATCATAGTATATCTTGCATATTATTAAATTATATATTAGTGTACAAATCAGACTCATTAGTTTAAAAAAAAATATCAATATTAATACTTTAAAATAATTTATTAACTTCTAATCTATCTAAAAAAGCTATTGCGAGGTAGTATTATATTTTCCATTTCAACAGCAAGTAGTTGAGAGTTGAATCTTATAGACACATGTTCTTGCAGCTCTGGAACTACTGGGGGGAAGCCCAAGTTTGTACCAATGAATGACGAACTACTTGAAACCGCTGTGCAGATGAATCTGATCTCTTTTGCCTTTAGGAACAGGTATTCCAAGTTGATTTTCCCTCCTGGGCTTCGTTTTTGTATAGGAAGTTGTAACTAACAATCTTATGATGCAGAGAGTTTCCCATTAAAAATGGGAGTCTTGAGCTTCATATATAGCAGTAAGCAGTTCAAAACTAAAGGGGGTCTCACGGCTGGAACTTCGACAACAAATCTGTTCCGACACCAAAAGTACAAGAGTACGATGAAGAAATTAAAGTGCCAATGTTGCAGCCCGGAAGAAGTAATATTTAGTCCTGATTTTCATCAATCGTTGTACTGTCATCTGTTGTGTGGCTTAATTTTCCGTGAGGAGGTTCAAATGGTGTCTTCCACCTTTGCACATAGCATTGTCCATGCATTTAGAACCTTTGAACAAGTATGGCAAGAGCTCTGCACTGATATCCGAGAAGGGGTCCTCACGAACAGAGTCACGGTTCCATCCATTCGAACGGCTGTGTCTAAACTTCTCAAACCAAATCCCCAATTAGCTGACCTGATTGAAAAGAAATGTATGGGATTGAACAACTGGTATGGGCTAATACCAGAGCTTTTCCCTGATACAAAGTACATTCATGGGATCATGACTGGCTCAATGGAGCCTTATGTGACCAAGTTGAAGCATTATGCTGGGGATTTGCCTCTGTTGACTACTGACTATGGAGCTTCTGAAGGATGTATTGCTGCAAATGTGAACCCGAAGCTACCCCCTGAATTGGCCACTTATGTTGTGCTTCCTCATCTTGGTTACTTTGAATTCATCCCTCTCAGTGAGTCATCACAGCAAAACAATGGAGGGTCTACTCTCCCCTGTGTGGATCCTCAGCCAGTGGGCTTGGCTGAGGTAAAGATTGGTGAAGAGTATGAGATTGTGACCACCAATACAGCAGGTAGCTTCATCTTGTTCATTTGTTGAGTATTTGTTCATTATTCTTACAGCTTAATTCTGATACAATTTACAGGTCTTTATCGGTATAGGCTGGGGGATGTGGTGAAGGTGATGGGTTTCCACAACTCAACCCCAGAGCTCAAGTTTGTTCGTAGGAGCAGCCTTCTGCCTACCATTAACATAGACAAAAACACTGAGAAAGATCTGCAGACAGCTGTAGAGGAAGCAGCCAAATTAGTGGCAGGAGACACGTTGGAAGTAGTTGACTACACAAGTCATGTTGATGTATCGAGTGAGCCAGGTCACTATGTGATCTTCTGGGAGATAAGTGGGGAAGCAAGTGAAGAACTACTCGGTGAGTGCTGCAACGGTCTGGACAAAGCTTTCGTCGATGCAGGCTACACTAGCTCTCGCAAAACCAACGGCATCGGGCCCCTCGAACTCCGGGTTGTAAGGAAAGGAACATTCCAGAAGATTATGAACCACTTCATAGGATTAGGAGGTGCTGCTAGTCAGTGCAAGACCCCAAGGTCTGTGGCTGCTTCTTCACATAGTAAAGTGTTGCAAATCTTGAATGAGAATGTTGTGAAGAGCTATCTCAGTACTGCTTTCGATGATTGACGATATTAATTACCGTGGGAAATATAACAATTCGAAAGGCTTTCCTTATCAGTAGGATACGACTTCTAGATTTTCTTCATCGTAATAACATCATTGTTGCCATGCAATATTACTATAAATAGAAGTGATGGCAGAAGTAGTCAAAAGAACTAAGATAATGTTCAAGTCCTTCAAATTTGCCTTCCATATTCATTTCTTTCTTTCCTTTTTTATGCTTCAAGTTTCTGTCTTTGTATCAATGACCTTTGTATGGTAAAATGGTACATTAATTCCTTCCTGCCACCCCATCATCTGGGTTTTGATACCTGCAAATGCCAATTATGACAATCAGCAGGTCCATTCAATTATATGGCAATATGTGTATTTATGCATCATAATTAATCAGCTTGTGCTATTAATATTTTATTAACTAATTAAGTCTGTCGTTAAATTAAAACTCAGGTGTTAATTCACTCTTGGGATAATGATGATATATTACCACTATCGGCTACCATTTTAAAATGGGGAAAATTTCAAATAAGGAGCATTGTACCAAATTAATTCATAATAACTCTAAAACAAATATGAAGTTTCACTGCAATCCGGTGGGCTTGTGGTGAAATTAATTAATAAAAAGACAATAATAACTCTTTCAAAATCAAGGAAGAAACAACATGATTTGTAAGTGGAGAATATATCATGCATGAACATGTGGAATAATATATGAACAATTAAAATTAGGGTAAAGGTGCAAAAATGTACATATGCTTTACCTATAGAAGCGCCCAACACCAAATTTTTTTTTGTGCAAAAATACACATGAACTCTCAAAACTGGTGCAAAAATATCATCTCCATTAAATAGTTAATAACTTCCGTTATTCCCATTTGAAAGTACTAAAATTCCCTCAGCATTCATCCTCTTCCCTTCCAAATTCATCATCGACAGAAATCTCCACCACACCCAGTTGATATTTACCATTGTCCCATAATGCAAATCTGAAGAACCAAAAACCAAAACTAACCATAATCGAAATGAATTCACCCTCTTCCCTTCCAAATTCATCATCGACAGAAATCTCTGCCACACCCAGCTGATGTTTACCATCGTCCCATACCTAGATGCAAATCGGACAAACCAAAACTAACCATAACCGAAATGAAATCATAGAACAAACTGAGAAATGAAATCATAAAAAGATCAACTGGAAACTTGAACCCAAATGCTAGACAAGAATCGAAATTGCAAACCCAAATTTGGAGAGAAATCAAAATCGCAATTCCAAGTGTTGTATGAACAAAACCCGTTACCTTCATCGCATATTAAAGTTAACCCAAACTTAAAACTTGTTTTTAAAACATGAATTAGATTCCTCTTTGCTCGTACTGTGCGTCGACAAATCAAAGCAAATATCTCGACGAAGATGATGCAGGGGGGCTCGGTGTTGGTTTAGTGCCATGGTTTAAAAACAGAGAAATTAAATCACAAAAAGATCAACCAGAAACTTGAACCCAAATGCTGGATGGAAATCGAAATCGCAAACCTAGCTCTGAAGAGACGAAGATGACGCAAGGCACGGTGTCCACCCTCAAACCTCCTCCTCTAAATCTAAGCTTCACATCTCTTCTTAGCCATGGTTCAGTGCGCCACCGTCATCTTTGGTAGAGGTTGCCGCCACCGCCTTCCACATCATCAAGGTTGCCTCCGCTGACAAGTAAATGGTGGGTGGAGGTGAAGAAGCAGAAGATCGACAGATGACAGGGGTAGAGGGGTAGTTTTGAAAATTGGAAAATCTTAACATTTTTTATTTTTGTTAATATGGTGGGCCCCAACACAAAACTAACGGAAACTAACAAACCTTAACAGAGATGTATTTTTGCACTAGTTTTGAGAGTTCATATGTATTTTTGCGCCTAAAAAAAGTATTTGGTGTTGGGTGCTCCTGAGGACAAAGCACATGTGTATTTTTACACCTTTACCCTTAAAATTAATTTCTTAATAATATCGAACACATTGGAGCATAATCAAATCAAATAATATTTAAACGTAGCGAACACATCATAAACAAGTGGAATAGTTCAATGAACAACCTCATTATGATACTGGTGAACAAGTGCAATTCCATTTGTTCCTAAGAATACTTCACTTGTCATAATGTATTCATTCCCTGTAAATGGAATTTGACTCATTCATACTCCAATGTGTACTTATTGTTAAGAAATCAATTTGACTTGTACGTATATAGGACTATTCCACTTGTTCGTAGGAGTATTCCATTTATCCATGATGTATTTACCACTTGCAAATCAAATTGTTTCTCTTTTTATTTTAAAAAGATTTTTTTGTCCTTTTGATTCATAAATTAATTTCATTGTAGTCCCACCAAACTGTAGTAAAATTTCATATTTCTTTTGGAGTTAATAGAAATTAATCATTATCTAAAATTTTCCCTTTAAAATATTCCTATTTAAAATATGCAAAATCTAATCATACTTGAGTAATCTAATAATACAAAGAGATAATAACAAGTCATGTTATCATATGACATGGTATAAACACAATCAATAAATAATGGCTAGTATAATTATATTCTGCAAGAGAGAGACACAAACAAAATATTTAACATGTTCAGGTTTATACTTTATTTCTTCTGTATTTTTCTCGTTTATATTATGGAAAAATCTGAAGTATATATAGCAAGTCCAAACTCTGGCAACAAGTCAAAATACAATTGATTGCTGGGTTTTCCAAATTGTTGCAGCAGAAAGTGGAAGATAATAAAAAAGGTAAGGGAGAGAACCAACATTTATTTGCTGCTTAATTGCGCGTGCTATATATGTTGTGATGAAGGGATGTAACAATACTAATGGTGGGCTAGCAGTTATCAACAATAATAGTCATAGCTTCATTATATCATTTCTGAAATGTGAAGGACTCAAAGGATGGAGTGGCCACAATATGGGGTTCTTCTGCAACTTCAGGGTTTGGATAAGTATAAACACTGTGAATGATGAATATGATATAATATATCTTTCATGTACAATCAAATCATTTAAAAAAGAGGAAAGCTAGCTAGCTAGGGAAAGAATGATGAAAATTGAAAGAGGGAGGGGAAAAAAGTAAAGTAAAGCACAACAACTTAATATATCCTCGAATAAAATATCTTTTTTTGGTGTTATTATTCAGTGGGTTGTTGTATATATGATGAAGAAAATAAGTTTCATGTGAATTCATGATCAAGCGGTCAAACCTACAGGTGCAAATGTTGCATCTCATATCTCATTTTCGTATAAAGAACAACAAGAAATCTTATTTTATTAGATAGGGCTAACTATATTTATCACATGATATCATTATACTCTATTAACAACCAAATCTTTAGATATGTTGTCAACTAAAAGGTCTCGTTTAACAAATTAAAGCAGCATTATTCACAAGTACTCAACAAATTAAATTAAAGCCCGCAGCTTCTGATGATCATACTTTAATTTGCCATCTAGGCATGCATGTGCAGGTTCTGAAGAATTAAACTACCCTTGCTACCTTAATAATATCTCCTTCCGCAATATTGGATCTTACCTTAGCAAAGTTAAAGTCAATCAATTAATTATATTTAAATTAAAATTATTTAATAAATCGGTCTACAGTATGAAATTAAAAAAAGAGATGGCACATCCTTTCATTATTTAGGCCACATCATTATATCATTAAATCCACAAAGAAGATATCTACGATCAAATCTATTACCAAGGACAAGCAAATTAAACAAAAGTTTCAAATTTTGCCCGGCCACACACGTAACCCCAAAAATACTTGTATGTATGAAGAAGCATAATAGAATTTTGTAGATAATTAAAATTAATGTGCATGCTATATATGCTGATATTATTGCCCACTTAATGGAATGCATGTCTATGATATTATTCACTCCCATCGTGAAGGACCACTTTGTAACTCTGTGTGTGTGTGTGTGTGAGTGAGAGAGAGAGAGAGAGAAGTCAATGAATGTGTGATAGATCAATTGCTAAAATTAAATTTCAACTGCACAGCATGTGGTTTGAGGATTAACCACAACCATATAAGGAAGTGGTAAATAACTTTATCATTTTTTTTTTTTGAACGGCAATAACTTTATCTATATTCTGATATAAATGACAAGTCTTTTAAGTATGATTAATTTTGTGTTGGACTGTCATAGAGTAAGTTTCCAACGTGGAAGTCACTTTAATTTTTGGGAGAACTACACACAAGTCTCGAGGAAGAGAAAAAAATAACAAGTGTGTCTTTTAAAATTATCAAATTGCATTGAATTAAAGTCTCATAGGGCTTGGGGGTTGCACTTAGTAGTGCAATGGTTTTCATGCCAGCTCCTAGAGCTGGCCTTCCCCATGTAAGCAGGTTCGATCCCGATCCCGATCCCCGCCCCCCCCCCCCTTCCCCTTCCCCTTCCCCTTCCCCCACATGTATCAAAAAAAAAAAGTCTCATAGGGCTTAAGTTAGGTTAATCCAAATTGAGAAAATATCACTTTACCCTTAAAGTTTGATTTGAGCAACCAATAACCACTTAAGATACCGCCAATATGACTTGTTTCGAATTAATCTAGCCTAGGTTTTATGGGACTTCAATGCAATTTAATAATTTCAAGAGATTTGCTTGTATTTTTTCCCTTTCTTGAGACCTGTATATAATTCTACCCTTATTTTTTAAATCACACAAGCACACTCCATCTTTTCCAAAAAAAAAAAAGATAAAGTGTTTTTTCTTTAAGTCATATTAAGGATTTTCGTTTTTCTTAACAAGTGGACTTTTTTTATGTTTGAATTTGTGTTCTTTTTCTTATGGAGTCAAACCGCTTATCACCTTAACCAATATCTTATTAGTAAGCACGCCTTATCATACTTATAGGAAAGAGAACTCACGCCTTCTACCAAAGACTCGAACGAGCAACCTCACTCATTCGAAGGTTGTATAATACAATGCTGTATAATAAAATTCAAACAAATCATTTAAGTCAACCAGATTACTATTTTAAATGAAAAATAATAATAACTCATTCTCACTTTTTTGGGGCACAATCTTCACTTTTATTTTAAATGAAAAATATATATATTCATTAATCCTTTGAGGGAGCATTAGTATTGGGGGCCCAACATTTTTTTGATAAATAGGGCCAATATTTAACTGGAGTCAATTAAACTTGGGCATTTAAAAGGAGTACTTAGGCCTTCAATGGCCCGGATCCAATCGGCCCATTCAGTCCTCTAGTTTAGGTCGTTCACACAAAAAAAACAAGGGGTAACAATGACGAGTGGCATAATTGGTTAAGGTAGCCTTCATCCTAAGAGGGGGGAGGTTCGATACTCGCTGGTCGATATGAGGGCCTTGTTGGGGGGCGATCTATAACTACGTCTATAAACGCTCTCTAAATCTAGAGTCATGCCCTGACCCTGGTGGGATACCGGTGTCTACTCTTAACCAAACTTTTTCCTATAAAAAAAAAAAAAAGGACTAAAGGAATAATGGAGATTGCCTCCCATTATAAACGGAGAGCCTGTTTGGTTCAAAAAAAGGGGGCTGGAAAGGAAAGAAATGAAGAAAATTAATTAGGAAAGTGATCCAAAAGACTATTTTACCCTTAGAGTGAAATGATTATTTAAATGTCAATGGGACATACGCACCCCACCCACTCTGAACTTTTTATATTACATTAATTCAATGTTACATCAAGCTTTTGGGTCTTTTAAGCATTTTTTTTCTCCCGCTTAAAAATTGGTTCCTTCACAGTTTCATCAATAACACAGCTTCATCATGTTGTTGTGCCATGTAAACGATAATTTCTACACCTTGAAAGAAAGCATATAGTGTGCGCTAGCTGAGATATGAAAGCTTGAGAGTTGACATGCATGTCATGTCATAATGTGTTTATCGTCAAATTAAATTAATGAATTAGACCAATCCCAAACCCATAATTAAGGTGTAAAATGGGAACACCTTGAGAGAGTGAACCTACCTGGTCCCATGCACATCTTAATTAAGCCACAAAATCTATGTACTGAACTTTCATTAATATCTTCTTCTTTTTTCACTTCATGATCACTACCCCGTAAAAGACAATAAAGAAAAGAAATACACGACCTTAATTAAATGGTAATCACCTTTGCTTTGGGCGTAGCTTTATATAACATGTTTCGTGAACTACACTCCAAAGTTCCATAGGCCATATCCACACCAAACGCTTTTGAACATAATTTCATATATATGATCGATACTTTCAATGGTACGTAGTGACTCTCACGTTGGAAAGAATAATTAGAGTGAACCCATTTACGTCCCACTCCAAAGAAATAGCCTGCCATCGTATTTCTCAAAGACGTACATGCATATTATTATATGCTCTCGATCTCACTTCTTAAATATATATAAGCTAGACATCAGAAGACTTACTTTAAATTTATATATTCTAATAATAAATTTTCAATATTTTTTACAGATTATTAGTATTGATTGTATATGTCAAGAGATTCTTTATCAAGGGTACTTCCAGCAAATGATTAAAGAAGGCATTTTAAGAAAATCTTAACAAATACTCTAGCTTTTAACTAATTTTCTGGATAATATATACAAATGCTGAAATGTTGAAGCTGATGTCAATTATGTGAATAATTTTAATTATTTCATTCTTTCTTTGAAATAAAACAAAAGAAAGGATCAGAATCAGAATCAGATCCCAGAGAAGGATGATGATGTTTAGAATTACATAGTAATCGAACCTTAATACACTTTTGATGCCTTACATTGGAGTTTGATGGCTACAATACAACAAAGCACACAAGAGAATAATGTGCAGATGAGAAATGAAAAATGTGAAAAAGCTACCATTTTTGCTTTCTATTACTTCCACCCATCAATTGTGTCACAAATCCCAGGAAACCCCCCCATTTTCCTCTGCTTTTCCTTCTTCTTCTTCCTCTTCCACAGCCAATTCATCAAAAACCCATTAAGTCTACTCGCCATGGAAGAACTTCGATGATTCCCAGAAGATCTCAAACGTTGGACATCATAAAACTGTGTTCTGATCTGCTTTGACCCTTCAAGAGATGGTAAAACCATCATGTGTCTTTCTATCACATGAGAGAGAGACACCAATTCATATGAATCATATAATGGACTCCCACAATCCCATATGCCCATACCTGATTCTTCTTCTTGTTGTTTTTCTTCCTCACAACTTCTTGTCATCTTTTTTTTTTTTTTTTAATCTCTGAAAGTGCCAAGAGTTTCTGAAAAATCTTCATCTTTTAAAGTTTAGATCGGCCATGGAATAGGACAAATCAGATTTTTTAAAGAAAAATCCTGAAATCAGCAAATAATTTGCTTCGGGTAGGTCTGGGAATATGACAGATCAATTGGCTTTAAACAATAGGTTTAGTTCACATTAAACAAATAATATGTCGGATGTTGTAGATTTAGATTGGAACTAGCAATTTATAAATGATTTTTTAAACTAAATGATGAAACTAATTAACAAATGATACAATGAGTGGGTTGAAATTAAAAGTTTTTTTTTTTTTAATAAGTCAAGTGGATCTGTGTGTAATCCTTATTGGAAATTACTACAATCATTTAGTAAATTCACTTCAAGTCATGCTAGTTGGTTCATCTATTATCCCATAGAAGATATTTCATTTTATTGAAGCCCGAAACTTCAGTACCCTTATGTCAATATAAAATTAAGTTTTGTGGATGAAAAGACAATAATGTCCTTGTTTTATTTTTTAAGTCTTCTTATTTGTCTTGTAAATGTCCTTATTTATCTTGTAAATTCTCTTATTTTTCTTGTAATGGCCAATTTTTTTGAATTTATTTTTTTGTCTTGTAAATATTTTTATTTGTTTTGTTAATACCCTTATGTGTCTTGTGATGGTTAAAATATTCTTGTTAACTCCCTGATTTATTTTGAATCTATTTATTTATCTTGTAAATACCCTTGAGAAAAAATAAAGTAAGAATATCATTGTCTTTTGAACTACAAAATATAATTTCATTTTGACTTAAAGAGTGTAATAAAGTTTCAGAATCTTTGAGGGTTGACTGAAGTAAAATCTCTTCCATAGGGGCTAACTGAAATTTTCCCTTTACTATCATTTGCCAAAGATTTCTTGCTTATTTATAAGGACAAAAGTCATATAAAATATACGGTATCTTTTGCCGATATCTTGTAGATCCCATTATATATACACAATCATTTTCAACAATTCAATTTTCTTAAATTAAGATATCTCTTTGAGGTGTCATGGGATATGTTCTCACTTATTTCTTTTAATCTCAAAGTATTTTCATTACGTTAAAAGAAAGACACCTCAATCCTACATTTTCTAACAATTTCAAAATTAAGAAGAAGAAAAAATCAGTGTAAAATTTGAGTAGCAAATCAATCAAATTGCAATAACTGAAGCAACCTCACATAGCAGTTAAAAGTGAATTATAGTTCATTGAGATTTTTTTTTTTTTCGATTTCAATATTTGAAGAAAACATAATAAAACTACCACAAATCAATAGACTTGTTTAATATTTGTAGAACAAAAACAAATATATTAATTTTCGAGTAATCAATACTCTATATGTTTCTAGATTCCCCGCTTTTATCTGGGCTTCCTTTTGAACTCAATCAAGTGACAAAACTTGACAAAAGTGTTATCAAAGAGTATAACTTTCCTATCTTAAGCTTTCAAGAAAGTACATGGAAGATCTAGCGAAAGCATCAAAGAAATTCATTCACAATGCTTAATCTTATCCACAAGACCCCAAAACTTTAAAAAGATTCAAACTCTTTGCCTTAATAGCCAGCCGAAGAAGAACCATAAATTGGCCTCTCATTGATCTTTCATCTTATTTGAAGTAATAATGAACCCATCACTTTTGCTGATAATGACTTTCCCATTCTAGAGCCCACCCACACTACACTAGCCCACCACAATCTTCTTTCATTGGAACATCCACTTAACTATACTTTTCTATCTCCACATTTATTCTTAAATATCTCTAATTGGCCTTCTAATCACAGTCTCTCTCTCTCTCTCTCTTGAAAGCTACAAAGAAGAAGAATCATGGTCAAAGCTTTGTCTTTTTGTTCTAATCTTTTGCCGTGTGTTACTATGGGATCATTTGACTGGTTCATGGTTAGTCCTCTGAGCGATGAGCACAAAATAAAAAGGATAGCACGCGCAAGCAAGCATTTTATCCTACTTTGGCTAAGTTGGTTCTGTCCCCTGCTTTCTGTCTTCCACTATCTGCAGCAATCACTTATCGGCATAACCTTCCACAATGAGTAGCTTAGATATTTTTATTTTATTTTCTGGCCGGATCAATATAATCTTTGATACCTTAAGTTTGTCTTCATTTTAGCTTTGATCACTTATATTTCAAATCATAGATTTTAGTCCTTCAAAAGGTAAAATAATCTAGATTTTTATTGAATTTTAAGGACCAACGTTTTAAACAAAATGAAACTTGAGGAATTAAAACATATAATTTACAGCTTGAGGGATCAAAACCAAAATGAGGGTAAACTTAAGTAACCAAATATTGTGATAACCCTTACTTTTCTATAGAATATGATATAAGCTAGTTGGTTTAAGTGAAAAAGACTACTAGAGTTATTTTTTATAAGAAAGTATTTGATAAGTTTAAGGAAAAGTTTTATCAAACTGATATAAGACAAACAATTGGGCTTTAAAGGGACAAGAAGATTATAAGGTTGGGGTAGCCGAAATAATCATATTAAAATTGATATGTGGTCATATAAGAAAAAAATATTTCAAAATAAACATATCAAAGAAAGAATAGGCTTGGCGCCTAATAAAGAAAAAGACATAAAAAATCATTTGAGGTGTTCATAAAGAAGACAATTGGAGGCACCAATTGTTCTAGTGTAGAACACAAATGTCTAGTCTCAAGGGACTAGTAGGTAGTTTATATCGGATCAAATGGTTCCTCCAAGATATCTATTAGTTAGACACCAAAAAGGAGATGATTATTCAGTGATATCTATAAGAAAGATATCAAAGAGTGTCCAAAGATTACTGTGCACGAGTATATGGCCGATAGCCAAAATGGAGTAGGGTGTGTGCACAATAAGACTAAATAGTAAAATAAATGAATAGAGAATGTACACCTGTTAGGTTAACCTCTTATTTATAGAGATTACCTCTAGGGTTTCAGTCCTTAGGCTTTCTGCGCCTCCAGGCCCGCGTCTCTGCTCCACTACCTGTACGTGTCTCTACTCCACTACATGAATACATGTACTGTCTGTGATTATAGCCTTAATTATAGGGTAATTAGTGTTTTACTTGATTATGAAGGGATTCTGTCATAAAGTGTCCTTGTTAGGTCGCATAACAACTAGACTCAATACACGAGTCCATAACATCAATAAAGAGGGTAGATTGGATAGTATAGAGTCATTTGAAAAGAGGCAAACCAAAGACCAAAGAGAACTATCAATGAAGTAATTAACAGGATCTCTTAATTAACAATCTATCTAAAGTTTGATATAATAAGCTCCTGTAGTTTATGTAGCTCACTAGTGTGATAAGAGTTTTTTTTTCCCCCTTTTTAGGTGAAGGGAAAAAATTATAACAAAAAATTCCGCAAATGTACAGGTTGTATCAAATAATAAAGAGTGAATAAAGTGTTATTTCCGCAAGGACTTGATACCCAAACTTTAGTTAAGCATTAATTTTACAGTTCTGTTTAAGTTGAGCGACCTAAATTGAATTTAAATGAGTGAAAAGAAATTAAAATAAAAATAAACAAGCTATCACAATAAACAAACAAGCAATACATGAGTTACGAATCCCTTATTAACTTCATAAACTTTGTTTTCACTAATTAATTGATTTCAATGTCAATTTTATTAATTTAGAGTATTAATAGATGTAAGATCACTTATACCCCTCTCTCAAGTTGAAATTGTTATTCCTAACATAGCTATCTAAAAGGCTCTAATAATTCAATTTCACTCTAACATAATTATATGTGTCCAATAGGTATAATCCCACATTACTCAATCATATGGTCTAATTAAGATCCCTCTTCCAAAGCTAATCTAAATTCTCCAAATTCATATTTAATGGTGATCAAGCACTAAGTAGATCAGTGGCGGAGCCACGTTATGGCCAGCGGGGGCCTTGGCCCCAGCTGGTCTTTTCTTATCTTATGTATTTTTATATATGTGTTATATAATATTTTATTTTGGCCATTAATTTGGCCCCAACTAATCTCTTATTTTTTTCTATAATCATACTCTTTTTTTTGGAATGTGAGAGGAAAGTAAAATTTTTGTTTGAGATACCTATTGAAAATATTAGTATCATCTTATATATGGTGTTGTTCATTTTCATTTTAAAGACTAAATAGGTACTCAAAATCACTTCTTTTCACCTCACTCCTTTTGTAAAAGTTATTCTGCGTATTTTTATCTTTCTAAAGAGGGTAATATTGTGTGATTAGTGAAAATTTTGAGGTTATGATTTCGGGAGAATCGTGAGTTTTCACAATAGAAGACTATATATATGTAGAAGGTAATTAATGGCTAATTTTAATCAGTTTGGATTTATTATTTGTTTGTCTTATGATTTTATAATGAATTTCTCTTTAAAAAATAGATTATAATAGGTTATTTGTTTAGTTGAAATTAAATCTTTTTTTTTAAATATTTTTTGGGTTCATATTATATTTCTTTTATTTTCTTCAATTACTTTGTTTTGAAGTAAGTGAGATGTGCATTTAAGTGTTAATTTTGTGGATTGAGTAGTACTATAAGAATTAATGTTTAGTGACACAAGATACTAATTAACACTGACATCAATATATATTTTGGGTCATCAAATTTTTGTAGGTTGAAAAAAATAAGTAAAGATAAACAGAAAAACACAGATGTGTTCTTTAAGAAGAAAATAACTTCAGAAAGTGATATTTCTAAGAAAATAATTTCTGAAAGTGATGCACTTTCTAATGAGTCACCTTCTAAACATCATAGAATTTTTATTTACTATGTTATCTTTTAATTTATAATTGTCAATTATCATTTATTTGTATTTTTAATGTTATGGTATATTATTTAGTAAATAGTTCAATATATTTATTTTTTGGCCCGGGCTTAAATAATTATCTGGTTCCGCCACTGAAGTAGATAAAAATTAGATAAGATTAAATAACCAAAATTAGCTATAATTAATGAGTGAAATCAGAGTATAATTCACCTACAAGTTTATAGTTCCTATAAGTTGCAACGACAAAATTAGGCACACATATATTTAATCAATCTCATCCTTGCAATATCAAAAATAGATTCAGAATTCATGAGAAAAAGAAAAATGAATAAGATAGAAACACTCAATGGAGTCCTCTCAGCTCTGTCTCTTCCCTTTGGTCCTACAGCTACTAAGCTCTCTTCTCTTCACAATCCTCTCATCCTCTCATGAAGAAGAATAATAGAATCCGAACACTTTTCTCTCTCTCCTCAGGTAACCTCTTCTTGCTTGATTGAAGGAGATGATGGATAATTCTCCAAAAACGCCGCCTCTTCCTCCTCTATTTATCTTTAACTCAGTGACTTGTGGTTGCGGGTTAGAAAAATAAGTGGAAACTATTATTATAATAATATCAATAAAATAACCTAATCTCTTTTATTTTTTTAAAAAAAACCACTATTATTTTGTAATTATTATTTCGTTCTTAAACTTATATTTTAAGTTGAAATCATACAAATAATGTAACTAAATTTATATTTTTTAAAATCTCAAAATAATCTCTTTAATTTAGAACTGATGACTTTTCAAATATGCTAAAATATGTATCAAATCTTTTGAAAATGGTGGGTCATCATTAGGTATGGCTACTCCAATAATATGATAGTTTACTTGATTGTTTGACTAATTTGGTTGTTTGTCTGACTAAATGAATGCTCGGTTGAATCTTTCATTTGAAGTCACCCTTATCCCCTTCAGTTAATATTATCTTATTTCCTTTGGCTCTTGTTACGTGGTAGGTTTCAGCATACATCATTGTCCCAAGTGTGAATTTAACTCTCGAGTTTTTTAACAGAAAGGCTGACTAGGTTTACGAAAGAATAAACAAGACAAGTTGGTCATGATTAAGAACTAGAAATATTTTCATATTAAATGAATCTACTCATAACTCATTGCTTGTTGTAAATGGAATCCACCTAGAATTATTCTATTCAATGTATTGGTTCAGAGAGAACTAAAGACGTATTCATATGCATATCAGACTGTTATAGATAGTTCCACCATTAGTTAGTTTCTTGTCACCAACATTACACGTGGATTTCTATCGACAATGATCACCCATCATTTATATATAAACTAAGAAAGCTTTTCAAATTGCTATATTTCCAACAGTGGTTTCATCAGTTGAAAGTGGTACTGAGATAGCTCTTCACAACATTCTCACTCAAGATTTGCAACACTTTACCATGTGTAGGACCTACACACCTTGGTGTCTTGTACTGGCTAACAGCAGCTCCTAATCCTAGGAAGTGATCTAATATCTTCTGGAATGTTCCTTTCCTTACAACCCGGAGTTCGAGGGGCCCAATGCAGTTGGTTTTGCGAGAGCTAGTGTATCCTGCATCGACAAAAGACTTGTCCAGACAGTTGCAGCATTCACTGAGTAGCTCGTCACTTGCTTCCCCATTGATCTCCCAGAAGATGACATAGTGACCTGGCTCACTGGACACATCAACATGGCTTGTGTAGTCAATTACTTCCAATTTGTCTCCTGCCACTAGCTTGGCTGCTGCCTCTACAGCTATCTGCAGATCTTTCTCGGTGTTCTTGTCAATATTAATGGTAAGCAGAAGGCTACTACGACGAACAAACTTGAGCTCTGGGGTTGAGTTATGGAACCCCATGACCTTCACCACATCCCCCAGCCTATACCGATACAGACCTGTAAATTGTACCAGAAGCTGTCAGGATGATGAACAAGATGAACAAATACTCAACCGATCAAGCTCAACACAATCCAGCTTTGCCATGTTTTTAATACATTCAACTCAGCTTTTACGTCCAGAAAGTTTGTAAAATATATATCAAGTATGAGTATGTGAGGATTCTGTAAGCATGCTTTTCCGCAGTTAAATCTTAAAGAATGAGTTCAAAAATGGCTTCAACTATGCTGACAGTGAAAAGCTCAAATGAACAAAAAGATAAGAACAAGGTACAGAATCTAATTGCAGGAGACACAGAATATGCAAATCCAACATTAGCGGCCAATAACCAACAAACACCTACCCTGCAAGACTACCCCGCATGTTACATTAATCTGATTAGGTAGACAACTTTACAAATCAGCAAGAAAAAAAATCAAGTCTAGTAGGTCCCATGTAGGACATATAATAAATGGTAGTATAAGCAGCACCCACTTTCTTTGGACCCATACGGGAAAGACAAAATAGAAGAAAGAAAATTTGATAAAATCCAAGCAGGTTATTTTCTAAAAGCAGTTGTGAAGGAGTTTCATTTTCCAGTCAAATTGTTAAGTAATTAATGCATTGAAAGATGAATGAAGCATGTAAGTGTCCTTATTCCTGATTGAACGCCTAAAAGAAATAAATAGCTGGAAAAGAATCCGGTACCAGCTGGATTGGTGATAACAATCTCATACTCCTCACCAACCTTCACCTCAGTCAGGCCCACCGGCTGAGGATCAACACAGAGGAACTTGGTCTGCTCCAGCTCAGTGATAGGGATGAATTCAAAGTAACCGATGTGAGGAAGCACAGCGTAAGTGGCCAATTCAGGGGGTAGTTTTGGGTTAACATTTGCTGCAATCCATCCTTCAGAAGACCCATAGTCAGCAGTCAACAAAAGCAGCTCCCCAGCATAGTGCCTCAACTTTTTCAAGTAAGGCTCCATTGACCCAGTCATGATGCCATAAACATACTTGGCATTGGGGAAAAGCTCTGGTATTAACCCATACCAGTTGCTCAGTCCCATGCATTTCTTTTCAATCAGGTTAGCTAACTCTGGGTTTGGTTTCAGAAGTTTGGACATGGCCATTCGAATGGATGGAACGGTAATTCTGCTCGTGAGGACCCCTTCTCGGATGTCAGTGCAGAGCTCTTGCCATACTTGTTCAAAGGTTCTAAATGCATGGACAATGCTATGTGCAAATGTAGAGGACACCAGCTGCACCTCCTCACGGAAAATTAAGCCACACAACAGGTGGCAGTACAACGATTGATGAAAATCAGGACCGAATATTACTTCATCTGGGCTGCAACACGGGGACTGAAGCGCCTTCATCGCGCATTTGTACTGTGCATTTCGGAACACATTGGTTGTAGCAGTTCCAGCCGCCAGACCCCCTTTTGTTTTGAACTGCTTGCTGCTGTAAATAAAGCTCAAAGCTTTCCCATTTTTTACAGGGAACTCTCTGCATAATAAGATTATGTCAGATACACCTCCCAGAAAAAAGCTTTGTGAAGAGAATCAAGAACAGAAGAAAAATGTAATTCACTGGGTCTTAGAATGTTTCAAGAAAATCCTTTCCTGAAAATGTTTTCCTACTAAACAAATGAAGCCAACAAGGAAAAATAAACTTGAATACCTGTTCCTAAAGGCAAAAGAGGTCTGATATATCTGCATTGTGGTTTCAAATAATTCATCATTCCAAGGTACATACTTTGGCTTCCCCTGTGTGGTTCCAGAACTGCAAGAACATCTCAATGAGAGTCTACTCAACTAATAGCCGCTGAAATGGTTTGAGGGGGAAAATTATCCTGACCTTAAAGACATTGTTGTGATCGGCTTTCCTGTGAGGATTGAAGAGGCGTCGCCTTCAATGATTCTCACGATATAAGGCTCCAATTCCTTGTGGGTAACCAGTGGGACATGAGCCTTGAAACTCTCAGGATCAGTTCTTCCATTAAGACCCAGATTCTGTAAATACTCAGCTGAAGCATTGTCTTCCAAGATCTTTCTAAGAGTCTCCCTCTGAACCCTTTCAGCATCCTTTGTTAGTGCCTCAAATTCATCAATCACTTTCTCCATGTTGAATTCTTCCACCTTCTCCAACATTTTCATTCACACACCTTCAAGTGCAGCTATTCAGAAAGAAAAGAAAGCACTCGGAGTCAAATAGACAATACTCCAAACAATTATTCTTCTTGTTTTGTTCAGACTCATCAAATGTTGGTCCGAATAGAAAAAACTGGGATAAGGAAACAGTCAGTATGTAGAGAGTGATTGCAGAAAAGGCCAAAACATATTAAACATTCATTGCATCAGAAAAAAAGAGGGGGGGGGGGGACAGGATAAAAACAAACAGTACGATTCATTTGTGAAAAGAGCAGAGAAGAGGAAAACTTTGCAGCCCACGGGAAAAATGAACAGGGAGTGAAGGAAAAAGAAAGCAATTCAGAAACAATCTGATGTCCGAAACAATTACATAAAATTTCTCAGTTTTGATAATTCCGTTTTTGCTTGGTACGACGAAAGTCAATTTAAGTCAACACATCTTTCACATGCACAAACAAGCAAACAGGGAGGGAGGAGACTATTCTTCAAAACTATATCTAATTGATGCGAAGAAGAACAGGCATCAAACAGGAATTTCGACAATTAGAATTAGAATTGACAAGAAAGAGAGTACAGTGATCAATAATCAATTTTAACGACTACCGGAACTGTAAAAAACACATAAAGCAAAATGTAAAAATTGAAACAGAAAAGGGGGGGTCCATGAGAAAAGAAGACGAAGGCAGAAAGTAGTCTAAAAAGATGAGATTTCAGGTAACAAATCAAGGCCTACTTAGAGATAATTAGCAGTATGAGAAAACAGAGAACTCAGAATAGAAGAACGCAAACTTCTCCAATTGCTCGAGAAAATTCTATTTAAGAAAAAAAAAATGAAAGAAAAAGAAGTCAACGGAATCATGCCCAGTTTGGTTCCTAGTAAAGTATCAATAGAAAATAGGAAGAAAAGGCGGCAGCATCTGGGTTTTGCATCAATCTCTTAAAAAACGAAGACGATAACCGAAAAGACAGTGTAAGAAAAGCTTTTCAAAGGCAAATTGAGGCAAATGAGAATTTTTGAAAAAGGGTAACAATGAAAGGTAATCAAAAGTTAGAAACATAACAGAATTATATATGCCACACCTGAGAGAACGATATCAGCTATCAGAAACAAAACGAAACTTGCTCTCAGCAGCTCAAAGAAACATGGAAGCTTCTTACTTTGTTTTTTGGGGACTTAGAGAGAGAAAGTTTTTTTTGTAAAAATGGTCTATTCTCTGACCTCGCACTACTATGGTGTGTGGGTGTGTAAGTGAGAAAGGAGAGGAAGGCGGGGCTTAAGATTCTCCTTGGGGATCGCATCGGATTATATAGGGGGCATTGCCTAATTCTCATTAACAAACGTCATCAATGACTATTTTGCCCTTGCGTTTGTGCTGAAATTACATAAGTTCACCATGCCTTCGTCGTCTTCCTGTAATAAAGAGGAAAAATGTTTTGCATGCAAAGAAAAAAGCGGAGAATAACAGAAAAATATCACACAAATTTTAAAATTTTGCTAATAATAACAGTAATGAAATTAATAAGAATAAAAAATAATTAATAATTTTTTTATGACGAAATCACTTATTTAACATTTTAAATTTTAACTAATATTTTCTTAAAATTCTTCCAAAAAATAATGTAGGTCTATAATGTTATGAAAGTAAAATATTTAATTACTATTCTTTTATAGAGTGCCATCCATTTTTGGAATTGGCTTGTCTCCAATTCCTTTAGAGCTTGTTTGGTTCGAGGAGAGGGAGTGAGAGGGAAGGGTGTAGAAAGAAGGATATTGACCAAATTGTCATTAATGAGAATAATATTCCTTTTTGCTGAGAGTATATTTTTGAAATATTAAAAAGTTTCCATGAACTATTTAGTAGAGAAAAAGTTTATCTCTCCCCCTCCCCTCCCTCAAACCAAACAAGCCCTTAAGATCTGCTCCCCTCCTTTTCTTCCGTAGTGTCGTTTTGGTGAAGAAAGGGAGCAGTTGGTCATTTATTTTAAAAACAAAATCAGGGTACTAAAAAGATATTTCAGGATATTGACCGACACTGAAAAAATACTTCATGATCTATAAAAAATATTTTATGATCTTCAAAAGATATTTCAGAGTACTGACTAGTTTTAAAGGGATACTTCATGATACTGACTTGTATTGAAAAAGGTACTAAAAAGATATTTCAGGATACTGAATGACACTAAAAAAATGCTTCATGATCTTGAAAAGTTATTTTAAGCTCTTGAAAAAATATTTTAGAGTACTGATTGGTACTAAGGGATACTTCATGATACTAACTTGTACTGAAAAAAGTATTAAAAAGATACTTTAGGATACTGAACGACACTAAAAAAAACTTCATAATATTGAAAAATTATTTTAAGATCTTGAAAAAGTATTTTAGAGTACTGACGGGTACTAAAGGGATATTTTATGATACTGAGTGATACTAAAAAACTACTTAATGATCTCAAAAAATTATTTTAGGGTTTTAAAAAAACATTTTTAGAATGCTAACTGGTATTAAAAAGATTTTTTTGATATTGATTAGTACTAAAAAAATACTTCAAATAATTTTTTTAAGATCCTAAAATATTTTTTTTGTAGATCATGAAGTATTTTTTTAATATCTGTTAGTACCTTGAATTTTTTCTTTTTTTTTTTATTATTGACCAGCTGCTCCCTTTTTCACCAAAACAACGACGTATGAAAGAAAAGGAGGGGAGCGGATCTTAAAGGAATTGGAGATAAGCCAGTTCCTCCATTTTTCCCCTGCTTGTCTTCTAGTATTAACCTTTTAGAATACACAATAAAAGTAAGTTTGGTTAAGAGGAAGTTATATAATACATAAACTGATAGAATATCTTATTGGTAAGCGATTTATAAACGTCTTTATAAACGTTCCATGAACTCTTGAAGGCATGCATTATTTTAAGGAGTCTTTAAAATCTAACTTCCCTAAACTTCTTTATATACAAAAACCATCCTTTTACAATCCTCGATAAAGCTTTAAAACAATATATCAAACACACATCAAAAATATAAACTCTCCTGTAAAGCCAACGACCTCTTCGCTGAGTGGTAACAATAATGCCTTGTGCAGCACTAGAACGACGACTCGATCCCACCCCTAAGCATTAGCTTGTATTTTAAAAAAAATCTTAAATATAAGAGTTACTTGACTTTTATTTGGAGAATTTAAAAAAGTTAAATAAGTTACATTAAAATATTTATATTATCATTTCCGTCCAAACTAATTTGTTTAACTTGTAAACTTATAATTTAATGATACAAAATATATATTATAATTAAATAATTTATTTAATTTCCTTAATATTTAATAAAAAAAGTTAATGAATTGTTATTTTAAAAACGGGAAGTAGTCTTTTATATCTACCAAATATTGATTAATAAGAAATCATATTATTATCTTTCAAATTTCATTCAAACAGTTAACTAAAGAAGAAAACCTTATATATATAGTATTTATTTTTAATTAAATTAACATAAGTAGATTTAAAAATTATTTAAAAAAATGAACAATTATGTAGTCAAAAAAATAGATAAAAGAATCACTCATCTTAATAAATAAATTTAACTAATACTTGCCTTTGTGAAAAAGAATAAAAACAGTGAAATGGGGATGGGGAAGAACAGAGATTTTCACTCCAAGCGGTCCAAATTGGGTAATTTGTGCCGCACTGGTAATAATATTAAAATAAAAGGGTCGTCGGAGAAATATTGGGGAGGCTGAAAAGACGACTTTAGCCTTAAGGGATTTACGAGAGAAGACCGCTTCGGCGAGATGTGGGGTTGTCGTCGGCGCACAAAGAAGGAAGTTAAGAAGAGGTCTGCGTCATGGCCCACAAGTGGGACCCGCCTAGGGAAAACGTTAGGATCTATCCTGCCTTTTGAGTTTTTGAAGATTTGGTATCTTTTTTTGCCCTCCTTCCCTCACCCAATCGTTATCTTTCCCTAATTACCCCTTGTCACTTTTCACAAATTGACTCTTGTCCCTAAAAAAAAAAAAAAATTGAAAATAATTATTACTGTCAATGATCTTAAATATAAAACATATTTTATAATGTAATTTGTAATTCAAAATATGTCATATATCTAAGTGCAAACGAGTACTATTCAACATATATATATTGGATACTAAGGTACAGTAGGAGGGATTAAGTTACAATAATATTACAGCGAATTAAGTTTTGAACTTCTAATCTCCATTCATTAAGGTGCCTATGCTTTTTGAACTTCTAATCTCCACTTATTAAGGTGTTTATGCTTTTTGAACTTCTAATCTCCACTCATTGAAGTACTTATGTTTAGTGTCTCACAGTACCTCAAATAATATTGTCTCCAATAACCTGCACCTTTTGTTTGAACATGAAACCTTATTCATACTTAATGATCAAAGCACCTTCTACTAGCATCAACGTCGGTCGATAGTATAAAGCTGTTTTAATTAATACTACATATAGTCTTTAATATAAAAACTAGTTAACTAATTAAAATAGATTTAAAAAAAATTAGTTAGGTTAGTCATTTATAACAAATCGAGGTTGGCTTTCGTAAAATATTATATTTTACTATAACTATTCTTACATAAAAACCCTTTAAAATCAATGTGATATTTTAGGAAAAGAATTGTAAATTTGAGAAATAAAGTGTATTGAGATTTTACATATCCAACTGATATCAAGAAGTAGTTATTGGTAATCAATTGAGTTAAGTAGCAGCTAATTGTACTTCATCCTTTTGAAAGCAACATTTAGAATATGTTAAGGAATCGAAAAGAATGAGATATAAGATTATGGTGTCCATAGAAAATGCTGAAACTATATTTTATTTATTTGTTTTATTCGCCTAGTTTAGGCTAATATTTTAGTGTTCACAATCCTTGTTTGTTGTATACGATCACAAATATTCAATTAATCTATATTCGACCCAAAACGCACGCTTTGTTTTTGTTAAGTATTCGAGCTTAAATATTAATTTTTGATTATTTTATGTTTATTGCAAAAGAAAATTTCCCTCTCAAGAGTAAGAAGGAAATGACATACTCGCATGAAAATGTTTGTTGAACATATCGTTTTCACATAGCATTGTCTTATGTTTTTATATCATATTACTTTTATATATATATATATATATATATATTCGAAAGTTTGAATATCTTTTCAAATATAATCTATGCTTATAAAGCTGATTCAATTTTTTAAAATTTTTTGTTTAAAAAAAAAAAGCAATTGAAATGGGCAATAAGCTGGCGTAAAACCGTAACTGAATTCATCAGCATACCGGTATAGCCTATAGCTAAATTTCTGGCAAAAAATAAAGCCCGTGACTAAATAAATATCTCAACTAAAAAAAAAAAATAAAGTCCCTCTCTCTCTCTCTTTTTTTTTTTTTTTTTGTATATCAGGTCGGCAGGCATCAATAATTTGTATTTATGAATTTATATTTAACAGAAACTTTCAATAATTCTTGCTTTATGACTTTATCAATCTATTACCGACCAGCTCCTTTAGGTTTGGAAATACATAGGAAAAAATAAAATCAAATACATATTGAACGGACCAAATTGATTTTCCGACAACATTTCCTTTTTTTCCCCAATCCGACAGTGGTCATTTTCAAAATAATAAATTTCATATATATATATATATATATATATATATAGATGCCATGTAAACACAGAATGTGACGATCATTCACTATTGGGAGGAAAAATTAAATAAATAAATTCTTTCAACTCATTAACGGATTTGTGTGCTTTTGTCTTGCATGGTTATAAAAATTTATTATTACCGAAAACTAGCATCTAATATTTGAAGTCGAAATTAAATTAATATTGAACATACAGCCATGTGAATTGGTAAATTTTATAAATAATATATATTATATTTTTTATTTTGATGTTATTCGTTTTACGTTAGAAGATATGGAGTTGATTAATTAGCTACTAGATGTTGGTCCCCAAAAAAAGATTAATTAGCTACTACATTCTTATTGCATTATTTTAGATTCTATTATATATATTGATTACAGAGACTACATGTTTAATAGCTAGAGTTGAGAAATTGGGCTGACCCGTTTAAACTCTTTTAAGTTAAGAGCTAGGCTTATAGATTGAAGCATCCAAAAGGTGTCAGATCTAAAAGAATCAGCCTTATAGGGTTGAGGCAAAGTATGCCCTTTTAAGCCCTTTTTTTTTTTTTTTTTTTGCTTTTCTGACTTGCCCTTCCTTAACCCTAAAATTGTTTGATTTTGCGCCTCGGCCTTTCTTACTCTCACAGTTTCACTTCTTATATTTTACTACAAACCCTTTCCTTCCTCGGCACATCTCACCAATCACTACTCATGTCTCTGACTTGACAAAGTCGGAGTCTCACTTCCTCTGTTCCTCAAACCTTCTTGAGTCTCGCCCTCTCCTTCCTCCTAATTTTTTGATTTGTCTTCAAGTATCGAAGGTTGAAACTCACATTGCACTGTCACAACCCTTGTCGTCTCGTTCCTCGCCGTCTCGCATTGTCGTTGTTGCTGCCCTCGCCATCTCGTTCGTGTCTCAAATTTTGTTGATCTATCTTTGTGTTCAAATGAGACCAACGACCTCTTTTTCTTTTCTTTTCTTTTTTTTGTCATAATTTACTAATTATATTTCTTCAAATTAAAAAAAATACAATAAAAAAAGTTAATGTTTGAAAAAATGGCTTCTGACCCTAGCCCTTATGCTTAAGGGTTGGGTCTTGCAAAACAATTATTTTTCTTACCCCCTGGCCTAAAAAAGCCGATTCTTTTAGGCTCTGGCCGTACGTGAAGGACTAGCTCTATTTCCCAACTCTATAAATAACGTATCACTACTCTAGTTAATTATCTTCAATTGTTGTGTTTGACATTTATTTATTACAATATTTTATTTTCCTTAGAAATAAAATTTAAATATAATAAAACAAATTGAAATTTGAACCACTTTAAACATAGCCTTACTCAAAAAAAGCCCCAAGCGAATTGATTTCGGAAATTAAATTCTTGATGACCTTCCATTCCTCACTCAACAAACGCTAATTCTTAATTAAATAATACTATTAAAAAAAGTGGGATTGCTTTGAAAATAGGGAACAATTACATGTCAACAGACATGTAAGCAGGAAAACACATATGGTAGCTAGTTGACGATTATAATTTCGTCACCTTGTATTTTTAATTATTTTATACAGTAAGTCTGCTTTAAATTATGTTGTTTTCATAACATCTTTTAAAATCACCTAAAAACTTCGTTGCTTTGTAGTTTATAGCTCAAATTCTTTAAAGTTTTCATTGATAATTAAAATAGGTTATAAATTATAATTAAATGGCATGACAATTCAATTCAGTGTCCATGATAGTGATACGAACATAAAGAAACTTTCATACTACCCCTCTTAATTAACCTATAATTTGATATAATTTACTTCACCCACTCAATGGCTTCCATTGTCACCTTAATAATAATCAATAGCTTGCTTATAATTTTAACATCTATTATTTGGCTTCTCAAGAGTTTCTGAGTAAATTTAATATTCATTTTTAATGTTGTGTAAACTCCTCGTCTCTATTTTTTTCACCAAACAAACCAATTAATCAATCAACTACATTTACAAATAGCCGAGGCCAAGAAAAGAAAAACCCTCAGAAAACCTGTATATCAGTACAACCTATCACACAAACTCACAAAAGAAACAAATAAAATTATACTACGTACTGACATTTGTATACCTATCAGGAGTAATTTTTAACTATTATTATTATTCATCCAATACCACTCCTCTCCACAACCATGCTAAAGACACGAGACATGAACTTATATAATGATGATCAAGCATGGAAATTCCCTTCATACAATGATAATATTGAAGACAGCCCCCAGTGCATGGCTCTTGGTGGCAAGAAGCAATGAAAGTTGTCGAGGAAGTTGAGAATAAGCAAAAGAAGATAAAACTCAACAGTCAACACTATGAGTCAATTGTCAAGGATAATTCTTCAGGGACAAAAGCTCATAGTGCCTCAAACTCATTAATCACTTTATCAATGTAAGTGGCAGATCTTGGGATAAATATTTAGGGAGTTAAAGATATGCTGATTAACTAACTTTTTTAAAAAATATTTGGAGGGTCAAACGTATCACAAATGTATAAGATAACATATATTTTTACATTATAGTATTTTTTAAAAAAGAAAACATTCTGAACATTTTTTTTTTTTTTGGGGACCATGGCCCCCATTTGCTCTATCAAATCCACCAGTGTCCATATTGAATTCTTCCACCTTCTCCAACATTTCATTCACATACCTTCAAGTGCAGCTATATTGCCTGGAAGTTTTTTTTCCCAATGTTACTCTAGAAGTTTAAAAATATAATAATATTGCCTTATACTATTAAAAAAATTAACCTTGACTGTTAATTTTTTAAGTCATTCTTGATGCCTAGCTCATTTTCAATCTAAACAAAGGACTATCATGATGTAAATATATAATTTAAAAAATATTATGATGCAAAATTATGGTCTATAGGTAAATAGTAGAGCCTGGAATACGGGCTATGCGATGTGGGCCTGTGCGGCCTGTACTTTCACGGGTTGGGAAATCGCCAACTCTAACCCATATGTGTGGGTTTGCGGGTCAACCCTCAGCCAGCACAATTTTCTGTTTTCTTTTTTTTTTAAAGATAGTGTTACGGACCGGCCCAACAGGCCCAGGTCCGAACCTCGGCCCAATCCCGCTAGGGATAGAATCCACGCCAGAATAGGAAGGGATCCGAGATCCCACAAATATAGGATCTTATTAATAGAGATTCTCCGACAATCATGGCAGCAGCCAATCAGCTCAATCTAAGATATTGCTCATTAAGGCAGAGATACGCGCACCAAACCCCTCTATAAATAGAAGGGAACCCTAAACAGGTGCACACGTTCTATCTTATGCTCTTGTTACTTTCTGCCACACAGAGCACACACCCCACTCCCCTGGCTACGTGCCTTCAAGTGTGTTACGAACTACGTGGACTTTGATCCCTTCGAGGGTACGTAGGCTCTAGGCTTGACAACCTAGTCAAGTCCAATCTCTGTGTTCTTCATACAGAACAGATAGTTATTTCCCGTTTTTTGCCATGTTGGAGCTGTCTTGTACAATACATTCTAATATATATAATATAACTTATATATAAGTTGTCAAGGTTGGTCACAAAAAGTCCTAAAATTTACTAAGTGGAACATAGTGAAAGTGGAATGGGCGAGAGTTTCTTTACAATTTGGGTTAATGGACTTCACACAACAGACCAAAGACTAATTCACAAGTTCACCTCAGCACACTACTATAAAAAAGGGTATTTACGCCCTTAAAAGGCATCCTTTAAAAATAAGGAAGTAAAAAATAGAGACGGTGATATTTTTGTAATTATATGTGAAAAAAGTTAACTTTTAGCGTCTAACTATTAAACTTAAATGCCAAAAGCATCACTTTTGGCGTCTAACTTTTGAACTTAGACGCCAAAAACATTACTTTTGGCGTCTAGTCTACATTCAAAATTAGACGTCAAAAGCGTGCTTTTGGCGTCTAAATTCAAAAGTTAGGCACCAAAATTGATGCTTTCGGCATCTAAGTTAATTATTTAGACGCCAAAAGTTATGCTTTTGGCGTCTAAGTTTAAAAGTTAGATGCCAAAAGTTTCTCGCGCGGGCCCCACAAAAATGCCTCTCTCACGCTTTCACTCTTCTCAACCTCTTCTCTATGCGCGTTCTCTATTCTTCATTTAGACTTGTATACCAGCCTCTAATATCTCAGCCTCCTCTATACTTTCTCTCTTCTTCACTCAAACTCGTAGGCCGTCCTCGCTCTTCCTACAAGATTTCTGCCTCCTTCCGCCAGTTGCTCGCTCCACCTGGTCGCTCACTCGACTTTGCTCTCTCTCCCATGGCTTCCTATGCTCTTTTGCCTTCAATTGGAGTTCGCTGCCGCTCCTCCGCTTCCATGGCCTCCTTGCTCCTCGCTCCCATGGTTCCTCAAATCTATGAAAGATGGAGGTGGATCTGCCACTTACCAAACGCGTATAGAGGTCCTATGACGATTTGTTTATTTTCTGTTTCCGTTTCTAGCTAAGAATTGGGTAGGAGATATATGTTCCTAAAGCTTTCAATGTGCTATAGATGATAGGTTTGGTGACGTTTTGTTTATTGTGTTCTGGATTTTTTCCAAATCTAAAATTTCTCAAATCTATTTATTGTGTTTTGGATTTTTTTTTTTAGATTTAAAATTTCTCATATATGTTTATTGCGTTCTGAATTTTTTTTCGATCTTAAACTTCTCATGTTTGTGTTCAACGTTGTCGCCGTCCCCATCTGTTTTGGTTTTTTTTTTTTTAAAAAAAAAAAGGCGTCTAAAAAAAATTAAACGTCATAAGTCTTCACTTTTTACGCTTCGCAAATAGGCATTCCTATGTTTTTAGACGTTAAAAGGCCAAATAAACATAAGTTATTTGTAGTGGTGGCATTTACCCCAAAAAAAAAAAAATGCTGGCAAGCCTGCGAACCCGCAATTTAGTTGGCGGGGACCTATACGGCCCCATTTTATTGGCCCCAAAAACCCCAACCTTAATTATGTCTTAACCTGTGAGCTACAGGGTGAGCCCGTTTACCATATCGATCTATTAAGTAGCTTTTAGTTAATTTGATAATAAGAAATAAAGTAAAAAAAGGGGGGAAAAAGTGTTGAGATCATAGAGGGAGGATGAGTGGTTGATGCTGAAAATTATAATAGTCTAACAAATTCATAATTAAGTGATAAACTTAAACATTAAGCATTAGATGTTATGACGCATGAACACATAATTACATTCACTAGATTGCGAATAAAAGACCCATTTTTTAATTACTGAAACAAGTCTTTATTCCCCACGCATTGCGCAAAAAAATATGATATGCACTTTCACATGATGAAGAAACATACCTATAATTCAAATCATGTGAGATTTCATCAAAGCCACAGTCACCATTTTCAGAACGATCACTATTGTGGGCCAAATTCTAATATAAATAGAATCACAATGAGTTTGAATTTTTTTTTTTTAAAAAAAAAATCACCCTAATGAGTATTAATTAGCTGAATGAATATTTATTGGGAGACAATAGGAGATTGAAGAAGCAGACAAACTTTTGGGAATTAAGAAAGTCTTAATATTAGGCAATAACTTGTAATAATGTCTAAATTCATTGTGAGGTGGAAAAAACCATACCGGTATTTAAATTGAACGGGTTTCAAAGCGGTATTACAATTTTTCATGTATAAAGTTGATGATTGATGATAAACCAGCAATATAGACTAGACTTACACATACTTCTTTTGTTGTTATTCTTCAAATGGACTGGAGCTATTAATAAATGAAATTGGCTAGAGTATACATTTGGTCCTTTATGTTTGCCTTTAATATCATTTTAGTCCCTTAAGTTTGTAAAGTGTACGTTGAATCCCTTAATGCTAACACCGTTAGTTTGACTTAACGATAAATATTGACTCAACAATTTTAAGCGATGACTATACAATTAAATACTGACTAAGTATGCTTATATGTTAGTATTTTAATAAATTAATATTTTAAATCCTATTAATTAAAAAATATTTAATTTTCTTCAACAAAAAAAAATATTTAATCTTCACAAATTTGTGAAAAACTACAAAACAGTTTGAAAAGATTAAATATTTTTCAATTAATAGAATTTAAAATATTAATTTATTATAATACTAACATATAAGCACGCCTATTTGACTAATGGTATTAATATTAAGGGATCAAATGTACACTTTACAAATTTAAGGGACTAAAATGATCCATAAAGGACCAAATGTATACTTTAGCCAATGAAATTATATTTCGCAACATGACATCTGATCTTAATTAATTTCTTGCTAATCACTCTATTAATTAACATCTGGTCTGCACCCACCTTTTAAAAGAAAAAATATTTGATCAAAATAAATGACGTACTATTATTGACTCTCAATCAATAATGGTGTTGCATTTTATATCTTAATATTGATCTTTTGACCTTCATGATTTTCTATTTTAATTAAAAACAGCAATAAGTGTAAATTAAACTATCTCTGCTCTCGTAATATTTCATTCTTGGTCGCATTGATCGAGGGAGTTTCAAATTAACAAGTAATATGTGAGATTTCACATACTGTGTGCTGAAAATAATATATGCATGACGTATTGTAGAAGAAATTATATACTTATTATTATTATAAAAGATAATTTAGTTATCTGTTGGAGTTTAATTACGGTGGATAAAAACATTAGTTAATTAAATCTTACGAACATGGGTATATATTAATTGAAGAAGGGATCGATAAGAATAACTTAATTTAGAGATGACATGGCAAAATAGTATATACGTATTTTCACACCTCTTTCTGCAGTAGAAGAAAACCAAATATACAATGACTACAAAACTATTTTAACAAAAAGAAAAAAACTAGAAAACTATAATGCTTTTTTATGTTTTTTTTAAATAAAAAATCTAGTTACTTACTATATAATAATAAGAAAAACATGATCTGATTATAAATTTATCATAATTAAAAAGTGCCTTTTCCTTCAACCCCCCCCCCCCCAAAAAAAAGAAAAACAGAAGAAAACTATATTTATCAAAAAAATCTCTTAATTTAGTTAGTTATAAGCTGTTTCGTAGCTAAAATTATAACTGTTCTTTCATGCTTCGATACATATTTGATTTGATTATTGTTTATAGTACAATTCGACTTTTTTATGCATTACAAAAAAAATGATAAGACGTGAATTCCAGAAACTCACCGAATTTGTAAAAAAAAACTACATATCAAATTAAACAGCGATATTTGAAGTGACGTAAAGATTTTAAATGGTAAAGTAATAAATAAATAAATAAAAAGAATAGCAAATTCCAGAAACATCCCCGGAAGTCACAAGATTTAAGAATGACTGACTTTTTACACGTAGTGCGTTTGATAACTTTCTCTTAATTTGTCTACATGACATTTATTAGGTAAAACAAAAATGATAAGACGTGAATTTAAATATTATAATATTATTTTTTGGAAAAAAAATAAATAAATACCATCTGAATTTGTAAAACCCCTAGAAACTCACCGAATTTGTAAAAAGAACTAGGAGATGACAAAGATTTCTCAAGTTATGTAAATTCATGCAAAATGACCATAATACCCTTACCCCTTTTGAGAAAGAGATGAACGAGATCTCAGGTTCCCACGTTCACGTTCGCCTCTGTCGTTGAGGTCGATGCCAACCTCCGCCGCCAACACCTCCGCCGCACTCGCCGCCTTGGACGCCACCACCTTGGACAGTGCACTGGCCGCACCAGTGAAAAAGAAAAAAAAAACTGAAACACGAAAACACACGAAATAACATTTAAAAAAAAAATCATCAGTCGATCTGGAAGAAATTGGAAGAAGAAGACGTGAAGGAAGGAAGGAAGAAGAAAATGAAGGAAGGAAGGAGGAAGAAGGAAGAAGAGCAAAAAAAAAAAAATCACACTCCAGTGAACACTTGAAGTGTGATTTATAACACTAGAGTGTGTGCGTTTTTTTTTCCCTCGCCTTTTGGTTCTCTTTTGTGGTCAGTTGTAAATGGAGATGGTTTATTTGTAAATGACGATGGTTGTTTTGTAAATGGCGATGAAGTTTATGTTTTGTAATTATGGAAACGGCCAAGAAAAAGTTGTAAATGGCGATGATTTATTTGTAAATGACGATGATTTATTTGTAAATGGCGATGGTTTACTTGTAAATGGCGATGGTTGTTTTGTAAATCGCAATGAAGTTTATGTTTTGTAATTATGGAAAAGGCCAGAAAAAAGTTGTAAATGGCGATGGTTTATTTGTAAATGGCGATGAAGTTTATGTTTTGTAATTTAGGCAAGAATGGAAAAGGCAAGAAAAAAGTTGTAAATGGCGATGGTTTATTTGTAAATGGCGATGGTTGTTTTGTAAATGGCAATGAAGTTTATGTTTTGTAATTATGAAAAAGGCAAAAAAAAAAGTTGTAAATGGCGATGATTGTTTTGTAATGGCGATGGTTGTTTTCTGACCTTTTCCATAATTACAAAACATAAACTTCATCGCTATTTACAAAACAACATCGTCATTTACAAGTAAACCATCACCATTTACAACTTTTTTCCGGCCTTTTCCATAATTACAAAACATAAACTTCATCGCCATTTACAAAACAACCATCGCCATTTACAAGTAAATTGATAGCAACTTCGGCAAGTGCACCGGTCGTTATAAGTAATAAAGTAGTGAGAAAAAGATCGTTCCACTAATTTGCTATTTTCGCTTTAGTTGGATGAATCGAGTAATATGGGGTGAGTTGTAACCAAACAGAATTTACAGAATTAAATAAAGAACAAGATTCCAAAATCAAGAATTTCAAGAACAACGTTAAAAAAAAAAGAGTAATTAAGAAAAACGCAGTTAGGGATGAGAATCCCCCTATGTTCCTCCAAGTATTTGAATTGAATCTCTAATTGGTTATTATTCCCTTAATTGACGATCAATTCTCTAAAGTTAGACTAAGTCTCAATGTCTTGATGCTACCTTAGTCCGTTATCTTTGAAAACAACCTAATGTCTTAGTATTGTTTGGAAATATCATATTTTTTAAACCAAAATTATGAAATCGCATAAACTCGTAAGCCTATGTCTAGGTCATGCAACTCTATGATGAATTAATGGTTCTAGTTAAATGCACCAACATCTCTATTGTCAAACACCAACTTATGAACAATCTAAAAGGTTATCAATATTTAAAAAAGCTTTAAGCAAAGATAATTCATTCAATCAAGAAAATAACGATCAATAAAGAATCCAACCAAATACTTTAAATTCGCATAGGGTTCATCCTCGCCCTAACTACAAAAGAAAACTAGTCAAGCATGGCTAGGTTAACAAAATAATAAAAGAGATGAAAATCAGACTCGTTCTTCAGAGATTGGGGAAGGTTGACCTCCACAATAGTGCTTTGATTCTCTTTCTCTAATGTTGTCTGCGTGCGTCTTCGTGATTCTGATTCTCCTGCGTCTGCACTGCTTTGCGCTTTTTTCTTCTGTCCCTGCGTGCGTTGTAACATCCTGAATTTTGAATCTAATATCTTGAACATAAACCTATTTTGGGAAGACTAGTAGGCTCTATTTTTGGAAAGTGATAAATTTGAAATCAGTATTTTGTGGGCCCCGTGAATAGTATTTACTATTCACATATACGTTTTTACTATTTACAAATACGTATTTAAAAAAATATATATATATATATATGTTATTCGCAAATACGTATTTAATACTTGAAATTTGTGAAATATGAATAGTGTTCACTATTCACAAATACGTATTTACTATTTAAAAATACGGTATTTACTATTCCTAAATACGTATTTACTATTCATGCGGGACCCACGGCCAAAATAATTCTCTGCAAACTTTCCCGTGAGTGACAAACTTTCTTGTGACTTTGAAAAAAATGGCCGCGGGACCCACTCAATAATAATTTATTATTTAAATAATATTATATTATAATAATAAAATAATATATATTAAAATATTATTAAATTTTTAAATAAAAAGTTCACGAGGCGGCTGAAGAAGTCACGGGAAAGTTTCCATTTTATAATTTTGGGAAAATTACGTAAAACGACCCAGAGACGAAAATTACACTTAAAGACCCATTTTCCAACTATAAATAGACCTTTCATTTCATTTCATTCTTCACAACTCCTAGAGCCATTTAGAGAGAGGAAGAGAGAGAGAGAGAAGGAAGGAATGAAGAATGATGGTATGATCTGAGGTTGAATTATTTGGTGATGGTAAATTGAGAGTATTGAAGTATTGGTAAAATAAGCTTGGAATTGAGGTAACCTTGGTTATTCTTTTATATACTTGTCAAATATTTATATGTGTATATTTATTTACTGTTTTGGGATTTATTGTGCCTATAGAAGGCTTGATTTGGAATCTGATAATGTTGTTTTGATGAGAGTGGATATTCTTGGAGCCCTTGGTATCACTTTTCTTTTAACCGGGTCAAATATGACACCTCCTTGGTTGTGATTTTACCAGGAGGGGAGCCATGTTGAAGTTATGAGTATTGGATATGTTATGATGAGAGATGAGTTATGTGTTAGATTGCTCCAGTCAACGGTTATAAGAGGTGATCAGGGTAATAAGGGTGATCTATTCATCATTGACATATTTTATATTGAGATCTCTTGTGAATTATTGGAAAATAAATTATGATGTTTTTGGAACCCTTTTTGGGAGGGAGTTTTGGTAACCGAGTCGAGAACTATTTTGTGAAAGGTTTTTATATAAAGGCATATATTTTAATTATTGTGAATTTATAAATATGTTCTCGTTCTTGGTTTGCATGTATATTTCTGAATAACCAATGGTTACGGGGATCTTTGGATCTTACGGTTACTTTGTTTATTTTTTTTTTCAGGTAAATGATTTAGTAGGGAAATCAGGGAAGGCACATATGGAAAGCTCATGCTATGTTATTTTATTTGCCATGACCATAAGACTTCCGCATTTTGAAAACTCTGATATTATTTTGGATTTATTTTGGCCCTATATAAATGAATTTGTATCTTTGGCCAAGTTTTTGGGTGTTAAAATTGAGGCGTTACATTTTTGGTATCAGAGCAATGGTTCTGGCCAATTTGTTGATTTCCTAACAGTTTTCTAAAAAAAGAGGTCGTGGCAAATTAAATATCATAACATTTGCACTTCCCTGTTAGATTTAGAATTTATTTAGCTATTTTCTTATTTAGTGTCCTTGTGATATCTATAATTGTTTTTGAGGATTTATAGTTTGAGATTGTGATTAAGGTTAGATTGTGAATAAGGTTTGATATTTTATCAGAGTGGCGCAGCGGAAGATGATGAATTTTGAGGACAAAATTTTTTTTTAGGAGGGGAGAAATGTAACATCCTGAATTTTGAATCTAATATCTTGAACATAAACCTATTTTGGGAAGACTAGTAGGCTCTATTTTTGGAAAGTGATAAATTTGAAATCAGTATTTTGTGGGCCCCGTGAATAGTATTTACTATTCACGTATACGTTTTTACTATTTACAAATACGTATTTAAAAAAATATATATATATATATATGTTATTCGCAAATACGTATTTAATACTTGAAATTTGTGAAATATGAATAGTGTTCACTATTCACAAATACGTATTTACTATTTAAAAATACGGTATTTACTATTCCTAAATACGTATTTACTATTCATGCGGGACCCACGGCCAAAATAATTCTCTGCAAACTTTCCCGTGAGTGACAAACTTTCTTGTGACTTTGAAAAAAATGGCCGCGGGACCCACTCAATAATAATTTATTATTTAAATAATATTATATTATAATAATAAAATAATATATATTAAAATATTATTAAATTTTTAAATAAAAAGTTCACGAGGCGGCTGAAGAAGTCACGGGAAAGTTTCCATTTTATAATTTTGGGAAAATTACGTAAAACGACCCAGAGACGAAAATTACACTTAAAGACCCATTTTCCAACTATAAATAGACCTTTCATTTCATTTCATTCTTCACAACTCCTAGAGCCATTTAGAGAGAGGAAGAGAGAGAGAGAGAAGGAAGGAATGAAGAATGATGGTATGATCTGAGGTTGAATTATTTGGTGATGGTAAATTGAGAGTATTGAAGTATTGGTAAAATAAGCTTGGAATTGAGGTAACCTTGGTTATTCTTTTATATACTTGTCAAATATTTATATGTGTATATTTATTTACTGTTTTGGGATTTATTGTGCCTATAGAAGGCTTGATTTGGAATCTGATAATGTTGTTTTGATGAGAGTGGATATTCTTGGAGCCCTTGGTATCACTTTTCTTTTAACCGGGTCAAATATGACACCTCCTTGGTTGTGATTTTACCAGGAGGGGAGCCATGTTGAAGTTATGAGTATTGGATATGTTATGATGAGAGATGAGTTATGTGTTAGATTGCTCCAGTCAACGGTTATAAGAGGTGATCAGGGTAATAAGGGTGATCTATTCATCATTGACATATTTTATATTGAGATCTCTTGTGAATTATTGGAAAATAAATTATGATGTTTTTGGAACCCTTTTTGGGAGGGAGTTTTGGTAACCGAGTCGAGAACTATTTTGTGAAAGGTTTTTATATAAAGGCATATATTTTAATTATTGTGAATTTATAAATATGTTCTCGTTCTTGGTTTGCATGTATATTTCTGAATAACCAATGGTTACGGGGATCTTTGGATCTTACGGTTACTTTGTTTATTTTTTTTTTCAGGTAAATGATTTAGTAGGGAAATCAGGGAAGGCACATATGGAAAGCTCATGCTATGTTATTTTATTTGCCATGACCATAAGACTTCCGCATTTTGAAAACTCTGATATTATTTTGGATTTATTTTGGCCCTATATAAATGAATTTGTATCTTTGGCCAAGTTTTTGGGTGTTAAAATTGAGGCGTTACATGCGTCATCAATTCTGTGCGTCTCTCCAATATCTACCTCGTCTCCCCTGATGTGTGTCCGTCGCGCCTTTTAATAGATATTGTCGTGGGTCTTGAGTGCGTGGCTTGCATCTCTAATCTTTTTTTTCCAAATATCAATCAATTCCAATCTTTGATTTGCCATCAGATGCTTTTTTCATCAAACTTAATATCTAATAGATATTTTATTATATCATATATAGATGAAAGCTGCGTTGCATGAGAATTTAATTATTTGATTCTTTTTTTTATCCCTTTCTTTATATAATATCTCTTCTAAAATAAAAATAGGATATCAATAGATTTTCTGTTATAATATTCTTTTATCCTATATTTAATTAAAAGATAGATAAGTATATAAAAGGTAATTAAATAAGCATAAGATATTAATAAATTTAATCCAATATATCTCAAAATCTATACTTATTTAATCATAAAATATCTACTTATCATAAACCATCGCCATTTATGAATAAACCATCGCTATTTACAACTTTTTTCTGGCCTTTTCCATAATTACAAAACATAAACTTTATCGCCATTTACAAAACAACCATCGCCATTTACAACTTTTTTCTAGCCTTTTCCATAATTACAAAACATAAACTTTATCACCATTTACAAAACAATCATCCCCATTTACAAGTAAACCGTCGCCATTTACAAATAAATCATCGCCATTTACAACTTTTTTTTTTTGCCTTTTCCATAATTACAAAATATAAACTTCATTGCCATTTACAAAACAACCATCGCCATTTACAAATAAATCATCGCCATTTACAAATAAATCATCGCCATTTACAAATAAACCATCAGCCTTTTCTATAATTACAAAACATAAACTTCATCGCCATTTACAAAACAATCATCGCCATTTACAACTGATCATAGAAGAGAAGCAAAAGGCGAGTAAAAAAAACACACACTCTAGTGTTATAAATCACACTCCAAGTGTTCACTGGAGTGTGATTTATCACACTCCAAGTGTTTCACTAGAGTGTGATTTTTTTTCTCTTCTTCCTCCTTCCTTCCTTCCTTTCCTTCTTCCTTCCTTCCTTCCTTCCTTCACGTCTTCTTCTTCCAATTTCTTATCGACCGATGAATTTTCTTTTTACTGTTTCGTTCGTGTGTTTTCGTGTTTCAGTTTTTTTTTCCTTTTTCACCGGTGCCGACCGGTGCACTGTCCAAGGTGGCGGGTGCGGCGTTGGTGTTGGCGGCGGAGGTCAGCGTCAACGGCAGAGGCGAACGTGAATGTGGGAGCCGGAGATCTCGTTCTCTCGTTCATCTCTCTCTCAAAAGGGGCAAGGGTATTATGGTCATTTTGCATGAATTTGCATAACCCTGAGAAGTCTTTGTCATCTCTTAGTCTTTTTACAAATTCGGTGGGCTTTTGAGGGTTTTACAAATTCAAATGGTATTTATTCGTCTTTTTCTCTTATTTTTTTGTAAGAAAATTAATTATAATATATTATGTTAACCTGGGTGTAGGTGAAAAGTAATTAAGCATGGTTCATGCTGGCTAAACATATATTAATTAAAGCTAAGAACTCAGAAATTGCAGATGCATGCATGATATCTTGAGATTCATTGGATGTGATCAATATATAAATTTAATTAAATATACATTACTACTCTATTCCCCCCCCCCCCAAAAATGTTTTTACTCGAGTTTTACCTCATCATCCACTTAAATACAAATTAGTAATTAATTACGCCCTGTATATATATGATTAATTTAATTAATGTGTTTTTTGGCCATAATTAATTTAATTTGTTTTATTCTACAAATAATTGGTGGTTGATACTTGATAGGCTTGCCCTCTCCATCGTTAAGTTTCATGTAAGCTACTATATATTAAACAAATGCTCAATATATATTATATGTAGTTCTAAATGGGTTGGATATATATATATATATATATATATATATATATATATATAGTTAGTATTTATTTAATCAAAAGGTATATCTGTGACATTGTCTATTTGGTTGTGCTTATCTTGGTTTGACGGCAAGCTTCTTTGTATAGTATTCTATCAGTTCAACTGTTATATAATAGCTTGCAATTTTATTGCTCAAGTATTCTAATGATTTTAATTTTGGTTAATTAAGAACGCTTTATTTATAAAATATCAAATTGAGAAGAAAAAGAATTTCGTAAAGGATTATAAATTAAGAAGAATTCCATGTGTGATGAGCCAAATTAAAATTTCCACTATTTTTTCTGTACTCCCTTTAATCATTATTATGAGACACCAACTAGCAAGTGTATTTGATCATTTTTGTAACATACTTACTTATTATTCCCAAGAAGCATTAATTATTATTTTTTATATATGCCCCTAATTAATAAAGGTAGTGGATGGGGATAATAATTAATATGACATTAAAGTTTAATGGAATTAATAGGGGTAATATTAAAAATTACATAAATTTTAAGACAATTTTATTAACTCAACTCTTTTTATAATAAAGATCAGAGAGAGTACAATTTTCTTTGAGCTTCTCATTTATTAAGAGAAGGCAAGAAGAAGAAGATGGTGATGATGATTAAAAGCTAGAAACTTTAGTTTTACATTTTGTAGGATTAATTTATCATCCATTTTCCTCACTTTGCAAAATTTGCATGCTATTAAATATTATTTTAAAATTTGTCTAATTTCATAATACTCTCTATCTCTACAACGAAGATGGTGCATGGAGGATAATAAATTAAAGGAGATATAAACAACTAAAATGATGCATGTTACAATACAATAAGAGCAGTTTTAGAAAGATATAATAATTCGTTAATAATTCAAAAACTCTATTTCATTTTGGCAAACACATTTTTAGTTTATTAATTATTGTTGCCGCCGTTTCAAGAAAAGCCAGAAAAATCATTTTAACAATCCAGTTAGCTAAAAGTGGCTAATCAAGCATGTGCTAATTAAGGTTGGCAGAAATGGCAGTATTAATAATTAATTATTTGACATTGAAAAGCCAGCCTAATTATTCAAAATAAATAAATACAAAAAAAATTCGGCCAATAAATAAAGGATGGGAAAGAAACTGGGGAGGGGGGGGGGGGGGGTGGAGCCTGGGGGAGGGCAGACTACAGGGCCCTTAAAAGTTAAATGTCACATTTAATTATTTTTTGAAAATAATAGCCACTTAACCTGTCTGAATCAGTATTTAAATAATTATCATCATAATGATTAATTTCCTAGTCAGGCATAGATAGTGACAAAAAGGCAAAACCAGAATGAGAAAGTATTTTCATCAGCTAAAATGTGACTGAGAAACAACTAAAATATATATTACTTTAATCTTATTTATAAATTTTTTTAATAAAAAATTTGATCCTATATTTACAAGTTCAGTTTCAGATTAATAAATGAAATTGTGACAATTTTACTTGTATTAATTATATCAATAAAGAAAATAAAGAGAGAAGAAAGAATGAAAAAATACTCATTCATAAGAGGGTAATGTTAAAAATTAACCCTATAGTCATTATGCTAATTACATCTCTTTGATATATGTAATTTAGTTAAAAATAAATTATAAATAAAAACAGGGTGATGTGTGTGTGTATATACACATATATGTGTGTAGTTATTCTCATTAAAATTTAATTATAAATACCTGCAATCACACGCATACACCCAAAAAAATTTATAGAAAAGTTTTTTGTTTCTTTCTTTTTTAAAAAAATTTAATCAAGTGTAATAATCTCTTAAAATGCTTAGAACACGCAAAGGTTTTTTTCTCTTTAAATAAAGGCGCATCCTAAAAATGTGTTTTTCTTTTTATAAGTTGAGACCGTTTATCACATCAACTAACAATTTAAGTAAGTTTTCATTTATTTAAAGGGCCCACGTATCATTGTAGTTTTAATAAACATTATCTTAAATATATGCAATAACTTCAATTTGATTCCCTTCTACTATAAATTCAATCAAGTGGTCAATTCCGAATTATGAAAAGTCATGATGATAGTGATCAATTTATAATCAAGCGGATTTAACTGATGTATTATATGTTATGATTTTTTTTTAAAAAAAAAAACCTAGCTGATTTTTAATTAAAGGTAGCTAAAGCTGTATACTACCCCTGTTATTTAATGTAAGATGTACCTAAAAAAATTTTAGAGGTTGAAAAAACTATATAAGTTACATTAAAGTATTTATGTTTATCCTTTTTCTAAATTAATTTGTCTCCCTTATTAACTGATGTATAATATGTTAGGTTTATCGTTTGTCATGTCACTTGACTTAAGGTTATGTCAAGTCACCCCAAAACTACGTCGTTTTGGAGTTAGAGGAATTAATGAACTTTTAAAATGACATAGTTTTGGCGTTAAGTGAATTAATGAAAGATTTTTTTTGGTAAAATTCATATAAGAAATACATAAACACTCTTTACTAATTCCAGTCACCCCAAAACTACGTCATTTTGAAAGTTCATTAATTTCTCTAACCTTAAAACGACATAGTTTTAAGATGACTTGATATAATCTTATGTCAAGTGACATGACAAACGATAAACTCTAATATGTTATGATTAAGTAACTCATTTTGCATGAATAAATCTAATAAGGGCCGGATTTAACTAATCAGGTACTTCCAATTTTTAAAAAATTAAGCAATGATAAAACACTTAATTAAAACACATGGACTATACAAAATGGGTCGGCAATGACAACACACACACACAAAAATGAGGGATCGAGTTCGAGCATGCAAAATGCGCACTTGATATTGTACGTTTTTAAAAACATAAAATCGAAATAACCAAAAAGAAAGATAAATAAAGAAAGAAAGAAAAAGTGGGATTAGCTTTGAATAATGGGAGAAAAGATAAATGTCTTTGTTTTTTTTTTGGTACGTGATATAAAAGATGTTATGTGTTGTCTGTCACATTACATACACCGTCCAAACAAATTTCATGAACTTCATTGATTTATTCAGGGTTAGGCACGATGCAGCTTACTCACACTCCACCACTGATCTATAAAAAGTGTTGACTCTAGATTTTTTTAATTCTACGTTGATCCATCCTCATTATATTGTCTGTAAAAATCAAAACATTATTGATTTTGTCCTTTGAGATTGAAGTTAAAAAAAATAGTAATACTACCTCCGGTTCTAATTATAAGAGCTAGTTGATTTTTTTTGGAGAGATTAAGGAAACTAAATAAGTTACTTAATCATTTCATATGTTAAATATTCTTAGATTATATATTAGTTTATTAGTCAAACAAATAAGTTTAAAGAAAATAATAAAAATAAAAATATTTTAAAGTAATTTAATTAGCTTCCTTAATCTCTCCAAAAAAGTCAACTAGCTCTTATAATTAGGACCGGAGGGAGTAATATATTATTAATTTTTTTTTTTTAAAAAAAAGAGTATTGATCTTACTAAAACAGGCTTTGATAGTGTAAGTACAATGTCTCGAGTTTAAGTTCATATAAATGTAAAACACACCTATGTAAGAATGCTCATATTTCACTCGATCAAACAGCTATATCAAGAAAATAATTTAAACGAAATTTTAATATAATTAAATTATATAATTATATATTATAATATAAATTATATTGCATATTTAGAACCGGAGTAGTATTAATCATGAGGGCATTAGAAGAGGATAGATGATGAGGAATGATGGGGGAGTGGATAATGGGGCCCATGAATGACGGAGCCGCAATAAGCATGGTCGGAAGCCCAAAAGGCCCAAAAAGGGGGCCCACAGATCACTCTTGTTGTAGTTTGATCCTAAGATCTGAATTGAAATAGACCATACCAAGAGTTGAATTAGAATTATAGTGACATTTGATATATAAATATATATATATAAGGCGTGAAACACGTTTCATTTCTTCACATAACCTTCAAACATGAATTGTTACTTTACGAGCCTTGAAGGCATCTCCCAAACAAGTGTCTGGTCTGCTCTTAGGACCCTAAACTACTACTCAAGTTGCTACTTTTATCTAAAGCCAATCAAACAAAAAGAAAGAAAGAGACATGCAATGCCAATGCATCATCATATTCATAGCCTTTGGACAAGGAATCCTCGTTCCATATTTACAATTCCTACCTAATCTCAACTTTTATCGATCACATTATAACATTAAATTTGAACCACTTAAATTTCAATTTATAAAAAGAGAATAGTAAAAGTAGAGGAAGATCGATAGCCAATTTCTCTGCTTCTTCCGTAATCTCAAGCTTTACCTATCACATTTTCCTTCCGATCCACAAAAAGAAACATCATTCATTAGTTATTTAATACTCTTTCCGGTCCTAAATATAAGATAAATTTGATTATTTTTTTTAAAGAAATTAAGGAAGTTACTTAAATTACTCTAGAGTATTTTTATTTTTTCCAAACTAATTAGTTTGACAAATAAACTAATATTTAATCTAAGGATATGCAACATAAAATATGACTACGTAACTTATTCATCTTTCTTAATCTCTAAAAAAAAAAAAAAAAGTCAATTGTGTCTCATATTTAAGATCGAATGAAGTATATCTAAATTTCTTACTAACTTAACCATAGATGATGATGTTGGGTGTGAGCTTCCATCCAACATGGAGAAATACTCAATATTTGAAGTCCATTTGTACATCAAAAACTAAAATGATCGAAACGGTGAGAGACCTTTATTCAAGATAGAAGAGCAACACCAATGGGGTTAAAATCTTGTTGAGGGGTGCTCGACAATGACTCAAATAAGATTGTCTCTAATAGAAGAATACTTGTACAATAAAAGAGCAACTATCTGATAGACAATAACAAGGGAAAGATATTTTTACACAATGTATATTCTTTATTATTATTATTATTATTATTATTTCGGCTATTCATAGTCTCTTTGATTGAAATGAAAGAATTTCGGTGTACATAAGCAAGAAGAAAAATGAAGGTTCCTCTTTGGATTCAATGTTTCTCAAACTTTCTACAAAATACTCATTGTCATAGAGAGACTCCATTGGAGCCGCAGACACCCACATTCATGCATTATAGCTTCCTTAGGTTATTTCTCACTCACTACATTCTATTTTCCCAAACAAAATATTTATATATACCGCATTAATTTCCACATCATACAATAATAATTAGCTTCATTGATTTTATTTTATTAATTTTATGTAAAATGGTTACCGATGCTTTTATGCTTGTGACTATAGGAGGTATGTATGAGGCTTTGATATATATATATATATATATATATATTTAAGGGAGGTTTCCTATAATAACCAATATTAAATTAATTGTTTACATACTTAATAAACAAATTTGTTTCCTCACGTTTAAAGAAAAGCTTATAATTCAAGAAGCATGTGTATATATTACAAATTATTTCCGATTTTAAAGAAAAATAATTTAACTGTAAGATTTATTTTTTTTAATGATTGTAAATCGTTTTATTGTTCACCACTAATATTGACGTGTTAGGCAGAATTTTTCCCTTGGTTCAATTGTAAATGTGAAACGGTGAAAGTGACTTGTGAAAGGGCCAGGGGTAATTACTAATTGGATGCCAAATCATTGAAAATGGCTTTTTTATTAGAAATTTTTTAATATTTTTTTAATAAAAATAGGTGACCTAAAAAAGCAAAAATACAACAAGTAAACGTTGGATCGGTAAGTAAAAATTAATTTCCTGCATTTTTAAAGATCCATGTGTTAATTTGAGTTTTTTCAGTTAACATGAGGACTTTAATACTCGTAGATAATCCATAATTTTTTTTTTTAAAAAAAAATCGACGTTGAGTGGTGAAACTTAATTTCACTAATCATGGTTAATTTATGAGAGTCAAACAAAGATGTAAGAAAATCTTCATGAAAAGTGGAAAAAATCTGGAGATTTTCAGCAAGACTTGGTTTTTAAGACAAGAAGAAAATGATAATGAAGAAAAGGGTAAAAAACTTTGAAAGCAAGAAGCTTAGGTAAACTTGTTTTTTCAAGTCCAAAAGTGATTGATCTTATTTGACTCCTCCTTTTACATTAGTTAATGTCAAAACGCTTTTATTACTTTGAACAAAAGCTCTTAATCAACCCCAACTTCTGTCTAATCACATTCACTCTCACCTATTGACCCACTTTTGTAATTTCTCAAACTTCATTATTTCTTTCTTCTCCATTATTTTACTCATTTGCCTCAACACTGTTTGTTGAAAACCATTCATTTCCATCCAATGGCCTACTTTAGTCCCAACTGTAAAAACATATGATATGTAATTTATGATGATTCACTTCATTTAGAAAGTTGGGGTCTAACACAAGTAGTCACCCTCTCACAATTTAGTAAACTAAAGTTTGAATTTTTATTGTGAAAGGTATTCCATATTTATTGTATGACTGATGGAACCTTGAACAAGATTTTCTCTGTAAGGAGGATACATGTTTTTAGGGGAAAAAGACATGCTGACTAGTAACCTCGTAATCTAAGGGCGTAAAAGCTTAGTTTGATATTGCTTATAATCTTAGGTTGTTAGTTTTTGCCCTTAGTTTTTTTTTTTTGGGGAAAAAACAAAGAAAGAAACATGCTTGAAGTACACTGGTTTGGCAATCTTTTGCTTTGCAATTTGAAGTGTAAAGTATAGGAGTTAAATTATTGGTACTACAACCAACACTCAATGGAATTGGATGGTAAAGTACTCATTCTCCTTTAAGTAGATCCTTAGTTCGAGGTTTTGAATGGAGCATATAACATTGGTAGCTCATCTCTCCCACCAGGGAAACCAACCTGGGGTAAATGCATATTTGCATGGCTCTAATAAATCCTCTAAGTTAAAAAGAGATAGGTTAAAATATCGGATGCGTATGATTTTTTTTTTTAATTATTACAAGGCCAGATGAGGGGGAATCGAACAAAGGACCTAATGGGATACACATTTCAATAACATCGCACTACAAAGAGTGCTGGTATGAAAAAAAAAATTATTAGTACTACAAATTACATTCTACATATAGGACTAGATGAATACAACATATAAAGATTAATTGCAATATTTTCAGGCCCGGCCCAGTTTAATGAGTGCCACATGACCCATCATATCACCTTATCCTTTAAGACCTGAGCCTGTAGATATTGGGCTTTCTTAGGCCCGAAATGCGCTTCCGGTTCCTCAATTGGTTGTGTTTGGTATCAAGGTTGGTTGGTTCCATGATACGCACACACGTAGACCCAAATTCCTCTTGCCTCTGGAGTGTTGGAATTTCAAAGCCCATTTCCAATAAATCATGTTTAATGCTTGATTTTATTAAAACTTTGAATTTGATGTTGTAAGCTACTCCCTCTAGTCTCTGTTATACTCATCGGGTTATTTATAGAACATTCAATAATTTTAAGGAGTAATAAATATTATTTTTCATGTATGTACATATTTAATAATGTTAGTCAGATAAATAAAAATTAATATAATGTTAGAGTTTAATATAATTTTGCCAAGAAGGGAAAAAAAAATAAAAGAGCTTAATTAGCGTAGTAAATAGAGATAATATTAAAAACTATTTAAATTTTATAATAAATCTATTGCCTTTAATTTAACCGTTTTTATGAGTACAAGTGGATTAAGTTGGGAATCACTTATATTTAGAATCAGAGCAAAGAATTCTATCGGCTAATTTTTATGGTTAATGTTATGTCAGGCTATAACAAGTGTCATGTTCTTTGTATCCATTATTGAGGGACATTGTCGCCTTATTATAAAGGCAACAACTAACAATAGTTAAGCTGAAGAAGGTACCCACTTGAATAATAATTTTTATCTATAAAAAATGATGAATTAACAAGTTTTAGAATATATATAAATGGGTGGTCAAGGCCAAGTGAGTACTTCAAACATCTTCAAAGATTGTAATCAACAAGTCATCAATATTAATGTTGATATAAATATGTAATTATTAAAAAAATTTAACAATTAACACTCTTTATGAGCATGCGATAATATTTTGTTTGTTTGTTAATTTTTTTTTTCAGTCCTTAACTCCTTATTATAAGACTCCCTCTATATTTCATATTATAACATGTTTAAAGTATAATTTTTTTACTATTAGCATTTTTAACTAATTATAAAATTTCTTAGCTGATTAATTAATCAATCAAACTCGTCTAACTATTCACTTTTATTTTATTTTTTTTGCGTAGTACATCCAATAGGCAGGCCATCTTTCAGGCACATTAATCCGGACCCTAGGCTAATCTAGATCGAGACCAGGTTGGCCCCTTTCGAGGGGAACCCTCTACCACCCACCCATACTATATTCCTACGTCTCGAACTCAAGACTTGTGTTTAAGTTAAAACAACTTTTTACCAGTTGACCGTGGTAAGTATTCACTTTTATTAAAGATAATTTTGAGGTCTTACCTCAGATCATTAATTTTTACATAATTTTCTTAACTCACCTAAAATAATCAAAGCAAAACTTAAAAAAAAATGGGAAAAAAATATATTATAAGTCGTTTTCTGAGCTAAGTAGTAGCTGAAGTCGACGTCCTATTTCTAGATTAATGAGAACCAGAAGAAATTAGAAAAATTAAAAAAGAAGAAGCAAGGAAATGAAGTGGTTGGTATTCATGATGAAGCAAGTGGTAGAGGGTCATCCTAACGTCAACTCAAATTCGTCTTTATGGAACCTTTTCTCCTCTTTGTCGCCATATTTCAAACCTACTCTTTTCTAAAACAGTATCCTTCCAATAAAAGGCATCGTCACTGTGTGGCTAAAATATTGACATCAGTGGATATAATTGTATTTGGACCACCAAGATATGCTTCATGTTTATGCAAGGTTTAAATTTCTTTTCAATGTATTAAAATTTCTTTTCGATGTATTAAAAAAGCCAATCAATTATTGAATTAGTTGATGAAATGGTTTAAGAGTATGCAAATAGTGGCTTAAATGGAGTTGAACTGGGAAAAGCACCAAAATAAAATTTTTTTTAAAGTTACTTAATTAAAGTATATTAGAAACATTTTACCAAAGTAATGCAGTTGGTGATATAAGGACAGGTCACGCCACTAGTGGCGTAAATAGGGTTCATGCCATTGACACTTTCTGACACAAAAGTGTTAGTGGCATGAAAAAGGTTCACGCCATTGACATTTAATTTTTTTTTTTAATATATGGAATTAGACCCACAATTATGGGTCTGATTGTCCACGCCACCTAGTGGCGTGAACTTTTTTCACGTCACTAACACATTTGTGTCAGTGATGTGAATCTCTTTTACGCCACTAGTGGCGTGAGTATTAGTCTGGTAAAAAGTTTCTAATGTGCTTTAATTAAGTTTTTTTTTTTGAAAAAAAAAAGAACCTTATTTTAGTGCTTTTCTCGAGTTGAACTAGGTAAGGTCTAGTATGATTAAAATAATATAATTTAATTAAAATATGAACAAATATATATATATATATATAATTAGGACCGAAGGTAGTATTATTTATGATACTTAATACAATATCTACTTTATAATTCAATCTTTTCATTAAAATGGATCTTATATTAAGGATAACATGTTGCATTAAGATGAAAATGCATTACACTCAAGGTTAATAAGTCAAACTGGGTATTGAATCGATTAGGATATAGGGTTAAGGTATAGAGTTAGTGGGTCAGATACTCAAATTGGAGTCGAAATGGAGAAAACTTAGGACCAAACTCGCGAGAGTATAAAGGTTTATAATGTTGTTAATATAAAATTCTGATTTTTTTAAAGGGAAATTGAATTAAATTATTTTTTAAAATAAAAAAAAATTGAACCAGTTAAACTTATTATCTAACCAAACCAATTATATGACCAATTTGTCGTTTTCCAGCCTTACCTGGCTGGTCCGGTTTTTTATAACCTTGCTTACACTACTCCTTAAGTGAGTAAAATAGAGTTACTAAAGTACAAATAATCAAATTTAAATAAAAAAAATATGATCTCAATCTAATACATTCAAACTCAAAATTTAATAATCGATCACATTGGGGAAAAAAAAAGATGTTTCGTTTAAAAAATTATCCAAAAAAGTGTTTGTTGTATATCCAACCCCGCCAACCTATCCAACCTACCAAGTTATATTAGGTTAATTAATCTCATGTTTGCTTGACATCAAGTTGATTTCTTGACCATAGGTCATCAATCCCATCCACAAATCCAAATCTGAAATTTAACACCATTAAATATTTTACATGTTAAAACTCATTAATCAAATTTAATCACCATCGTGTTTAATTAATTAAGGCGTATCTCTCCACATATTCTTATCATTTACAGATTACACTAATTAATTAACCAGAACCGTGTGTCTGCAATTTTTTTTTACAATGTGTAGTTTTTATATGTATATGTATATGTGTGTTTGTCTATATATATATATATATATATATATAAGATTGTCAAGCTCACAAATTTAAATAAACTCATGATAATGACGTGAACCAGTATTATGAACTCGTAAGAGTTTATTTTTATCATTAAATAGGTATTAACAGTATATATTAAATAATTAAAATATAAAAATGACAACAATTTTATTTAAAAGAATTTTAAATCTAAATAATTGAAAATTAAATATATCAACATTCACAATTTATTATATTTAATAAGAAATTTCTCAAAAATTCATATATAAAGCCATTGAGAATGATAAAATCGAAAAAGCTAACACAAGTTAAAAAGTGAGTTAACACAATTTTGTATGCTAGAAACGTAAAAATAGTAAACTCAATGTATAAACTCATGAGTTTAATTGAGTTTACAACTGACACGAGTTTACGTGTGATTCGACTCGATTTAATAAAATAGAAACGTAAAAACGGTAAACTCGGTATATAAGCTCATGAGTTTAACCGAGTTTATAGCTGACACGAGTTTACCTGTGACTCGACTTGATTTAATAAGATACAAACGTAAAAACGGTAACCTCGGTGTATAAACTTGTGAGTTTAACTGAGTTTAGAGTTGACACGAGTTTACCAAATTTACAGTTGACACGAGTTTACACGTGACTCAACTCGATTTAATAAGATATAAATGTAAAAATGATAACCTCAGTATATAAACTTGTGAGTTTAACCCAGTTCACAACTGACCATTGTTGTCAAACTTACGAGTTGACTCTTCGAGTTTACCGTAATTAGGTTTCTAGTTTACCAAATTAAGTTGAGTCACTGATGAACTCGTGACCATTGTAAACTCGGTTAAACTTACGAGTTAATACATGGAGTTTACCATTTTTATGTTTTAAACTGACAAAACTGTGTTAATTCACCCTTAAACTTGTGTTAACTTTTTTATTTGTTCATGCTCAGCGGCTTTATATATGAATTTTATAGAAATTTCTTTGTTAAATATAGTAAATCTTGAATATTTATGGATCTAATTTCAATCACTAGGATTTAAAATATATTTAATCAAATTCTTGTCATTTTTTTAATATTTTAATTATTTATTATATATCATCAATACCTACTTAATAATAAAAGCAAACTCTTATGAATTTATGATTCGAGTTCACGATACGAATTTATGTCATTATCACGAGTTTGCTTAAACGCACGAGTCTGACAACCTTGGCTGACACGAGTTTACCTGTGACTCGATTTAATAAGATATAAACGTAAAAATGGTAAACTCAGTGTATAAACTCATGAGTTTAATCGATTTTATACCTGACACGAGTTTACTTGTGACTTAACTTGATTTAATAAGATATAAATGTAAAAATGGTAACCTCTGTGTATAAACTCATGAGTTTAACCGAGTTTACAGCTGACACAAGTTTACCTGTGACTCAACTCGATTTAATAAGATATAAACGTAAAAATGGTAAACTCGGTGTATAAACTCGTGAGTTTAACCAAGTTTACAACTGATACGAGTTTACCTGTGACTTGACTTGATTTAATAAGATATATATGTAAATATGGTAAACTTGATATATAAACTCGTGAGTCTAACCGAGTTTACAGCTGACACAATTTACCTATGACTCGACTCGATTTAATAAGATATAAACGCAAAAACGGTAAACTCAGTATATAGACTCGCAAGTTTAACCGAGTTTACAGCTAAGACGAGTTTATTTGTGACTCGACTTGATTTAATAAGATAGAAAGTAAAAACCGTAAACTCGAAGAGTCAATTCGTAAATTTAACGACAATAATAGTCACCACCGAAATACAATATATAGAAAGAATATAAATTAATAAGTGTAAATACACAAAAAATATATTGTCATTAATGCATAACATTTATTTATTTATTTTTTTTTTGAATAAGAAAGGCAAGCCTGAGCTTGATATAATGGGAGTTAAGGACTAGACATCATAGGTCTAATCCTTAATACAACAAATCAGCAAAAGAGCTAAATACAAGATAATTGATCTCTTAACACCATATCCAGGCATCCCTGGGGAATTGTGGGGACCAGTATGACATCAGTAGTATCGGAAGCTTCGTGGCCAAGTTTGGCCATGTAGTCAGCGCAGACAATGTTATCTCTTCGGCTGTAGCAAACTTCGACTTCCCAATCCTGGTAGAGGAGGTCGCGAATCTCGCCAATGATCGAACGGAGTGGGTGATCCGTGCAGTCATCTCTCATAATGGAATTGATAGCATCAAGAGAGTCCGAGTAGAGAGCGATTTTCCGAAAACCCAACTGATGACCCATTGTTAGGCCTGTCACGATAGCATGAAGCTCCGCCTCAACAACGGTATTAGCTCCAAGGAATTTGTGAAATCCCATCAGCCATTGACCTTGAGAATTCCTTAATACTCCTCCGCAAGCTGATTGTTGTTGGGCACGAACTGACCCATCCACATCCATGCGAACCGCATTAGTAGGGGGAGGTGTCCAACTCGTCTCATCACACCTGTCAATTTTAAAAATTTTGTGAGTTAAGGACTGCCCAACTGCACTTTCCATAAGAAGATAATTGCAGAAATGTAACATCTCCCTTATATCCATGCTTTTATTTTGGAATAGGAATTTGCATCTGCTAGTCCAAAGAATCCAGCATACGAAACTGAAAACCCTTGGCCAAGAGAAGTTTAGAAATCTTCCTTTCCCTGGATGGCGATTAGTATTCCACTCTAGCCAATTGTGTAAATTTTCTGCAAAAAACTGAGAGAAATAGTTAGGACGCAAAATTTGTTTCCACAGATTTTTCGCTCTGTCACAGTCCCTGATTATGTGGATAACGCTCTCCTCCCTGTTACATGAGAAAGGACAAAGACTATCACTTGTGAGACCTCTCCTAACTCTGAGGGAGTTAGTGACAAGCCGTTCGTGGCCAACTTGCCACATGAAGAATTTAACCTTTTCTGGAATATTCCATTTCCACGTCTTGGACCAGAAGCAATACGCTATACCCGTATCTTGGTTTGACAGAAAATGATAAGCAGACTTCACAGAGAAGCAACCATCTCTCGCAATCCTCCAAGTGAAGAAATCAGGAAAGTTATTAGACGGAGGGCGCATATTAAGGATAGTGTTGATGATAGAAGGCGGAAGAACCCCCTGCAAACCCGAGATGTCCCACCCACCACTCATCAGAGTGTAGTCTTTCACTGTTGCCTCCACATCAACAGAGGTTGGGTCAGAAACAAAGGAGATCAAGGGATGATCGAGGGGAAGCCAGCGATCAAACCAGAACTTAGTACCCTCACCATTGTTAACCTTTTTTTCCCACACTTGTAAGGAATTTATCCCAAACCTCGACGATTGCTTTCCAGGCTGAGGATGAATTTCTTTTCCTTGAAACAGAAGGCACCGAGAGATTACCACAGTTGTATTTGGCCCAAAGACATTGAACCCAAAGAACTTGCTTGTTCGTCAACAGGTTCCAACATAGTTTCATGATGAAAGCCTTATTCTGGCGACGAAGATCCTTGAACCTAAGACCTCCTCGTTTCTTAGCCTGTGTGATTCTATCCCACGCGATGAGATGCATTTTTTTCATATCCTCTTGTTGGGACCACAGGAACTTCCTTGAGATTTTATCCAGCTCATTAATAGTACAAATAGGTAGAAGGGTGGACTGCATGCAGTAACTTGGAAGGGAAGATAAAACCGATTTTATAAGCACAGAGCGGCCAGCAATAGTCAAGAACTTGCTTTTCCACAATGATAACTTTTTCCGAACCTTTTGAACAATGGGATGATAAGTTGCCTTCGTAACACGGGTATGAATAATTGGCACTCCCAAGTATTTACCAAGATCTGGCGTGATACCAATGCCAAGCAACTGGCTAAGCTCCAGAGCCATATTGAAAGTAATATTCCTAGAGCAAAACATTCGAGATTTTTCAAGGTTGATTCTGTGACCAGAGACCTCACAAAAAATTTGCATTACTTTCCAAACCTCATCCATTTGATCATTAGAGGCTTCCGTAAAGAGAATCAGATCATCAGCGAAAAAGAGGTGAGATATACGCGGTCCTCCCTTTTTGAAAAAAACGGTTTCCAACGCCGCACAACACACTCCGCTTTTATGAGATGGCCAAGACGCTCCATACAGAGAACAAAAATATACGGGCTTAGCGGGTCACCCTGTCTAACTCCTTTGGAAGGGGTGAAGGTTGGACTTTCATCACCGTTCCAAAGAATAGACATAGAGTTTGTGGAGATACAGGCCATAATGAGGTTAATAAGATTATCCTTTAACTTTAGCCGAATAAGAGTGTCCCTGATGTATCCCCAGTCAAGCCTGTCGAAAGCTTTTTCCATGTCAATCTTAATGGCGACAAAGCCTTTCTTACGTCCCTTCATCCTCATAGAATGAATTACCTCTTGAGTAATCAAGACATTGTCACAACTAGTTCTGTTAGCAATAAAACTACATTGCTCAGGACTTATAAGGTGATTCATGATTTTTCTGAACCTATTAGCCAACACCTTAGTGATGATTTTGAAACTGACATTGCACAAGGAAATAGGCCGAAAGTCCCTTAATGTGATAGGATTGTCAACCTTAGGGATAAGAACGACCTTAGACTTATTAGTAATCGCCATAGTTGATGGATTGTTGAAGCATTCATGAATAAAATCACATATCTTAGCCCCCACAGTATTCCATTGTGTCTGAAAGAAGTGAGCATGGAGGCCATCAGGACCAGGTGCCTTAAAAGCACTTATGGCAAAGGTGGCATTTTTTATCTCCAGATTCATAATATTTCTTGACAGCATATCCAACTCATGATCATTGATGGGAGGGAAATTAGAGCACCACTGGCTAGAATCCTTAACCGAGGCATCCCGAGTATAAAGCTTCACGAAAAAATCATGCGCCATCATCTTTGCCGTATCATGATCATCAATCCACTCCCCAAAATCATTTTGAATGGCTTCAATTTTCTGCTTCTTTCTTTTAATTACAGTGGAAGCATGGAAGAACCTTGTGTTCCTGTCACCCCCTGGAGCCATTTGCATCTTGATTTTTGAAACCAGGTGATTTCCTCTTGAGAGGCCACTTTATGATATTCCCTCCATAACTTTTCCTCCAGCCTGGAGAGCCCCGTCTGCAAATTAGCTCTTCTACATCTATCAATACCCTCAAGGCGACGAAGCAACTCTTTTTTCTTCTTAGAGAAGTTACCCACCCGATTATCATTCCAATCCTGAGCAGATATTTGAAAGTCATGCAAACCCTGTATCCAATTTTTATCACACCAAGCCTTAGTGGTGACATCTTTAAAATCTTCTTCAAGAGCCCAAGCGACCTGATAAGAGAAGGATTTGTGAAAAGATCTCCTCCGGAGTGTAGTATTAGACTTAACCACCACAATCCTGTGATCAGATTTAAATTTGAGCTCGTGTCTAACAGAAAAATTTGGAAATGAGTTGAGCCAGTTGAAATTGGAGAAAACCTAATCCAATCTCTCTTTCAGACCCTTGCGCTCCCAAGTGTATTTCTCGCCTTGAATCTTGGCTTCCACAAGTTCAACATCATCAATACAGTCTTTAAAATGTTGCATTGAAGTCCAAGGAGGGTCGGCTCCTCCAAGTTTATCATTAGGAGATAGATAGATATTGAAATCACCCAAAACAAGCCAAGGAAGAGTGGTATTGGCAGCAAGAGATCGAAGAGAGGTCCATAAAGCCAATCTACCAGTCTGACTAGTTTCACCATACACAAAAGTTACAATACTCATAACGTTATTACTGCGATCCGTGACCTGACAGTGAAGGAGTTGAGTGGTTGAAGTGAGGCAAGTTATACCGAAAGCATCGTTATTCCACAGAACCCAGATTCCTCTAGAGAAACCAGTAGACTCAACTCGAATCCAGTGACTGAATCCAAGCCTACGACAAACTCTATCAGCTCTATCCCCACTAATACGAGGCTCCAAGAGACAAAGGATATCAATATGATATTTATTAATAATATTTTTAACATTTAAAGGGAAAGAACGGCTACCGGCTCCCCTGCAGTTCCATGAGGCTATAATCATTAAAAATAAAAGCAAGAAAGGGATAGAGATACTTACCTGGTGCCTTTAGCCTCCTTTAAATGTTGCCTCCCAAGATGGTCTTCCGCCACAAAGGATTCACTAGCCTCCATGAAATCCGGAGCAACATCTTCATTGGGATCCCATTGTTCAGGTGGCCTCGTGTTATGTTGCACTTGTTGAAGAGGAGGATCAGGATGGCGCTCAATGGAGCCTGGAGGTTGACCACTTCCTTGATGATTGAAATGCTCCAAACATCCATGAACCAAGTTGTGAGTTCGTGGGCCTTTTTTTTTCCAGGAATTTTATTGTGCTCGTGGTGAATGGATAATTGATTGTTGACCGAAACACTCCCTGTAGGTTCCTGGATCCCTTGCTTAATCACTCCATCAGAGCCCAATAGCTCATTAATTTCATTAGACTCAGCATCAGTAATTGGATTAGACGGCCCAGTAGGAGGACGAGGCCCAGCAGGTGGAGAAACAACTAAGGCCGAAGAATTGCCTTGCGCATTGGGCTCAAGAGAGGACTCATTCGGCCCAGAAGATTTTGGCAAACCCAGTGGTGCACTCGGCCCAGCAGAGGAAGAACACCTTTTGCTTCTTTTGGCCTGTAAAGAGTTTTTGTTTTTAAATTAAATCTTGAAGTCTGAACATTTGTCTTGCCAGCTGTTTCTTGCTTGTTTCCATGAGGTAGCCGGTCCTTTCCTCTCTCCTCTTGTCTCATCGAATTAAACCCCGACGCCCCCGTACATTGAGTAGCCTCCTCCATTGCCAGAAAATCTTCAACCACTGGATCCCCTATTACCTCAAATCTCGACTTCTGAGCAAAGGAAACAGATTTCGTCATCCTTGCTCCTTGTCCCGAGGATCCCCTATTCGACCGTTGCTGCGGACGTGTACGATTTGCTCGGCGATTCACAATCATCCAGGGGCCGAAAGCCTCATCAGAGGTTGCCGCCGGCGATGTCGTTGATCCTCTTGTTCGGTTCGAAGCCTGCAGCGATGGGTATTGTGGCGTCTGTTGCGGTGGACCAGATTCAGGTGGCTGGACCGATGATGAGCATTTAAATGAGCAATTTTCCCGGCGATGTCCAAATCTCCCACATGAGAAGCAGATAAGGGTAAGGCCTTCATATTCAACATTGAAGATTGACCCCGCTACTATCACCTTTGGAACTAATTTCTTCTGGAGATTTAACTCCACACAAATTCTGACGAACTTCCCTCTCTGTATTTTTGGCGTTTCAGCTTGATAATCCTGTAGGGTGTTCATATCCACCTTGAGTGTGCGGCCGATACGATCTCCTAGCCGAGAGATACAATGTTTATTGTAACAATGGATTGGCACGTCTGGAATACGAACCCAAGTTGCAACTCTACCAAGTGGATTTTGATAAGGATTGAAATATGGCGTCCATCTCTGAATCAGAACGCAATGTTGCTTGATGACCCAAGGTCCCTCATACAAGACTTTCCTGTAATGAGACCTCCATACCTGCTGATCTTGGAATCTGACGATAAAATAATTATTTGGAATGTCAATTAGTTCAAAGGTAGAGAACCCTCAGAGCTTAATGAGAAGCTCCTTCAGCACAAATAGGTTGAATTTTATTCCAAGCACTGTGAGAATCAGGGCGTAGTTCCATGGCTCACACCATTCATTATATTCTTCCTCTGAGCAAGGTGCCACTGGATACATTTGCATAAGCTTTTGCATTTCCTCAGTTACCTCTGGAATTTTCCAATTAATTTCCTTGTCATCAGTGAATAAATCTTCTTCCTCCATTACATTGTTGCCATGAGCTACCCCATTATATCCCAAGAGAGAAGCACGGTAGGAGTGGAATTTGGACTGATTTGGTTCACATTTATCGTTCAATTCCTTGCTATCCGAATTTCCACTTTGCTCAGTAGATTTGCCTGATTCCTTCTCAGCCATAACGTCATCCATAATGAGCTGGGGGGTTTCCTCTGTTTTCTTTTTCTTCTTCCGGTCATCTTGTCCCTCGGCGGGTGGCCGGTCCAGTGGGAGCTTTCGCTGCCTAGAATCAGCTAAGAGCAGAGCTTTTACAGAGTCGGTCATGTTCATCCTGAGAGAAAATTTCGGCGGACGATATTTTTAGGCGTAGTGCATAACATTTATTTTAATGCTATGGCAGTGTGTGCTTGAAACCTAACCCTTCATAATAAGCGAGTGTCTTTTCAGATTGTGAAAAAGCTAGCCCTTTTAAGAGGAATGATGAGGCTTGAGCCAAAAAAAAAAGAATGATGAGGAGGATCATCATTTGTAGCATTATATTTGGAATATAACCTAGCTCATTTTGTCGAGTATCCAAAATCCAATTGGTCTCCAATACCAAAGACGGGTCAAATTAACTTTGCATCTAATTAATGAGCTGCCATTTAATAATTTTAATTTAAAATTCTCAACCAAATTTGGCCTTGCCTTAATTTTTCAAGCAAATTGATGACTTCTTTATATAAAAAAAATGACTTTTTTGACTTTTTTTTATATAAGGCGATAGGGGAGGGAGATCGAACCCAGGACTGGGAGGGGGGAATAAATCCCAATACCACTACACAACTAGTAGTACTGGTCAGTTTAATTAAAACTTGATAACATTACCATACTCGAATATTTTTTGTATATTTCTTATTTGGTATAAAAGTATTTTACGATTCAACGTGACACAATTTTTCCCCTAACATTACAAGAAGATCAAGTTTTCAAGAATAAATTGTATCACATTTAGCACGGGAAGAGCATAAATTTTATAATATATTATACTCCCTCCAGTCCTAATTATAAGGCATAATTGATTTTGTTTGGAGAGATTAAGGAAGCTAAATAAGTTACTTAATCATTTTGTATGTTGTATATCTTTAGATTATATATTAGTATGTGAGTCAAACTAATTACTTTGAAGAAAAAAAATAAAAATAAAAATACTCTAAGTTAATTTAATTAGCTTCCTTAATTTCTTCAAAAAAGTCAACTATGTCTTATAATTAGGACCGGAAGGAGTATATTAATATGAGAGAATTAGCATAAAATCTTCTAAAATGTAATAAAAAACAATTAAGCATTATGAATTTGTTGTCGATTTATATATTAAAACTTGTTATTATAAATTTGTTACGAAATTTTTTAGCAATCACATTTATTTTCGAGACTAATGAGTAATCATATATCTTATTATCAAATAATCAATATTTGTCATAAATGTATTAAAAAACAAGGAACAAACTCTAAGACTAATTATAAAACACTTTTATAATATAATTTATATTATAGAATTGTTTTTATAATTAAAACCGGAATAATAAAAATAAAGGAGAAAAAAATATTTAAATGTAATGGCATACGGTCTATGAAAGATACAGGGGCGCCGTCAAGATGGATTAGGTTTCCGTTATGGAGGAAGGGATGAGCAACAACCTAGTAATCCGTGCCACGTGTGGTCATTTCGGGTACCTTCACCGGTGCTATTTTCCTCTGCTTTGCCGTCTATGTACCCTGCATACGCTGCCCCACACACCTTCTGACACCTTGCATTTTTATATTCTTATTAACATGTGCGTAAGCGTAATCTAACAATCACTCGTTGACTCGTGAATCGTGATCACAATAAAGTTCTCGGGTTAAGAGTTTTGACCTAATTTTATTCTGAAAATTTTAAAAAGGAAAAATTTTACATCTCTAAAAAGTATAAAATATTGAACACTTTTGATAAAAATTCAGGACTATTTTTATCATGAAATCACTTTATTATAATTTTTATATATTCGATATTTCATTTTCAGTTTCCAAAAAATAATTCATTTTTCAGTCATATCCCATTTACCAATTTAAAAATATTATCATATTTTAGTAGCACAGGGTAAGCATACATTTGAGTAATTTTGTTTTTTTGGCATACATGCATTTGAGCAATTTAACTTTTCAGAGATTACACTTTATGTGGTCTGTTTTAAAAATCAGACGTGTTACTCATCATTGAATAAGTTAATCTATGAAATTAGATTCCCGTAACATTTGTAAATAGACAATTTTTGATCTTAGAGGAAAAAAAAAAACAAGAAGAAGGCAAGTTTTTCTTGATGATCATGATAAATTCTCGAAGATTTGATTTCACTTAACTAGAGTGCACATTATACTTCTAATTAGAGGTATAAACATATTTTTTGAATTTTTTATATATTGTATTTATTTATATTTAAATTATATATTGCATTTTGGGATTTTTTTGTATCCAATATCTCAAATTAATTAATTTTCATAATACCGGTGTTACAGACAAATGCAAAACTGAAAATTAATTAATTTGAGATAGTGGGCGTAAAAAACATCCCAAAAAGCAGCATATAATTTAAAGAAAAAGTATTTCTCTGGTCACTAGAGATAAGTTATCTGTGACCCCTAAAGCTATTTCGTTTTAGATTAATGAAGGGCGTGTTTGTAATTTTACGTAAATTAATGAAGGATGCAAAATTACAAAAACACCCTTCATTACGACGTAGTTTTAGGGGTCACTGAAGATAACTTATCTCCAGGGAGAAATCCTTTACCCATAATTTAAATCTAAATAAATATAATATATAAAAAAAATTAATTTTTTTAAAAAATATATTTATATCTCTAATTAGAGCTATAAACACCTAATAAACATATAGTGATTCTAACCATAGTAGTCAAAATCGCGCTTAAAGCGCAAAAAACGCCGCTTTTACGCTTTTTTTCGGGTAAAACGTGTTACGTGGTGGAAAAAACGAACCAGAGGTAAAAGCGTAAAAAGCGCCGCTTTAAAGCGTAAAAGAGTAAGAACGCAACGTTTTTGCAAAAAGCGCCGAGTTTACTAAGGGACTTAAGGGAAAGTTTTAAAAGTTTTGGAGAGGGACTAAAGTGAGAATTTTCAAACTATTTTGGGGCAAAACTGAAATTTCAAAAACATCTGGGTCATTTTCTGTAATTAATAAATAAAGATCATTTTACCCTTAATTACACTTAATTCAATACAAATGTTCCTAACTCAACTTAGTACTTAATCATACAATAATGTCTCAGAAAATACATTAAAAATCCCAATTTAATCATATAAAATCATATAAAAAAATATGGTTTGATCAATGACAATATTAGACATTTTGATTGATATTGCATTGATCAGTATATGTGTGTATGAAGGCAGGTATCTTATATACATATGCAGGTAAAAACTCCATTTTATTTTACGATTTTTCATTCTTATTTCGTTTTTACGTAAAAACTACGTTTTCACCACCATGATTCTAATCACATAACGTGACTCCACTTAACCATAGTATGATTCCGTGCACAGAGGAAACTTTCTCTCATTCCACGTGTCTTCCTAAAGTAGCGAGTTCCCGCTTTCCCAGTCTGGGCGCGAGTACTAATATTAGGAATGGAGTTAGACAGGGCTATATATATCCACACACCATCTGGAAGTTGTAACCAAACGCCGTCAATTTTCCAGGTCGTGGTTGAGCCCTCACTCTCAGGGTTTCTCTGAGCCGTCGCAGCTTCTCTGCCACACTAAACGGACAGAGAGAAGAGAGTGACTGATAGAATAGTGAGACATGATCGCTTTGTTCTGTTGATCGTCCGTCAACAATCTCATTGTTTCCGTTTTTTTTGTCAGGCCGAGATCTTAGTCCTCTGACGAACTAGGGTCTAGGCGAGAGATATCTGTTCCTTTCTGTTCTTGAGTTTAGGGGTTTCATGGCTTCCGAGGATGTCAAGACTAGCGAATCTGCTGTCACCAAGATCGTCAATCTCGCTGAGGAGGCGAAACTCGCCAGGGAAGGTGTCAAAGCTCCCAGCTATGCTCTTATGAGCATTTGCAAGTCCCTCGTCGCCGGTGGTGTTGCGGGAGGAGTGTAAGTTATATATTCCTGTCAATGCAATCTTCTATTTCGAGGAATAGAGAGTGATTCATGAGGGAGGCATATGTTATATTATATTTTCGATCGAAGTTTTATCATTTTTCCATTGTAAACTTCTGGTTTGAAATAACACTGCTTTAATTTTCATGCTCCATTATGAGCGAGCGCAAATGTTTTCGCGATCGTGAAAATTTGATGTTCTATTGTTTAGGAACAAAGACGCATTAGTTGCTAAAATTACGAATCATTGAATCATGTAGACAGAGTATGATAAACATTATTTCATTTGGTCTTTCCCTTCTGCTTAATGAATAACCTGATTATATGATTCAAGCGGGAAATTGTCAATGATGTGCGTGTTCGTTCTCTCTTCTTGGATGACACATGAAAAAGCACTCCCATTTTTTAGACCCGGGAGAAGATGCTTCTCTTGGGTTTAGTTTCTGTCTTTCTGACTTAAGAGGGCTTTTTATTTTTGGCAGCTTATAGCGTTTTTTTATGATTGAATTATTATTAGGATTCATTGTGGCTCTCGATTTTATTGAAATCTCCATTTCTTGAGACGGGGAGGTGGTGTCATGGGATTGAATTCCTTAAAGTTGTTGAAAGTTTCATGATTCGATCTTCGTTGTTGTAAATCTTCAGCAGTTTCCCATTTTGAAAGTTTTGGCTTCATTTGACCTCTCAAAACTACAAATGTTCACTTCTTAATTTGATGATTTTAGTATTTCTCTTATTTATCTTTCTATGTAGTCTTCTGTTAGCTCAAAACTTGCTTCTGTGATAAGGTTTAATTTTACCTATCTGGTTTTATGGTGTAAGTTGCTTCAATTCATTTTTCAAAGTTCTTCCTGTTTATGAAATTTCAGTTTCAAACTGCTCTCCTGGTCTCCCAAAAGGGGTTATATGATTTCTAGAAAGTCTGAATGACTGCATACGTAGTCATGTGAACATTTTAGGATTTAGTTGGATATAAATCTATGTACCTGCATTTGCTAAAGGTTAGATTTCATATTATAAATCATTTCAATAAACTTTATGCTTCTTATGTTTTCACTATTTACTTTTGTTATATATTCTGAATTCTAAGTGCTTTGGCACATTTGTATGTAACGCCACCTCTATATCATGTATTGATTGATTTCTTAGTAACGAAAAGCAGTAGAAAAATTGTCATTTGTATTTGGAACATGAATTCCCATGCTAGTGTTACAATGCTTTCCAACGAAAATTTGGTTGCACCAAAGTTGATATTGATTTCAATAAGTTGAGAAATAGTTTACAAAAAACTAGGTTAATTACCATGAGAACTGATAGGCTATTAAACCTCATATCCTGTCCAATCGATTATCATCTCAAACTTTAATTCACTGGATTTTTTGTATCTGTGTAGATCTAGAACAGCAGTTGCACCACTGGAACGAATGAAAATTTTGCTGCAGGTTAGTTGTTTAAGTTATTTACAGTTGATTGGGTAAACATGCCATTTCCTCTTAACTTTGTATGCAGGCATACAAGTTCATTATTCAAGCTACTGTTGTGTGTGGATGTGCATGTTCATACATCTGATATGTCTCTGGGCCTTGCCATTACAGGTCCAGAATCCCCACAATATAAAATATAATGGAACAGTTCAAGGACTGAAATATATATGGAGAACAGAAGGTTTTCGTGGCCTGTTCAAGGGAAATGGTACTAATTGTGCTCGAATTGTCCCTAATTCTGCAGTGAAGTTTTTTAGCTACGAGCAAGCTTCCAAGTAAGTTTTCTTTAAGAAGCACTGTTGCATTGATTGCTTAATTGTCTGGCGTTTTGTACTATTTGATGTGCATCTGTGTGCTATATTCACTGAAGCACTGTTATACCTGCAAGTTAGATTTGTAGGTACTAGTATGTACCAGTTATGAGTGTCTTGGGCATGCCTAAGTCGGCTTGGGATATGTATTCATTTTCTTTAAAGGATGAATTAAAAAGCCCAAATAGGAGACAAATCTTGCACGGTTTATTTGAGAGGCTAGCTTTCCACTTAAATCATTAGGTTTAACCTTTCTCCCTCACTCTCTCTTTGAGAGATATCCACTGCTCTCAGAGACTTGCGTTTGGGACTTTGGAATGATGGTTCTAATTGAACGGCATGATAAATTATAGGGAAGATAACTTTTGGAGTGGTGGTGTTTCTTTTGCCACAGAAGGAAACATGGTTCTTTTGCAGACAGCCACAAATGGCTTCCCAAATTATTGCGGTCTTTATTTTTTCTTCAATGCAAACGTTGAAAACATGGGTCTTTATTTTTTTGTGGAGGTGTAAATATTAAAATTTGGTTATTGTTTGTTAATTATCCATTACAAATTGTTTTTTATTTAATTTTATTTACCGGAAATATGTTGTAGTTGACCTCACTTAGTGGTATAAGGCTGCTTTTTCTTCTTGTTGTATTGGAAACATGTCGTATATCAATTTACTTGCCATACTTGTACCCTACCATTTTAAAAAATGATTGTGCCCTGCCCCTGGCTCCTACTTTTAGCAGTGCAACCTTGTTATGTTATACTCAATTGTGTATTAACATCACCATGATGAAAGATTGGCTTCGGCAATCCTCTTTTATTGGTTTACTTAATGGCAGCCTCCAGCTGCACCCGCAAGGACATCTTAGATTTTCTTTTTATGCAACCGACTCATATATTTTCAATGTCTCAGTTTTTGTCCCTAACTGTTCCTTGCTATTTCGACAGAGGAATACTGTATATGTACCGGCAGCAAACTGGAAAAGGTGTGTTCATGTTGTCATCTTTTCTTGTTTCTCTGCATTGTGTATTAAGATGACAATTTTATTACCATAGTAATCTGTTTCTTGATCTTTTTAATGCCATTAATATCTGTACATCAAGATGCATAGATGCATGTCCATTTTGTGCCCCACCTATTCAAGACTAAAGTATGGCATCTACCCCAATAATAGTGTTAATCCACGTGGATCTACTTTAATTGACTTCTATTGGTTTCGGGTGCTGGTTTAGGTTGACATGTCTTAACCATGCTAAACCTTAACATTAAATGCTTAGATAATGGTGTAGTTTGTGATGAAGATCAATGAATGTCATTTATATGTAAACTGTTAATAAATATATTAGTTAGTTGTAGTAGTCAGCTAGTTAGGGGGATAGTTAGTTAGTTACTAACTAATAGTAGTTAGTTGGAATTAGTAGGTCTAGAGGTATTGCCTATATAAGGCACATGACTATCCATTGTATCACTATGCTTGCTATGATGAATGAATGAGCATCACCCGATTCTGTTCCTTCCCTCTGTTTCTGTTCTCCTCTCTTCTCTTTCCAAATCCTCCTACTTACCTAACAGTGGTATCAGAGCTGCTCAGTCCTTGGCATTCTTCTTTTGATCTCTGGTAATCTGGTATAGCAGACCTGAGTCATTCTTCTCTCCTCATGCTTGGGTCTTGCATTCCAGAAACTATCAAGAAAACTGAAAAACAGAGTTACACCAGTCTTGAATCAAGCCTAGCCATTCTTCTTCCCTCACGGTTTGGACTTGTCTTCAAGAAACTACAAAAAGAAATGTCAAGAACAATAAAGAAAAATCAAGAACCACAGTCTTGAATCACCAGCAACAGCGTCGACTGGTTCTTCACTCGGCATCATTGGGAATTCTGGTTTGCGTCGCACGAGTTGAGCTCTTCAATTCAAGTGTTCTGCATCGTCGATTACCGGAAACGAAGATCCAGGAGTAATCCTTTTGCATCATCGGAATTTGAAAATCATTCTAGGTATCATGCTGCCTCATCAATTAAATTCTAGTATCATCTTTGAATGCATCGACTGATTTTGGGTGTTCCTCTGAGGGTGTCGTCAACTGCTTGTTTCGTCGCATGGTTCTGGGTTTTGAAACCGTCTTGTTTGTCGGGGTTCTTCATTGCATCGATTAATTTTGGTTCTTCACTTGGTGTCACTTGGTGTCAGTGCGTTGTCGGATGCTGGGTCGTCGCACTCTGGGTAACGTTCCTGGCGACAGAATGCAATGAAAAGTCGCATTCTGGAAGCCACGATGTGGAAAAAAAGAGTGGGGAAAAAAGTTGGAAAAAAAAAAAATTACTCCTTGTTGGTATGGGACATTGGCTGAAGGGAAACATAAAAACAAAAATTCTCTTCTTGTTGGTATGGGACAACGGTTGAAGAGAAACCTAGAAAGACTTCATCAATGGTGTTTCTTTTGAGAAACGGCTATCTGGAGAGGGCCACCTATGAAGTACGAAGGGTTCTAATCTCAAAGGGGATGTCTTGATTGATTTTGATTTGTATTTTTTAGTTTTGTATTTTTTGTTCTTTAGGTGTATTTTTGTTGTTTCTCATCTTTGAGGGCAAGGATGTTTTTGAGAAGGGGGTATTGATATGTAAACTGTTAATATATTAGTTAGTTGATTAGGGAGTTAGTTGTAGTAGTTAGTTAGTAACTAAAAGTAGTTAGTTGGGATTAGTAAGTCTAGAGGTATTGTCTATATGAGGCACATGACTATCCATTGTATCACTATGTTTGCTATGATGAATGAATGAGAAATCACCCGATTCTGTTCCTTCCCTCTGTTTCTGTTCTCCTCTCTTCTCTATCTAAATCCTCCTACATTTCTATAATTTCCCTAACAGCCATCTAGGAATCTAGGATTCTATGTCTCAATTTCATGCCAATTATTTACTGGTCAAGTATGTGACTTCTGTTACCTTTTTTTGGTAACTTGCGCAAATTTTTATGTTTGTCTCATGAAAAATCAATTCAGCATTCCTGTCCCATGAGCTCTTATGCTTCTGGGTGCATTTTTTTTTTGAGCTTTGGCATTATTTGGAAGTATGGTCTAAATATTTTCATTGCACTTCCTGCAGAGGATGCTGAACTGACCCCAGTTCTACGTCTTGGAGCTGGAGCTTGTGCTGGAATAATTGCAATGTCTGCAACTTATCCAATGGATATGGTTCGAGGCAGGATTACTGTACAGGTGCTTTTTATTTTTATTATATATTTTTTATCTCTTCACTCTATAAATCAGGCTTTGTATTTTTCAGAATGGTGGCTTCTTGTGTATAAAGATAATAGTTTCTCGTAGTGCTGCAAATTGAATCAGATAAGAAACCTTGATAAAATATGTCCATCTTCCTTTTGTTCTCATTGTTCTTCAGCAACTTTTTTTTAAAAAAATTTGCAGACAGCGAATTCCCCTTACCAGTACAGAGGAATGTTCCATGCTCTTTCAACCGTGCTCAGGGAAGAAGGTCCACGTGCCTTGTACAAGGGTTGGCTTCCTTCGGTCATTGGAGTTGTGAGTAATAGTTCTATAATCTAAATTGTTCATTAAGTCAAAGATTTATGGTCATGATCCTAAATTCATAAAAGACCCAATTATACTTTTTGTAAAAGATGACTTCAAAGGAAGTTCTGCTTTACTTTAAACACCCCCCCCCCCCCCCCAAACAAAAGCTTCACAAGGAGTGTCTGTTATAAAGCCCCGAAAAGAGGGATAAGTTTGTCTGTTTCAGCTGTACAATTTATGTTTTATTCTCAAATATCCTATTGAGGGAAAACTGAACAAGAGATCAAATTATAGTCATATAGATTCTACTCCTTGCTGAGGTGCAGACTGGTAGGCTTTTTACACCTTCCGCCTATAATACAATAAAAACAACAAGCCTTATCGCAAATGCAAGATTACTGTGACTATTTCTTGATTGGAAAGGCTTTGTGTAATATTGGTGGAATCTACTTATTCAAGAAATAGAGGCCTACCATTCTAAAAAGTTTCCTAAATTCTCTAGAATTTGCAAGTAACTTATCTAGTATGATCTAGAAAGGCGCCTAGGCAGCAGTGGTACCAAATGCAGGATCAATTGTATGTATTTAATTGTAGGGGCTCACAATAGAATGTAGATTACGTGCTTCAGAAGTATTACTGACATTGAAATTCTTTTTTTTAACTTCTCTTGGAATCTCATTTGGGTGCTATGGATGGAATTCATTTTCATACTGTTTTCTCTTGCAGATTCCTTATGTGGGTCTCAACTTTTCTGTGTACGAGTCTTTGAAAGACTGGTTAGTTAAAACCAAACCATTTGGTATAAGTAAAGATAATGAATTGGGTGTGACAACACGGCTAGCATGTGGTGCTGTTGCTGGGACTGTTGGGCAAACGGTTGCATATCCACTTGATGTCATTCGTCGAAGAATGCAGATGGTAGGTTGGAATCATGCTTCTTCAGTTGTTGCTGGCGATGGAAGAGTGAAGGCTCCTCTTGAGTACAACGGAATGATTGATGCATTTAGGAAAACTGTTCGTAACGAGGGATTTGGAGCATTATACAAGGGTTTGGTGCCCAATTCTGTAAAGGTCAGTTTGCATCTAATCTCATGACGTATTCTGCCCAAGTTTGGGGAAGGCTTTCTGTCTGATTGTCTGCATGATTTTACTTTCCATAGATGGTTGTTGTTAGAGTAGGGCAGTTTTTCTTGAAAAATGCTGCAGCAGGTCACTGATAAACTTTTTTGGGACACTTGAATGTCATCCAGATTATATCTTTGTGGGATTCCCACTAAGCGTCTATATTTATCCCATTGTCCTGTTTCGAACTGTGAATACAACAGACTGAACAGAGTACTTGACTGACCAAAATCAACTTGTTTTGTAGCTATAGTAATATCCAATTGTTTTGAGTCAAATGTTGGTTTGTATTGAACCATACATTATGCTTTAATTCCAGATCATATTGGTGAAATGCTAAAATTCACTATGCAGAAACATGTTCTGGGCTTTAGCTTTTTATAGCCGTATCTGGTGCTGTCTCAATTGAGATCACAGGATTGTGTTGTAATCTCTTCTTTCCCGTATCGGTGACAGGACTTGAGATTGGCTGCTATTAGACTCTCATTAGTTGTGGTCCAAAACCATGGAAGACTGTTCTTTGCATGCCACCTATTACTCTCAATCCCCATTTAGAAGATAAACATGATTTTGTTCATGAATTCGTTTTTACCTGCTCTTTTTTTAAATATTTTGAGGGGCTTTAATCTCCCTTCATTTCAAACATCATTTTGATTCACTTGATTTCTTGCAGGTGGTCCCGTCTATAGCAATTGCCTTTGTTACATATGAGGTGGTGAAGGACGTTTTGGGAGTGGAGATCAGAATATCAGACTGAAGTTTGTCACCTCATGATATCTGTTCTCTTGGTGTGGTAACTTTTGTAGGCAAAGGGATGCAGAGATCATAATTTGGGGTTGTTTTTCATCTCCAAGGATGAGTTTAGGGAAGCTCGAGATAGTGTTTATAAATCGATTCCCTTTTGTTTCTTGTATTTCCATGTGAACATGTGCTAGCTTTTAGCATCTCATTCATCTTCCATGTCAATAAATGTTGTGGAGGTTCAATGCAAGGACGTATCTGCAGGGCTTTCTAAGGAATCAAGAAAGCATTTTTCTTTCCGGAATTTGCAGTGACTGATTTCCAAGCTCCTGTCCATTACCTCCGCAGAAGAATGAATTGTTTGCTTGTTGTAGGTAGCTTGGTTTAACAAACTAATAATGTGATCTTATATTTTTATAATCATTGAACATGGGGTATTTTGCCATAAGAGAACTGAACATATATATTACTGTGGTATTTATGCTGCAGTGTGATTGGTGAGATTGTGTCTCAATTATTGAGGTGGATGAATTTGCATGAAATCTTGTCGGGTTCATAAGTTGAAGATGTAGGAGTAGGCCGGTCTTGACTTTGGAACATGGACTAAAATAACCTGTATTATTTGTGTGTTAAGGCTATGTACATCTATCACTTCTCAGACCCCACTTAGTGCATTGGCTGCCCTTTTTTTATTTGTGTTCTTTTTTCCCCCATTATTTTGAAACCTTTTCATCAACCCAGTTCGGTATTCTTTATTAAAAAAATTGTTTTTTTTTTTAAATTCTTTGGAATTTCATATTAATTAATTTGAAAATTCCAACTTTTTATCGGTTTGGTCCTGAGTTAGCTTCAGTTTGACTTTGGTCTGACCCTTGATTTAGTGGCTGGTCTGGTTTCAGAACCTTCGTTCAATCTATTTGATTTCATTTTACCTTTGCTTGATTCAAGAATTCTACCTTTCTTGGAATCTTCTACGTGTTTGTGTGCTTTGTTTTAATTGAATGGAATATCAGATTCTTGGGATAGTCTAGGTTTAATTTGTAATATAGGGAGGAGGGCCTCCTACATACACCTTAAGTCATAGCAGGTTTCCTTTTCCATTGTGATCTTTCATTTCCCCCTATCTATCAACATGCAATTTGTTGGTGATTACGTTTTCCTGAACAATAGAGTTACATGGAAGCCAAGTTAATTCCATGGGTTTCATGTAGGAACCTAAATTCAGGGCATTTTATTGAAACCAGCGTTTAATGAAAGCATGGTTTTGTTAAGCTGAACAAAGGTAGAGCTTAAATTTAAGTTGTTGAGATTTAAAAACATCTAGTATAACATAAAGTTTTTGTTGGAAATTATGTCGTAGGGGCAATTCATTGTACTTTGAATATTTAAGTTATTTAAAGTATTCTCTTTTGTTATCATTTTTGTTTGCATGTTGGTATTGATAGCTGCATCCTTGGATACATCTTATAAATTATCCTAAATGTCCCTGGTCGGTCATCTACGCGGGAGTGAAGATGAATTAAGACTAGTATGACTTTGATGAGGTATGGAGATACGGATCAAAGTCATAGGTACTTGTAAGAGTACAATGTGCTGGACCGACCCACTATAAGAAAGCTGCATGGTATAAGTCATAAGCTTATCTCATGTATAACCGCGTCACAACGTCCTATGACCTGAGATCATCATGGATTCCTACATGATGAGTCACTGACCTTTGACCTAGTCAAAAGTCACCTTTGACCGGGTGATGATAAAGGCTGGGATTGGAATCAGTGGTTTTCATGCGGAGGAATGTGAATGGTCAAGATGGAATTTGTCCCTCACATTTGTAAAGAGATAATACTGAGCCCCTCGATGAGTGAGTCTAAGAAATGTATGGCCATACTGTGATGGAAAGGAGTTTCCATTTCACCTTTTAGACTACTCAAGAATCGAGAAAGTAGTGGTCAAGAACAGGAAGTTGACATTATTCATGCCTCATCCTTGACCAAATTATCGCATGACAAAAGGGATGTGACATGGTTGTACAATAGGTAGTATCGTGTTATCGATCCCTATGTGAATTGGGTAGTCGCAATGTCTTGCTAGAGGCCGCTTGCGACTTGTAGGTTGATATAGTCTTGGTCCACTGCAATCTCATATGGGCCTACAGGGTCGCACACAAAAATGATCCAACATGGGTAAAAGTGTCCAGATTCATTGAATCTCAGATTAATCTGAGATTAAATGAATACTGAATTTAATCTAGGATTAATATATATATATATATATATATATATATATATATATATATTAAATTCGAAATTAATATATATATATATATATTATTAATGGAGATTATAATATTATATATGAAATTTGTTTTGTATTTAATTTATTTGATAAATTTAATATCTGAAACAAATAGAGATATTGTATCTCATTTAATTTCAAATAAAGATATCATATATCTGTTTAATATTAAATTGAGATATAGTATCTCAGATTTAATTAAATAGATAGATATCATTTCTCGGATTTAATTTATGGAGATAAATTAAATCAGAAGGCTTTTAATTTAGATTCGAATTTCAGATCTGGTTTAATTCGAATTAAATAAATATATTAGATTAGATCTATTAGATAGATTTAATTTATATATTATCTAGATTCAAAATTCGAATTTCAAAATTAATGAGGATTAATTTTGATTATAGGATAAATTTTGATTATATAATACGCCTATCGGGTTTAGAAAAACCTACGGGGGTTTTAGTCGAGCGTATTATAGAAAGCCGCGAGAAACCCTAGAGTAAAAAAATTGAGAGAGATGCACAAGAGGCGCTAGCACGCTGCCGTAACCGTGTTCGGGGATTGTTCGTGTGGATACCGGTAGAGGAAGCCGATTCTAAGAGTCGTCTTCTGCTGATCGAGAAGGTAGCCCACCTATTCAAAGAGAACGAGACGCGAACGAGTTCAATATAAGGTATGATTCGGGTTCCCTAACCTTGATTAAAACGTCGTTGAGTGATCCTCCGGATGGGATTCATAAGAAATTTTAATCCGCTGCGCGTACGGATCCCAACAGTTTTAACTCCCTCCGGTCCTAATTATAGGAGTACTTTTGTAGTGTAAATTATACTATAAAAATATTCTTATAATTAGGATTGGATTCCATTTTTGTTACAAAGAATGTGTAACAGTAACACCCATATGATGCTAAGAATATTGAAAAAGCAATGCCTCCTTCTTCACTGTTGATACTGAATAATCGAACATCTCTAGATTCTAGTTCCAACACCGTGTAGCTCCTAGTATGGGAAAATGGTGTCTCCACTAATATTTTTTTTCCACGTCATCTCCACTACTGGATTTATTTTAATTGTTGAGCTTGAGACCCATTCTATAAAAAATATTATTATTTTAATTTTTAATATTACAATAATTTTTTCAATACCATTTTGATCCTATTTATTAATTCATTTTAATCAAATCTCATATAATAAGGAGAAGTAGTTAATTCAATGATTATAAGTTAAATTTTCAACTTGCTCTCATTTATGATTTTATATATTTCAATTGTTTCTTTTTTTCCTATCTTTATGGGTATAATTAATATAGGTAAAATTGCCACAGTCTCATTAATTACATGAAACTGGAGTTATATAAATATGATCAAATTTTTTGGTCAAAATGAACTTATAAATAGGACCAGAGTGGTACAGTATAAAATCTCAACCATTAAAAACCAATCCAATGGTGGAAAAATCAAGTGGAGAGGAGTTAGTAGAAACACTCATTTCCCTCCTAGTTCCTGCATAAGTAAGTTAATCACTAAAAAATTCCTTAAGTTATCATTCCTTATACTTAATCTTATCATCGCATACTGCTTATTTATTGTTTTAGTTGTCAAATAGAGTATTATTGTTTGCTATTTTTTCTTCAAGTCCTTTTTTTTTATACACATAGTAGCGAAAGGGAGAACCGGGACATGGGGAAGGGAAGCCAAGCTCCCATACTACTGTGCTACTAAGGCACTGACCTTTCTTTAAGTCTTGATTTGACTCACAAATCTCTCTTTTTTCACATGTTGCCTTGTAAGTTGTTCTCATGTTCCACCACTCACGCCACTTACTTGTCCTTTGGGTCAATCAAAATATTCCCACTGATTGCATATATGGATTTTTTATTATTCATATAACTATAACCTCTAATTTAAGTTAATTAAAATAGGTATTTTAAGAAAATCAACCCAATTTTTGTACAAATGATTAATTTAATGACTTATTAATTTATCTAGATTAATTATTTAATATGAGAGAATACATAAGTCAAACAGAGATAGTAGTAAAATGAGTTTTCAGTGCTTAATAAAAGTGAATACGTGTTTGGCTGTGAATGCAATGCATGTTTCATCACGTAGACGAGAGTGTGGCCATGAGACGAGCCACGCCATATCACCGCTTATAACATCCCTCTCCAACGTCATCACCGCCCCTTGTAGGACCCTCCCCCCTCTCAATTTACATTCTTACCCTTCTCTCTCTACCGTTCATCCTTTTTTTTTTTTAAAGGGTGAATGTGATTTCGTATATGACTGATTATTAGCTTCATACATAATTTTTTTAATGTTTTAAAGTACATTATATAATACATTCACTTTAATATTAGGAAAAACTGTATTTAGGTCTCGGATAAGGGAAAATATGATCGCTTAAAATCTTAAAATTATATTTAACGTAAAATTTTTTTGCAATAAATTTCAATTCCATCAATAAGTTCATGAGTATCTACTGACAAGTTCAGAGGCGTCTGCTACACTAATAGGTCTATAGACATCAATTGACGAGTCTAAGAGGCATTTGACAATTGAAATTTATTATAAGAAAAATCTCATGAGATTTAAAGACAATTTTAAGATTTCAATAGATCATTTTATTGTATTTTCTTTTGCCGAGACTTGAATGCAATCTTCCCTCAATATTAATATAAAATATAACATATACAATACATAATAACTTATATAGATTATGGATAAAATACTTATTTTTCATATACTTCATAATTTTAAGTATTTTATGAAGACGTGTATCAAACAGGGGTAAGAATTTATTGGTTGAAAGCACATAACTTTCACGACCTTGGTTTTATATCGGTCCTAGCATTATGTATACAAGTGAGGATGTTTCTTGACCATGAATATAATTGAGAATTTAAAGCTTTGTCGGCAGGGACGGACCTATATGGGAGGCTAGGGGTGGCCCTCGCCCCCCTAAAATTACATAAATTAACCCAAAAATTTTAAAAAATTATATTTTGACCTCATAAAACTTTCAATTTTTCCACTTTAGTCCCATTAAAAGCTTCATAGAGAGAGTCAAATGAAAATATTGAAATATTTATAGGGCTGAATGCAATTTTATGAACACTTAGGTTCTATTATATAATTTTTGCCCCCCTAATTTCAATTCCTGGTTCCGCCCTTGTTTGTCGGTCACAAGATTAGAAAAATCATACTACCTCCTGTTCTAGATATAAGATGTGTGTGTTTGAATTAGTCTTTAAAAATTTTTACGATTTGTGAGGTAAACATGTAAGATAAATTTTGTCTCAGCTTACGAAAAAGAGTTTCTAAAACTACGGTTTTAGAAGTTACTAAATCCTCTTGCAATTTGCATTATAAACTAAGTTTTATATTTAAGACGGAGTAATATTCATTGATTCCATGAAAGTCTTAATTATTAAAGATCACTTTGTCAAATAAATTAGAGTTTTCACTAGTTGATTATGTGTGTTATAGTTTTAAAGCATGAAAGGTTAGTTAGTAAAATAAACTTGCTCAAATATGCATGCATGATGTGAATGAATACAGAGATAACATTATATAAAAGCCTATATTAAATCTTAACGATTTCATGATTTATGACTTTAGTTTTAATTATTGTAATTATAACTCTTCTTTAATTGTTGTTGTTTTATTTGGATTTTGGCCATTCTCTTACACTCTAAAATGAGTTATGCCCGTTGTTTTTAAAAAATAAGTTATTCACCCTTAATAGTAATTTTAAAACTATGTAACTATTGTTATTTAATATGTTACTTTGAAAATAAATATGGTGTAACTGAAGTAAAAAAGATACTACCTCTCATGCTTCTCATAAAAAGTTAAACAATTAATTTATAACTATTTAAAAAATTAGTTAAGTTAATTATTTATAATAAATTTATGTTAATTTTTCTAAAATGCTATCTTTAATAATGCGTATGTACACTTAATAGGCAATAATTATAAATTTAGATTGAAAAAGGAGGGGAGTAAATTGTGATAAAAACAGGTTATTAAACTCAAACTGAACTAGCTGATTCAAACTAGAAATCGTCAAATTAGTTGATAAAATCAATTTGTTCCGTGGGTTAACCGTTTTTTTTAAAAAAAATTATTTATTTTTATAATTTTATATTAATAACTTGATATCTTTACTTTTTTTTGTTGATTTAACTCTGAGTTAGTTCCAATTTAACTCTGATCTCACTCACTCACTCCCTGATACTTGACCCATGACCCAGTATCCAACCGCTTGGGTCTTGGATAAAAGAAATGGGAATGGCTTGACTTGTTAATAAAGGGAAATTCTTGTCCCTTTATATCAACCACAGACTTTGGGTGGGGCATACAAATACGGAAATTACCAAGTCCAAAAACAAAAGCAAGATCGTCTTGCTGGCTGACCGCCACGAAAGAAGAAAATAACGTGGATACACTTTTCGCCTCAGGCATGAAAACAAGCTTCACATTACTAATAAAACAAAAACCAAAACAAAATTTCGTCCTCTTATAAATTCCTTCTCTAAATATCTTCATCCAACTTTCCTCTCAAGCCCGTTACTCTGAAAATTCACGTCTTTATTAATTGCTTTCATAATCTTGCTTCTCACCAGCGTCCTTGGGAAGAAGATATTTTCCCCTGCAACTCTGGTTAGCTGCTGATCATCTTCTTTGCCTTCTTCTTCTCTTTGGTTTATGATCTGAGCTGTCAATGTTTCTCTTTCTCTCTCTCTACAGCCTTGTCCATTGGTACCAGTTTCTCTCTGATGCAAAGATCCTTTAATGGCGGTTTCTTTTTTATATTACTGGGTCTAGGCTCGGCTAGAAGATTTTGTTTGGATGAAATGTTGTTCCATGTAAATGATTTCCTTCTGATGTGGGCAAAGTGGTTGAGTTCATCTTTTGGACATGCATCATGACCAGTTTGTTTCTTATTATCTAAATACTAGATTTTGTGCATTTGCATTTTAAATTATAATTCTATACATGGGTCTGGGTTTGACCAAAAAAAGATACATGGGTCTGGTACTGGTAACTTGACTTTTGTTCGAGCTTATTGGAGTTCCTTGATTAAAATCTTGCTTCCAGATTAGATTGCCTTAATTTGAAGGAACAAGCCTGGATTGGAGAATGGAGGAGATGGAAATGTTTGATAAAGGTTTAAATCGAGGGAAAGGCCTAAATTAAGCTTTCTATTTTCCTCAATTCATAGATACAGCTAGAAAATCATTAACATATTTATTATTGGCAGGAATTCTCAAAATATATTTTTTATAAATCATCTTACGTGGAACTTTTTCCATGTTGAGAGCCAACTGATCTTTGTAGCTACTGCAAACTTATCAATCTTTTTTTTTTTTCCCTTGTAGATCTAGTTTCTTTGGCTATTTATGCTGAAAATCTTTGGAATGGTTTGAAGGAACCCTGTTTGGATTGCATGTATTAACGATTACTGGGAGACATGTCTGCAAATGATGGGAAAGGGACTGAAGAACAGAAGAGGAAAGCTAGTGATTGTGTTGGGGACTGGAACGTGTCAACTTCGTCAAGAATGAGAACATCTATGAGGAAGGATTGGCCGGAGAGCTTTTTGAATGGCAATAGTATTGGTAATGAGGATAGGCCTTTGGATAGGTGCCTTGCTTCCCTGGCTGGACCTGGACCTCATAGTTCTAGTTTGTGTTCTAGAACAAGTAGTGGTCACATTGTTGAGGAGTTAACTCTTAGAAATTATAAGAACCGTAATTCAGCTTTAGTTAGTCACACACTTAGCTCCAGACTACCTCAGTTAAACCAATTAGGTAATGAATCTGGATGTGTGAACTCAAGTAGAGAAATGGTACCGAAGGATGAAGAAAATATATCCAACAGGCTAAGCAAGGATATTAAGGGAAATGCTCCTAATTTTTGGAGCTTGAAGTCTCTGTCCAGTAAGAAAATGAATTATGATTCTGAAACAATTGCTGAAAATATAGGCAATGGGGACAAGACAATCACCTTGAGCAATGCACTTATTGATAGCACTGCAATGCCAGACACTTCATCTACGTACAATTTTTCACCATTGGTATTGAAACAAAAACTGAAGGGAAAGGGAGTTATCTGCAAAGATGCTGCAGACAACAGTGGCAAGCCCCATGGAGCATTTACTGGCCGCGAGGATAAAACACATGCCTTTATGGCTAACTCTCATTCTAATACACTGCTGAGAACTAATGCTTCTGCTGATGATAAGGCTTTGCAAAAATTTGTCATGTCCAGTGCAGAATCCTCTGATGATGGGATCAACTTAAGAAAGTGGCTGATTTCTTCAGGTCATAAAATTAATAAACAAGAAAGACTACATATTTTTAAACAAATCCTGGAAATTGTCGATCTTGCACACTCCAAGGGAGTTGTGTTGCAAGATTTAAGACCCTCTTGTTTCACTTTATTGCTTTCAAGTAAAGTTAAGTACACTGGCTCTTTAGTCCAAGGAGAGTCATATAATGTCCCAGCATGCAACATGACTAGGAAAAGGCCTATGGAAGAGGATTTCCGTTCATGCCTTAGTTTGGGTGCAAAGCAGCAAAAACTCCACAAGGAGATAAGATCTATTGGGCAGCAGCATTGCTTTAGATCTATTTGTGTCTGCACGACTAAACCAGTGAATCTTATTGATTCCCGCGCAATTGGATCAATGAATCCAGGGATTACAGAAACTGTGCACCAAAACAGTTTTAGATGCCAACATTCTACCGATGGAAATCAAATAATTGATGTGACTTCCCAGTTAGAAGAGAAGTGGTATTCAAGTTCCGTAGTTCTCAATGATGGAGGCTGCACATTTTCATCCAATATTTATAGCCTCGGGGTTCTGCTGTTTGAGGTATGGAAGTTTTTTTGTTTTTTTATAAAAATCTTTTCCTCAATCATAAATCTGAATCTTGTGGTAAGCTTCTTGGTTGCCAAATTATTTTATTGAATTTGGTTTATATATTTGCTGTATTTATTATGTTCAGATCATTTACTTTCCCAATTTGATAGGTGATAGTTTATGAGACTTGATTGTCATAACCTATCCAGAGTGGCTCCAAATATTACATGTGTATTTGATGTATCGTTATATTCCAAAGCTTGTTGCATATAAGGCAGATTAACATGTACTTTCTGTTTATGAAGTTTAATTTGAACTATTCTGGATAGAGAAATGATTCTTTTATGCTATTGAATTGGTATAGTTTGAAAGTACATATCTGAAACCTTATCTAAGTTACTCTGTGATGCATAAGGTTGTTTGGATTACGTGAATATAAAATGGGAACTAACAATGAATAAAGGAGAGAGAATGCTTTGGGAAGCCTTTATAACTAAACAGAAGGAGAGGTAAACTAATACTATTCTCACAAATCACTTAACATAGAAAGGAAAGAATGGACGCACTGAATTATCTAAGGCCAACATTTTGTAATTTCAAAACAAAAGAAAAAAAGATTTAAAACTTTCATGGAAAGAATCACCTCAAAGTGGAAGGTCATCAGACTCAAGTTGTTTGCTAATACATTCTGCAGTGCAGAGCTCTACTTAGTAGTAGAACTTCTTTAATGTAATACAGAGCTCCATTTAATTGTAAATAATTTTTGAAGTAGTGCAGAGCTCTACTTAAATCTCACAGCCTTTTCTCTTGCTTGTTTCGGTTTCAATGCAGATCATACTATCTGATAATATATACCTCCAAAGTTGGAAATCGTCAAACTTGCTTTACTTGCTTCTTCTCATTTCTGAATGTTCCCCTATACAACGGTCAAATAAGTCAATGTTTTTATTCTTTTAGTTTTAACTTACCTGCTTCCCAATCATTGAATTTGGTAGCCATTTTTGTCGTTCTTTTTAACTGTTAAGATCTTCACCCTAGAAGCTCTTCATGATCTTAACATTTAAACCTGTGCTTCTCTCAGTTGCTGTGCAATATTGAGTCAAGGGAGGCACATTCAGAAATGATGTTGGATCTGCATCAGCGAATCCTACCACCAAAATTTTTATCTGAGAATTCAAAGGAAGCTGGAGTTTGTCTTTGGCTTTTGCATCCTGAACCTTCTTCTCGTCCCAATACTAGGTGATGTAATGCACTACATATTTTGTATTTGATATCATTTTCAGTGCCATCATCCTTTTATGGCTAGATGTTGAAATGGTGTTCATGAAAACTCAAAATACAAACTGATAGAACAAAACAATCTGCCATTCTTTATGCCGGGCACCCCTTTCTCTTGTTTATTTTTGTAATGAGTATCTCATTGTATTAAAAAGTACTAAATGTAAGAAGAAAGATCAAACTAGCATTGTTTCTGCTTTATCATCCTTTCAAATACTTCATTATTAGGTGGGTGCTCTCTTAAAGGAAATGTATATTATGTATGTGTTGAGACAAACATTTGATCGAAATAATTTTGATGCCAATGTAGAAGATGCATCCTTTTTTTATTAATCAAATTTTTATGATTTTCCTTTCTTTGTATATTCCAGGATGATTTCAGAATCTGAAATATTCCGTGATTTTGTGGAATTGAATTCTCAAGATGATATCTTGCTACCTGATGAAGATGAAGATGAAGCTGAAACAGAGAAACTGATATATTTTTTAACTTCACTTGGAGAAGAAAAGCAAAAACGGACTGCTAAATTAGCTGAAGAGCTAAGTTGCTTAGAAGAAGATATTAAAGAGGTTGAAAGGAGGTATTCACTTGGGACAACTTCATTATTTTCTGTGCCAGAAAATGGCGTTTCTAAACTCAGTAGAAACAGTTGTCATCTTCGAGATCCTTTAAGTTCTGATATTAACAGACTAATTCAAGCATCAAATGTAAATGAAGCAAGATTTATGAGAAATATCAACCAGCTAGAGAGTGCATACTTCTCCATGAGATCCTTGGTCCTGCTTACAGAAGATGCAGCTGTTGCACCCTATGATAAAGATGTGCTAGAAAGTGGATGGAGATTGTCTCATTTACATAATGACAATCAGGAGCAGAGAACAAAACAGAGATCCACTGATCGTCTTGGAACCTTCTTTGAAGGTTTATGCAAGTTTGCTCGTTACAGCAAATTTGAAGAGTGTGGCATATTAAGAAGTCAAGATCTTCTTAATTCTTCCAATGTAATATGTGCATTAAGTTTTGACCGTGATGAGGACTACATTGCAGCTGCAGGAGTTTCAAAAAAAATTAAAATTTTTGATATCAGTGCAATTTCGAGCAACTACATTGACATCCAGTACCCCATTGTTGAGATGTCTAATAAATCAGACCTTAGCTGTGTGTGCTGGAACAGCTATATCAAAAGCCATTTGGCATCTACTGATTATGATGGTGTAGTTCAGGTTTGTATTATAAAACCCTTTTTTGGACCCTGCTTAATTATTCTGAATATGGTTTGTAAACTTGAGGTCATACAAATTTTATTTATTTATTTTGATTTTGGGAAATTACACATCATAGCATAGCAACCAAGGAAATAAATGCTGCTTTTAGGAACCTGAGCAAAACTCTTCTTCTCAGCCTTATAACTGCTCTATTGTGAGCTGCATGCAATTAAGGCTTATTATCTAACTTTTAGAGGTCTTCTCTGTCCACTGCTAGGAGAATGTTTATGGATCCCTTAATGAACAAATCTGATACCTAACCCTTTGGCCAATATGTCACTGATTAAATTACCAAGTAATTTAAGGAGTGGCTCTAAATAATATTTGCACAAAATAATAAATTAGTATGTTGAATGCCCAATATATCTTTTGATATTACATGGGTGATAAACTCTTGGAGGTTGCTTGGTATATCAATGACAAGTTTAGTTCAAGAAGTGGTGCGTTTTGCCATATTTTGATGGTGTCTGTCTGAAACTTATTCCCAAAGCAAAATTAATCCCCCCCCCCCCCCAAACCCTAATTTTACTATTTCCAATTGTTTGCATACGGTTAAGTCTTCACCGAGATTTCTTCTTTCTACACTTTATCATTTGTCATGTACATACAAAACTGTAATTCTTTTTGATGACTTTTTCTTCAAATCTATCATCATTAATAATTGACATACATGGGGGTGAATCCAGATGTGGGATGCGGACACTGGTCAACCACTTTCTCAATACAAGGAACACCAAAAGAGAGCATGGTCTGTTCACTTCTCTAAGTCCAACCCTAAAATGTTTGCTAGTGGAAGTGATGACTGCTCCGTGAAACTATGGAACATCAGCGAGGTATGCTTTCATTTGTGCTTAATACCTGAAAAAGATGTTCAGCTTCATGTCTGTCATGATGAAACTAGATATTCCTGAAAAAGGAGAAAAAGAAAAGGAAAAAATATATATAAAACAGGAATCCCTTTAACAGGACAGACATGAAGTTTGAACATTTTTCACTCCACTGCATATAAGAAATTACTAAAATGCAATTGTTTTTGCAGAGAAACTCCATTGGCACCATATGGAACCCAGCCAATGTATGCTGTGTTCAGTTCTCTTCTTACTCAACAAATCTTTTAGTTTTTGGATCAGTTGATTACAAAATCTATGGTTACGATCTTCGGCACATTAGAATTCCCTGGTGCACATTGTCTGGTCATGGGAAAGCTGTTAGCTATGTAAAATTTCTGGACTCTGAAACACTTGCTTCAGCTTCCACAGACAACTCTTTGAAGCTCTGGGACCTGAAGAAAACCAGCTCTCTGGGGTTGTCATCTGATGCTTGTAGCTTAACCTTTGAAGGGCATACTAACAAAAAGGTTGGTTACTCTAAATTGCTGTTGCCCATTTATTTATTTACTTTAATTTGTTTGTCTTAATTGCTTATCTTCTCCATGTGCAGAATTTTGTGGGTTTGTCTGTCTTTGATGGATACATTGCATGTGGTTCAGAAACTAATGAGGTACAGTTTTGAAGTTTGGTCTGACCTTTATTTTGTTATTTTGTTGTTAGTCTTAGCCCTGGAATATTGATTGTTGTCATGAGGCAAGGAAATTACTTCTCTTCTGAAAATGATTGTGGCCCAAAAATATAATAAAATTCCTTATCATAAAAGGAAGTTACGCACCCACTAATTTCATAGTGATGGAAAATGGCCTATAAGTATCACCGTCTATGCTATATAAGATATCTATTCCAAAACTACTCAGCTTTCTTATCACTTATGTAAGGCAAAATTCTTAATGGTGTAGCTTAATATGTTGATTAAAGAATATGAACAATGCACATATATGATATATCCATTGTCATATCTATTTGTGAAACAGCTTTTTCCCCAATTATTCCTGAACCATTCCTCTTCGGCTAAATTATTCAAAACTGTTGCACGGTAATAATACAAATAATGTCATTGGAGTTCATTGGTCATGCACCTAAATTAAGCTGTAGATAGATTTCGTCTATTCTCCGTAACTAAGACATGTATAAAGGTCCCCTTGTTTAAACCCTTCTGATGATATATATGTAGAAACGACCACCCTTTTTAATTGCACTGATAATTTTATTTGGGATAAACAAATTCTGATTCTAGTCGGTTTTACTGTCTACCTGCCAGGTTTATTGTTACCACAGATCTTTGCCAGTGCCTATCACTTCTTACAAATTTGGATCCATTGATCCCATTTCCGGACAAGAATATAATGATGATGGTAACGGACAGTTTATTTCAAGTGTCTGCTGGAGGAAGAAATCTAATATGCTTGTTGCAGCTAATTCAATTGGAGCTGTAAAATTATTGAAGATGGTCTGATAGGAAGTTAGGAAGCATGCCAAATGGTTGTCACTAAATATTACTGTGTTTATCAGCATACTGGGAGAAGGCTTAAATAGGGTCAAATCGCATTGATTCAAGGAAGCATGTATGTGGATTTCGTTTCTTGTAGATAGTTCATCCTCTCTGGTGGTTGATTCACTGTACACCATGTGGAACATTCGCTTATCTAAACCATATAAGCTGATCAAGAAATATATGAAACAAGTGGATACCAGGCTTGAACTGCACTGCCAGTGATGCTGAAACCTGTGAATCTTTCTCAACATCGTGACACTACCGCTGATGCATCTAAATATTTGATCACTACAGCACAAGGGCCAAAGCAAAATACAGAAGATTTTCATGCAAAGAATTCTCATCTAGGGCTTATTTCACTCGTCAACAAGCTGGGATGCAACCTTGAAAATGTAAGTAAGACATATTGCTTCACAGCACAGCTCTTCACACTGATATTGCATTCTGTTTAGTAAGTGAGAAAAATATGGCTCACACAGATATCATTAATTACTTTTGTGTTCTGTTGTAATTTATCAAAGTAGTGGAGAGGCATATCATCTGGGTATTTCATTTACATGGAAAGCTGATTGTAGTTTATAGAGAGGTTAAATTATCACTTTTATTCTATCATTTGAAATTCTAGCTCCCATTCATCTTCGTCATCTGAAAAGAATATCTTGCTGAAGATGAATCAGGAATAAGATCCCGAGTTGTTGTCTTGACACATTTTCTCTTTTACTTATTAGTTTCTCTGCTGTTTTGTACCGTTGTATTGAATCTGCAGGGCTCCATTTTTTGTCCCATTATGTGTTAGCAATCCCACTTTTAAACAGCTGACACATTTTTCTCATTCAACCCTCGGTTCCTTCTATACGTCCAATAACAGTCCAGGCTGCTTCTATTTTGCCAGAAAAAGACTCCTACCAGAAAATTCCAGTTCAAATGAGGAAAAAAAAAAAAAAAGATTACACATCTTTCAAATAGATTTCAAATAAGTCAAAACTACAAACCAAAATGAAGGGCTTGTGTCATATCTAAAGTGTATTTTTTAAATCTTTCCTGCATTCATCTATTTAGTTAGATTAGTCAGTAAAGACCAGGAAATCCATCTTGAATGAGCCTGACTTTACAACTATCTATGGGTGTGATTACAAGAAGGCAGTCACAGAAAGCTATACAACTGAAAAAATTTCTCAAGGCAAGTTTTTAAGTATGTGATCATAATTGAGCAGAAATTTGAGTTTATATTGGAAAAACTGTCTGCATGGGGTCCGAAGATCTCATGTTGTCAAGCTGGTACCTATGGAAGCTCAGAATCCAAGACATGACAAGGAGAGGCTCTTCTAATTCTTGAACTCATTGTCATTAGGTGGCTCCCTTAACTCAACTTAAGACTTCGGGAACAAAGAGACATCTGGGGAGGCCTGTTCGATTGTCTATTTGTTGTAACTGCATTGCAAATCAATTGAAATTGTCCGAAAGCAATTATGTATTTATTCAAATATCTAGTGTAGAAGTTAATGCAAGGAAAAAGGCAAATCAAGGCAGCTTTTGAACTGATTCCTCTTTATCCTGAGATGTCTACATTGCAGATGCATCTGAATTGTTTTCTCGGGCATGAATGTATTCATATAATGTTCTATTCAGTGAGCGTATCCAAATTTCAGCGCACATAATGGTAGGCTCTGTATATATTAGTTATTTATTGCATGTTTTCCAAGTATTTCTTCGTTCAATAGTTCTGTTTTCAAAATACTCGGTCAAACGGGGTCATATTCTGCAGTCTAGTAATGACAGATTACTGTCATTCAAAGTGCTTCCTCTTGGCTTGTTAAAGCGCAGAATCCTCCAACTAAATGCACCAAAATCTATTACATGTTGAGTTTTCAATTAATATCAATAATTTTTGCTTTTCCCTTTTATCACGCATATTGGCATGCAATGCAAGAATCTTAATGGCTTGCTTTTCTAACTTTTTCCGGTTCTAACTAGTTGTTGACGTTTGCATCCCTAGTGAACCATAGGTTTTGTAATGTCAGTGATAGACTATGTGGAGGATGTTTATTGAATTTGAAAATTAGCTCCTTAAATATAATTAACTGAAGCATCTAATAACTTAATGGATATCTTATTTAACATGGATGATTCCAAAGATAACCTGGTTGTTTGATGTCTCTTAAGTTTGTTTTCTTGGTTTGTGCAAGCTTCCTGCTTTTACCATCAGGCCTGTTGAAAGATTTCCTCTCGATTGTTGATGGAAGCGGTTCGTCACCGAAGGTAAAATGTTCATCATCACATGCTGAAGCATCACTTCCAATATCAGAGCTCTCCCTATAGCTTAAACTAGTCTTTTCTTTCTCTATAACTTTGTAGGCAAACATTTGAGATGGAATTTGAGATATTGGTGATGAATCAGAGCTCCCCCAAGAAAGGAACTTTTTCAAAAGCGCCAATTCCACTTCATAATAATCTACCAGAGGTACTAATGAATCTAGCTGGTTATTGCAATCAGGATTCATCACAAGAAACCGTTTTATGTAACGAAGAATTCTGCAGATGGAAGAGAAGCTTGGCTGTTGATTTGGGTCAGCATGCCAACATTTCCTAATCAAGTTAGCAACATATTTTGGTACACTTGATGGGAAAAGTGGTCTCTCTCCTCCTCTTATGTATCTGCTCATTTTGTCTCCTTGAAGGTGATTGTCATCAAAAGGGGCTTTACCATTTAGAAGCTCAAAGCAAACCATTCCAAAACTATACACATCCGATTTCTCGGTATACATGGAGTTCTCAGTAATCCCAGTTTGTTCTAGCTCTTCAAGAACTTCTGGAGCGTACCACACAAGTGGGAGGCTCCCATTCTGATCTGAAACTACTTTGTGGTTCAAGTTCTTAACTGAAAATAGCCCAAAGTCTAAGATTTTGGCATGCATGTACCCTTCTGAGGATGATCCTATAGGTTTAACAACAATTTTCAAAGGATTTGGCTCTCCATGATATCTTCTTTGAAAGCAGGTATTCCATTCCTCTGGCAATTTGAAGCATAAGATCAACTGCCACTGGAAGTGTGAACTGTATCCGTTTCCTCGGTCCATAAACGTCTTTGAGGTAGGTGCTGAGGTTTCTGCTCATCAGTTTCATTACCGAGAGGCAGTCTTTCTTCTCTGTCAACAAACCCACAAAGGAATTCCATTGTTTTTGTGTGGGAAAGTGACAGGAGTGATGTGATCTCTGGCTCTGAAGCTTGAACATCCCCAGAAATCTGCCCTATAACAAAGCTTTCGCCTAACCATGTAATCTCCTTGTACCGACCGCTATTCCCAAGTCTTCGTCTTCCCTGGTAGTCCTTCGACCCCATCAAGATTGAGCTGGGCAGCAACTTACCCTCCATTGATTCCGATGCTTCTAAGTTCTTCAAAAGCAGGTCTGTTAATTTCTTCCCTTGTTTTGTCAAACCTGACATCCTCTTCTCGCGGATTTCGTCCATGATAAACCGCCTATCTTCCTTCCAAACTGCGTCGTAGCGGTCACAGAAATCCTGAGAAATAACAACGGGAATGCAGGAAAGCAAGTTATGGATGTGAAGCTCAACACAATCTTTGTTCTGGTAAAAAGTAATGGCTATGGCCCACCGGTCTTTTATTTCCAGGCACTGTTTAACGTAAGCTTCTCCTTCTTTGGATATTCTATGAATCTCCTTCGACGGCTGTTGAAGAAACTTCCACTTGTCATGTTTCTCTTCAAATTTAACATTCTGTCTGATCTCCTCTGCAATTGAATCATAGGAAATTGCTCCATGCCAGAATTAATCTTAAGACAACACAACACTGTATTGTATCTTAGTTTTTTATAGATGATAATTTATATGAACAATCCCTCCAACTTGCTGACAGAGATTTGATCAAACCCAGCAAGTTGGTGCTGAGAAAAGTGAAGGAAAAAAACTATGAAATGGGTCTTTGAGGAATGACAAGATCAAGAATTTCCAGAGTTTTCTCAGATTTTCTTTTAAGAATAGGAAGTTTTATGGAATTGGGAAGAAGCTGGTGGTGATTAGTGAGGGATGACTCGTTGTTGTGGGCTTTGCCGCGAGTCTTGGTTCGGTTATGTGATTTAAATTTATGGAAAATGATATTTAAATATCATATGATTTTTTTTTTTGGGTAATACATTGGTAAGCCAAAGGCTTGAGGTTTACAAACTGTTTAATATTAGACTACATTCACTGATCTCAAGTGGCATTCTGCCATACTTAATATTATCTAAGTCAACACATTCAATAGGTTGTCATGAGATTATTATAAGATCCTGATTCATCCCTTGAGCCGATCGGTCTAAATAATCAGCATATCTTAATGTTTTCCTGTAGGTATAAATAATCTGTAGATCCTCATGTGAAATGATAAGGGATCTTACCTCCTAGATCTCCTCTCTCATAGGATGACCCTGCCCACAATCAAGTAACAATAAATGAATTGCATTTAATGAATCAGTATGAAGCATAACCTTTTGGAAACCTAGTTGTTTGCATAATATAAGGCCCCTATAGATAGCATGGATTTCAGCAGCAATGGACGGAGTATATCTTAACTTCTGTTGAAGCCCACATATCTAATTTCCTTGTGATCTCTAATCACTCCTCCACAAGTTGCATGTCCACTATTCATGTATGATCCATCTATATCCACCTATACATAGCATGGATCTGGGGGACGCCATCTAGCTTCTACTCTATTTGGTATCTGCATAATTTGATGCTAGAAACGGCCATGCACCGCTCCTTCCATTAAGTGGAATATGCATCGTTGTCTAATCGCTCTTGGCTGGTCTCCTGTGCCTTCAAATATTTTTGTACATCTATTCTTCCAGAGAAATCAGCACACATACCATATGAATTTCTAAAACCCAAAAAAGTCTATTGAAAAAGGAAAAAGAGAAAGAATCCGAGTATTAATTATATGGACAAAAGACAAAATTACCCTTTTCTTCACCTCTTTTCTCTCCACCCCATTTTCTTTTCTTTAACCTCCGATAGGAACCGAAGTAAGAACAAAAGGAACTAGTTGCCGACAAAGTGGTTTGTGAATGGAAGATGGTGAAGAAGAGGTGAAGGAAGGGTAATTTTGTATTTTTCCCAAATATTCAAAACTCAGATTTCTACATGTATACCTCTCTGTCCTTTTCCTTTTTCATTAGACTTTTCCGAGTTTTGACAGTTCATATGGTATTTAAATGTTATTTTCCCTTAAATTTACAACTTCATTGATTTCTAATTAGAGAATTAGGGAAGGCCAAAAAAACATGGAGTTTATTTTGAAATGACTCATTTGATTCATTAGGACCCGTTTAATACGGAGAAAATTTGAGGAGGGAAAGGAACTTAGAGGAAAGAAAGGAAGGGAAGAGAAAATTTTGAAAAATAAAGGAAGATAAGTTGTTTGGTAGGAAGAAAATGTGGTAGTTGATAAAGAATTAAGAAATGTCTATTTTACCCTCAAAGTAATTAATTCAAAATAAAAAAGAAAAATAATTTTTTTGCTAAAATATATTTTTTTAAAATATGCTCTTATCAAGTTCGATTTTGTGTAAAAAAAATTCCTGCCAAGTTCGAACTTAAATTCTAACTTTTCCCGCCAAGTTCAAACGTTCTGCCAAGTTCAAATTTGAGGGGTAAATTTATCAAAATATATGAACAATAACGTGGGAATTTGAGATCCCACCAATTTTGATGGGACTTGATCTTCCCACATATAAAGGAATATTGGTGGGTTTGAGAAGATGGGTTCTCCAGAAGATTTGTCTAAAATACGTACCAAACGGAGGAACTTGCTAATTTTTCTTTCCCTTTCCACCAATTCCGTGTACCAACCATAAAGTGCATGATATAAATTTTAGGGTTAAGGGGCAAAAATACACATGAGCTTTGCCTCGAGAAGCGTCCAACATGAAATGTTTTTTTTTTAGATGCAAAAATATACATAAGCTTATAAAACCAAAGCAAAAATCCCATCACAGTTAAATTGTCTTAACTTCTGTAAAATACATAATGAAAATACCAAAATGTCCTTCAACAACACCGTCTCCCTCCCAACCTTTACTTTAATCTCTGCAAATCTTCCATGAAGAATAGTGATGATTCAAGAACAGAACATAATTTTATTATTATTATGTCTTTAGTTATAAGTCCTCTGAGGCCAAATTTTGCAAAATGAACAAATTAATCCAAACTACAAAATAAACCTAGCTAAAATTCTGAAAAACAAAACAAGTTCATGAACAAAATTTGTTCACACCAGATTCAATCAGAGGAATGTCATTGGTAGAGGACCGTCCAATGCCTGTCATTCATCCTCGTCCGATCCATCTACGGTACAAAAACAGAGATTTCGATGCTGCGGAAAAGATGAAGGAGGAACAGAGAAGGGTAAAATCTGGTGGCGGTGTAGAATGGAGAAGATGAAGGAGGAAGTTTTTAAGGTAGGTCTCAAGGCCGAGCTCTTAAATAGTTGAATCTTCAATCAAGCAAGACCGGACAACTGCGAAAGAGCGAATCTTTACACAAGAAAGCGAACCAGTGAAGTAAGAGAAGCTCCTAGCCTAGTTGAAGCCAAGTCGGTGAAAAGGGAAGTAAGAAATTTTGCATATGTATGATAGCATGAGCATCCGGATGGAGAAGATGAAGGAGGAAGGAGAGAAGGTAAAGTGAAGGGGCAAAACAGGAATTTCAAAATTATAGACATTTTTATTTTTAAAATAATGTGGGCCCCACTAACGGAGGTTAGTCTCTTTTAACGGCATGTGTATTTTTGCTCTGGTTTTACAAGCTCATGTTTATTTTTGCACATTAAAAAAAAATGATTTTGGAAGCTCCTTGGAGTAAAGCTCATATGTATTTTTGCCTCTTAATCCTAAATTTTATATATTAAGAACATTGAACTTGAACTCTTTTCAACGGCAACAAAACTCATTTGAAATTAATCACACTCATTAAAATATTCTAGTCCAAAAGAAAGCGCCACTAAAAGGTTAAATGAAACAATCCCGCCTACCCTTCGTCTTTGGGTTCAACTGGCGTGGGGGTCGGTCTTCCTCACCTTAAAGGAGGGGGTTCGATCTCTGCGTTAGTCAAGGCGTTGGGGGAGGCATCCTAAGGGTCTAGGAAGCAGTGGTAACGCTGGTAGAGGTGGAGACATGTGTATTCTCTAGCTAGTATCCCATGTGGACTGGGCTCCAAGCGTCCTGCCCTTAGACTGTGGGTGAACCCAATCCCTTTCCTAAAATTTTTATATCAAAAAAAAAAAACAATCCCGCCTATTTTTATATCAAATAACAATATAATTACACACATATTTTATAATAAAGGGTTAAGGTATGTCAAAGAACTCTAAAGTACTTTTACATGTATACCTAGCTTTTTAAGGTATTTTTACATGTACTTCTAGAACTATAAATTATTTTTTGTGCCTTAGAAATTTGACATGTCGAATGCACTAAATATTATTTTAGGATATTGAAAGCAAAATACTTTAAAGTGATGAACCTGCATGGAAAAAAAATACTTAAGAATCACAAAATACTTTGAGATACTCAATACATGTGGAGGCTTAATGCGCCAAGCCGCCAACCCTATATGAGGAGGAGTGACGAAATTAATATTTCATTTATTTGGTTTTATTAACGGTACAAGGGGTGAACATGGTGCCTAGATACTCAGCATGCCCACCCAAGTCAGGCAAAAAGTTGCCTGACCCGGCCCGAAAAAAATTGGGTAGTTTTGGGCTAGGCTAATAACTGGGCAGATCCCAACATTGGGTAGGAGGTCCTGCCCTGCTCATTTGGCCCTATTGGAAAATGAAATATATTTTAATAAATATTTTTTATATTTATTATTTTATTTAAAATATATTATATTATTACGTCTAAATATTTTATAAATATATTATATTTCAGGTATCTCCAAAGCTTTGAAATTCTGTAAAGTGTGAATTAGAATCTTCGTGGAATAGGGTAGGGCGTCATTACTTGGGCAAGGTAAGCCCGCCCTGCCCAGCCCCCCTTGCCTAGCCCAAAACTGGTTAGGACTTTTATTGGACAAGGTCAAGTATCGGGCTACAAAATGCAATCCCTTCATTTTTTGGGCTAGGTATCAGGAGGGACCTCGCCTTGCACCCCATTACGACCTATGGTTTAGTTTATGTTTTATGCTCATATGGATGTTATATTGAGAGGATTTATTTATAGTTTTATTTTTTTGAATTACAAGGTAGTCACTAACAATAACAACATGAGTTACAAAAAAGATTGAAATTTATAGTTTTATATTTTAAAGATAATATGTAAATTTGTTCTAAAAGTTTTTTTTAGAAAAAATTTACCCCGAATGTTTCAAATTAGAACAATGCTGCCTGACGACCCACCATTTAACAAGTGTTAAATTTGACAGTTAAAGTCCACATGGTGCTCAATGTGCCCCCTCATCGCCACCTCTTAATCCAAACTCATTCCTATAAGGCTATAACTACAAGCCCCTCTCCTTTCTCTATCAGACCTCATGTAAAACTGGAAAACGATCAGACTTCATTCCAAAACTAGAAATCTAATTCACAACAACAATGGAATAACCATAAATCATATACCAAAAAGAAGCCATTTTTATGGTGAAGCTGCACAAAACACTCAGTTGGCAATCACAACTATTACTACAAGCATGCACACATCATAGGTCTTGAAAATTTTTTCTCGAATGATGATAAAACTATGAAATTCTGCAAATTTAGAGAAAGTAGAAAACCCAAGCTCAAAATGTTGAATTGTAGTAAAAAAAATTCAACAATAACAAAGAATCAAAAAAAAATTTAATAAGGTGTTGGAAAATTGGAGGATCTGACGTGTGCATGGAGTGCCATGTGGAGTGGCACAACGTACTATATAGTCAAACAACAACAACAATAAGAAAGTCAACAATGAGGCGACATTAGTTAAACAATGAGGCGACATTGCCTTTAGTAGATTGGATTTTTCTCATTATCATTTTTTCATTATCCCTTACAAAGTCAGAATCTCTAAATCATGTCCGTCTAATCAATCTGAAAGGTCACGATACTATTTTAACTTTTCTTTCATTTTTTCAATTAACGGTTCAGATTGGCTCATGAGGGATAATAAGAAAAATAGATGATGAGAGAATCTACTTCTACTTTTATTTGAAACTTTTGGAGACATTGCCCCGAGACAAAAACTTTTACCATAAATTTGTACCTGCAGTCAGACACATTTCCCTTGTGCATGTTTTGCATAGGACGTAAAACATGATTATGATATTAGAAAGGAAATAGGCAAAGATAGAAAAATAATGGTCAGGCTCAGAGTAATTGCCCATGACCTTGTGAGTTACTATTTATAGAGTTAGGAACCAATTATACAATGACATGTGTCCCAAGGGATTATTCTAGGATACAATATACAAAACTGTAAATACAAAATATACAGGGATAAATATTTTCTAACTCCCTCCTTTAATGTGGACCTCCTCCTCCTTCTTCTTCTTTAAGACTTTGCTACTTCTGGTGTCAATTTGCTGCTGCTGATGTATTTTACTTGGAGTGACAGTGATGCCAAGTTTGTCTCTCAGGAAATTAAAACGAGCATGATGCAGTGGTTTTGTTAGGCAGTCCGCTATCTGAAATTCTGTTGGGACATGTGGAACCTTCAAGGTCTTTGACATTACTTGATCTCTCACATAGTGCACATCTATTTCAATGTGCTTAGTCCTTGCATGATGGACTGGATTAGAGGCAAGTGCAGCTGCACTGGTGTTGTCACACCATATAGTTGGTATTCGTCTCAATTTTAAACTCAACTCAGATAGTAGGGACCTGATCCAGCTGAGTTCTGAGGCTGTACAAGCTAAAGATCGATACTTGGATTCACAACTAGACCGAGAAACAACTTGTTGTTTCTTAGATGACCATATTACCAAAGAGTTCCCTAGAAATACACAGTAACCACCAATTGATCGTCTATCATCAGGGCAAGAGGCCCAATCTACATCAGAGTATGCAGCAAGATCTAGAGAGGATGAGGGCTTGAGATGAATACCATAATAAGTTGAGCCTCGAAGATACCTTAATACCCACTTGACTACCTTCCAATGTTCAGTGGTCGGTTGTGAAAGAAATTGGCTCAATTTTCCAACACTGAAAGAGATATCTGGTCGTGTATTACATAGATTCTATAAAGCACCTACAGCACTACAATATTCTGATGGGTTGTTGAGTAGCTCACCAGAGTGTGCCAAGAGGGATTTGTGTGCCACCATAGGTGTAGAACAGGGAGATGCATTGCTCATATGAAAACGGTCAAGTAAATCACAAATATACTTGCTTTGAGTCAAATACAAGCCATTACGATCTCTGTGAGCCTCTATGCCAAGAAAGTAGTGAAGTGAGCCAAGATCTTTCAGAGAAAATATGCTATGCAATTTTGTAGTAAAGCAAGTAAGGCTATGTGAGTTGCTGCCTGTCACAAGAATATCATCTACATATATCAAAATCATCAAGATTTGAGTTTTGTCTGAGTAGATAAAGAGAGAAATGTCACTCTTAGCATTAGTGAAACCCCAAGCCAAGAGAACATTTCGAAGTCTCTCAAACCATGCTCTTGGTGCTTGTTTCAAACCATATAGAGCTTTGGAGAGCTTACAAACATGATTAGGTCTAGTGGAGTCAATAAACCCGGCTGGTTGTTCCATGAAAACAGGTTCAGCCAAGAAACCATTGAGAAAAGCATTGTTAATGTCAAGTTGCTTTATGTCCCAATGCAATGCAACAGCAATAGTGAGAATAATATGAATAGTAGAAGCCTTAATGACTGGACTAAATGTTTCATAGAAGTCAATACCTTCGGTTTGTTGAAAACCCTTAGCAACAAGTTGTGCCTTCCTCTTAGTTAGGGAACCATCTGAATGAAACTTGGCCTTAAATAACCATTTGTTTTCAACTACATTCTAAGTAGGAAGCTGTGGAACTAGAGTCCATGTTGAGTTGCGTTGAAGAGCATTAAATTCTTCTCGCATAGCATTTTCCCAGTTTGGTAGTTGCAAGGCCTCTTTTGCTGTTTTAGGAACATACTTAGAGACACACGTTAAGCCAACATAGGGAACTTTTGGCTTAAAGATCCCATGCTTACTTCTGGTTCTCATGGGATGAGGTTGAGGAACTGTAGCAGTTGAGACTTGTGAGGGTGAAGACGAGCTGCAAGATGGCTGATTTGCAGCAGACAATATTAAGTCTGGTTCAGAGAATGCCAATGGAGTTGATTCAGGCCGAGGAGTGATAGTAGAGATAGGTTCTGAAGCAGCAGCTGATGAGTGCAAACCAACAGATGCATGAGGACCATCGGCCGCTGATGCAAGAGGGCTGCCAGCTGGTGGTGAGGATATTATACCAACTGATGAGTGCAAACCAGCAGATACATGAGGACTTGCGGCTGCTGATGCAAGAGGGCTGTCAGCTGTTGGTAAGGATATTTCTGGCCTTGGACACACATGTGGATCAGAACAGGTCAAGGCTGAAGTGGTTGAGAACAACCCATCAGAATGAACTGGAGATATGTTGGAGAAGTTCACAATTTCTGAGTGTAAATGTCTCTGAAACAGCAAAAAACCATCAGCAAAAGGAAAATTATTTTCATTAAAAACAACGTGCCTTGAAATATAGACATGGCCTGATGAACTTAAGCATTTGAAACCTTTATGAGAGTTGCTATAACCCAGAAACACACATTTGGTGCTATGATATTGAAGCTTATGTTGGTTGTAGGGACGTAAGCAAGGGTAACAAGCACAACCAAATATCTTCAAGTTCTTGTAATCAGGTTTCTTGTGATAGAGAACTTCAAATGGAGAAGAATAATCCAGAATAGCAGTTGGTAGCCTATTAATGAGATAAACAGCTGTTGAAAAAGCTTCCCACCAGTAGGAGGTAGGCATATGTGAGTGAGCCAGTAGTGTGACCCTTGTTTCTACTATGTGGCGGTGCTTGCGCTCAACTCTACCATTTTGAGCAGATGTGTGAGGGCAAGAATGTCTAAAAAGGATGCCATTTTCATCAAGGAGAGTCTGAAAACTCCTAAATTCACCACCCCAGTCACTATGAAGGATTTTAATTTTTCGATCAAACAAATTTTCAACCATATTCTTGAAAAGCTTAAAGGCTGACAGTGCTTCTCCTTTGGTTTTTAAAGGATATGCCCATGTGTGTCTACTGTGGTCATCAACAAAGCTAATATAATAGCGATAGCTTCCAACAGAATTTATTGGAGAAGGCCCCCCAGAGGTCAGTATGAATGAGATCTAGTACATGTTGTGCACGAGACTGAGAGACAGTAAAAGGGAGTCTATGAGACTTTCCAAGTTGACAATGATCACAAAACTTAAAATCTTCATTGATAGGAATAGTAACATTACAATCAGTGAGTATTCTTTGTAATATAGCTCTACTTGGATGACCAAGTTTTTTGTGCCAAGCTTCTATATTAGACTGATTTGTACTAGACCTATTACTACTATTCTTGACTGAAATGAAACTTGCAGCAGCAGCACTAACTAAACAACTATCAGCAGACTTCTTCGTAGGGACAACTGGATTCTCAATTTTGTATTAACCTGATGTGGAACCTCTGGTGGCCTTTCTTTTCAGCAAGACACTACGTTGCTTCTTATCCTTCACAAAACACCCATGTGAGTGAATTTCAACAAATATATCTGTATTGTCACTAGTGAGTTTAAAACCACTGATAAGGTTCTTAGCCATTCTAGGAGCAATGAGAATATCATTCAGATTCAGAGTTTTCATTGGTGAGGATTTATCACACAACAGATTTGCATCACCAGTCCCGATTACATTCACAGATGCCCCATTACCCATAGAGACAGAGTGTATACCTGAAGTGGCTGCTGGTTCAACGTTTTCAGAGGTATTTGTGATGTGATGGGTTGCGCCAGTGTCAAGATACCAGGCTGGGTCATCAATAGTGTCAGAAATTGCTATGTAAGCAGAGGCAGGAGTAGCTCGTTTGGGGCTTTTGAAATTTTTGTTGAAGCGACGGTAGCAATCAGCGACTTCATGACCGGGTTTGTCGCAGAGGTAGCACCAGATCTTGGTCTGATATTGATTGGAAGGGTGATGTCCCCTTCCACCTCGTCCATGAGGGGACCCTCTGTTTGAACGTCCACGGCCTCATCTGCCTCCACGCCCTCTCCCGGTGGGAGGATGTAGCTGAGATGAGTGAGTGGTCTGGAATGACAGATTGGCGAAGGCAGTGGACAAATTAGTGGTGGAGGCGTTGCTTAAGTTCTCCAGCTGAGACTCAAAGGTTAAGAGCTTAGATTGAAGCTCTGACCAAGACAGAGTTTCCTTTTCTGAGAGAATAACTACAATAGGTGTATATTCAGTGTCAAGACCAGCAAGGGTCTGAGTTATCAGATCAGGCAGAGACAGAGGGCAGCCAGCCAAGGTGAGATTGTCTGATAGTGACTTCATTTTTGCTAGGTAGTCCCGCATCTTCAGGGACCCTTTCTTGCACTGCTGAAATTCGCTTTTCAAAAATGTGACTCTCGATTTGGTGTTAGCACCAACAAGTTCACTGACCGATTTCCAGAGATCGGAGGATGTGGTGCATGAAGTCATCTGAGAGGCTATTTCGACTGTTGATGAGTATATATTTTATGATTAAATAGGTGTATATTTTATGAGATTTGATTGTAATTATTGATATTATATACCTATTTAATTATCTTTTATGAATGTTTCCATAATTGAATGAAACTTGGGATCAAAGAATAAATCAACATAAAATCTACTCATATCCTATTTTTATTGTGCAGGAAATATTAGCTGATTTGGAATGAAGTAAAAAAGGCAATAAGGGGATATGCAATCAGCCAAACTTAATGGTCTCACGCAAGAAAAATAGAAACAAATCAATTGTGTGATCTGACGGAGTAAATTACAAGACATTGGATATCTTTTTAATAAGAAAAGGAGAATCAATGACCCGAGACCTAAATTATTATAAATAAGGAGGAAGAGGAAGCAACGGAAAAAAAAAGAAAGAGAACATAGCAGAAAGATCGGGAGGCACAGAACGAGAAGGAACAAAGAAGCAGAGAAGTAGAGGCTGAGCGTTTCGGTTCTCTTCATCATTTCCACGGAAGGACGGAAAGACTGTGGAGGCGACGAAGAAATTTTCTTTCCTCTCTCTTCTTCTTCTTCTTTGAACCTGAATTTTCATCTTTTTGTTTTGGATTTGAATAAAGCCATGTGTGGCTAGTTTGTTTTGCAACCTAGAGAATCTATGAACTTGTTTGGGTTTTAGAGATTATTCCCACTTTTTAGTTTTGATTAATTTTATTCAGTTTATTTAATCCTGTGTTATTTGCTATTGCTTAGTGAGTGGCCACCATTGAGCATGTTTTGGGGATTTAGGGTTGGACTTGGAAGAGGGAATCCTAAATTGACCTTGGGAATAAATAATGTGGAATTAGGTTTAAATTTAACGTGAAGTTAGGTTTTAATCTAATTTGCGTCTAGGATAGGAATATACCTAGAAGGTCCGCATAATCAAATTAGAGTGAGCCCGATTTAAAACGCGTCTTATTTAATTGTGTGAAGCATTACATAATTAATTAAGATATGTATATAAATGGACCGGAAGGCATTTATAGACATTAATACTCTAGATTAGCTGATTAGATTAAGTCAAAGTTAATTTAGTGGGGATAAAATCTAAGAATCAAATAAGGGATTAGTGACTCTAGGTTGCTCATTTGATTATTGTGGTAATTTTCTTATTTTTATTTTAGTTTTAATTTCTTTTTCTTAATTAAATTCAATTTTTGTTTTCCTCAACTTAAACGAAATTGTGAGATTAATGCTTAACTAAAGTTGTGATACCAAGTCCTCGTGGGAACGATATCTTACTTACTCTTTATTACTTGATACGGCCCGTGCATTTGCGGAGTTTTTTTAGGCTTAAAGTTTTGCCCTATCAATTGTCATTGTGCCAAACAACCAGCCTAGTAGAATTTGATCTGTAGCAAGCCAATCCTCATACATGGGATTTGGGCATGCTTGTTCCTCAGCGTCGAAGATGTACTCCGGTGGAACTGGCTTTGTGCCGAAAATATGACCCTCAAGCCGATGACCTTTAATGATAGGCAGAAGGGTTGATTGCCAAGTGAGAAAGTTGTCGCTGTCCAACTTGACGGGACTTTCTTGGTTGAGGGAGCTGAGCAGAGGGGTTGACCGTGTCGTCACCTGAGGGGCATAGGCCGATGACGGAAAAGATGGAAAACCAGAGAGTGAAGCATAGTTGGGAAATGACGGTGGGTTGAGGGGAAAGGCCGACGGGGAAGAGAGAGGAGAAGAGGAAGGGATGAAGGTTGAGATGGGAACAGCGGTGAAGGGTGGGCGTTGAGGGTATGACGAGAAGGAAGGGTGAGCAAAAGAAGACGCAGTGAGCGGCGGAAGAGAGGACGATGAAGGGAAATGAGGTCTGTGGGTAAATGGAAGATGAGGCATGGTGTGGGGCCCGAAAGAGACAGATGGGGATGAGGAAAAGACTAAGGTAATAGTGGAATCTTGGAGAAACGGATGAGAGGGGACTGCAGCGGCGGTGGGAATAAGGTTAGGGTTTGTGGGTAGGTTAGAGGTGGTGTCTAGGGTTGATTGGTTGGTGTTGTTCCCAGAAGTTGCCATTTCTGGCTTACCGGCTCTGGTACCAAGAAAGGAAATAGGCAAAGATAGAAAAATAATGGTCAGGCTCAGAGTAATTGCCCATGACCCTGTGAGTTACTATTTATAGAGTTAGGAACCAATTATACAATGACATGTGTCCTAAGGGATTATTCTAGGATACAATATACAAAACTGTAAATACAGAATATACAAGAATAAATATTTTCTAACTATATTTCTTACCAAAGATTTTGATAGATTCAGGGTCCGTTTGGTTCAAAGAATTTGGGGGGAGGGAAAGGAATTTTGAACAGGGAAGGGAACTTAAAGGGAGGGAAGGGAAGATTTAAAAGATGAGGGAAGATGGTTTGAGTTGTTTGGTTGGAAGAAAATGAATGGGTGGTAGTTGGTAAAGAATTAAGAAATGTCTATTTTACCCTCAAAAGAAATTAATTCAAAATAAAAAAGAAAAATATTTTTTTTGCCAAAATATATTTTTTAAAAAAATGTCCCTGTTAAGTTCGAACTTTTGACCCAAAAAATTTTCGCAAAATTTGAACTTTCCCGCCAAATTTGAATTTCAGGGGTAAATCTGTCTAAAAATGTGAATAGTGACCAGGGAACTTGAGAATCCACCAATTTTGGTGGGATCTCAAGTTCCCACATATGAGGGAAGAGTGGTGGGCTTGGTGTGGGCCCGAAAAGTTAGGTTCTGAGAACTTGGCGCACCAAACAATCATTTTACATGGGAACTTAATTAAGTTCCCTTCCCTCCCTCCAATGTTTCAGAGGCCAAGAGAAAATTTGTCAGACACTTTTTTCTTTTCCTTTTTTATTCCCAACAGAACGGGCAGTGACGATATAAACGATGCGTTTCCAGGCTCTAATTGATTTACTGTTTCACACCCAAGTCGGCGAGTTTTCTGTGCATAGATCTACGGAGGAGGAAGACGATGCAGTGGTACTTGGTCGCTACGCTACTCACCGTTCTCACCAGTTCTCAGGTCATTCACCATAACCTCAATGAGAAAACCATTCTGTTTTCTTCTATGAACTCTTTGTATGCATTTTCGTCAAATGTGCACCTAAACCCTTAGTTTCTTCATTGCAGGTTATATTCGTTTTTATTGTTACTTTTTGTTTAATTTTTCATTTACATGGTACGTTTTCCTACGTTTAATCTTATTTCCTGAATTACGTATGCTCTAAAATGACTATCAATTGACGAATAACAGTTGGGAAGACTGAAGGTGTATCTGAGTCATTGGTGCCCAATAAACGTTGAGAATCCATTGAGAGGTTATCTCTGATTTTGATATTTCTCGTTGCAGGGAATATTGACAACACTTTCACAGAGTAATGGAGGGTATAAGTATGATTACGCTACTGTTCCATTTCTTGCTGAGGTTTTTAAGGTAATTTAGTAAACTTGAGTGACAAATTATGGACTTTGTTTCCGAGGCGCGATGGAAATTGATTGGTGATTGTAGTATGGACCTCTATGGCTGCCAATATGCAGCTTGCAGTTTCGAGTGTTTTTCTATGGAAGGAATTTCATAAGCTATCTCCACCAAAGATGACTACGGAGTGGAAGACTGTGGCTCTGTACCCCATTCCTTCTATCATATATTTAATTCACAATAACGTTCAATTCGCTACCCTTACCTATGTGGACACATCAACATATCAGATAATGGGAAATCTGAAGATTGTTACAACTGGAATACTATTCAGGTGCTTCTGTTTTAAAATTAAGACTCAATTTTGAGGTCATTCTTTATTTGTCGATATTTATAGTTTGATTCCCAATTAAAGCTGATGTCAAACAATTTTCTCTAGGCTGTTCTTAGGCAGGAAGCTCTCCAACCTACAGTGGATGGCGATTGTGCTATTGGCTGTTGGGACAACGACAAGCCAGGTGCCAAATAACAGACATACAATTTCAATTTTCTAGATTCCAATTTTTCCTATATGCTGAAATACCTGGATTTCTTTTAGAAGGAAAAAATAAGAAGAAAAGAAAGTATATCAGTAAATGGTGCTCTAGAAACGTTATTGATTTGGAACTTGTACCATTCCATATTGATATAGGTTAAGGGATGTGGAGAGGCTTCATGCGACTCCTTTTTCTCTGCACCAATTCTGGGATACATGTTAGGAGCTCTGTCTGCATGTCTTTCAGCATTAGCTGGTATTTATACTGAGTATCTGATGAAGAAAAACAATGACAACTTATGCTGGCAGAATATACAGTTGTACACGTAGGTATTCTGTCATATGCATACCATGTGAAATTTGTGTGTGCGTGTCAGAGAGAGAGAAAGAGAAAGAGAGAGAGACGCATGCACGTATGTGTAAGTGAATCATTCGAACTACTTATTTCAGAATCTAATAGTAAGTCCCAGCAAAATTGTTCCGTTTGTTTTGAATATCTGCTTACATAAGAGTTCCTTGCTCTCTCTGTTCAGACTTATATAATCTTTCATAGTCCTTTTCTTGAAATTGAGAGGAATTAATATCTGTGCTGTACTTTTTCAGAAAGTGTTTAGTGTGTTTTCTTCTGTGAACTAAATGACTGCATATGTAAAATTTGAAAAAGTGACAAGCCAAGCATGAGTAGTGTTATGGAACTCAAGAAAATGAATGCATTTGCCATAACCAAATAATTTAGTTACCAGTAGCTCTAGGGGAATAGATACTAAACTGAGCTTCTTTCTCCAGCTTTGGAGCAATTTTCAATATGGCACGGCTTCTTCTGGATGATTTCCGGGGTGGATTTGAAAAGGGACCCTGGTGGCAACGTATTTTCAATGGATACACTATCACTACCTGGATGGTGGTGTTAAATCTTGGGTCCACCGGTCTTTTAGTTTCATGGTTAATGAAATATGCTGATAATATTGTAAAGGTATCTCCATTATTCTCCTGAGTCTCTTTCTCTTGCATTTCTATGAATAATCCACGTACTCATTGTATGTCTTGATGAAGATTTTTTCCCAAAAATAATGTTTTCCTCCTGAGCAAAACAAGTGATTGTAATGCGAAACTGAATCAAGCATAAATTTACCATGTGTAGCGCCTTTTTCTATGTCATAACTGTTTTTTATGTTTGCTCTCTTTAGGTTTATTCCACATCAATGGCAATGCTAGTAACCATGATTGTATCTATATGTCTCTTCAACTTCAAACCCACATTGCAGGTAAAATTCAAACTCATCTTAGTGTAGTTAACTTGTCCATGATCTCCCTTCATTGCCTTGCAGATCATTTTGACCTTGGAAAACCACATGGAGATATAATCATATTATATTATTTTACAGAATAGGGAAAGCTGTTTTTCTGTTTTCATAGTTGAGTTCGATGGTCTTTCATTTATTAGAATTCTTGTTTCCGTGATTTTTGTTATTATTTTAAATTTAAATTCTTTATTCAAGTGCTGTACGAATTTTTGTTTTATTATTGCTGTCTATTCAGTGTAAATAAATAGCCTCTTTTTTTTTCTTTTTTTTTTTTTCAATTTTTGGCTGTAGATTCTGGGTCAAATTAGAATTCATATGATTCCTTGAGAGTTTTCACACTCTTGTTTAACTGGATACTGATTTTCTGTTTCTTTCCCATTTCAGCTTTTCTTGGGCATTATTATTTGTATGATGTCTCTACACATGTATTTTGCCCCACCAAATATGCTTGTAGATATGCCAGTGACCGGGAGATCAGATGAAGAGAAGCTCAAAGAAGCATCTGTTGAACCTAGAGCACGTCCATGATGTTATATACTCTTAGAATGAAATGATTTGGTAAGCCAATATGTATATAATTAGTTTTACTTTTTGCTTCTTTTTTTCTTTTTCTTCCGAAGACATCAATACAGGATATTACCGCATGATGTATGACATTGTTATCTACACAAAATGTGTAGAATCAGACTAGCATTTGTTTGAAGTTTTGAAAAAATTAGTAGTCATGTGATGTTGATAGGTAACTGCATGAACATTGCCTTGTCAGCTCTGATTGGAGTCGTTTATAAAATTTATATTTGTGCAGGCTTCTACTAAAATTTTACATGTTTATACCTTGACCCAATGTGGCCATTTTTGGAAGTTGAAAGTTGTGAGGGAGAGACAGTACTGAGTTTAGTTGCCTGCAGATTTCGATTTAAGATTTAATTCAGTGTTAATGGTCTTTTTAGCTTTCATTAGATGCTGCACTTTTGGTTGGCTTTGAACCTTCAATTAGTTTCATAAAGCAAGTCCTTTTACACTCCTCTGGTGCTGGTTCTGCTATCAAGGCCTCTTATTCTTACTTCGAAACATAAGTGTTGGTAACCAGTGTTTGTAAATTATACCTGAAAGCCGTACATTATACATTTGGCTTCTTTTCCTAAAATATAAGGCCTTAATCTTGATACTAGTTCTACAGAATGTCATAGGCATGTACTCAAACAATTTAACAAAAGATCAAGATAGTTTTGAATTCTTTTCTTTCCATAGTTTACGAAAAAGTCATTTGTACTTTGTTAATTAACGAATTACCATATCTTTGTAAGATATGCCCCACACTATATGGTAGCATCATCACCTGAGAATTGGCTCTATTTTTACTTTTACATCCTTTAATTTTTCCTTATACTAGTTGAGTTTCTTGTATGTAAAGAATAGGAAGTTGTGGTTTTCAATATTTCTTCATGGCACTGCAGGGATTTTTAACCCGAGGCTTGCCCTTCAAAACCTACACAAAGTCAACTGTTCTATGGCAGAATTTTCTTTACCAGTTCTACATTCCCTACCAATTTCCAAGTGCTTGGGCTTCCTTATATAGCTTACTTGAATTCTTAATGTAGTGCCTAATGTTTTAAAAGAGGAGGGAGATATTGAAGAAAAAGTTGGATTCCACAAAAAGTGCAAAGAATTTGGTTTTGAAGGAAATATGATCTTACCATCAGATTTGGGTGAGTCTTCAACAACTCTTGCTGATATTGACTCCTGTGGCACAAGAAAGTCATGCCACCATCTGTGGCCTGTATTTCTTAGTGGCTCATGGTACACACTGCACAATTATTCATCACTAATTAATTTTATTGGTGGAGTTAGGGATGAGAACCATTTTGTACAGTTAGATGCACATATTGAATGCATTCTGATTAAATTAGAAATTGCAGGCCATGTCCCACTTCGAAGGAGAGTGACTTTGTGGCCATGAAGTAGTGAATTAACTGTGTCTGTGTGACCATGTTTGTGGTTACATTAAATAGACAGAAGCTAGTGGGGCTGAATCAGCGGATGCAAGTGGGAATTCTTTTACCCCTCAATTTAATTTGGCGAAAATTATCTTGTCTGGGGTAAAATACCAATAGTGGTGGAGGTTTGAAAACCATATGAGATTATACTGAAGAGATTTTTTACTGTTTGGGGAAGAAAGCAAATTTATGGGTTCCGAAAGCACTTGCTGTTAGGTGAGTTCAAAATGGAAAGTTAGTTGATGTATTATGCTGTAGTACTTCCTCTCGTCGTTATTAAAAAAGTATATTTGGTCATATTTTTATAAGACACTTGCTTATTTCCAAAAAGCATTAAATATTTTTTTTCTATGTATGCCCATAATTAATAAAGGTAGTGAGTGAGAATAATAATTAATATGATATTAGTTTAGTGCAATTAGTAGAGGTAATACATAGAATTACTTAAATTTTAAGATAAATTTAATGACTTTAAATGTCTTTATTAGTTAGTGAGAATTGGTAATTAATGTTTTATAAGTTATAATAGAGACGAAAAGGAGTATTAATTTAGGCTTGGGTTTATGGTTGTGTCAGGTGGGGTAGTCTCCTTAAAACTAGTTGCTTCATGAGCCAATAACTGAGATTCTCTGCGTATCCCGAAACTATCAGCTTCAGAAAAATTGACGTAATACAATTTTTCGATCCAAGATTATAAACATTTGAGATTTTTGTGATATTCAAATATGTGGTGTTATCAGTTTCTCATTATATAGTATTCTGCCAATATGACACAAGTATTTATGATCACATGATAGTTCCTGCGAGTGTTGAGATTATGACCAGAATAATTGATGCAGTACAACTATGAAGGGCATTTTTTGGGGGAAATTACTATAAGGTCCCAAAGAATAGATTTAATCATCTGAAAGTCCCATAATAGCTGAGAGTAGGCAATTGGCAAGTTTTATTGCAGGAAATAACTTGTTTATAGCCCTCACTTGTTATTGAGACTTTTTAATTATTAAATCCTTACTTAGAATTTTGTACTAGCTTTCCCTATTTTTTTAATACTACCTCCGGTCCTAATTATAAGACATAATTGACTTTGTTTGGAAAGATTAAGGAAGCTAAATAAGTTACTTAATCATTTTATATGTTGTATATCTTTAGATTATATATTAGTTTATTAGTCAAACTAATTACTTTGAAGAAAAAAAATATAAAGAAAAATACTCTAAAGTAATTTAATTAACTTCCTTAATTTCTCCAAAAAAGTCAACTATGTCTTATAATTAGGACCGGAGGGAGTAGTATACTAGGTCAATGGCTCCAAGTTTGGATTGTTTATAACGTCAAATATTCACCAGCTAATTGATTAGATATTTTTCTGAAGCTATTTATTTGTGTGATTCACAATGGAAGATTAACTGAATCAGTTGAAAATAGCACATTAATGATTTAACTAATGAATTTTCCTAAAAATAGATTTGAAAGAATATATTTTTAAAAAATATTCTTTTATAATCTTACTTTATTCGTCCAAACAATGTCTTTTAATATTGCCCTGAGAAGCATTTGTGATTATTTTGTGCATGAAATCTGGCTTTGACACTAAAAAGAAGACTCGATGAAAAGAAAAGCCATTTGGAATTATGTCCTATTTAATGGAGAAATCATTGTGATTGAAAAACTGTATACAAAATTCAAAGAAGACATAATGCACTTATAGCCTAGGCTTTGCCTTTCTAGTTTCAACAGAAAAATATATCAATCCTACACAGTCAATACCCACAACAATGCCTCCTTTTCCTATCTTTCTATCCCACTTTTCCATATTCATATCCATTTTTTCCCAACTTGTATCCATTAACTTTAAAATTGGCTAATGAGGAATAGCACAGTTGACTAAGGCATCGGCCTTCATCCTAAAAAAGAGAAGGTTCAATACCGGCTAGTCAATGTGAGGGCCTCGTTGGTGGGCGATCTGTATATACCTCTTTAAGCGCTTTCTGAGCCTAGAGGCATGCTCTGGCCTTAGTGGGATATCGGTGTCTACCCTCACCTAAATTTTTATGTATTAAAAAAAGCTTTAAAATTAAAGAAAATGCCAACAAATATTTCTTTTGGGGGAAAAAAGACAGCATAATTGCGACTACACGAGTTGTAAAATCTGTCGTAAGATTCTACGCCTATTATTTATATTATAAAAAAATAAAAAAAATTTGACAGTGACATGCTTGAAAAGGTAGAGGAATTATATTGGCCTCCTCGCTTCTGCATAGCTCTATAAATAAGGGACCCATCTGCCAAGAATTGGTCAGAGCATGAGATGACAGTGAGAGAAAGAAGAAGGTGATGGAGTCACAGAAGACGAAGCAGAGGAGAAGAAGAGAAGGCGGAAGCGGCGGCGGCGGCGGCGAATCGTCGGGAAGAGAGTTTCAGTTTCAGTTTCAGATGCCTTTGCACTATCCAAACTACACCAGAGCTGATTATGAGACAATGCCTGAATGCACACTGGATTCGTTGCTTCAACAGTACGGCCTCCCGCTCTCCGGCGATGTTCATCAGAAGCGACTCTTCGCCATCGGAGCGTTCCTCTGGCCTTACTCTCACTTCCCTTCCTCTTCTTCCTCCTCCCCATAATGCCTTCTCTCTTTCATCCTTGTTATTTTATTAGCTTCTGTGCTTTAACCCACATGCTGTATGCAGAATAATAATCTACGTGATTTTCAATGATATTCTTTATTACTACCCCCATCTCTCCTAAACATCAAAGTTAGATATAAGGTTGACTTTGATTTTAAATTTAAGAACTCAAGTTACTTTGTTTCTTCCTAGGGTAGTTGTAAATTGTCGAGCAAAAAAAGTAGTTGCAATTACAATACATATGATTAAAGCTGGTATTTTAGGAAAATTAATACATGTTTGTTCAAATAATTGATTTCACTAGTTTTTTAAACATTTATAAATTAGTTATCTAATTTCTATACTAAAAATTTAGTATTATATTTACCATTTCTACAAATTGGAGTATAAGAGCTGAGGTGAATTGACTATGGATGGCTCATCAAAGCTAAAACTCAACAAAACATGGTGTTGAAGATAGTTAAAATCATTAGTTAGCTAAGATCTTTTCTAGACAAATTTGATAATGGATATGATGAAATCGTTAATTAGGTGCTAAAAAAATGTGTAAACAATACATTTTGATCATTAAACTAAAACATAAAAAACTCATATTTCTAGTATACCCTTCTCTCTTCTCCATCTTTTACAAGTTTTAATAGTCTTTTTTAAATTTTAGAAATTAGAATGGTATTTAAATCTTTTTTCCAATAACTAATATTATAAATCAAGAATCACTTCCCAGCTAAGTGAGGAGGTAGGAGAGTATGAGTGCTATCTTTATCAAATCATTTCAATTGACTTTGGGTTATTTCTACTTCCAATGTTATCAAATCCCATGTGATGAGGTAATTGGTGATTCCATTGAAATTATGTTCTCCAGTACGATAAAACTCAACTATGAATACGACTTGGAGTTGGATTTTTGGGTCAAGGATTTTATAGGCCAACTAAATGGTGCACTGCCTCTACCTACACAATAAATTATATTTTTTATGGTAACGACTTTCGGTGATTTCTGTGAAACAGAAGTCTGACTTTAATTTTGAATTGATATGAAAAGAAATGCATGTGAAAGGCTACCTAGTGTCCTAGTGAGATTTTTTTGACCATGAAGTGGGATTTCATCTCCTTTCATATTTTGCGATATTTTATCACTTTTTTTTGGTAATTAATATAATATTTTTATTTTAAATTATTTTCTAAAGTTAAAAATGTTGAAATATTGTTTTTCGAGGGTTTTCCAAAAAAAAAAAAAACGACTGGCCAATTAACCAATCTGGTTAGTGGGTTAGTGGGTCGGATCCAAATCAAACCGAAACTAACTAGAGTTAGGTCGATGAGGAAGTGAACTTGAATAATAATATGTTTTAGAATAGTTTTATAATTTATAAATTTTAAGGATCAAATAATAATATTTTTTTAGTTATTATTTTTGCATTAGTAAGTAGAAATCTCAAGTTTTTCATAAATTTTTAATTTATAATTCTTAGAAATACGTAGAATTATGTATGAATTTCTGAGTTAAGAAAATGCTAAATAAATATTGAATTGGTTAAACTGATCAAACAGGAACGTTTTAACGATTTTGTGGTTAAACTGGCCGATCTAATCCGATTTTAATAACATACTTTTTCATCACAATATTTTTGTGATGTCTTTTTTGTCTATATATCATATAGTGTTTTAAAGAATAATTTTTATGATTTATGAGGTAAGCGTATGAGATGAGTTTTTTCTCAATTTGTGGAAAAAGTTTTTGAAATCAAAACTCTGTGGTATTCAAACGCTTCCTTAAAACGAACAGGTGAGGTTGGCCCCAAAATAAATGAACAAGTGAGATCAGAGGTGTTTCAATTCGAATCTACATAATTTAATGATTACTATTATCGTTCTAAATATAAGATAAAGTTTATACTATAAATTTTGTCATATATTTAGGACTGAATGGAGTATTAATTATTAAATTCTAACAGATGATTCCTTTTCTCACGTGATGAGCCTGCTTAACTTAGCGTCGAGTTCACTGCATCACTTGTGAGAAATTCCACTCCTCTTGTTCATTCCACGTATTTCTTGTTATTGCCATTTAGGGGATCAACAAAAGTGAGACTTTAAATAAAATTCGAAACAATAAATTATAAAAATAAGAATATATTTTAAGCCATTTTGCGTAGTTTTGATTAATTTGTAAGCATTGCTTTGTTGTTTTATGGGTGTTGTGTTGTGATCCAAATCTCAGGTATGATCTTAGATAGTTACGCCCTGCCTAACACAAACACGCTTTAGTCCTTTACTATTTGTTAAATCCAAAATGCCAAATGTTCCTTCTAACTTATATTTATAATTTGGTATATAAAAAAAATTAAATTACTAAAATACACATTACTCACCTTATTTGTATGAAAAAGGGCATATTCTAAAATACGTCTTTTTTGTGTCATATAAAAAGTTTTGAACTTTAATTATTATCCTTGTAAAATATGATGATCCGCATTTTACTTCATTTTTTTCTTAGTCCATGATCCCAAATAATATAATTTTATGAAAGTTGTGGTTAACACGCTAAAATTTTTTATATATTTTTACAAATGTGATATCTGAAATAGTAACTTCACTGAATGGAATTTTTTTTAAGAATGCAACATTTTCACTGCCACAGTTTTTGCATTCCTATAAATCTCATTGACTCTATTCTTACATTTATAATAACTATGCATGTTTTTTAATTACTGTATAGAATTATTTGGATCACATATTTCATAACTTATACATAATATGACTTCATATATAGTACTCCCTCCGGTCTTAATTATAAGAGCTAGTTGACTTTTTTGGAGAGATTAAGGAAGCTGATTAAATTACTTTAGAGTATTTTTATTTTTATTTTTTTCTTCAAACTAATTAGTTTAACTAATAAACTAATATATAATTTAAGGATATACAACATATGAAATGATTAAGTAACTTGTTTAGCTTCCTTAACCTCTCCAAAGAAAGTCAACTAACTCTTATAATTAGGACCAGAGGTAGTATATTATAAGTGGGTAAATTTAATTTCCCCCTAAGCATATGTATGATTCTGCTAGAAGCAATCCTAAATGACTCATTGTTAGACACTTTTTTTTTTTTTTTACTCACCCAGTTCACCGGAACCTTTGATTTCGACTAATCCGGATTCACCTTGAATCTAGTCCACGGTCGTGAGGGAAGAGCTCCTAACACCATTTTCTTCATTCTCACGCTTCAAACTAAGGACGTAGTTTTTTTTTTTTTGGATAAAAGTGGAGGCTAAGCCTTTATATTAAAAGAGTAACAGAAGGGAAAGATTTCCCATACAATCTTGAGATACTAAGGTCCTCAAAAAAGGAGGACACAACTCATAGTAAAAGGAAGTAGAAATCCCTTTTTTTGCAAGGAGATCAGCTACCTGATTGTGGCTGTGAGGGATATGGCTTATCTGCACAACCCAATCAAAACTCAGTAAGCGCCTGATCTGAAAAGAAATCAAACTACCAGAGTTTCCTAATGGATCACCAGGACGTAGTTAAAGAAGAGTAACACATTTTCCATTTGCTTCCAATGAATGTTAATCTTGTTGGACACCAATTGGCGTTGGTTGTTTGATAATTTTTTTTTTCGTTCAAAAAGGCTGATCAAAACAGATCAGAAGTTATCACTGCAGAGTCGAGCTCTCCCAACGCCAACCTCATCCTAATGGAGAAGACTAACAATACCATCTGGTGGCTGTTCCAGGGAATGGTACCCAACTTCCAAACTCAGAGCGTGCGTAGCCAAGTAATCCGCACAGCAATTACCTTCCCTATAGACATGCGATATCGTTACCCTCCAATCCTGCTTCAACAGAAACTGTATCCTCTTCACGATACGCATTTGAGCATTCGGGCCTCCATCCAAATTCTGAATAATGCGCAGAGCTACTAGACAATCCACCTGAACGATAACGTCCTTGAATCCTGAAGACCAAGCCAATTCGAGACCATCCATTAGCGACCACAATTCAGCCTGAAGAGACGTACATACACCAAGGTTCCTGCAACACCTTCTCTGCCAGTGCCCCTTATGGTCCCGAATAATACACCCTGCCCCTGCCATCATAGTATCTGGCTTCCTCGCACCATCACAATTCAGAGATACATAGGGAGGGGGTGGTCGGATCCAGCTAATTATTCTTTCCTGCTTCCTCGTCGTGCCACACCCCCTCTTGCCAAACCGTTCAGCAACTTGATCATGAAAACCAGCATAAATCTCCACCTCGCGTACAATGCTGGCCGCAGTCATATGCTTGTTCTCGAATAATGCAAGATTCCTTGCCACCCAAAGCTTCCAGCAAGTTAGGTCAAAGAAGCACGCCCAACTTGCCTTACCTGACACTACTTGCTGTTTCTTCAATAGGTTATGTAGTAGCCACTCCTGGAGACCCAATTGTGATGACTGTTGAACCTGAGCCGTCGGCAAAAGGCCGCACCATACTTCCCGTGCATATTTGCAAAATCTGAGGATGTGATCTACATCCTCAGGGCCCTCCCCGCACCTGGAACACACGTCATTCGTTGTCATATGATGCCGCCGACGTTCGGCATTTGTGAAGAGGCTTTGTCGACCAGCTAACCAAAGAAAGAGCCGGATCCTTTGCGCTCCTTCCCACCTCCATATTTCCTCCCATAAACGTGGCACATCTGTGGTATCACTATCGGCTAGCAGCGCATAAGCAGAATGGACAGAAAAACAGCCATCTGAGGAAGGGTCCCAGAAACACTGAGCCCCCCCCATCATCCTGTGTGGGTGTTTTAATTCCTGCAATGAGAGAAAGGACATGAGGGGGCAGTTCACTTCCAAAGAGATTCCAATCCCATTTGCCATCAGAAGTCACAAACTCTTTCATCGGGAGAGAAGCCTCCACCAATGGAATATCTTTCGAAGCTAGGAGATTTAAAGGGCCAACCTCTGGCACCCATGTGTCAGACCAGAAGCGAGTTTGGCACCCATCACCAAGATCCCAGCGCGTTCCAAGCTCCACATCAGCCCAAATATTCTTCAGATTCCTCCAGAGATAGGAACAATTTTAGTTACGTTTGTAAGGGCCTTTATAGACGTCCCACCCATATTTATGCCCAAGGACTTGCACCCAAAGAAGCTCCAGTTTTGAGCGCAATTGGAATCCAATCTTCATGAGGAAGGCTTGATTTTGTAACTCCGATTTCTTAAAGCCACATCCCCCATCCTTGTATGGTCTACACATCTCCTCCCATTTGACTAGACACGGCTTCCAGTCCGACCCAGTGCGACCCCATACAAAATTCCTAATATGTTTCTCCAGCCGACTACACAAGCCAGTTGGTAATTTCGTAGTTTGCAATGCATACGAGGGGATCGCTGAAAGCACAGATTTGGCAAGAGAAATGTGCCCTGCTAGTGAAAGAGTCTTGGCCGCCCATCCCGAAAGTTTGCTAAGAACTTTCTCCTCTAAATATTCATAAGTTCCAGTCCGGACACGTTTATGTAACAACGGAACAGCCAAATACTTTCCTAGATCATCAGTCATCACATAGCCCAAATCTTCACTTATCCTAGCCTGTAAGTCCCTCGGGACGTTTTTGGAGAAAAACACGGCCGTCTTGGAACGACTTACTTTATGTCCTAAGCTAGCACAGAAATCTTGCATCACGTTGTTGATAAGTTGAACCTGTGACGCATTGGTAGAGCTAAATAGTACCAAATCGTCTGCAAAAAAATAAATGGGACAGAGGGGGCCCATCTCTCCCCATACGAATAGGCATCCATAGACGTTCCCTGACCTTCTTGGTAATTATTTGGGACAACCTCTCCATACATAAAACAAAAATATACGGAGATAAAGGATCACCTTGCCGAATTCCTCTTGAAGGGCAGAATTTCTCCGACCGCTCTCCATTCCACACCACTCTCATGTTGCAAGTACTGATACAAAGCATCATTGCCCGGACAAACTTGCTAGGTAGGCCCGCATCATGAAGAGTATCCTCAATAAAGTCCCATTGCAGACGATCATATGCCTTTTCCAGGTCCACCTTGATAGCCATCCATCCTTCCAATCCTTTTTTCGATCGCATAGAATGTATCACTTCCTGTGCTATAATAACATTATCTGAGATTTGTCGACCCGCCACAAAACTAGATTGGTTAGGGAGAACCAGACGAGGTAACCATTTCTTGAGACGATTCGCCAAGACTTTGGTAATGACCTTGTAAGGGACCGTACAGAGACTAATAGGCCGAAATTCTTTCAAACACTCCGGGGATGGGACCTTGGGTATGAGCGTGATCAGTGTTTCATTAATATCCGGGTCAATAGTCCCATCATTAAAACATTGAGTGACCAACTGGTGCAAAGAGTGACCCACTATTCTCCATTGTTTCTGGAAAAAATCAGCATGCCACCCATCTGTGCCAGGTGCCTTGAGCGGCTTCATTTGGAAGAGGGCAGTATAGACCTCTGACAGGGTTATAGTAGCATTAAGACAGGAAGACATCACATCTTCAATGACCGGAAAGAGACCATTCACAGGGAAGGGCGGTGCCAACACGCCTTCTCTACTATACAGGTTCTGGTAAAAAGAAAAAGCCCAGCTTTGCAACGTATCCCCATCTGTGCACCACTCACCATCATCACCTTTGAGAGTCGTGATTAATTTCCTCCTACAACATCTTTTGGCTTTCCCATGAAAGTAGGCAGTATTCCTATCTCCCAGTTTTAGCCAGTCACACCTCGCTCTCTGGGCCCAGGTCAAGCTTTCTCGTTCACATATTACTTCGAACTCCTTTCGTAGCTCCCTTTCAATTTGGTCCAAATGTGATGAGGGCCTATGTTCTTGAGCCACTTGGATACCTCCCAGTCTTGCCATAATTCGCCGCTTCCTCAAGTTAATACTCCCAAACACTTCACGATTCCAGACCGCCACTGATTTCATAAGCCTATCAATGTTTGCATTAACACAATCAGTATTAGACCAGTTATCTTGTACTACATGTTCAAAACTATCCGTTGTCGCCCACGCAGCCAGGTAACGAAATGGAGGCTTCCTGTATGCCCTATCTGGACCCCCACTTGTTTGGATACAAATCGGGCGATGATCAGAACTAAGCTTTGGTAAATGTTTGACCACCGTAGTCCCAAAGGAGGTTAACCAAGCATTGTTGCCCAGCGCCCTATCAAGTCTTTGAAGCAACGTCCCCCATCTCCAAGTGAACTTAGGACCACTGAAGCCAAGGTCAGTTAAACCACAATTGAAAATAAAAGACCTGAACTGTTCACATCCGCGTGCTCTCTCATCTGCACCTCCACATCGATCCCCACCACTCAAGATTGCATTGAAGTCACCTGCTATAAGCCACGGGCCTGAGATATGGTCTGACAATTCCTGTAGCGAATGCCATAATTCTCCACGTAGGGTATTATTCGGACTCCATAAACTGCCGTAAACAGAAAGGAACCAGAAAACCCAGAAATCTCAATCTTAGTGTGAATAAACTACAGATGGCACGCCTCAACTGAAACATGTAGGGTATCCTTCCATAACAGCCAAATTCCTCCCGAGAAACCTCGAGCCTCTAGTCTATAGGAATAATCAAAGCCAGACTGCGCCACAAAGCGATCAACTCTGAGGCCTGAAATTCACGGTTCTACAAGCACGACCATTCCTGGTTTATTTTCCTCCACAAAATGCATGAAAGTTCGGAAAAAAAAACTCTTGCTTGCCGCCCCCTGACAGTTCCAAACAAAGATATTTATAAACATATAAACATATATGGGGTTAGACACTCATACCAGACCCCGGAGGGTCATCATCACTTTTTTGCACCGGTAGCACCTGCTCCGCCAAGCACTCTGGATCTCCCGCTGAATCCTTTGGTTTTACGAGTGCTTCCTTCAAGACCGCAATGGCATCTTTCGAGATATGTGTTCCTGTAGGTTTCTTCCAGACCTTCAGGTTTTTTGTAGTTGATGAATGTAGATTAACGCCATGTTGTCCTTTCTTGGGTGCCCCCTGGCTCATTCTCATATTTTCCTTACCCTTCTGATCGGCCACCACACCCTTTGTAACCGAGGTTGTATCCCCAGTCTTGCGGTCATTAGACGAGTTCGCAACAACCAAAGCTGGACGGTTACGGCAGAGTTCCACAACAGTATGCCTGCTACTATCCAACGACGTGGTTGCCAGAGTGGGTTTAGAATCTGAGGTAATACTGGTATGTGTCATTTCACTATCCACCCTTAACGGGCCTGATTTGACAAAAACCTTAGTCGTCTCAGGGTCAAATCACAATTAACCACGAATTAAAATGCAATATAGTGCAAACAACTCGGGATCGTTCTCTTATCAAGGAGCCTTTTATTTTGAATTCCCTAGGTTAAACTAAGTGCAAAAAGAATGATTAGAAAAGGGTTTTGAAATTTATTTTCTCTAAACTAAAATTCATAAAAAAAAATAAAAAGAAACTAATTCTAATTTTTTTGGTATTTTTTGGAAAACAATGAAGAATGCTTAGGATTAAAAAGAATTAATTATGGATGTTCTTGGTAATGAAGAATATGGCTATCATTGCTAGAAAAATATATGTGGGAGTTAAATTCTCATTAAGTCTAAAGAACAACTTCAAGATAACACTTGAGTCCAATAATCTCAATTAATAAGAGCTCCTACTAACGTAGCAAACTACTATCTTTTGAGAAATTGTTAAAATCCACTTAATGTGTAATTAAAATTGGAATGATGTAAATTGTTCTTATAAATTAGAATGTTCTAACGAACCATTCAAATACTGAAATCAACTATGATTACTAATCACAAACATGACAGCAAACATAATTTTATCAAGAATATAAAGAAATTTGGAAATTTAAATATCAAAATAATCATCCAATAAAAATCACAATATTCAATCCTCTTGGACACATAACAGTCATCCAAGTCTCAAAACTAAATAATAAGAATCCTAAACAAGGAAATCAAAAAAAATAGTTTAAGCAAAAGATTAAATTAAATAACTCCCCTTTGAAGAACAATTGCTCAAGCCATTAATCTTCACCACCAAGAAGCAAGAATTCTAACCACATATAGCCATGAGAGGACTCCAAACAATGGGGTGGATATTGGATTGAATTGATTTAATCAATTCACTTGGTGGTCTGGCGGTGAAATTGAATTGATTAAATCAATTCAAAGAGTTGGCAAGAAAAGTGGATTGAAGGTGATGGAGAAAGCAAAACGAACGATGAGGGCTAGAGGTGGTGGATGGATGATGATTGAAACAATCCTCCCGTGAAGACGCTCTGATTGAAACGAAAAATGATGGTGTGGTTCTTTTTTTTTCAGCGTCTCTGGTTTTTCTTGTTCAGTCCGAGTCTTCCCTCTGGTTCAGCGTTTTTTTTTCTTTTTCTGTTTCAGCTCTCCCCCTTTTTTTGATTCGTCCACTCCGTTCCACGTGCGTGTTTCTTTCTTTTCTTTCCAGCTGGTTCTTCTCCTTTTTTTCTGTTCAGTTCTTCCTTTGATTCTGCGTTCTTTTCTTTTCCTTCCCCCTTGCGTCTCTGAATGTGTGTTCCTTTTATAGATGTTATATTATATTCCACATCAAACTAGCACAAGATAAATTATCTCCTGATTCCACATCCTTCTTTTGTTAATATATCAATATAATATAATATAATATAATATTAAATTATATTCTTTTCAATTTAATTTGTTGCCTTTTTAGATGATATAATATCTCCTGCACCAAAAATATAGGATATGAGTAGATTTTCTGTTGTAATCACATTTTATCCTATATTTAATTAAAAGATAGATAAGTATATAAAAGATAATTAAATAAATATAAGATATTAATAAAATCAATCAATATATCTCAGAATCTATACTTATTTAATCATAAAATATCTACTTATCATCTAATATTAAATATTCTCATAAAAATCAATGATTAAGAGAAATTACAATTTCTTTGACAATTCTGCCCTTTTTAGCCCTAATTTCATGTATTTACCCTTAATATCAATTTATTATAAGAAATACATTTAAAGCTCAATAATTATGAGAAAACATATTAAAAATCCCCATTTAATTACCAAAAATCATATAAAAATATGGTTAGATCAGGGCCCATAGCTGGAGACGTCTCCATCTTGCATTCACCCTCTCCAGTATCTTCGGCAGAGGATTTCGGCCCATTATGTAGACGGGGCAGCTCCTGAATGGGCTTTGGAGGATTAGAAGGTCCAGGGCCATCCACTATAGACTTCCTGCGATATTCCTGAACCGGTACAGTGGGCCAGGTTTTGCTCTGTTTTGGAGGTTTCATTTTAGTAGTACGCGGTGTGGCCTCATGTCCCACCAAAGCAGGGCCAACTGCCCCTGTGACCCCACACCCACTACCCTCTCCGTTACTTCCCGCCAATTCCTCCCTAGTTTGCGGTTTATCATTGGCATCCACATCCTCGCAATCAAAGAGTATATTATAGCGGGATTCACTCCCATATTGTGATCCCCCAATCTTCGCTTCTTTCCCTGATTTCTGTTTATTTCCTTTTTTAGGATATCGTACCTACATCCACTCCCCAAACGGTGGTGCCCCTGGTTCCGGCAGCCTCTCAAGGGGAGGTTTTAACAAATTCAACGCCGGGGAACCTTCGGGTGAGTTAACAAGAAGGCTCGATGCCACCGAATTAGCTGATGGAGCCTGTAACGGGCATCTATCTTTCCCATGGCCATACCTACCACACTCAAAGTAGATGAGTGGCAACCCTTCATACTCAACCCCATGCATCCAGCCATCCACCTTGATCCACGGAAACAAAGGCTTCTGTAGGTCTACAAGAACAGCAATCCGTGCATATCTCCCTCTCCCACGGGTCTTAGTCATGTAATCAATTTTGACCACCTCACCCAGAAGCCGGCCAATTGCTCTCAGCGTACTTTTATGATAGTACCGGAACGATAACCCCGGAATCCGTAACCAAACCACCGCATTGGAAACATTGGCAGTACCCGGGTTGAAATCCAGAGTCCAAGGTTGCACAGTGAGGTAGGCTCCGAAGACCATCCACAGACCCCCTGTCAGAACCTTTGTGTAGTCCTCATCCAAATCAAAGGTGGCAAAGAAAAAACCTCCATCCACATCCACTAACTGGAAAGAGCCCTTTAATCACTAGAGACTGCGAGTGCGATTTAAAAGATCGATATAAGTAGCCGACCTACCCAGTAATTTGATCACTAAAGTTCGTTCCATTCCTTTTGCAAGCACTTCCCTCACTTCCTTGGAAAAATCGATAGTCGGGATCCCCCCTTCACTACTGATCTGAAAGTCCGCATCCGTAATGGCGACCTCATCCACCTTTTGGTTACCCCTTCCTCCATTACTCAAATTGAGAAGCTTATTGCGATAAGAGACTCCTTCATCGGCCACCTTCTCTTCCATCACAATATCCGAATCCACATCCCCCACCTCCGAACCGCCCTTCCCTCCCTCTGAGCGATTACGAACTTTCTTAATCGATCGAAGCTCATCCGCCAACGGTGGTCGGTCATCGTCCTTCATGTTCAGAGAATTCGTCACATCAGTCATCGCCCTCATGCATGCTTTTTCAGTGGACAATACTGAAGCCCAACAAGTTTATTAAGCCATACACAATCCAAATTAAAAATGGGCCGTTGGGCCTCACATTTCTCAGAATCAGAAAGGAGAAAAACACAAATTACTCTTTTTAATTTTTTTTTTGTTTTTTTAATTACAAAAATAGACTGTAATACCCCAGATTATTATTAAATGATTTATTTCTTTGAAATTCTGATAATTGTATATTTAAAATTATTTTTGTGACTTGTTATGTGATTGTTATTAACATGTGAATTTTATTTCAGTTTTGAGGACGAAACTTATTTTAAGGGGGTAAAATGTAATACCATAGATTTTTATTAATAGAAATAACCCATTTATTTTATTTTATGTAGCCTTGGTGGGCCAAATTCTCCTAACCCTAATTGCCTTAGGAATTTTCTGCTTATACTCTAAGAAAGATGTTTTAAGTAATAAGTCCTATACTTGTCAATCAAGTTACATTAAATTCACATCATGATTGATTGATTGAATTTAATATACTCTACTAATGACATTAAATTAAATTCACACCATCATTGATTGATTGAATTTAATATACCATATTAATGAGTTGGCAATAGTAGAAAAATCCAAAGCTAAACCCTAATTCTAAGTCAATTAATCTTCTCTTCTACTACTTCTTCTATTTTTACTCTGAGTCAATTATTTTTCTAAGAGGTTAGCAAAAACAAAGACCTCCTTGTATAGGAGTTAGTTGTTGCATGACTGCATTTTTATATGTATATATATGTTTCCTTTTCTAAATTACCTTATGAAAGCAAAACGTTTCACCTCCTTGTATACATATATTTCTCCTTCTTGGTATGTGTTTAACTAAACCCTTTATCATTGAATATACATGTACACTTTGGTTGCTTCGGTTTTTGTAACTGAAACTTATAAATGTTTTCTCATATATATATATATATATATATATATATATATATATATATATATATATATATATTCCAAAATAATTTTAATTGTGGGAGGATAGCTTTGGGATGATATCTCTAAAGTGATGAACACAACCCTTGGGCTTTATGCCTCCGATATATTATTTGATGTAAACTGATTATATCACTTTCTTCTCAAAGTGGTGTTTGGCAGGGTTTCCTGGGACACTAGTAGCAACTTTGGGAAGAGCTATGCACATTAGGACGAAATGTTTTATGGCCAATTTGATTGATTGTGACTGACAGGGTTTCCCGGGTCACAGGGTAGACTAACAAGGCTTCCCGGGTCTACCATGCTTCTCTTCCCACTAAACTAAATAGACTGGCAAGGTTTCCCGGGTCTAAAAGAATTTGAAAAGATAATGAATAAGATTTAATTCAATGAGAATATATAGATATGATGAGTATTGAAATTGATATTTTAGATTATATATATGTATATAATATTTTTTTAGGGATAGGATATTGTCACTACCAATTTTATGTCACTACCAAGTTACTACCACTTTTTCACCGTTAGATCAGAATCTCAATAAGAGAGAGAAATGATAAATATAGATAAGATTCTAATCCAACAATAAAAAAGTGGTAGTGACTTGGTAGTGACATAAAAGAGGTAGTGACAATATCCTATCCCTTTTTGTTATCATCATGTAAACATTTTATTTATTATTATTATTTTTCTATATTATCTTTGTTTATTAGGATTAAGCTTTTGCTGATATTTGTGTTCTGGGCTGTGACGATCCTTCGGGAGAGTAGAATTTTAGTGAAACAGGTTTTCAAGGCTGGGAGGCTGGGGCTAGCAGTTAGAAGTGAGAAAGAATAGTCGGCTAACTCTAGCTAGTTTTATTTTACTTTATGCTTGAGTAAAACATTTTTATTTAAGATTGGATTTATGTTAATGTAATAAGGCAGCCCTTGCACTTGTCTCAATACAAGTGCGGCGGTAACACTTCCCAAATTTTAGTTATTTTGAATTTTATTATTTCTTCATAAAAATTATAGTAAATTTTATGTTATTATAATTGTTAGAAATTTAGTGTATTACATAGACACTAATAACTTAAATTACAATAAGAACGAATGCCGCGATCTTCCGCTAGTTGGGGCTCAAAGTTGGAGCTCATTTAAGCCCAAACCCTTCATATTATTTTTAAAAAAAATACTTTTTTTTTATTTGTTTGCAAAACTATGTTGATAAAATGCGAAATACCCTCAATTTCCAGTTTTCCCCACACAGTCTTCATTTCCCTCTTTATTTAAAAAGGCCGTCCCCGCCACCATCAGCACTCATTATTAAAGTTTTCCCTCAATTTTCCGATCCCAACCAAACCCTACTACATTCCCCAGAAACGAACGGAAAATGCCACGAGAGATCATCACGCTCCAAGTGGGACAATGTGGCAATCAAATCGGCATGGAGTTCTGGAAGCAGCTCTGCCTCGAGCATGGCATCAGCAAAGAAGGCATGCTCGAAGACTTTGCCACTCAGGTTTTCTCTTCTCTCTCACTTACGCATTTTTTCTCTGTTCTAAACTTGCTACGGATAGTTCTCTTTTTACCGAGAGAGTGAGGACGAAGAAATGAATTCAATTCAATTTTATGCAACAATCCACGCGAGAATTTAAGGATATTTGTCGATTACTTTATTATTTTAATTTAATTGGACAAACCTTTATTAATTGCTGACTTTTCTAAAGTAGAAGTGAATTTCAGGCTGGCCTTGGCGAAGATGCATATAGAGCTCATTGAGTTCTTGTTTTTGTTTGTTTGTTTGTTTTTTTTTTTTTTATGGATTGCATGTTATGAACCTGAAATATGAACTGGGTCCATGTTTGGTTCGATCGTGTCAGTGGAAGGGTTATAATGTTATACACTTATACTCTCGCTCGAGGAAGATGATGATGGATACTCTTAATACTCTAGCAACCAATTAAGGTTCTCTTAGTTTCTGTTTTAATGATAGTCGTCATGTAATTTGTGGTGGGAAGCGAGATGAAGGGATTGGTGAATGAATTTCTAGCGATAAGGATTCAACATTATCCAACCAGGGAAGATTGACTCCGGACTTATTATGTAACAATGCTGCAGGGAGGTGATAGGAAAGATGTGTTTTTCTATCAAGCCGATGATCAGCATTATATACCACGAGCTTTATTGATTGACTTGGAGCCAAGAGTAATCAATGGAATTCAGAATGGCGAGTACAGGAATCTATACAATCATGAGAACATCTTTGTCTCGGATCATGGAGGGGGCGCAGGGAACAATTGGGCCAGTGGCTATCATCAGGTTCATCACTATACTATCCTGTTACATTTTTTTTGTCCTTCAAAGCTTCTAGCCTTCTGTAAAGTTCTGTAGCTTCCAAGAATTTGTACTTCCTTCTTAATGAATATGAATGACTGAACACTGGGACTAACTGATACCAAAGGGTTGTTGGAACTTGGAACCTAACAATGGTGAATGACTGAATATATATATACATATATATATTGGGTTTTTTTTTTTGGAAAAAGGACTTTCTTTTTTTCCAATAAAAAATTATATTGGCATAATGAAGCATGCATTCTGGTATGAAACGAGATCTAATTGGTACTTTCATTCCACCTACATTGTACCGTTAATATGAAGTACAAGTTTATTTGATGTGGTTGTTAATGTCTGGCCAGGGAAAAAATGTCGAAGAAGACATAATGGACATGATTGACAGAGAAGCAGATGGCAGTGACAGTCTTGAGGGGTTTGTTCTCTGTCATTCAATTGCAGGAGGAACAGGCTCAGGTTAATTTTTCTCTCAAATCTTTGTTTTATTTCTGTACATATGTTCCTTGATTTTTCATTTTCATTATTGAGGTTTTTTCCATTGGTTTTATCAACAAAAGTGCAATATTGCTTAAAAGATTGACTTTATTTAGCACTTGGAGTATAGTATTTCTATTAATAAAAAAATATGTCAGTCCAACTCATCAGCTTGGAAATTGCACTGGCCTTGCAACAATTAACTAGCCTCAACTAAAAGTTTTCTTAATGCATAAATTTTTGCTTTGAACTCGTTGTGTAACAGGATGGAAACTTAGGAATTGCTCAAGTATATTGTATACCTTTATTGAGTACTTTTTTAAATACATGCAGGCATGGGATCATATTTGTTGGAGGCTTTGAATGATCGCTATAGCAAAAAGCTGGTTCAGACGTACAGTGTGTTTCCTAACCAAATGGAGACAAGTGATGTGGTGGTGCAACCTTACAATTCACTTTTGACACTTAAGCGGCTAACTCTCAATGCAGATTGTGTTGTTGTTCTTGATAACACTGCTCTAAATAGAATTGCTGTGGAACGCCTTCATTTAAGTAATCCTACTTTCACTCAAACAAATTCCCTAGTATCTACAGTGATGTCTGCAACCACAACTACCCTAAGGTACCCAGGATACATGAATAATGACTTGGTTGGTCTTCTGGCCTCTTTGATTCCAACACCAAGATGCCATTTTCTAATGACAGGATATACACCTTTGACAGTGGAACGTCAGGTGAGATCCGAGTTTTATGTTTACTGTTCATATAATCTTTTATTTACAAAATCTGTAGAACATTCAAATTTGGATAAATTGGTAGTCTGCGGAGTTTTCTGTTGCATTATCTCTCTTTTCTACTCCTCTTTTGGTAGCCACAGTCTAATTTTCAAGGGAAACACATTTGTTGGTGCGTGCTATATAATAATTATATTTCATGTTAAAAACTTAGCGGAATATAATTAAAAGTTCTGTGCCATCTTCTGGCAGGCTAATGTAATTCGAAAGACCACAGTACTTGATGTTATGAGAAGACTTCTTCAGGTATGAAGACTTTAAACAGCTAAACTTCATGCCCAATGGCATTTGCTCTGCTGACATAAAAAACAATTGGCAGGCAAAGAATATTATGGTCTCTTCGTATGCCCGAACAAAAGACGCTAGCCAAGCAAAATATATATCGATTTTGAATATAATTCAAGGAGAGGTTGATCCAACACAGGTATTATTTATGGGCTTTTCTTTTTTTCCCCCTCCTGCTTGGTCGGAACCTCTGTTCTCAAATCTGCAATTAATAAGTAGTTCACCTCATGCCACTTGCTTGATTCATAATGTCAAACTTTTCGCTACTTGACTTTGACAAAGAAGATGTTTGAAATTAACGTGTTTTTTTTATAAAAAAAAAATATATATATATTTGTTTTCTTAATTTGTTGTGTTATGTAGATTTGATACCTTTGGTGGATTAATTTAGCGCATCGTTTAACACCCAAGGAAAAGGAAGAGAGGTGGAGGGGTTGAATTAAGCAAGAAGACCTAGCAACTTTAACCTATTACCGACTTTACTAAAAAATGAGCAAGTACTAGAAATGATCCATTCCAGTTTAATTCTGGTTTGTTTGATGAGACCAGACCTTCACGCATTTTCCAATTAGCATATAAAAATTAATTATTCTTCCTCTTGTGTGAGTGTAGCATTCCTAGTTTTGGCGATTCCCCCCATTATTGTATTGCAGCTTTCTATGAAACGTAATTTTTTTTTTGGGTTATTTCTCCGTACCATTTTTACAAAAAACGCGATCCTCATTTTGGTCCCTTACAAAAAAATTGACCCTTTACTAAAAAGGATCTTTTAGAAATTTGTGAGGGATCAAAATGTCAACCAATGAAGTGTATTTTGAATTTGTGAGGAATTATGGGACTTTTTTTTTTTGTAAGGGACTAAAATGGGGATCGTGTTTTTTGTAAAGGACCAAAAAGATATTTGCTCTCATAAGTACTTGAATCTATCATGGTGCTTTCTTCCCTTTGTATTCAGGTTCACGAAAGTTTGCAAAGGATACGTGAAAGAAAGCTGGTTAACTTCATTGAGTGGGGTCCTGCCAGTATTCAGGTATTGCTTCTGTGACTGAACAACTAAGTCTTGTTGCATCTCCATTATTTGGGATAATTTGGCATAATCTGATATTCTTTTGTTTCTTGTTTATGTTTGGTAGGTTGCCCTGTCTAGAAAGTCACCATATGTTCAAACTGCACATAGGGTAGGACTCTTATCCTTGTCTTAATTCCTTCTTTTTAACGTTTTTATGAATTTCAGCTTCAAGCTTATCCTGAATCTTAATATTGGCTATCCTGTTGGGAATATTGAAGGAATTTGGGGAGGAAAACATAACCTTTAAGTATTATGCATGATAGGTCAGTGGTCTTATGCTAGCAAGCCACACTAGCATTCGGCATCTTTTCAGTAAGTGCTTAAGCCAGTATGACAAGCTGAGGAAAAAACAAGCCTTTCTGGACAACTACCGAAAGTTCCCAATGTTTGCTGTGAGTAAGCCAAATTTATGACCGCAATCTTATATCGTTTTATGAGCATTTTTTAGCTACTTTTTGGCCTATACTAGCTTCATATGGTACTTGAATAGTTGGCATATCTTCTGAAGCTGACAATAAAAGATTGCCAGGATAATGATCTCTCAGAATTTGATGAATCAAGGGACGTAATTGAGAGTTTGGTTGATGAATACAAGGCCTGTGAATCCCCAGATTATATCAAGTGGGGAATGGAGGTAAATTCTTTATTTGCCTTACTAAGTTAATCTTCTCATTAAGTTAATCCTGCGCGTCGCTCATTTTTTTCCTTTATAGGATCCAAACAATATGCTGACAGGAGAAGGCAATGCTACGGGAACAGTGGACCCAGATTCAGCAGTGTGAAGAAGCCTGGCAAGCTTTGATAAAACTGTTCTTCAGGTTTTTTTGAACCTTTATGGCTTTCTTTTACCTTCTTTCACGTGTAAGATTGAGTGACTTACTTGCCACTCCTTTAGCTCCAACAACTTGCTGACTTCTGGTTGGCTTCCTTCCAAGGAAGTAGCTTCCGGAAGGAAGTTAGTTGCGATTTTTAATGGATTCCAGATGCTCCAATGTTTTTAAGTAAATAGCGGGCTTAAGTAAATATTATCCAAGCCATTTTTTCGTTGTCTTGTATCCACCTTATTCCTGAATCCTGATCTATCTAAGCTCCTTCTTGAGTACTTGTTAATGAGGTGATGGGTTCGAAACCAACCATTGCAGGTACAGGAAGACCAGGAAAGGGTTTTATGTAAGATACAGGTTTTGAACTAGCTTTTTCGACTGAGGTATCAGGTAGATGGTTTGTATTGTTTAACCATGTGGACATCCACGCATGCGTGACTGGGTGCTACAGAATCTCACTGTAATCTTTTTCTAGGGCATGTAAATGGTTGGTTCATCACTGTATTCCTTTGCTCTCTGGATCTGAGGTGTTTAATAGGCGATCCTGTTTTTGCTCCATGACGAATCGTGCAATATTTAAACTTAGAAAAGGAATTTGATCTTATTATCATGGGGCAAATCTAGCATAGCATGAACGTATAGTTCTCTCTGTTACATTGTCCCCTTTAGTTTTCTTAAGCGTAAAATTGTCATGTGATAATACAGGTGTTAAATAGGTGTTTGAATGTTACCTGTTGTCAATATCCCAAGATGTTAAGGTGGGAACATTTCACGTCGCTTGTTAATTCGTTTCACATTGAGAAGAGTCTCAATTTTGATTGGGAATTAAGCATAGTTTTAAATAGCGGCGCTATAGCGCGCTATACCGGTACAGTGGCGGGTAGTGGCACCTAAACGCTATTTCCACCACGCAACGCGACAGTTTCCGGTGGCGGACGTTGGCGGTAATCGCGGGCTGTGGGTTGTTGTCCGAGATCGCGCCGCTACAGGGTGAATTTCATCGGTGGCATGCAAAAGAAAATTTGACACCAATGAGGGCTAAAATGGGAATATGCCCAAGTTAATGAAGGGTATATGGGTCTTTTTCTCCTGTCCACTTTCTAGAAAAAAAGAGGGAAACCCGACATTTTTCCCTCTTTTTTTGCTTCATCGTTTTCCCTCTACTTCTCTTCAGTCTCGGCGTTTTCTTTGGGTGTTCCCGTCGCTCTTCCCTGTGCGTGCGTCCGTGTCCGTCTTCCCTCTTCCCTGTTCGTGCGTCCGTGATCCGTCTTCCCTCTTCCCTGTTCGCCGTCGAGGTATGTTATCTTTCTGTTTCGTTGATTTTCCTCTGTTCTCTTTCTGTTTCGTTGATTCTTCACTTCTTCCGATCTTTGTCTGTTTCGTGGGGAAATATTTCTGCTTCTCTGTTTCATTGCATTGTGGCCTTGTGGGATTTTTCTCTGATTCTAGTTTTTTAATTGTTATCGTTGCATTGTGGGAAATGTTCTTCTACTTTCTGGTTCTTTGATCTGAAATTTCTCTTTTTGAAATTTCACCTTTTGTGGAATTTTTCTCTTTGCTCATTGAGTTCCTATCTCATTGTGGAATTTATCTTTGTTCATTAAGGCCAGCAGAGCCAGCAACGTCCCCTGTTCAGTTGTGTGTGTGTGTGTGTGTGTTTTTTTTTCCTCCTTGATTCTGTTATTCATTCATTTATTTAGTTGTTATAACTTATATCATGTGTATTAGTGTAGTGTACATTCTAGCATTTTATATATGTGGTATATGAATGTGTAATATTTGAATGGTATATGAATCTGTTATTCACTCAAATATAAATGCAATATAAGATTTCTTATCTTATATTGCATTTATATATGTGGTATATGAACTTCACAGTAGCGGCTTTACCGCTACCCGCTATACCGCTTTACCGTTTTTGGGGTCGGCCGCTACCCGCTATTTAAAACTATGGAATTAAGATAATGGAGAAGATTAAAAAATTTGAATGGCTTTTATAGTTGTTTTCCCCCCTTAATAGCGTCAAGCGTTTTCACTTTCAATGCTGATTTGTAATCCAGTCAGATATGAAATGCATGGCATAGTGATTTTGATTCATAATTCCTGAAAAATGAAATCGAGCACATACGCTGTCCTTTCAATTCTTGGATTGTATAAACAGGCTTATAGGAATAGCAATAGGAGAGCCTGTACGGCCTCTCTCTCTCTCTCTCTGATAATTAAATTTTAGAATAGGCTTTAGAGTACACATGCCTCCATCTCAGCTTGCGTTTTCATAAGTTCACATCGTTTGGGATGCTTTCCCCAACACTTCAACTAACTCAAAGGTTGAACCCTCTCCTTTTAGTGAGAATGGTTGACCCTTTTGATGGTTGAACCCAAAGACAGGGGGTGGTAATGGATCTATGAAGCCGAGGCCTATATTTGGGTTCCATGACTTCTAGAAGCCTCCATCAACATTCAATAGACAAAGCCAACAACAAAGGTTAGTCTAATCGATACGTAATTGACTCATAGACTACAAATTGTTGGGTTTAAATCTCTCTATCAATGTGATGATCTTGGTGGGTATTACATAATTCTCCCGAGAAGCTTTCTCCGTACTTAGAGGTAAAGCCAAACTCTAATAAGTTCATAGGAACTAACTCACTGAAACTTTTTATAATAATAATAAATAAATAAAAAAACTGACTAGACGTGTCCCGAGGAAATTGTGGTTGATAGTTGATACTTTGAGACGATGAAACTTTCTATCCTAGTGTGTTCCCCGTAGAAAAGATAAAAGCAATTTCTTTCCTTTTTGGGTTTATCAGGACTCGATGATTGAATTCAAATCAATTCCTATTTGTAAACCGCACGATTTACCACTATAAAGTTTATATTCCAAATTATATTCATTAGATTGACATTAATGTGCTTTTAACAACAAATTGATGTTTTTAATGGCTGGGCTCCCATGAGATTTTATTCATTTGTATAATTTTATGGTGGTATTTGTCACAACTAGATGGAATTTTATATATTATATAGAGTTAAAAGAATATAAATAATATGATTTGATATCAACTTTATATTCTATATTGATATCAAAATCTGAGCAAAAAAAATATTTTGATATCAATTTGAATTAGATTAATGTTTTTAAGCGATAAAAGTGTTCAAGTAATGTCTTATATGCTTTTTGTGTACGACTAAGCTGTATCCCTGCATTTAACCACTGGATTTTAGATAGTACTCCCACAAGCTAACTTAATTAGATTAAGAAAATGGGATAATTTAATATGACATTTTAATTTTTTAAAATACCATAGTCATCTTCTTTAATTCTCTCATTTCCTCTTCTCCTTGAATATTATTGGGAGAGCATCAATATGTTTAAATTAGAAAAAGGCAGACAAATATAAAAATCATATCTTATATTTAAGACTAAAATCAACTCTCCAAACATTGTTTTATATTGACGATACGGGGAAATAAAAAATTTAAAAGCACCCAAAATGCCACATGGCTTGGCATGTTAAGTTGCAACTAGAGGTGAAATTCAACAGAGGAAGGGCAAGAGTGGTCCCATTGCAACCAAACCAGAAACCATAGAGGCAGCTCACACCTTGATATTTACCTAACACCTTCCCATTTCTTCCTATTTATATACTCAACAAAAGGCTTCTTCTTCATCATTCATTCATTCATTCTTATTCTGCAATTCCAATGGCATTGTTGAGAGCATCTCTTGTAGTTTTTGCTCTTTTGTTTTCCATTTTCTCTGCTTCTCTTGTTGTTGGTTCTTCAACCTCTGCTCCTCCTTCCAGCGATGGTAATTTCTCGTCAACTTCTTCAATGCTTTCTTTCAACACTTTGGTCCATTAATCTTATGCTTTCTCATACTTCACTTGTTTGCTTCCTTAGTCTCTTTGCTAAGCAGTGTATTTACCTTAAACAACCTTAGCCAAAGAAACTAAGAACTGGACTTTTTTTTTTCAACATCACTTGGAAAATGTTTAATCTTCCAAAGATTTTGAAGTATTTTCAATTCTGGATTTTGACTTATTTCACGGTCATTCTTTGGATAATTGTGAATTATGGCCTATTGTAAATAATGCTTTAATGAATTTTATAAGAAATTTTGTTTTAAGCAAAATAAAATTAATTTTCATAAAAAAATGTATTGATGTATTTATGTATCTATAAATAAGTCGCTTATTTTCCATTACAAGATAACATTTTTAGAATAATAACTACGAATTAAGGAGTGATCATCTTCCAAAAAAAAAAGATTTATTCTGCATCTTTACTTATCAAAAAAATTTTCAAATCATCTAAAATTGTCATTTTCATTTCAAGTGTAATCCAAAATCTATATATTTAATTATCTATACAATATATATTTTTGGTAGAAAGCTGATACTGATTTTGGGCTTGGGTGTATACCAGTATACTGTAACCCTACTTTGGGCTTGGGCTATGAACTCTACTTTTGATTTTCTTATTCTTTCCTTTTTCTTTTTTTTTTCTTTTTTGGTGGAGGACTTAATACCTCTTCTTTCCCTCTCTTTTTTTTTTTTTAAAAAAAAAAGATAATTAATTCATATTGTGACGAGGAGGTAATATAATTAATTAATTAGGATGAAGAAATAACATGAACGTGAAAAAAATGGCACAATATTTATTTTTATTTCAGAAATTCCTTCATGCAATGGACGAGGAGGTAAACACTTAAATCCTCAAAAGAAAATGATATTTTAAAAAAATAAGCTATCTATTTAGATGAACTTATATTAACAAAACATATTGGAGTATATAACTATTTTAATATATAGGCTTAAAAGAACATGCATATTTCAAGTACAACTTATTATTATATGTGTGATGTCTAGAGTCTTTTATTATGGTTCACTACTTTTGTGAGTGCGTTTTTTTTCTTTAATTTATCTATTTGTAACTCTACTTCTCTATATAAGCAGACCTTTCTCCAAAGGTTCCAGATGTTTCATTTGTAGAAAACCATGACATTTTGCTAAAAATTGTCCTAGAAAAAGAAAGGGAGATATCAAGATGGTGCAAAAACTCCATGCTATAAATTCCCAATTAAACATCTCAAAGGTCCTCAGAACATCCTTACACACTTCTTTCCAGACCACAAAAAACTCGTCCTCCTCATCCTCAAATCCGTACACTCTCAGAAAGCCATCTTCTCATCACTATGACTTATTACAGAAAAGAAGAAATCCTTCCTCCTAATACAGACCTTCACTCCTTCACTGACTTTAAAGAACATGCATATTTCAAGTACAACCTACTCGTGATTTTTTTTTTTTTTGTCAACCGTATGTAATTTTTTTTTTTTAATGGAAATCAAATATCTTGAAATATATTTAATTCCGGTTCAAATTTTTGTGAATTTCAGGAACAAGCATAGACCAAGGAATTGCATACTTCTTGATGCTTGTGGCTCTCATCCTCACTTACCTCATTCACCCACTTGATGCCTCTCCCTTCCTCTTTTGATTTCTTTGTATTTCTTACTTTCTTAATTAATTCTAACATTTTTACTATTTCCTTTATGGGCTATAAATTATTTTTTGGTGGTTTTTTTTTTCATGTTAGTTTGTATTTTATTTTTAGTTATTATTTATATGATAATTAGCTAGCGGAACTTCCTTATGTTGTGGCCAATTTTTTGGTTTACATAAGATGGTTCAAATACTTAATCATTGCTCACACTCCACCCATAATTGTTCCATTCGAATTTTATTATCAAAATTAATGGTACTAAACAATTAATATAATAAAGGTATTTAATTTTTGTTTTTTTTTAAATTTTAATTCACCTAATTAACTATTAACAGAATCTAAGTTGGTGTGAGTGATAGGGACTCTCATCATTTCATTTAAAGAAGTGGTCGAAATTCAAATCTCAAAAACTTTGTATACATAATAGTATAGTTATAAAAAAAATCTATTATTTGTATCATTAAAAGAGGTGAAACCAACTTAAAAAAGGTGGTGTATCATTGTGTGGGAACCAATGAAGAGAATATATCATTAAAAGAGATAAAGCCGCTTAAGATTTAGCCTTTTTCCCAAAGTATTTCCTAATTTTCTTTCTTCATGTTGTGAAAGGAAAAACCATAAATTGCTACTTATCAACTATGGTGGCTACTTTTATAAAAGCACATTGGTTGTACTCTGGGGCGGAACTAGGAATTTTAACCACGGGGACGAGAATTTGGAAAAATGTTAATGGGTCAAAATTAATATTTTTTATGAATGAAAAAATGTCAGAAAATTCCCCAAAATTTCTTGGAATTGCAAATTTGTGAAAAGATGTCAGATAAAATTATAGAAAAGTACCCATAATTTATGAAAACTACATTTTAACCAATAATAGTTTTAAATATTTCATTGTAGTCCCTCAAAAAACTTAAATATTTCATTTTAGTCATTTGATAATATATATTTTTTTAATTTTGGAGGGTGGGGGCCACCCCTAGCCCCCCTAAATCCGCCATTGGTTGTATTGCCAATTCAAACACCCCTCCTTCATCCAAAATAACTTCAACGACACTTTTTTATTAATGTGTACCATCAAATTGTCTTTCCTTAACACTTTCCCAAACAAACCCTTAAGAAATTAGTCTTTGGTGTCGGAGATTGTGTATTCCTTATGCCTTTGAAAAAATATGTTTGCCCTGCCTACTTTGCACATCTTGGTGTCTTATTTCTCTTTCAAAATTATGCTTTTAAATTTAATAGAAGCAGGAGGTATGAACTTTAATAGAAATAAAACATAACACATGCCGGATGGAGATTGAGTGGGACCCGCAGTTTAAAATATAGACCGACTTTAGGCTTGTGAATGAACTTACCCGATATGCTACCTTAAAAAATGATTATGTTTATTTTTAAACCCAACAAAAAACAATCCACCTGTCTGTACTCATAGTAAAACAATTCTTACCTAAATTTTCACCATGACTAAAAAAAAATACGTCACCTATTGAATCATTGACTCTATAGATTTTTTGTTTTGATCGATTTGGATCGATACCTCAAGTCACCATGCACACCCCTAACTAACTCACAAAAAAAAAAAAAACATGTTTATAGTTAACCTTTCAGGAAAAAGAAAATTGAATTAAAAATCATAATGTATGCAAAAGGTCTACATTCTTACATTTTTTTTCTTATGGCCTACAAAAAGAACAGAGGAAGCAAAGCAATCAAATAACCATAAGAAATCTCTTTGAAGCAAAAATTAAAACACAATCCACTTATTAGAAAAAAGATAAATTAAACAAGCAAAAATCTGTAACACAATATATGAAATCTCTTTGAAGCAAAACAATCAAATAACCATATGGGTAATTACACACACATCTACCATGAAACAAAATTTGAATCTAAATGAGCCCCTCCTGTAAAGTACTCATACATAGCTCTCCTAAAAAAAAACAACAACAACAAATATAATGAATCTTATATTGACGAAATTACCCTCTTCCTCTGAAAACATCAAGGTGGCTATTTGGAATTTGTCGAATAACTAAACTTGATCTGCGATATTGATGCCTTCTTCTGCAGAAATAAACTGTGGAGGAAACAGTAATTGAAGCTGCTATGAGTTTAGAAGCTCCTCCAATCACTCCCTGCCACGTTTCTGGATTGCATAGAAATTTCATGCAACAAAGTAAGAAAGTACAATTGGTTTTGTTGCTCTTGTTCAAAGCAGATCTTCCATTGTTATTGCCAAAATTTGAATTCAATTCACTGATCACACTATGTGGGTTTCCTCCATAATTTGATACTTTCTCCATCAGAATTGTTCTGCTTTCTTCTACCTGCTTCATTGTAACATGCCTGTTTATATAGTTCCATGCCCTCATTTTCTGTGCTTCACAAATACATTAATCTAGTGAGTGAATGAAAGAAAAAGTAGTGTGATATGAACACAAGTCCAAAAAAGAGCTCAATCTTAAAAGATTAGCCTACACCACCGTATTTTACTTGGCCTTTTACGGTCAAAATACTCTGTGGATAATCTTTCCCTGAAGATCAAACTCTCAATAAAAGCACATTTGTTATAGACACGACTTCAAAAAGAGAACCCAATCTTAAAATACTATAATCTATTGGGAAAAAGAGGCTTTTAAACTCATAAACCATATTTTACTTGTGAAGTTGGGCATGAGTTCAAAACGAGAACTTAATCCCAAAAGAGTAACATATTGAGGAAAAAAAAAAGATTTGCTTGAACTTATAAATCACACTTTACTTATGAGGTTCTCTGTGGGACTAATATGAAAGAAGATGAATTGTAAATGGGATTACCTGCAAGTGAATGAGCATGTCTTCAACTTGCTTCAAAGAATCTTTCAAGCCAATCAATCTGTGGGTTTCCTCATCAAGTATTAATGGCGTATCCGCAAATCCGCAGAACCATTTGTTTTCATCTTCTGAACAGCAATACTGGTTGCAGAACCCCAATATACTGTTGTTCTTCTTCTTGTTGACTTCTTCATTGACTTTCTCTTGCAAATCGCATGCCCTCTCTATCAGACTCTGCAAATCCGAAATCACCATCTTCTTCTAATTCGTTAACCAGCCAACAAAACTAAAAATGAAATGGCCAAGCACCACATTTCATTTCTTTGTTTTCAAGTTTGGGATATAATGGTTGTCACCTTTCACTTTTCTTTTTCCGTCTGCTGCACACAACTTGCTTTTCTCTACTTATTTTATTTATACTCTGCTTGCATGCTTCTGTGGTGAACCCCACAAATTGAAGCCAACATCCCCTAATGATGCCTCTTCGTATGAACCTAACATGTCTATGAGGTGTACTCTTATGTGGTTGCATGTGTTGGGTTCCACAAGTCGAAAATGCTGGAATGAGTTATTTATTGTTTTTTCGGTTTAAAAACCGTATTATTTATAAAATTATAGATAATATGACTTTTCTCAAGTTTTATGAAATTATCATGAACAACTTATTGTGCTTTCTTATGCCATAAATCTGCAAAATAGTTCATATTGTGTCTTTTTGACTATGTGCTTTACCATTTATTCTTTGTTATCCTTCTTTTTCTTTCTCTTTTATTCCTATTGTCTCTGGAGTCTCTATGTTAAAGAGACCAGTCACTCAGCATTACTCTTATTTTTTTAATATATATATATATATATGCTTGTCAAATTATGACAAGTTAAAGTGGAATCTATGTATTTACAAGAAACTCAGAATGTATTTGTATTTGTATGTTCTTTGTTCAATAATATTAATATAATTAATTAATTTTATAGAGAAAACAGAACTAGAAACTTGTCATAATAAATAGACAACAAAATTGGGGCATTTTAGAAGAAACATTGTATCTTACCCCATCTTGCTGTGACAAACTCACGAAAACGAAAAAAAGGGAGTGGTATGAAGAAAAACAAGAACAGTACACTTTCTGAGAAAATGATGGAGGCCCAAATCTTAGAAAACGGCCTAAGACCTTCGTTTAACCAATGGGCCCTAATGGTTCGGCCCATCCTTACAATAAATTAAAATTACCTGTATAAATTTTATATTTTATATAGATGATATAAGTTTAAATTTGACATTGAAGATTTTTTTTTTTTTTTTTACATTAGAAAGTGTTTAGGGGAGGGCAGACATCGATATCCCACCAGGGTCAGGGCATGCCTTCAGGCTCAAAGAGCGTTTACAGAGGTATTTACAGATTATCTACCAATGAAATCCTCGCATCGACCAATGGGTATCGAAACATCCTCCCTTTTAGGGTAAAGGCCAACGCCTTAGCCAACTGTATCAATCCTCAACATTGAAGATACTAATATTATCATGAAACCATCCCTTTTCGTGTATATTTATTTTGGTTGGGGCCTTGGGGCCTTGGGGCCATAATCTTTTGTTTTTGTTTTTTGTTTTTTTTGTTTTGTCAAGGGGCCATAATCATTTGAGAGAGGGTTCTAGTGAATCTCCGTGGTGGGGTGAACTGGGCTTGTGGGCCCTACGCATCTCTGTAGTGAAAATGATGGCATTTCTTCAGGGGCTGATCTCCGCCATAATAGCTTTACAAGATTTCCTTGACCCACTCGGGCCCATTATAATCTTAGATGGCCTCAAACCCATATGACTGGTGACTTGATCGTGAAGCCACCTACCTTTCTCGTGTTCCTTCTCTTTTACCCTCCTCTTTTAAGGTAATCTAATGTGTCGTCTTTTCACTTGACTGCTAGTATTTGATGTCCTCATTTTTTTAAATATAAGCTCGAGTTAATTTTTTTTAAAAAAAATAGAGAAACTAAATAAATTATTTTAAAATATTTATTTATATTGTTTTCCAAATTAATTAGTGGGACTTATAAACTAATATATAATATAATAATACACAAGATATATTATGGTTAAGTAATTCTAACTTCTTTAACCTCTCTAAAAGAAAAAAAGTCAATTGGGTCTTATATTAAATACTAAAAGAGTAATATTTTTCATCCTTCTTGCTCTTATATATGGGTGTTTGGTTTATCTTCTTTTCAACCAGTCTCTTCATATGCTAAGCATAAACAAAATACACTAAGTGCTTGCCTGGTACAAGCGGAGGGGATGGGAAGTAAGCAAAGGGAAAATTTGTATGAATCAAGTTTGGAAAAAAAAAATAGAGAGGCAGTGTTAAAGGTTTTTAATTGGTTTTTCTTACAACTTTATCTTATATCTTTTCTTTAGTAGAATTCTACTTCTCCAATTTTTATTAAAAAAATCCCTTATAAAAGAGTTTTTTTTGGAAGTTTATAGTTACTTTTGTCTCTAAAGAAACATTTGGGGTTAAATACTCATTTGTAAAAATATTATATATATATTTGCACTTTAACCCTCTAAAAAACTAAGTGAAATATGGTTAAAACTTAAAAGTTTTAAATTGATTTTTCTTTTATTCCTTTATCTTATATCTTCTCTTTATCAAAACTATATAACCCCCTTTATCTATTTTTTAAAAAATCCAACTCAAAAAAATTTATTTCAGATCCCTCGTACCCAAACAGACTGTAACAAATGAGTCGGGTGAAATCTAGCCAGTAATGTACGATATTCCAGAATCCAGATACACAATCTATACAGCTAGCCCATGCATAATAACGTCATTTGGTATAGCCACAAACAAGTTGAATGACATAAAAGTGAGAGGGAAGAGATTGATTAAAGTGAAGTGAAACGATAATAAATGGGATGTCTTAGGCTTCTGAGTTCTGACAAAGAGAGAACAGTGCCAAGCTGGTTCCTTCCCTTCTGCTTCTGCTGCTGCTGCTACTGTTGTCGTTTATAGTGTTCCTCCCAATTGTGTGCTCGCTTTCCACGTTTTACAGTAGTACAATTGAATGTGTTATAGAAAGAGAGAGAAGGCAGAAAAAGGATAGGGTGTCAGATCAACTTGGATCCCTTCTCTCTGCTAAATGCGTATCCTGGCTGGTACCTCCAAATATGCCGTCCTTCTCTCTCTCCCTTCATCTTTATTTCTAAATACCCACATCACTACTTTAAGTCTCATATTCAAGTCCTCCTCTTTCTCGAGCAAAAAAAAAAAAAAGTCCTCCTCTTTTTGCTAACTGACCACACTGATCCATAAACAGTTCGTGTATTGTACTTGTACCTTCATTCTTCTTCATTTCCAAATGTTAAGTTTCATCTCTGGATCCCTACACTCATCCCTTGCTGACTCTTTTCACCAAACATGCAAATTAAAACAGTGAAAACATGGTGTTCTCACACTGTGTTTTATGTTTTTCAAGTACCAAAAAATGAGCCTACTTCAATTCCTAAATATATTTAATTAATTCATTCTTTTCTTTTGTTGTACGTCCCCTGCAGATATATATTTGCAGTCATTATTAATTTTATAAAACAGGGAAAAAAAATATGAGAATAAACACAATTTTTTAGGTCTATGCATGATCAACAATATAAATTCCTGCCAAATATAAGATACACCACTCTAGTTCTATTTATAAATATATTTTGACCAAAAATTTGGTTCTATTTATAAATACAGTTTCATGTAATAAATAAAATTATGATAATTCTACCCATGTTAATTGTACCTATGAAGATAAAGAGAGAAGAAACAATTGAAAAACACTCAATCATAAATGAGGGTGAGGTTGAAAATTCATTGAGTTAACTACATCTCCTTAATATATGAGCTTTGGTCAAAATAGACGTATAAATAGGATCATATAAAATATTTCATTGTTGTTTTTTTTAATTATTCGTGCATCCCATATGGGATTTGCTTTTTTTCTTTTCTTTTCTGTTTTTTTTTTTTGTTGTCCTTGCTTTTGATAAAAATATGGGGTTTATTAGTTAATTATTATGCTGGTGTTTCTGTGAAGAGGCCACCAATAATGGTAGACAAAGGAGGTAGTCGTGGCCATCTGTTTTGGATTTTGAACAGACAACTAAGGTTTGATTATATTCATTCAAAGCCAAAGATAGATATTTTCTAAAAAACTACTGTGCGCCTTTTACGCTCTTAATTACTGTGGTAAACTATATATTGATGATATATCAGTTAGTTACAGCTCATATATTTATAGTGGGGATCGGAATGAATGAATATAAAGGTTTGGACACTTGGTCAAAGAAAAGAGAGAGAGAGTGATGCAAGTTGGTGTGTGATTTTGAATGCCAAGGTTTGAAAGTTACACATGCTTGCTTCAGACAAAGCCTCTGTTATATCTGCAAAAACCCCCCACTTGCTTAAATTCAAACCACAGCTTAGAAGACAACCCTTATGGCTTATACATACATACATACTATGTATGCATGTTAAGGACAGTGAGACCCTACCGTGTGTCCTTTTCGGGGACACAGGCATGAAGTAGCCCCTAACCTCAAAGGTCAGGGCCAGCCCTTCGCCTTGTTTTTGCCTTTAATTAATTAATAAATGCAAAAAATAATATAATAGGCCTGCCGAGGATGAGTCCCCATTCTCCACAAACGATGTTCCCTTTTGTTTTCTAAAAGAATATTATTGACTTAAAGCCGTCCACATACACATATATATTTGTATGTATGTATATATATGAGATAATAAAAATGTTTCGATAATAAAAGTGAGACGTCAGAGAGAATAACAAATAGACACGCCGGTGAAACGTTGAAAAGGCAAGTTGCATTAGTAACAAATAGATGAGGGTTTTAGTGGAAGAGCTTTATTTGGCCGTTTAAACACAAACTCTCAAGTTTAGGTTCATATAAATGCGAAAAATTCAGTCTTTAAAAAAACTATTTTTAGTTGGGCATGACAATGCTACTCAATTAATTAGTCATATTTAGAAAAATGGTTCATAGCAAGCAACTCAGCATTGTATAAATATTTTATCCAGTCTTTAATATACGTTATATTTAAAAAGTTGATACTACCCTCCACTATAGTATTGTCATACGATATATTCAAAAAATATCCGGTCCTAATTATAAGAGCTAATTGACTTTCTTTAGAGAGATTAAGGAAGCTAAATAAGTTTCTTAATCATTTCATATGTTAAATATTCTTAGATTATGTATTAGTTTATTAGTCAAATTAATAAGTTTGAAGAAAAAATAAAAATACTTTAAAATAATTTAATTAGCTTCCTTAATTTCTCTAAAAAAGTCAACTAGCTCTTATAATTATGACCGGAGGGAGTATTTATCTTAAATATAAGACATAGTTTTTATATTTGTCAATTTTTTTTCCTAATCTATCTCTATTGATGCTCTCTCAACAATTATAAAAAAGGAGAGAAAAATAAGAAAATTAAAGAATACGTCTAAAATATTTTACAAAATACATGTTGTCATCAGCAGCCAGCAGCATAATAGAGCATAGTTTTTTAAATAGGTAGTTGTGTATAGTGGAGGGTTGAGAAAAACAGAGGGAGGGAGGGAAGATGGTGGGTCCGAACAAGCTGGCAGTGCCTCACTTATTAGTGTCTTTCAAAATAAAACAAAGGGAGGCTCCCCCCAAAAGGGACGATTAGTGAAGAGAGTATCATGCTCCATGCCGACAAGCATTATTGTGGCACTAGTCTTGGGGATCATCCTTCCCTATTACTCTCCACACTTGTGACATTTATGTACAACCTTACCTTAACTCATCTTTCTTAAAAACACAACATGTCACCACTTTCACTGGTACTCTATAAAGTTAACTAAAAAATCGAATAGTCTGAAACACAAGACTCTCATATCATATATATATATGAATTTTGTAGTTAAAGGAGTAGCTAGACTAGGGCTCAATTTAACACCAATCTCCAAGGTCATATATATTATTATATTCAGGATTAGGGATTCAGCTTAATCATGATTATGAATCTTATCTTTGTCACTTTCTATTACCATCATCTTTGGAACAAAATCTTAATAAAACCGACCCCAACTCTTTTGAGAGATTGAAACCTCATATATGTAAAAATTAAAAATGCTCTCCACAAGGAGTATCATAAAGGTGGTTTGACCCTTCAAAAGAGAAGATGCAGAATGTGTGGCTGTCAAGTGCTAAAGGTGGCAAACCGTAGATCGTGAAAACAGTGAAAACAACAATGTCCCATTGGAATAGCGATTGCAGATCCTAAAATACTGAAATCAACATCGTCCTAGTTTGGAATTGCAGTTTAATTCATTAAAACCAACTTCTTAATCATGCTTTATTTATGATATACAAGCTAAATATATAAGAAAAGATTTATTTCAATCCATATGAACAAACACTTTTAAAAATTCAAAACTTTTTAAGTGCTCTGATCTCTCTCCCCCTTTTAGAACATGTTCATGTCTCTCTCTCTCTATCTCACACAAAATATCTATCACTCCCACCAAACCCATCCCTTTTTCGTCACCCACCCACCTCCTCCCCACGCACTATGCGCATTCATTAATCTCCTAATCACTCCCATTAACATCCAAATCAAAATTCATTAACACCAAAAAATCTCTTCCTTACACAACAAATATTTTAATTAATTAAAAAAAAAAAAACAAAGCTAATTCTCTTTACACTACCCTTCAGAACAACATAAAATTCTAGTCTTGTTCATCATCATCACGGTTCAATCTTCTCAAACTCATTTTTCTATACTGCCTTGTTCTTGAAAGTAGTTGTCTATGTCCCATTTACAGGATTCAAAATCTTGTTCCAGATGGAATGGACTGCCTCTGAAATTCAAATTATCGTTTGAAGTGATGTGGTCGAAGAACATTGGGAGAGGGGGTTCATCATATTCTGTATACTGACAAGAAAATTGAGAATCTGGGAACCACAAATTACTGTCTTGGAAATATGCCTCTGATTCTACTTCTTCTTTTACTTCTCTGGGCTCTGTTTTGTGTACTTCCAGAGAATACTCGAATCTCAGTACAGAGGTTGGAGAAGACACGTGAGGCTCTTTGAACAGCTCAATGTTGTTTACCATCATTGAGTTTGATTCCGATTCTTCAATAACTTGGCCAATTTTAGGTGGTGCTTGGAGAATATTTGTAGTCGCATTAGCACCTTTAATACGAATAGCTGCTCTGTCGTACGACATCGCCGCCTCCTCCGCCGTGTCGAAAGTGCCCAACCACAGCCTTTGCCCACGCACCGGATCTCTGATCTCCGCCGAAAACCGTCCCCACGGCCGCAGTCGAACGCCGCGGTACTTCTTCACCTTTGGGTTCACCTGTTCGGATTTTACGGGTCGGACCTCACCGGAGTTGTTTCTGCGGGACCTCTGTTTCAAAACAGAGTTATTGGTCCCCCCTCCGTGAACCTCACTGTTCGCCGGAGAATTGGAACATTTCTCCATTCTGATTTCGTGAACGAACCTCTTCATTATTCTGTTTTGGAAGTGCTCATATTCGTCGTCGTCGTCGTCGCTGCTTGAGTTGTCAGTGGCGTAGTGATCGGTGACACTGATCCGTACAACTCTCGGAGCTTCATCCAGAAACTCCGATTTCACAAACTTGTTTGTGATTATCTTAGTTTCTTTCATGGTGAAGAAGAAGAATAAGGAAGCAGCAAAACCTGCGCATCAATGAACGAATAATGAGAAGTAGAGGAAGGGAGAGAGCCTTGGAGAAGCAACAGATTCAAAACGCGAGAATTATTGATATACATATATATATATATACACACACACCTACGCACTAAGGGGATCTTTTATTTCATATTTCACATTTGTGGGGGAATTAAAAATTTTAGGAAAGTTCATTAAAGGGAAGAAAGTTTACTAATTTTGTTGGTGTCAAAAACTTAAAATTCCGAAAAAAAAAAAAACAAAATTGGAATCTTAATTGGGGACCAAGGCGCAGATTCCGGTGAGTTCGATGCATGCGACTCGCCGCATTTACAAATAAAGCCGTTTCCCTATACGACATGTGCCCGTTTGGCCCGGTAAAAGTGTTCCTTTTTTTTTCTCTCTCTCTTTTTATTTTTTTTTTTAAATATCAAACAGATTTGGGAAAAAAAAAATGGTACTTGGTGTCCAAGTATTTTCTGATTATTTTTAATTATTACTGATATGCCTGTGTTATTCATTCTAACCATTCGTTTATTTATTTGAATTCAGAGATTTTATTTAATCTGTTAGTTCTATTTTTACTATTTTTAGCCCGGCAAAAGTTCTTCTTCTTCCTTTTTCGTTAAAAGAAAAATAGGGTACTTGTAATACTTGGTGTCCAAGTAATAGGATGGGCATCCCAACGAATTTATTGTTCATTTTCTTGACCTGATTTTATTGCTCATTAATATATCACTAAAATTAAGAGATACACAAAATGAGATAAAAATAATAATATTTCATTAAATAACATATAAATTGTATACGTACATTTGGGGGAAAAAATTGATAGTCCTCGTTAAATTTCAAAGGAATGATACACATTAGCTAATCAGGTTAAACAAAAATCGAACACGTTAACTATTTTTCATATCCTGTATATTATTTATTTATTTGGCAGAAAAATGTCGCAGTACATATTTCAGAGTTGTTTCTGACTAGTGAGCTTTGTTTTTTTTTTTTTTGTCAACGACTAGTGAGCTTTGTAGATGTAACGTGACTATATTATAAGAAAGTCAACACAATTTAGTAGGAGAGCTATCATCATAATAAAATAATGGTTATTGGACAGTGAAAGCGACTTTTGCGACATTAAAATGTCAAAAGAGGAGTGGTAAACACATCATTAATGATTTTTGCTATATAAATATAATTTGGCATGCCTTGCCGTCCAAGTAAGATAAATTATTGAATGGTTTTTTAAACATGTGTCGTATGTTTGATATTATCATTTAATTAATTAATAATATTTCCTTCTTATTTTTCAAATACAAATATAAGGTTTATGTTTTTTTTAAAAAATTTTTTATTGCATGTTGTAGAGCTCTACAAATACAAACAAGTTATGGTGTCGTCGATGTTTCATTTTTTGTGACAATTAATGATTTAACCTTATTAATTGGTGGTTTATGTTCGGTTTATTTGATCTTTTATCTATGCATGAGTTGATTCCGGGGGACAACAAACACAAGAAAACAAAGAGTCTATTTTTTGGGAAAATTATAACAAATAACCTAAGAAAAATAATATTTATTAAGAAGTACCATAAAAATTGTAATTATTTTGAAGGACCATAAATCAAAACATTTAAATAGAAAGACTAAATTGTCCTTTGTCTGATTTTTTATATTCTCTCTAATAAAATCAGAATCTACAGTGATTGATGGATAATCATAAATAGAGACAAAATTAGAATATGCTAAATTAGCGCCTCTACTACACCGAAATTGCCTTTTAATTACAATTGAGGTCTTTTGTTATTAATTTTGAGGAGTCAAATCTTATTAATTCTGAAACACATCGAGGAAGTGGAGAGAAATTGTTTGTTAGTTGTCTTCCGCCATAGAATTTGTCTCCAATTGCTTTAGACATGAAAAACAAAGAATTTAATACTCTATTAAAAACAAAAGACCTTGATTTTAATTGGAAGGTGATTTCGGTACAATAGAGAGATTAATTTAGCATATTCTAATTATATCTTTATGTGCGATACTATGATTATCCATCAATCACTCTAGATTTTGATTTAATAACAGAGAATATAGAAAATCAAACAAATAGCAATTTAGTCTTTTTATTTAATGTTTTAATTTCTGGTCCTTCAAAATAATTATCATTTTTATGGTCTTTCTTAATAAATATTATTTTTCTTAGGTCATTTATTATAATTCTCCCCCCTTTTTTTTTTTGATACAGCCAGTGGGGAGAGGGAGGCACCCTGAACAAGGGGGAAGGCCAGTTCCTAAGGCTGGCCCTAGTGCCATCGTGCTACGAGGCGCTTAATTCTCCCCTATTTTTATTCTAAAATATAATGCCTCATTTCACCAAGTCTCTTAAATTCATACTGCCGACGCTTAATAGAAAATCCTGTTTGTAGCGCAAATTACAATAGTAGAGAGAAGGGGGTAGTATTTTTTCCACTAGACACAAGTATCATTATTCTATTTAAGACAATCTTATTCAAGATAGTTTATATTTATAAATAATAACTAAACCAATTATTTTAATGCTTACAAGTTACAACTAGATATCTTATAGTAGTATTTAGGATGAAAAGAATTTTGTCCAGGCTCCACACAGATGATGCAATCAAATGATCACCTGACAATATGACATAATTTTTATTAATTTGTTTATCAAAATCCATAATTTTTATTTAGCCAGTTTGCATTACTATATATTAACGGTCATTACAAAAGAGCGAGTGGAATTATATAATATGAATTGAAGTTAAGATGACTAACGTACCTTTTCTGTCTAGCATCATTCTTACAAATGACAATCAAGTTTTGAGACCAAAAAAAAAAAAAGACAATCAAGTTCCCTTTTAAGAAAATGACTAGACATATTTCACACAAAAATTAACCATATTTAAATTTCTCAAATTTACGTAGTGGAATACTAGGCCAAAATCCAAGATTGTTAAAAATATCAGCCATGTTTAGTACTAGTGGTATTTTTTTAAAAAAAATATTTGTTTATATTTTTTATATTAATAGTCGCATATTTGGCTGGTAATTGTAAATGTACCGTAAATTAAGGACCACGGGTGCGCACTCCTTCACAATGAAAAGGCAAGATGGGTCACGTGAGGGGGACCACACGTGTCGCTCGTCTGTGTCTTTCTGATATTATATGGTCACAGTAAAACTTTTTGACTGCCATGAAAATTAACGAAGTTTTCGACCAAAAAAAATAAATAAATAAAATTAACGAAGTAATCATGATTTTTGTGAAATTTTTATTTTAAAAATTATTTAGACAGCAATATATTTATGTACTCCGTCGGGTCTTATTTATAAGAACTCCATAACCAAATTATGTGATCTAAGAAAATAATTAAAATTAGTTAAAAATAATAAATATGTCTTAAAATAAACTTTTTTAAAAATATATATATCATTATTTATAATAGATAAGTAAGAAAGAGGAATATGGTAAACCTAAGTATCACCAACTCTCTTTAAGTAATTAATGTAACATGTATAATTAATGTAACATGTATAATTAATGAGGGAGACAAAAAGAAAAAACACATTAAACATTAAGACAATTCTTATTAGACTTTTATAAAAATGATCAACATAATTCAAATTCTGAATTCTTATAGAAATAACATGAGAGAGTGCTTTAGCATTCAAGGTTAATTAATTAGAAAACTATATATTGACACACAATTTTGATAAAATGCTTCCTTTCATTTTCATTGCGTGACACGACTTGTAAGTTGTAGGATAAGGCTATGATATCGAGTCAACTTCTAATTGAGAGAATGGAAGTTCTCCCCCTCTCGATTTAGGGTTTCTTTCCCTCTCCTAGCTAGGGTTTCTTCTTACGCCGTCAAGATGTGTTGCCTGCAGGATTCTTAATTGTACGTTTGGTTAATTATAATCTGGCAATATATTGGGTAGCTTTTTGTGTTTGTGCTTGGATCAATGCATGCTATAAGATAATCTTTTCTCCGGCCACAAAATGTCACTCCCCTACTTGAACTGGTGTGGTAGGTCTTTAGGTGGGGAAGAGTTGGGATGGATGAGAATGACCATAGTCACTACAATCTGTTCAGTTGTTATGTCAACACTGTTCATCTCTAGGCTGGACATAAGCTAGTTCAGTGTGTATGGCTTTACTGTTTATCTTTAGGTTGGAGTTGCAATTGTCTCTTTTATTATTATACTAACCGTGCTTTCTTTGTCTTGGTGATGAATTATGTTATCCTTGAGGAGATTATTCTGATGGTCTCAAGAAATTTGATTATTAGGAACCATCCTTGCATAAGTGTTTCCATGGAAACAGACTTGGTAGCCGGATGGATTGCCAAAGCTTCATCAGATTTGGTGTAAAGATGAAGCTGTTCTGTGATTAAGAAAAATATTACTATTTGCACACATGCGCATATATATGCTGCAAATCTAACACAAATATAATATAGGAAAAAGTCAATTCCCTCTCATATTTTTAACCAAACAAATCGTGGAAGGAAAAAGTTTTTTTTTTTTTTTGCCCCCTTATCAGAAGAAAATATATACTGTCAACTCTAAGTTTATACTAAGATTTTAATTTTGATCACTCAATTTTATAAAATATCCTTTTACTTTTTTAACACGGTTGGTCTTAAATGTAGATATTTTTTTTTGAAAAGGTTTAACTTATTCTATCAACATTTAAAAGTATTTTGTCGTTATTTAAAATGTCAATTCACCATTTTTAGGTAATAGCATTGAGATTACAGGATTAAAAATGCTTTATAAAATTAATGAATTAAAATGAAGTTTTACTTAGAATTATTAGATACTACGTCCGGTTCTAATTATAAAACCTATTTAACTTTTTTCGAGAGATTAAAAAAGCTAAGTAAGTTACTTAATCATTTCATATGTTGTGTATCTTTAGATTATATATTATTTTATTATTTAAACTAATTAGTTTGAAGAAAAAATAAAAATAAAAATATTCTAAAGTAATTTAATTAGCTTCCTTAATCTCTCCAAAAAAATTAATCAGGTCTTATCCAAAAAAATCAACTAGGTCTTGTAATTAAAATCAAAGAGAGTAAAAGAAAATAATAAGTTCTCTCTCCCTTTTTTCTTTAAATAAAAATAAAAATTGCTATGTGTGTATGGGGTATATCTGAGGGGACGAATTAAAAGAAACGATTTTATGATATGCTTTGTGTTAGATAAAATGTCAGGTTTTTAATAATTTTTTTAATTAATGAATTACACATGAGGCTATATTATTTTCCCCCCATTCAAAGGCTTGGTATAAAATAAATTATTAATATCTTTTTTTTTTTTTTGAACAAATGAGGTTGAGAGGGGGCAAAATTACCGTCCACAACCTCAGAACTTTATATAGTTTAGTCAGATGGGGGTGAAGGTGAGTTTATAAGAAATAAATGAATACATAATACATAAAAAACTGTGGTAAAATATTCTATAAAGTCACAACTTATAAAACACATTTTTTAAAAAGAAAAGGCAAAAAATATTGGGAAAGAATAAATGATGACGGTGGACACATTGCGCGAACATGGACGGCTAATAACCACTGCTAAACTCTTAGCTCCACTTAACATTCCAAATCTAACTCTTATTCGCTTTTTTTTTTAAAAAAAAATATATATATATTGGAATTTAAATGTCAACAGAGACATCAGATCAACTCCAACAAAGACTTTTAATCTTTTATCAACATCTGCCTCTTAAATAAAAGGAGGAGATTGATCAAGGAGACAAAAATTACCATCTATACTATGAGAATATCGGACTAATTGATCAGTAATAGTTATAGTCTCTTTGACTATATCTGTGAGTAACCGCACCTTACCAATATTTATAAAGAAGCGTCGTAATATCATCAACAATATTTTTGGAAAGACGATGTTAATTACATCCTTTCGACATATAATTTATAACCTCTTTACAATCAGTACATAATTATATGTGTAGAACAAGTTGAGCACAAACTCTAGCTTGTTCTTTCATCACTTGCTGTGGCAAAACAAGTTGATTTCTCTCTCATTAAAAGAAAGCATTGAGTAGTCATTTTTCATGATGTTCGAAATGGAAATCAAACATAATTAATTTGTAAGTTGTATGGGGAGTTTGCAGGCAATTTGTTATTTTGTTCGCATAGCTATGGTTAATTATATGTGTAGATATGTATTTATTCATGAGCTGAATATCTTTTTTTGGAGGGAAGAGTTTGCGAAATTGAAATATTATATATATATTTTTATAATAATTGAAATGTTATATTTAATGTCATGTTAAGATTAAGTTAACCATTGGGCTGGCTGTTTTAACTTGTAGTGTTTATCAAATGGATATTCAAGTTGTTGCTGTGGATATATTTCTTGCACGTTATAGATATATTGTCTTCAAATATTTGTCTTACTCTACCATTAGTTAGTTCATTTTTGCGTGTTTTACGGTTTTTTTTTAATTACAAAAAGAAAATAAGAGTTTTAGGATAGAAGTGTCTATTTGAAGGGGTAATGTGGAAAAAAAAATAGGAAAAAATTACTACAACATGTCCATATTATTCACTTGTTATCTAGACCTTTTGGTGATTCTTTTTTTTTTTTTATTAGAATTCTATAATGATTCTTCTTTATCTTCTTGTAAGGTGGTATTTAGTTATTATTGTAAATTATGTACATATTCATAAAAGGGTTAATATGCAAATTTGTCCGAAAAGCTTTTACTGAAGAATAATGTCACTCTAAAAGTTTTTTTAAGTTTAATATTACCTTGAAAATATTAAATTGTTTACTACTTCTAGTATTAGGCGAATACACAACTTTCACGTAAGATGTTTTTTTTAAAAAAAAAAAAAGTAGAGAGAGACGTGGGAGGTATCCAATAATTGAAAGCCACCACTGACCACCCACAATCTGGGTCATGGTAGTTAAAAACTTGATTTATTGCTACGATTTTACGCTTTTACGATTTTTTTTCCCATTAAAACGATTTTACTAATTTTTCAAACGCTTTTAAATTTTTACCATTTTTTTACGATTTTACAATGTTACGATTTTACGTTTTACGATTTTTCATTCTCCTTTCGTTTTCAGGTAAAATTTACGTTTTCACTACCATGATCTGGGTCTTTCAAGCCAAATTTTCTTGTCAACTTTGTCTGTCCTATCTCATGACAATAAAAGGACTTCGTACTTAAACATTTTTCATGCTTCTTTATTTTATAATTTTAGTTCCTATGGATAAAAATTGTTTCCCTACTCTATATTATAGTTTATACCAATACCAATCTAAAACAAATGAGTGTGACATTCAGTTATTTATTTATTTGATAAAGACATTCAGTTATTTATAAACATATATTACTAATTCATAAGCTCTTTTTAAAATTAGAGCCTGTTTCGTATGAATCAGGCCCGTCAAAAGATGTGTAACCAGTAAAGTTGGGCTGAACTAATTTTGCGAGTGGAGCTTCATACTAAAACACCATGACCCACTCTCAAGCCTCAAGGTAAATAAAGATAAGATAAGTAACCCTTTGTCTTTAGATTTAACTGATGAAAGGGTCGGACACTCTCACCAAAAGAGAATGGTTCGATCGTGAAGTTGGTCAAGGCACTGGGGGTATCCTAGGGGTCTACGAAGTAATGATAACACAGACTAAGGTAGAGGCATATATACTCTTAGTCGTGAATTCTTTACGAAGTGGGCTTCAAGTGTTCTGTACTTGTATAAATTTCACAATCATGTAAATCATGTATGGGCATTTACTTTAACACGGCAAGTGGCCCAAAATTATTGATAAGGAAAGTTTCAGAGTTTTCTCCAATTATTCTCGATTCAGTTTGGATCACACAATATAAGTACGTCAAGAAAAGGTTAAGTGGGAATATTTTTTTCTTTTTAAAGAAAGGGTTAATTTAAATTATATAAGGGTATTTTAAAAAAATTAATAAAATTAACTAATTTAACTTCTATTCTTAATACTTCAAAAATCAATTATTTTGAACAATCCTAAAAAATCGATTGAATATGTTATATGTCATATAATTAAAGAGATTTACTTTTCTTATGTTGCATGAGAGAAACAAAATTCCTACACACACATAAAATAGTGGGACCCACATATATATATAGTGCTGATTATATATATATATGTGGGTCCCACCATTTTATGTGTATGTAGCATGAGAAAACATTTCTCCTATAAAATGAGAAATATTTTTCCCATAATTAAAACGTATTTAGTTATTGTTTAGTTGTTGTTGTTTCTTTTAAACCAACATTTTGAAGCCCAAATTACCCCGCGAAGGGCAAAGGGACGGAAACGACGTCGTGGGCTCGGCTTGCTTCGAGTTCGAGATAACCTCTTTTTCGCGCTGCTCACGCTCAGTACATCCTTCCCTCCAAGCTTCCACTGCCAGAGTTGCCGCCGGAAATGGAGTTCGTCAGCCCCGAAGGTCTTCGCTTGGACGGTCGCCGGCCCATGGAGGTTCTTATCATCTCTGATTCTCTTTTAATTCCCAAAAGCATGTTCAATCTCTTTGAATTAATGGTTGAGCTTTTCGGTTTTTTTCTATACTATGAATTACCGTTTTATATCTCCTTCTCTTTTTTAAACCTCAGATGCGACAGATTCGGGCAGAGATTGGTGCTGTGGCCAAAGCTGACGGGTACGGCGAGTTTGCCTTCTTGGGTTTCATTATTATTCGTTCTCAATTTGTTTTGAATTTTTTGACATTTAAGTTTCATGCCTTAAAAGATATGTAATTTTTTTTACATGTTTTAGAGTATTTGGTGACGAGGTTCTTCTGTTTTGCTTTTCAGTTCTGCTACTTTCGAGATGGGCAATACCAAAGTGGTTGCCGCCGTTTATGGCCCTAGGGAGGTAACCTTTAATTATTATTTCCCTCGTGTTGGATGAATTTTCAAAAAAATGCGATGTTGAAACGCGTTTTAGATCGAGACGTTGTTGCTTTTGTTTATTTAAAATAATCTTTTCTGCACTTCAGGTCCAGAATAAGAGTCAACAAAACAACGACCAAGCTTTGGTAATTCATTTCAATATTGATAACTACTTATAATGCTTTTCATGTTTGTTTCATTGTTCTACGTCTTAATGAGCATTGCCCTGGATGTTCTATGACTGTCTATGTTCTTTCGATTTTGCAGGTTCGATGTGAATACAGCATGGCTACTTTTAGCACGGGAGATAGCAGGCGGAAACCAAAGGGCGACAGGTTTTTTCTTCTTTACTTTATCTTCCTAGACTTGTTGCAGTATTTTCATTTACTAAAAGGAACACTGCCAAGTCTAAACCTTAGATCCTATTTTCAATTTATGTTGTGAAAACGTGTAAGTATTATTCATGTATGTAGTTTGTAAATGAATATCTTGAAATAATAGTGTTGAATTGACATTGATGGGAAGGAAATGTGGTATTGGGTGAGAAACTCAACTGGAGAAGTTGTGCCATTGAAAATATTTTATACTCCTCAAGAAGTGGGGCTTATATGCAAGAGGTGTTTATAAGAGACATGGAAGTCGGGAATTGTACTAACATGGTCTTTATATTTCTTCCCTGGATATTTGTTTATAACATCCTGGAATAAAAGAAAAAAAATATAGAGAGTTCTGTTTGAGATCTGAGAGGCCAAGTAAGCATAATATCTGCATATCGACTCAAAGAAACCACTTATCACAATTAACAATTCATCATGTAACTGTGAACCACACTCACTAATCAGCTTTATGTCAATTGACATTCGAAAGTAAATGTTCTTATTGTTATTTTAAGAGCTGTCAGCCTGTCAATGATTCAGACTTTAGGATATTGCTTGCCCTCAGTGACGCTTTAATAGTTTTTTTCTTTCACCATATGGATTCTACTTCTACCAAACATCATATCAATTTCCAATGGCTCAGTCATTTAAAATTATGTAATCCTTTCGGTCCTAAATATAAGACAGAGTTGACTTTTTTAGAGGAGATTAAAGAAGCTAAATAAGTTACTTGATCATGTCATCAGTTTATTAGTCAAATTAATTAGTTTGGAGAAAAAAATAAGAATATCTTAAAGTAATTTAATCAGCTTCCTTTATCTCCCCAAAAAAGTCAACTTTGTCTTATATTTAGAACCAAAGGGAGTATCTCATTTCATTGTCTTTGATATGGTGGTACTAAGGTGGTTCTGAGTACAAAGATCTTTCGTACTAGATTGATGGCCTTCTGTCTCCTTTCTCAATAATCTAGATCTGTGGTTCTTAATTTTTTTTCTTGAAAACTTTCTCATGTAACAGGAGATCCACAGAAATTTCACTAGTCATCCGACAAACTATGGAAGCTTGCATAATGACACATTTGATGCCTCGTTCCCAGGTTTTTCAGAATCAGACAATATGATTGTAACTTTTGGTGTTAGCCTTTTTTTTTTTTAAAAAAAAAATAATTATTATGTGGAGAATTCACATTGCAGATAGATATATACGTCCAAGTTCTCCAAGCAGATGGAGGTAATAGAAAACCCAAATTGGCACTTATCAGCTCCTTGTCATATTGCTCTCATTCCCCCTGGTGCTCATAGTTCAGGATTGAGTGAATTTTGTTCTGACATTATTCATGCAGGGACTAGATCTGCTTGCATAAATGCTGCAACATTGGCCCTTGCAGATGCTGGTATCCCAATGCGTGACCTTGTTACTTCTTGTAGTGCTGGATACCTTAACAGCACTCCTCTGCTTGGTAATTTCTGCTGTTCTGCATAAAATTTTCTTTGGTCATGTAATGTCTTCTTTGTTTTGATTGAATTTCAATTTAGCCATGCATGGGCCTACGCAAATATTGATAGTTGCCATGTAACATGGACAGATTTGAACTATGTGGAAGATAGTGCTGGAGGTCCTGATGTAACTGTAGGATTTCTGCCCAAATTGGATAAAGTGACATTATTTCAGGTATTATTCATTTTATATTCTTGTCTATATTTGAAAGTTTTATGTGTTTCCTAACAAGTTGCCACATTGCATTTGACCAACATTCTTGTCTTGGGTTTAAAAACCTTCAACTATCTACTCAGAAACAGATTTCTCTTAATGCTTTTCCTAATAGTGCAATGCGTTTTTGTTACCCCATTGCTTCTTTTTAAAGCTTTGTCCTGCATTTTCCAGCTATTTTGTTCGATAATTTAGCACTGAAGGTTCTTAGTTTACTTGATGGCATGGGGATCTAGATTTCATGAACCTTTTCCTACTTCCCATTATCTTTTGGACTGAAATGCACATTATCATGAACAATTCTCATTTTATCTTGTTTGTGATATAGATGGACTCTAAACTACCTATTGACATATTGGACAATGTTATGCAACTGGCAATTGAAGGCTGCAAAGCAGTTGCAAACTACATGAGAGAAGTAAGAACCTATGTTCACATTGCAATTAATCATCGAAACACATCTTATCTTATATTGTTTTCTTGGCTTAGCTTATCTAATTTCTTCATTGGTTGGCAGATTTTGCTAGAGAACACTAAGGAGCTAGAGTATCGGCGTGGTGTATAGCTGTCTACTGAAAGGAAGAAACTCTTTCCTGTTTTTGCTTTCTTTCTGAGCTTTGTGGTTTTTAGATAACCAGATGCCATGCTTCTTATATCTTAAGATCCTATGTTTCAGATGTCGCAGGTAACATGTCTTTTAGAAGGGGTCCTGCCCATTTTTCAATTTTGATTCGACCCTTTGTTACCCTGTAAACATATTAATATACGGAACCGACTGTGAAACACAAAGTATAGTGAATGAATGCGTTTAGCCATCCATCCTTTTTTATTTCTTTCCTTTTGCATATGACCTATATAGCTACGGTTGGCCTCATTTTGGTTTTTTGTCCTTTCAGTGGATAACATTTCAACACTTGAGTGGTAAATCTTTGGTCATGCATTTACCAGGATCTGTTCAAGTTTTGTCTTCTCAGCATTTTTATCACAACTTCGAGCTATTAACTAATTCATTTGCTTCTGTCAAACACCATCTTTCTTGTGAGACTTGCTTCTCAATCCACAAATGGCCCACGTTAGATTTGCCATGATTGTATATCAGAGTAATCATAGAACAAGTTCTGTTTCTAAAGCCGAACCAAATTTTAAAGAATCTGACTTTTACTTTAACCTTCAACATATTGTAAGAAACGCTACTTTCTCAAAAGATAAAGATGAAGAAAGGTTAATATAATGAAATTTGACTTGTCACTCCATTCTCCTTTAACCTACCTTACCACGTGTAAAAGGACATGTCAAGTGCAACAAAAGGCAAAGGAAACCCCATTTAAATGTATATCATGTAGGATTTAAGGGGTAACACAAGAAAATCGCGAAGTGAAAAACAAGTTACATCTGGTTTCCAATTCAAATAAAGCTGTCGCCTTTGACCATTCTGAATTGTTTTTAGGTGGCAAAACATTTTCTGGTTATTAAAGTGGCATTGCTTGTTGAAAGAAAATGCGTGTATTTTAATTATATCACCACACATGCATGCCGCTATAGGACTTCAATATCTATGATCTTGACTAAATTTGTTCCCTACTTTCTCTCATTCAAGTGACAGCCACCTTTTCTAACCCTTGTTTTAAGTTACCTGATATTATAACAATAAATTCATACAGTTTTAATAAACAAGTATTTTTTATCAAAATAAATTTTTTATTAGTACAATTATTATATTTTAATCTCGTCATTTCGAATAAACATAACATTAACATATAAATTATGGAGGAAGTAGGTTTGATATATTTTGTTTGAAAATAGTGTTATGATTTGATTTATTTGACCTGTATTAGTCTATGTATTTTATCATTTTGTGGCATTATTAAACTTCAAATCAGTGCGCTCGCAGGGCAGGTGGGGTTTTTTTTAATTAATTTTTGGAACCCCACATTAAAGGATGGAAGATTTATATAAAATTTTTCAAAATATTCAATCATGTTATAATGACTAGTAAAATTGAAAAAATAAAATAAAATCTCTCATGATATTCGGATCACAATTTTTATGATAAAAATATAAAGTTTTTGGTAAAGTTTGCTTTTTTTTGGGTGAAAAGATAAAAGTCCCTTTATTTTAGCACAATAAAAACTAAAGTTAGTTCAGATGAACCGTAAGTACAATAGGGGTCCACAATGGTTCTTTGGTGGCTGAAAAGTAGGGTTTAATATTAAATACAATTATTGACATATACTTATTTTTTGATAAAGTATTCACAAATACTTATGATTAATCAGAGTGGCACAGCGGAAGTGTGACGGGCCATAATCCACAGGTCCCTAGATCGAAACCCGGTTCTATAGATAATAAATTTTTTCTACTTAAAATTAGATATCCTTATATAGATTAAGTAGGGTTTCTTCACCCACTTATCAACAAGTACTTTTTATTAAAGATAGGGTTAAGTATCAAATTTGCCTCGAAAGTTTTTCTTGGAGCAACCTTGTCCCGGAAGTTTTTTTTTTTGGAGCAATGTTGCCCCTCCGTCAACGGTTAATTGACCGTTGACCGAGGGGCAACATTGCTCCAAAAAAAAACTTCCGGGGCAAAATTGACACTTAACCCAAAAAAAATGTTTAAAATGTTATTTATGATATCATATATTTTTAATTCTTATTTATATAATATCTAGGTGTGGAAACAGACTAGACCAACCTAAGCTTCACCCTTCAATTCAAATTTTAAATATAAAAATTAAATAACTAATTTATAGAATTAAAGAATTTTACTTTCATAAAGAATTATATAAGATTGTATATTTATAAAGAATTAAAAGGAAATTTTTCTATAAAATATTTTACTTTTTTAAAAAAATAAATAAAGAGCACTTTCAATTTTTAACATGTTTTTTAAAAATGCTAAAAGAAAGGAGTTGAATTAAAACTTAAGAGAGTAATTTTTGTATTTCTCATTTTTCTGTATTAAATTTAATCTTTCTGTTAAAAGCGCTATGTGAATCGTGTAATTCTTCTATACATTTATTGTCTTTCTATTTAATTATTTTTTCCTGTAACTTGTAAGTCGTTTTCTTTTTCCTTTGAACTTCTTTTTTTATATATAAGAAATGTATTATAATGGATATAAATTTTAATTTTCCTAAAACATGTTTAACCCATAGAAATATTTTGGTGGATATGTTGACATTCATTTGTTGAGTATTAATATTGTATTATATTTTAAATATATTTTATTTTTATGGAAAGATTCAGTCATGCACACACACAACCATTTTATAATAGGGATCAAAATTTCAGTAAAGTCCCACTGTATAAATGATTAAAAGGAATATTTCAGAAAAATAAAATTTTTAAATAAAAGATACTTTAATTAAGTCTTTAATTCTATAAATTAGTTATTTAATTTTTATATTTAAAATTTGAATTGGAGGGTGAAGCCTAGGCTAGACTAGCCTATTTCCACCCCTAGATATTATATAAATAAGAATTAAAAATATATGATATCATAAATAACATTTTAAACATTTTTTTTGGGTTAAGTAGCAATTTTGCCCCGGATGTTTTTTTTGGGAGCAATGTTGCCCCGGAAGTTTTTCTTTAGGAGCAATTTTGCACCTCTGTTAACAACCCTAACGGTCAACGGTTAGTTGACCGTTGGCCGTTAGTTGACCGTTGACGGAGGGGCAACATTGCTCCAAAAAAAACTTACAGGGCAACATTGATGTGATTCCCTAAAGGAATCGAACAATCGGATCAACTAGGAATGGAATCTCGCACCAGAACAGCCTCTGATGCGTCCTAAAGAACGGAATGGATCTCGCGCTACAGACCTCAGAATTGAGTGCTTCCAAAACGAGCAGAAAGATGACGTTCTGAACTACGAGTTTGACTCAGAAAACACTGAAAAACGATAAGGGAAACTCAAGATACGAAACAAACAAATCTCGCACGAAAACTGGGTAGGCGCCACAATTCCAAAGAATTGATAAGCCCAAGAACGCCACAAGGATTGAAACCTTTGATAAGTTCTGAGATTCTCAAAAGAACCCTAGAGAACTTGTCTCTCACCAAAATGGTTGAAATCTCAATTCAAATCTGCCGTTCTCATGGCCATGGTGTGCCTTATACATATCAAGCTTAACCTAATTCTGCTTACACACAAATGAAATCAAGAAAGCCCAATAAGTGAGCCCAATAAGCGAGCCCAATAATACTTATTATAAAAGTTCAACTAAATGTAAGAAAAATAAAACTAAGGGTAGAATTTGGGCCAAGGCCCAATGAAGCCTCCATGCATATCCATTGGGGCTTATTCTTCAAGGTCTTCAATCTGGAGCCTTTTTAGTTTTTGCTCTTATCATTGGATCTCCAAGACCTTGTATTTCCTCCAAGTTTTTTGCCTTGGTCATGCCGCCTCCTATGTCCTCATCATTCCCTCCTTCTTTAGAAGAATTTGTCCTCAAATTGCAATTCTCGTCTCCGTCTTTATGCACTTCCTTGAAGAACAAATCTGCAATGTGGATTGCATCATCAATCTCTTTAGGAAGAACATCTTTAAATTCCTGCAACAAATCAGAAACCTCATTTGGAAGACAGTTAGTAAGACTTGCACCTGTAAAATTATTCTCTTTACTCAAAAGTAAGAGCATTGGCTTTTTCAAATGCATTGCCTTTTTCACCTCTTTTTCTTTTATACGCAAGTTTGGTGCTTTTCTCTTTTCCTCTCCTTTTTTTTCTTGCTCTCTTCCACTCTCTTTTCTCTCTTGCTTTCTTTTTTCTCTCATTTTTAGATTATCCTCACTAACTTCTCTTGGTGTCAAGGATGCAAGAATAATCTTGCGTTCTTTATGTACAAAAGAGAACTTGTTGGTGTATCCATCATGCATAGCTTTCTTATCATATTGCCAAGGTCTCCCAAGTAACAAATGACAAGCCTCCATTGGTACCACATCACATAAAACTGTATCATCATACTTCCCTATGGAGAAGTTCACCTCCACTTGTTTGCTTACGGTCACTTCACCATCCTCACTAAGCCATTGAAGCTTGTATGGCAGTGGGTGAGGTTTGGTTTCCATGCCCAATTTAGACACCATTCTAGCACTTGCAACATTGGTACAACTCCCTCCATCAATAATTAGAGAACATACCTTTTCTTGGATAAGGCATCTAGTATGAAAGACGTTCTCTCTTTGACTATCATCCATGTCTTTTGCTTGGCTGCCCAACATTCTTCTTACCATAAACAAATCTCCTTCTGGAATTATTTCTTCAATATCATCTTGTGAAGCAGAATCTTGTGAAGTAGAATCTGAAGAAGACTCACTAGTAAACTCTCCATTCTCTTTAAGTAACATGGTCTTCTTAGTTGGACATTCTGAAGCTATATGACCTCTCCCCAAACATTTGAAGCATTTTATTTCACTACTCCTTGTCTTTTTAGGGACCTCATTGGATTTAGTTTGAGTCCTTTGAGGTGTAGCAGTGGGATTGCTTGATGAAGTACCTCCTTCCTTCTTATTTCTATCCTTCCAGCTTGAAGAATTGAAATTTGAAGAGTTTTTCCTCATGACACCCTTTCTCTTGAGTTGTTGCTCTACCTTACTAGCTTGTTGCACCAAATCCTCCAACTCCACATAATTTTGCAACTCCACAACATCCCTTATATCACTATTCAGCCCATGCAAGAAACGTCCTCCCGCTCTTCACTAATATTTGCTCTAATCAAGGACACCTCCATCTCTTTAAAATACTCATCTACACTCTTGTTACCTTGTGTGAGTCTTTGAAGTTTATTGTGAAGGTCTCGATGATAATGGGAAGGAACATATCTTCTTCTCATTAGCCTTTTCATCTCCACCCAACTATCCACCAATGGTTCTTCATATCTCGCCCTCTCCCTTTGCAATTGATCCCACCAAATGAGAGCATAATCACTAAACTCCATGGCTGCCACCTTCATTTTCTTCTCTTCAGTATAATTGTGACATGCAAACAAGTGCTCAATCTTCAATTCCCACTCTAAATAGGCCTTCGGATCACTTTTTCCCTTAAAAGATGGTATATTAAGCTTCACTCCCTTAATTCTATCCTCTCTAGCATCATTCTCATGATCTCTTCTTCTCCTTCTGTCATCCCTCCCTCTCTGTCGATCTTCATCATGATTTCCCTGATTTTCTATTCTCTCAATTCTCTCATATAACTCCTCTGTGTGTTCTCTCATCATCCTTTGCATTTGAGTTGTAATGGCTTCAATCAGCAACCTATTATCTTCACCACCTGCCATAATTCAAGGAAAGAACAAGAGTAAAAGTAATAGGACCTTACCACTCGCTCACGTGTTTACACTCTTAAGAATGTATCACTCGTGTTTGTTGCTCTCTATAAGGCTTTTGTGTAGTGTGCTCTCTTGCCTTTTACCACATAATAGCTCTCTTTAAGTTCTTAACAGGATCTCCAAGAACACTCAAGAGTACAATCCCAAACTCAGGAATTGGCGGTGACTTACAATACAATTTGGAACAGATGTCAAAGAGGACAACAAGACAGAAAATCCAAATCAATTTGGAGGAATTATTTAAAGAAGACACTTTGGACTCAAAGAAGACAAGACAAAGAAAATCCAAAATCAAAACACCTTTGGACTTGATTCACATGTAGTAGTGTGTGTAATTGAATAATAGGAAGGTGCTGTATAGTTTTTTTTTTTTTTTAACGCACCTGATTTTTTTTTCCTTTTTTTTTATAACACCTGATTCTTTTCTTCTTCTTTTTTTATCACAACTGATTTTTTTTTTTTTTAATAACACCTGATTCTAAACAAGAGGAATTTGTGACTTTGGAATTGTACTAATTCAGAATTGAACTAGATAGAATTCCCCACAAAACGAGCTATTACTTAACACACTAACGACACACTACTCAAGAAATATGAATCGAAAGGATTAAAATTCAAGAACAATGATGAACAAGGGATGAACACCAAGAACGAAGTGCAGAAATATGTGAACTGAATAAGAAATTGAAAGGAAAAACAACCAGAAGATTGAAAGACAAACTAAGAACAAAGAACGACGGCTAAAACAGAATTTCACAATTCAAAAATCAAAAACACAAATTTAGGGATTAGGGTTACCAAATTGGATGTAAACAATCAAGAAAAGATAACCCAATTCCAATCCTAGAACCGCGCTCTGATACCAAATGATGTGATTCCCGAAAGGAATCGAACGATCGGATCAACTAGGAATGGAATCTCGCACCAGAACAGCCTCTGACGCGTCCTAAAGAACGGAATGGATCTCACGCTACAGACCTCAGAATTGAGTGCTTCCAAAACGAGCAGAAAGATGACGTTCTGAACTACGAGTTTGACTCAGAAAACACTGAAAAACGATAAGGGAAACTCAAGATACGAAACAAACAAATCTCGCACGAAAACTGGGTAGGCGCCACAATTCCAAAGAATTGATAAGCCTAAGAACGCCACAAGGATCGAAACCCTTGATAAGTTCTGAGATTCTCAAAAGAACCCTAGAGAACTTGTCTCTCACCAAAATGGTTGAAATCTCAATTCAAATCTGCCGTTCTCATGGCCATGGTGTGCCTTATACATATCAAGCTTAACCTAATTCTGCTTACACACAAATGAAATCAAGAAAGCCCAATAAGTGAGCCCAATAAGCGAGCCCAATAATACTTATTACAAAAGTTCAACTAAATGTAAGAAAAATAAAACTAAGGGTAGAATTTGGGCCAAGGCCCAATGAAGCCTCCATGCATATCCATTGGGGCTTATTCTTTAAGGTCTTCAATCTGGAGCCTTTTTAGTTTTTGCTCTTATCATTGAATCTCCAAGACCTTGTATTTCCTCCAAGTTTTTTGCCTTGGTCATGTCGCCTCCTATGTCCTCATCAAACATTGCTCCAAAAAAAAACTTCCGGGGCAACATTGCTCCAAGAAAAACTTTCGGGGCAAAATTACTCCTGACGAGATACTTCCGGAGCAAATTTGATACTTAACCCTTAAAGATATAGTAAAACTTGTAGCTATCACGTGCTTCCGAGAAAAAGCCTCCTTACCTACCAGACTTGAAAATCCAACACTTGAAGGACAAACAAAATCCATTATCCAAGGGAATAAGCTAATCTGGGTTCAATTCCTCAAAAGACTCAGTACAATTCTTCACATATCAAGCCAAAAAGAAAAATGGCACAAAACCAATGATCCATATAAATAAAAGTAAGCATTGATCAATTTCAATTCCAATATGAAGACACTCTATACAGATAAATATGGATGCCACCATATGCAGACCTTCAAAATGCCACATAGCATACAAATAGGAAGAAAATTGATGGCCATTCTAAGGAAAGAGAAAAGCACAGGCTTTTTTTTATTGGAAGCCTCAAGATACTATGAAAGAAAACCTCATCAAGTCCTAAAACCACTCTCTGTACAACTTGATGCTTACTTCAACATAAAACCGAGACAGCTTTATGGCAAGACTTTGTACAAAATTCTCAAAGACCAATTCTGTCAAGACCAAGGCGCTCGCTGCAAAAACTCGATGGCACAACTGAGAGCTGCAACCGCCCCGTCCATTCCTCACCTGGCTTCAGATTGATCGGTCTCTCAATCAGTGCCCCGTCAACACAAAGCATCTCTTTATACTCTTCATCACCAAAGTCCATCATTGATTTTGATTTCCTCTCCCATGGATTCCACACAGCTGCAGAAAGAGGAGGACAAAGAAAGCATACTAAAAATAGGACAGACATTACCTTATCTTTTCTGTTCCCATTTAAAACTAATGTTCTTGGCATCAATGAAGGAACTTGGTCAAAATTCACATTGCTCAAACACAGCAGTAAAAAGTTTCCTCTTTTGTGATTAGGGCATGCAAAAACAAAAGTTTAGTAGCCCCATTGCTTACCAACATCAGGGAGGCCTTCCTTTCTAACAACATATGTCCGCTTCCTCTCATGATCCAGAACAGCGATTACATTTGGAGAGCTAAGATAAACTCGATCCACCTGCCACGAAAGAAGAGTGCAGTTTTAAAACTTTTTATTCTAGAACCCAAGTGTAGTAACCTCAATCCTGTGAAAAATTCAATGGCATCATGGAAGCACTAAAAATTTCATAGGCTGCAAAGATAAGACAAAGGATTTCATGCTTTTTGTCTCAATTACACATAAAGGTTTAACTTATTCTTCCATCATCCCCACTCAAAATGTAAAGTAGCTTAGCAAATTCATTACATCGGATTTCTCATCCACTAAACATTATTTCTGACATGTTTACAGGCATTTTTAACCCAGAAGACATACCTCAGACTCAAATGTTATTGCATCTCCTTGTTCTGTAAAGCGTTCCTTTTGGGAAAGGTAGTCCAAGTAGTCGAGTGTCTCCAGACCTTCTATCCTCACCTCACTATATACACAGCACAGTAGTACTTGTGAGCTCTAATTCCAGTCTTGAAGAAAAGACAATATTTAATCAGAGAGGGAGAAAATTAAAGAGCATACATCATACTGATATGATCTAAATCAGCCAATTCCAATAGATAATATATATTGGAAACAGACATAATGCTTGCCACTTTTAATTCCTTCAAAACTTAGTATTTTGTCACAACACATCATTGAATTTAGTTTTTATATAACCCTGACCCAACAAGATGTTACAATTCCAGTACTTGCACAAATATCCAGAAAATGCCAATTTCAGATGAAGAGGTCATATATTGTTGGTCTTTACTCTTTAGAAAGAACAATCCATTTAACACATATATTTAGAAAATGATGGTTTCAAATGAACAGAACAGATATAAGACCTTCGTAGGTTCCTGATGAGGAGACAAAGTCGATACAAAGTAGAACATTCACTGTACGAGGAAGATTAAGTAAAGGAACAATCCAAACCTGATATCAGAGACCAGCAAGTATGTGTGGTATGCAAATGAAAAACTAAATGGCTTGCTATTGACATTTCTAACTCGTGATATCAACATCAGATCTCCATTCAACAAAAGAGCCACCCGAAGACGAAACTCAAAACTGACAAAATTAGGCATTTTGTTAGCTCACTAATGCTTGAAATTTGATTCTGAGCTGCTGGATTCATTATATCATAATCTTTCAATTTGAGGCATCCAGGATCGTACCCATGTGGCCAATATTTCATATCTTCTTCAGATGATTTGAGTAGCAGGTCAACAAAGGATATCCCATCGGAACCACTTGTGGGCAAAGGAGGTGGATTATCATCAAATTTCCACATTTTGTTTCTTGCAAATCCATGTAGCTCCGGTGATCCACAGTTCCCAAACTTAAACAGCAAAATAAGATTACGATGCATGAGTCATATCTGTTGCAAGTTTAGGGAGAATGAACATAGGACACGGTAATTAAGTATACCTGTGGAAAGCAAATTGGGATTCCTCCTCGCATTGCTTTTGGAGATTTGCCAGTTACCTACAATTATTAACCATGGAAAAAAAAATTTAATAACTGACTGAACTAATCTTTGTATACAGTAAATTTTGGTTAAAACTCATATTTATTGATATCATCATCTGTCAAATAAGGTTCCAATAAGACATGGACTCCTACCAATGCCTCTTGACATCATTAGTCAGCAGGTTGGTTGTCACATAACATCACAGCTTTTTCACCCAATTAATATTCGGCTCTGGTGGTTCGATGCCATATTGCTACCATATGTCTATGGATGGTAGGGCCATTGTATATATTAGGCAATGTGATGTGAGCAAAACGTACCATATCTGGCAACTATGAGATAAAGAAGCTCAAATTCAATCAAGAGTTTCTTTCTTCCTTTTTCCATTGCCATTTCCTTTGGCAATTAATACAGGTAATAAACATCAAATGAAGGATGTTTATTCATCAACCTCTAAAATCACCACATTTTCACTGGTATTTCTTGATTTATAAATGATTCAATGCTATATCCTCTACAATATGGAATACAAAGAATTTATCTAAAACTTGACATGGATTATCCCAAAAAAACAGAAATCTTTTTAGGGTAAAAACCTTGTTGCTGGTGAATAGGAGTTCTTCTCCTAGCTCATTCTTCCATGAAGTGACCTGTCCTCCATGCAAGCTCACCTAAATTACATACTCAAACTAATCATTATCAACCAAATCTACCTATTATAAACTGAATTATAGATCAAATCACATAATCAAGGTGTTCTCACCCGTGCCGAAGCGCCTTGAGGGTTTCGAAGCAGAATTTGATCAATTCCATGAGAGTCCTTAGAAATCTTAACTGCTTCTCTACAGTCCCATACAGCTGCAGAATGCCCCATCCACAAATAGATTCAGGCTGCAACTGAGGAGGCCCTACTGAACTTCTCAGATTCAAAACTTGACCAAAAGGCCTACGGCCAAGGATTGAAGGGAAAACGAGTTGATTCCTACAATTTGAGAAACAAGTGAATCTACCCTGTCAATTAAAAGAGGAAGAGAGGGGGAACTAGCTTTCAATACAACCTTCCATATCTCTCTTAGCTGGTAATTCAGATCTAAAGAACCCCAACCTTATCACCCAAAAACCAAAAATCAATAATAAGGAATGTCCATGAAATTCCTTTAGAGCCCTGAAAAGCCTTAAAAAGAGAAGCTGCATTTTGAACATTTGGCAACTAAATATGGAAATACCTGGCACCTACATAAAGGATCTCTATTGAAACTTGTCAGGTTTCCATCAGAAGAAGACAAACATGATAAACTCAGTAAGATTCCAAAAACAGAGACAGAGAAGACGCCATTTCTTAACCAGCAGATACAAAAACTTTTGGTACGACTCTCCACTGGAAAATGCAACTTGGGGAAATTAAGCTTGATGGCCAAAACCACATTAAACAAAAAGCGACAACACATGAATAGAATAGATCACTAGAGTTGTATGCATACTTACTCAAAATATCTTCGAAAGCAAGAGAAAAAAGAGTAATGGAGGACCGTGCCGACAGGTTTCAGAAATTCACACATGCCTTGACATGAAGCAATGTTTGTTTAATAGCTGTAACAAATCCGAAAAAGGAATGTAGAGATGAATGACCATTGGCCAAGCACTGCAATGTAGAAAGAAAAAACCCTTTTCTTAGAAGCACTCATTCTGCGCGAAGCTTGAAATGGAATGTAATAAAAGATTAGCTAACTCCAAACCAACCCAAGATTTTAAAAGCAACAAATCTTACCGCTTCGATTGGTAGGTGAAAATAGAATTTGGAGATACGAGTTTCAAATAGAAGAAGCTAAAAATGAGGAGGAAAATCCGGTTCTGTAAAATGGTGCCCATGATGCAGAGATCTTGGGACGTGGACGTACGAGAAGTATTACGAAATAATTAAGTATGGAAACATGTAGGAACTACGAAGTACCAACCGTCGTAGGTTTGAAGAAATTTCCTGGGATAAGTTATAAATTTATATTTCTTTTTTTAACTTGTTGTATTCTTTTAAATTTTTTTGTTTGTATTTTAAATACTCTTATAAAAAATTATAGAAAAAGAGCATTAATATAAATGCTCGTATGTAAATGATGATATTTATCTTGTAAATACTCTTATGAAAAATAATCATGTTGGGTGTCTATAAAAAAATAATTCATTGTTGAATTTGTGTTTTAACCCTTTTAAAAATGTATTAAAATAATAGATAATTAGAAGACGGGTTGGATTCACACCATAAAAAGTAATAGAAGTTAAGTCTTTTTGATAGCATTATTATATCTACTTTCTTATAAATTGTTTATCTCTATTTTTACACCCGAAAATAGGTAATTGTGTTGGGTGTCTATAAAAAAATAGTTGGTTGCTAAATTCGTACATTCACACAAATTTTTTTAATGAGAAAATTAATAATTAAAAAAAACAGAAAATACTTAAATACAACATCTGGGTAAAAAGAGTCATGAAAGCTTAGCAACCTTTCGGAGTTTCGGTGGTCTGTGAGAGAGAATCAAAGGCCAGTGAGCCCAGAGGTGAGGGATGAGGTAAAATTTTTTTAAAAAAGCCAATTTTTATAGCAAACACACCTTACACAATAACGTAAGGCAATTTTTTTTATTTTTAAAAAAACCGATGACGTAGTTCAAAGGGCCATATCGCATCCTGCCTAAACTGATGGAATTGGTAAGTTTGTTATACAGAGATCCCGATTGAGTGATTTTATTTCAGATTCACTTTGTTGTTCATTAGCAAAATAAATGGATGCACATATGGCACTCCTCTTATCTTAAATATAAAATAAAGTTGATTTTTTTAAGATATTAAGGATGTTAATTAAATTACTTTAAAATATTTATTTGTCATTTTTTCTCCAAATTATTTTACCTAACTTAGAAACTAATAAATAATCTAAAGACACAACATGTAATATGATTAAGTAATTTATTTAGTTTTCTTAATCTTTCTAAAAAAAGTCAACTATATGTTTGGAATCGAATGGAGTATTTGTTGGAATTTTAAGATATAATCCTATGAGTTATGAATAAGAAGAAGGTTGGAAAAGAAGAGGAAAAAAGAAAAAGGAATGTGTGTCTGGATAGAAGTCCCACATTTATTAGTTGGAAAGAAATTAGAGGGTATATAAAACTCAACTTTGCTCCTCTTAAATGGGCCCTTAGGCCATCCTACTTTTATTGAGGGTGAGGACTTAGGTAACCCTTGGTCGACCACACGCTCCACCAGTCGGTTGCATGGTCCAATTCTCACGTGTGTGAAATGAAAAAAATAATTTTTTGAATTTCCAATTTGACCTTGAACTTTTGATAATTCCTTTTTGCTCCTCCGTTTTGGTGCGTTTGTTCACACGACGTTGCAGTTTGCTACAACAGTTGAGTCCGTCAAATCAATTTTTCCATCATCTATAATTAGGGTGCCTTAGTCACAGAATCAAAATCCGATTTTTCTCAAAAACACTCTTTTCTGCATACTGCATCCTGCAAAACATATTATGTGTGATCCGAAAGCAGACTTGTTGTGTTCGCTTGGGCTTCAAATTGAGAGAGTCATCATTCTAAAGACGAGAAAATCCGCTCTATCCTAGGAGACAATTGTTCCGCAACCTTGGGCATATTTATTGAGAGAGCAAAATTGTCTTAAGGAAACAACGTACATTGGGCCTAGATTTCTTTAAAGTTCATTACCATATTCAGTAGTTTTATGAGTTTGTTTATAGTTTTTCATATTATACAAATTTGTTGTATACTCAATGTATGTGCTATCTTAATAATATAAATTCTTGTTATGCTATATTAATAGTATCTTTTTACTGCATATTCAATTGGGTTAAGTACCATTTTTGCCCCTGAAGTACGCGTCCAGGAGCAATGTTGCCCTTAAGTTTCCGGAGGAGCAATGTTGCCCCTGAAGTATGAAAACGAAGCAATGTTGCCCCTCCGTTAGGTCAACGTTCGTTGACTGTTAGTTGACCGTTAGGGTTTCTAACGGAGGGGCAACATTGCTCCGTTTTGATACTTCAGGGGCAAGATTGCTCCTTCAAAAACTTAAGGGGCAAAATTGCTCCTAGACATATACTTCAGGGGCAAAATTGGTACTTAACCTTTTTTATTTTTTAAAATGTCATTAGTTATTTTACAAAGATGATATTTCAGGTTAATAGCTAAAGTAAATAGAAATGAGACACAAATTCCAAAGAGAGTGAGAAAGAGAAATACTGTCCATACAGAGTATGTTATATCAGGATCCGGTTGAGGTTCTCTTCGGCCTCTCATCCACTGTTGTTCTCTTTTTTAAGGGTTAAGTACCATTTTTGCCCCTAAAGTACGCGTCCAGGAGCAATTTTGCCCCTTAAATTTCCGGAGGAGCAATGTTGCCCCTGAAGTATAAAAACGGAGCAATGTTGCCCCTCCGTTAGGTCAACTAACGGTCAACGTTCGTTGACCGTTAGGGTTTCTAACGGAGGGGCAACATTGCTCCGTTTTCATACTTCATGGGCAATATTACTCCTTCGAAAACTTAAGGGGCAAAATTGCTCTTAGGCGCGTACTTGAAGGGCAAAATTGGCACTCAACCCTATTCAATTTCTACCTGTTTAATATATTTTCAACAACAGTATTATATATGCATTTTTGTCAAACTCACAAGTTAACTTTTCAACTCTACAGCTTTTAAGATTCTAGCTCTTAAAAATATATTAGCTCACTCTTAAATTCGTATTAATGGTAAACTCAATTATACACACAAGTTTACATATTAAATTTATCCTTTTTTATGTTTCAAAGGCATAAAATTATGTTGACTCCACTAAAAGTGATTTTAACCTTTATGATTTAATCATGCCAGTAGTTTATAAACAAACTTTATCCAAATTTCTTTGTTAGATATGATAAAATAAAAATGTTGGTAGATTTAGTTTAATTATTTTGATTTAAAATATATCCAAATCAAACTGTTGTCATTTTATTATAATTTATTATTTAATTATACACCTTAATGCCTATTTATTTATTGATAGAAGTAAACATAATTTGAGTTCATGATACTAGTTTCATGAAGAAAGTTGAGGTTTTAGGCACATAAATTGCATCTAGAAAGTCTCATCTACCGTCTCTCTTCTAACATGTTTGAAACTCAAACTTGAGACTCATAAGAGTTTAACCAAGCCTTATGTAAGTGTTCAAAAAGCTCTAGGTTGTGCCCTGCCCTTGATGGAGGACCGGTGCCGAACTCACCTAAACTTTTTCAGTGTAAAAAAAAAAAAAACTCTATGTAGGTACATTAGTCTCGTGTTGCCATATTTATCATGCACTCCTCAATATTTCTGAAAACATATTTAGCAGTTTACTCACAGTAATTATCTCATTTAACTTTATTGGTTCGTCATAAACACGGCTATATCAAGTGGTAACACAAACCTCTCTAGGCCAAAAAGAAAAAACACAAACCAAGTTACAGAGAAGAATATCGATAGAAGGAACCATTTACCATTATCAGATCAAAACTTGCATACACAAATCTTAGAAACGTACGAATAAATTTTACTCGCAAAACATGATAATCAGGTTAAGTTTCTTCAAATACCGTTAGAAGGTTCGCCCCAGTCGTTAATACACACAACCAACTATTTAATGGTTCAACAACACCCTCTCTAAACTAAAACCTCTAATTCCGCGCAATTTACAAACTTTTTTAAGGATGCCATCCATGATGGCTCGTCAAATCTAACAAAATAACAGTCCTTTTTCATCCTAAGGAAACTGATAGCGAAATAAATTAGTTCTGATCTTGATGGACTGAGATCCTAAAATTTAGCTGTTCCATCATCCGACAGAATACTGTTAGCAATAGTAATTTTGGGCTCATAATATGCCAAAACTACACAATCAGCCGGTTTGGTTGACGGCTAGCCAGCTGCCACGGCATCAGCTCGAGGACTCGTATCGAGTAGTTGATGCAGCTTCGCAGTGGGTTTCTGTTTGTCATCACAATAATCATTGTCTTCCTCTGTAGTTCTATCATTAGAACCCGAATTATTAACTCTAGATAACAAGTTTTCTGTGCTTATCGGTGTAGCCCTCTTGCCATCGATGACGTTCAAAACTATTTCTTCTGTCTGTCCTTGTTGCACACCTTTCAGTTTTTCCTGAATGTCAAAGCCAATAGAGTTCTTAGTGTCGCAAACTACCTGTATACCATATAGAGATATTAAAAGTATTTTGGAGACGTAAGTACCATTAATGCAGCATTTTCAGCCCTCAGTTTCTCAGAATTATCAGTCAAACGGTTAATTTCAGATTTCAGAGTCACATTCTCAGCATTCAAGGATTCAACTTTTCGTGCGAGTTCTTCAGCCTCAGCCTGAGCATAGGGAATATGAGCACATGAATAAGTTACTAGCCAATTATATGTGTGATACCGATGAAGCTTGGCCACTGGTTAACGTCTTGAGCTATTTCACAAACTAGCTTATAAACAAGTGCATGGAACATTTTTCAACACTCTCAGAAAACCCAGAACTTTACCTGCTTTCGTAACCTAGACCTTCTAGCAGATTCTCGATTGGACTGTTTCCTCCTCTCTCGCTTCAGCTCACGATCATTCTGTGCAATCCAAACATTCCCAAGGAATTACAAACTGAATCAATAGCTTAGTATTCTAATGTATCAAGCAAACAACTTTCATATAAAAGAATCTAGATATGATCTGTGGACAACAAGGCTGTATTGTATTAATTTCTTGACCATACCTGTAACCAGGCTTCAGGAGGAATCACTGCACCAGATTGGGCAACATTTGTGAGATTAGGTTTAGAATGAACAGTTTGAGGGTTCCTTAACTCCAGAGCAGTGGTCATACCTGAAGAAACTACAGGTCCAGCCATTTTTCCTGCAACACTGGCAGGGGCAACTGCCATCTTCTTATTGGAAGACACAATCTCTTTGGAAGGTAGAGTGGCCTGTATCTCAGCTTTCCCATCTCCACCTGCTTGAACAGCAGGAAAAGCATAATAATCAGCACTAGAATTATGTTGAAAAATGAAGTCCAAAGTTCAAAAGCTTCAGATGTTTTTAGACATTGTCCTATATAACATAGGAACGCCAAGAATAAAATCCACTCGTCATCAACTGCTTATAGAAGACACCAATAACTTGATTGTATCGAGCCAGAAAGGACATGATAAAAGTAAAACTCTATTTCCATCCCATCACTAATAGTTCAAACTTGATAATTTCAATGTTACCAAGCGAATGGGACCGGCAACAGGTTAAAAATTCCCCAATAAATAACCAGGTTGAATTTATGTGTATCATAGTGAAACAAAAGTAGTGTTCCAAGGACAACTCTATTATTCATCAAGATGTGACCCTTGGTGAAGAACAGAGTCATACCAGTGGTTGGTGTTCCCTCTCGGCTTCTTTTCCTTCTTGTTTGATTAGCCTGAGCATAAGATGGGCAAATACCATAATTTAATGTTTCAATTTTGCCAAACCATATTAAAAAAATATATATTAATAGTGCATATAATTAGCAACATGCCAGAAAATAAGTGCTTATAGCAAGATAATTCTCACCCCAGCAGTGTTGCCATCACTTCCATCACTTGAGCCTTCAGTATCCTCACTGATCAAATCGTCACAAAATTATTCACTTAGAAACAAGAATATACTAGCATAGCAGTCCTCCACTTCACCCACCCAACCCTCAAAAAAAAAAAAGTAGAAAGAACAGTTTATTAATCCAAGTACACATATATATACATATAGAATGAGCATAGGGATCAACAAACCTCTGTGATAGCCTATTTTCAACTCCTTGCTCAGCACTCTCGGCATTTCCATTGCCAATAGACATTGCAAGCCCATCAAACTCTTTCAATTTCTTCATTAAGCCCTGATCAGTAGTTCCGGACGATTTGGTTGGTGTCTCCATGCTTAAAGGGATTCCACCCTGCAATGTTACAGAAAGCCAAACCATCATGAACTGCTGACATTCAGAGAGCCATTATTAGAGGGAGATCTAAGAGAATAAAAAACTTACAGCAGGGGGAGATTGAATTCCTTGACCATGTGATTGTGGCCCCTATGTTTACCGAAATAACTCATAAGAGCATGGCATGAAAGAAATTTCCAAACAGAGAAGCATATAGAAGAACAAGCAACTTTAATAATTAAACAATGTTAAGTATTTACAAGTCCTTCATCCTGCTACAAGCAAAATATCAAAGCATGGAAAAATTAATAGAGTAACATTTTGTATGCACCCTAGAATGCATAACCAAGGGCTTATAAAAACCAAATGATCGTAACAAATTTGATTCTCATGACTTTCTTAAACTTCAACAACTCATTGTCCGGATTGGTAAGTGATAAATTACAGAATGCTTGAATTGACAAATAGACTAGAACATAGACTTACCATAGGAACTGCAGGATGAGGATAAACACCCCCATGAGAGTATATTGCTGCATATGGCGCCCCATAAGGTGGCATCATAGGCTGAAAGAAATAACAAATCAACCAATTATATAAGATATAGTCCAGGACATCTAAAAGAAGAGTGGTAACTATGACATAAAGTAAATATGCTTCGTGGCGCTATGCTACCTGGGGGGGCCACATGTAAGGGTGAGGAGCATGAGCAGGAGCCATGGCTGAGTTATAGTACGGTGGCATGGTGACCCTTGGCCCATAATATGCCTGAAGATATTAATGACACTTTTAATCACCATTGTACCATGTTCAGTTTCTGGGGACAGTTATGTTTGAAAATTTACAAAACAAACCAAGGCAATTCTACTTTCTCTTTGAATTGAATAATAACTATATTGCCGCCATCATTGAAACAATTTTCAACATTGAGGACATAATTTTATTGCAAGATAATTGCTTATGAAAAAAAAAAAATCTAAAAATAGATCCCCAAATCAATAACAGACAAAAGAGTTTTGGAAACAAGGGTAAAAGGTAGGTAGGTTACCTGCATGGCAGCCCAGTCAGGATACAGATGAATATTGGTCGGGTTGATCTGGCTGGCCGGATCCTGCCCATAAGGTAAATACATAAACAGAAGTCGTTAAGGCACATACTCAAGATTTGTTCACGTGCACAACCTATGTTTTCACTTCTCAGCTTACCGTTGTCACTGGTGAAGAGGGTTTTTCAACTTTAGGAGACTTCCCTTCCTCACTGTTGCCCATGGCAAGCACCAAATGGGAAAAGAATCCACACGACTCCTTGATTATCGGATAAGCTGGATTAATAGGAACCACGTTAGACATCATCAACAAAAAAAGTGTTGCAAAGCAAACAAGGCAAAATTCATAAACCAGGATTTAAAAACCAACAACTAAAGAAACCTCATTGCAGAATACGGATAAAGCGAGCAGCAAATTAGAAGAGCAAAAAAGGCAAACCCACTTGACAACAGACAACATATATATCACAAAATAACTTCTGTTTGACCTTCGAAGATACTATAGGGATTGCATCATCCAAAGGTAAACAATGTTTTTATGACTCAGCAATCCAAACAGGAAGCAACAGTCAAGATACCAAGACATTCTAGTAATATCAAACCTCCAAATGAAGTTGACAAAGAAAATCAAGTTTCAGATAAAGTATGAGAGTGATTGATTGATCCAGACGTTGAGTTTGCTGTTACCAATCAAACATGGAATGGAACAAAGATATTCTTTGGTTTTCCATGCTGAATAGCTGATGTCATTAAGCAACCTGATTAACCAGACTAGAACATAGGAAAACTTTAACGTAAAAAATTTTCAAAGTGCTTCAACAGAATCAAGACTAAACTGGGACAAAGATAATGATCCACTTGTGCCAGAGACAACACCAAATCACCGGTCCTTGTACCATTGTTCTAAGAGGAAAAGTGATTTCTCAAACTATTTTCGGGATATAGTGAGAACCAGTATAGATTTAAAAGCTATAGATTTTCCGAAGGATCAAAATGAAAAATATTAGACGTGATCGAAAACAGATCAGTAGGGGTTAATTATGTCTTTCTACGCCCCCACAGGTCGTTCAAAAAGCGAAGGACACAACCAACAGAGAATAACCCAAACTAACACAAAAGGACAACTCAGAGCTAAGTGACAAATATACCCTTCAAGCAAAATTTAACTTTCAGATGGATCAGGGATTGGTAAGAAAAAAGACTGTTACTATTCCTTCAGCCAACAAAAGGAAAAATTCCTCGAACTGCTATCAGAACCTTCAAAGATTATGCTTTATGAGATTTAATCCTCTGATCCACTACCACCGTCTTATCACTCCCATCTTCTGCTACTATCCTTCGGTTTTCAGTTACTTACTATTGGAAACTACATATAAAAAAATTGCCGTGTGGGGGGCGAATAACCATTACAAAATTGAAATGTTTGCGCTTATACGAACAAATCAATGGCTGGCCAAAAAAAAAAAAAAAAAACCAAATCAATGAACAGATATTAAAGAAACCCAATAGTTATAGCAGGTACAAAAGGAGATCCAGAAGCTGCAAACAACATCAAATAAAACCGAAAATTGAAGGTAGTGCTCGGCTGTGTGTTTCCACAGTACAACAAATCGAAATAAACCAGATAATTTTCGCATCTTGCATGTGGAGATAACCCAAACGGTTCTCAGACTCGCTGAAAAGTAAACTTGAGATTTCCAGACAAACAAAATTGGCACATTCTTCCACATACAAAGACAATAAATGCAGCCGAGCTAACCCCCCTACCCTCACTCTCACGAAATTTCTCAGACCTCATAGAAAACCAAAATCTAGAAGAAACATTCAAAATCAAATCCTGAGAGCCGAACTCCGAATTTCAACAAAACAGAGCATGAAATTCCACATACCTGACGATTACCAAACTCTCAGCGTCACGAAACAACGACAGGAAAACCCAGAAAAGAAGCAAAATCCCCAAAAAAATTATTTGCAGAAACTGGAAAACAAAATCCTCTTAGTTTTAACAGTCAGCTCGAGGTCAGAACAAAAAATTAGCATTCAAGGAAAGGCAAATTCACTGGACCTCTCAGCATTCATACTATCTGTCAGTACTTTCTCTCTCTAAAACCCGAGGGAAAGAAGCTCTGCTATGACAGAGAGAAGGAGGTTGCGGGTGGGGGTGAAGAAGGAGGAGGAGGAGGGAGAAGGGAGAAGAGAGAGAAAGAGAGCGCCAAGGCGATGTCCACGTCACCAGACACGTGTCGTATATGGAGGATTGCGTAGACTTACACCGTATATACGCATTGGGTTGTGGTGGTTGTTGAGCTGGCCCATCGAGAATCGCGCTGACCGTTTATTTTATTCTAATGTCATGGTGTCCGTACACGTGGTGGCTTATCAATCGTTATACGCGTCCCGGTTAAGCGGGGTCCAACCTATCCCCACCCGTCATGTGGCTTACGTGGGCTTGTGACTAATTTAAAATTAAAAAAAAAATAATAGCGGCAATTTAAGAAGCAAGGGAAAAATCAAAATTAAATTAGATTGAATAGATGATTTGAAATCCACGAATAGCCGCTTTACTTAATGTTTGACCACATCAGAATATGTTCAACTAAAGTTGCCCCTGAAAGTTTTTTTTTTTCGACCTTCGTTGATGCGTGTGGTGATTGGCTTACGGATCGTACTCATAATATGGATTTGAGACAGAAGCATATGTTTATGTTGGGATTATGTTCTTTCTTTTTTTTTTTTTCTTTTTTTATGGAAAGGAAGTTTCATTACTTCAAAAATATGTATAAAAGTAATGTAATGCAAACATTAAGAAATAAGAGACAAACTCCTATCAGCATAAGTTATTGTGAATCTAATCTGTACTAATATGTTATCAACAATAAAAACAGGAAAAGCTTTATGCAGAAAAATGATAGAGAATTGATTTTGTAAATGTCAAAATAAATATACTGTATGGTAAAACTTTTTGATTTGATTGAGAGTTCTCTCTTTCCATGGTTTTTTTATCTCTCACAAGTGCATTTTGAAACTTTTGTTTTTAAGGCCATACACCGCTTATCATCTCAATCAATAATTTCTTGATTATTCTACAGCTTTTTCCTTTCTGTTTTATTCTTCTAAGTGTAATTTTGGTAATGAATTATGTGTACTCAAAAAAATATTGAGTTATGTAACATTTATTTCACAGAGAAATTGTGGTTACATCATAAAATCTCAATTTCTAGGGATTATCTAATGAATATGGGGCTTTCAAAACTTCTATCAATTTCATAAAATTCAGGCGTGTTTATTTCGACGGATGTACACTAAGGCTTGACTTGGGTTAAGCTTATTAGGAGAGATTCTATAGAAAATTTATTATGATATTAAATTTAAAAAAAGTATATAAATAAATCTAAATTATTATCTTTATAATTTTAGGAAAGTATCTTTTTTTATGGGATATTCAATCTCATTCGTTCACAATTAATCTAATGGTGAGAATTAAGAAATGGAGGAAGTGGACGAAATGAGAAATGGAGCGGCCCGTTTCCCAAGATTGTCAATAAACTATAGGCCTGTGTAGGTTAGTAGTGATAGAAATAGCTTTTGTTTCTAATAAACTTTTCTTAATGAACTTTTTCTGATGAACTTTTTCTAATATGATTTATCTTTGAGATAATAGTGACAAAAGTGGCTTCAGATTTTGAAGCTTGGTTAGGCGGCTTCACAGAAAAAGCAACTTCAGACTTTAAAGCCCATCAAATAATAAAATTATTCAAACACCCAATTACTAAGCTTTTACCTTTTACCTATGATGGGCTTCCAATGGACTTTTTTTAGCTTATGAAGTTATGTCAAACACGCTCTATTATGTAATACATTGATGTCATTTTTTTAAAGGTTAAGGAGCAATTTGACCAACAAACTACTCCCTCTAGTCTTTATTATAAGGCACCAACTAGCAAGTTTATTTGGTCCTTTTTATAAAGCACTTGCTTGTTCCCAATAAGAATTAATTATTTGTTTCCATGTCTGCCCCTAACTAATGAGGGTAGTGGGTGAGAGTAATAATTAATATAATATTTGAGTTTAGTGCAATTAGTAGGGGTAATATTGGAAGTTACTTAAATTTTAGAGTAACTTTATTGACTTTAACTACTTTTATTGGTTTGTGAGAAAAGTTAGTTGATGCTTTATAATAAGAACCAGAGGGAGTATTACCTTAGGAGTGCTCAACACAAATAATTTTTAAGTGGACCAAAAATACCAAAACACTTTTAAAAATGTGTAGTCAACACAAAAATAGAGTACAACTTTTTTGTGCTAGGCACTCATGAAGTAAAAAAAAATTTGTGCTTGCTAGTGCTGGAGTAAAACTTTTTTGTGCTGATTACATATTTTTAAAAGTGTTTTGGTATTTTTGGTTCACCTAAAAGTTATTTTTGCTGAGCGCTCCTTAGGTAATAGTTCATTAGCTAGATTGCTTCTTAATCCCTTTTTTTTAATAGTGTTCAAAGCTCTTTTAAAAAGTAGTTTTAAGCTTAAAATCCTTTTTATTGTTTGTAATTAGGTAGATTAATTTTAAAATAAAATAACTATTATGAAAATATCATCAATTCATCAATATTAATATATAATATAAATTTATTCTTGACTCGATTTTATTCCTGGATTAATCACAATGAATTAATTTGAAAGGTATTTTTTCCCCCTCATATAGGCCATAGCCACGCCTGGATATTTGTTCTTCTTTTTGCTTGTCGAGGCTTATTCTATTAGGGCCTCTTTCCATTTAATTTTTAGAGAATAGTTTTGAAGATTTTCGAGATAAAATGACTTTTTTAGAATAGTTTTTTACATAATAGATTATTAAAAAAAGTTATTTTAATAAAATGATTGTGTTGAAACATTGTTATCAGAATAGCCTTTTCAGGGTCAAATTTACCAAAAAGGATATTAGTTTTTATATAATTGCATATAAAGAATAAAGTTATATTTTAAATATTTTTAACATTAAATTTCATAATAATTACAAAAAATTACATAAATTTGTGTATAAAATTAAAATATTATTGATACTGAAAAATACTTCATGATCTTAAAAATTTATTTTATAATCTTAAAACAATATTTCAAGGTACTAAGTGATCTTGAAAAAATATTTTAACGTATTGATGGAAACTAAAAAGATATTTAAAGATACAGACTGATACTGAAAAATACTCCACGATCTTTAAAAAAATATTACAAGGTATTGAATGATCTTGAAAAAATATTTAAAAGTATAGATTGTTATTGAAAAAATACTTCATGATCTTGAAAATAAAATATTTCAGGGTATTGACTGATCTTATAAATATTTCAGGGTACTAACGTGAACTAAAAAGATATTTAGAGGTATAGACTGATTCTGAAAAAATACTGATAATGGTAAAGAAGAGAGAAAGATATTAAAAAAACATAGTTTTTTCCAACCTAGATTCCTAGATTTTAACCATAAAACCTAGGTTTGGTTACAGAATAACTTCTACACATTTTTATAGGTGTTTAGCAAACTTTTATCAAAAACAAAGTTTTTTTTTTCCTTTCAAAAAGCTAGGTTTTAAAATTTGCCAAATAAGCTCCAAGAAAAAAGATCTTTTCTTTTTTCTTCTTTTGGGCTTTGTTCCTTACCTCTGGCCTATACTAGAATGCTTACATGCCTTTACATAAAGAGAGTACTGTAGTCAATGTGAGTTGGTATAGATGGTAAGGGATCCAGGATTAGACCATTGAGTCGTGGATTCGATCCCCTCTGCTGTCGCTAGGGCTCCTTTGGTAGGCGATCTCATAAGTCCCCAGTAAGTGCTCATAGAACCCGGGGCCATGCCCTGGCCTTGATGGGGGACTGATGCCAAACCCATCTAAAACTTTCTTTATAGCAAAAAAAAAAGAGAGAGAGAGAGTACTGTACAATTTATAGATGCTCTAATCTAAGGTTCAAATAAACAAGTTTGAGTTTAGTGAAAAGGGTTAGTTCGTCACTAAAGTTTGAGTTTCCATTAGGAGAGCTACGGAAATTTAGTTTTTAATGTTACCTTAAACATAATTACTTTTAATAGGAAGATGCACGTATTTGAGGGGAGAATACAATTTATAGAGGTTGAGGATGTGAAAAATTGTTGACAAAATGATAGGATTTTATAAGCACACACGAGATAATAAAATTACCTTAGAGTTTCAACTTTAAATGATTAATTAGTACTATTAAATATATTTTTAATAGTACTAATTAATCTTGTAACAATATTATATCATAATCAACATGGGTAAAGGTGTTGTGACCATCAAAGTACAAAGTCTCATGTTCGATTTTCAATTATACTACATGTGTCATCCTTACATTTAGTTTTGTCAAAATTATAATTAATATTTTTTAAAATGTAACCGTGCTTTTCTTATAACAAAAGCTTGCCTTAATAATCAATTTAGTTTTGAATTTATCCGACCGATCAGCATATGATGAAGCCTATTTTAGTACGTTAAATTAAAATTATACTAAAATATTACAAATTTTATTTTTGAGACATTCATTTTTTTTTAATTAAAAAAAAAGGTTTGCTAAGAGAATTTCATATATACAATATGGAGAAAACAACTCTCATGTTGTAGGAGAAGTATATTCTTATGTCACACACACATAAAATAGTGAGACCTATATATATATATAATTAGCATTATATATATGCGGGTCCCACTATTTCAAGTATGTGTAGGAATCTTCTTTTTCTTATGTAACATGAGAAATTTAAACCTCATATAGTTTATTTTTTTTCTTTTTTGGGAATAAACAAAGGAGTGAGGATGTAAAGAAAGAAAGAAAGAAAAAGGTTGGGCACTTTAAGTGTCCAAAGATTGCGAATCACAAAAAAAAAAAAAAAAAGTGGTGAAATGCTGACTAGTGCAGCACCAATATAGAGAAAGTGAGAAGATGTAATATCTATAATTTATTTTCACCCCTCTTTAATGGATTTGGATTTTTTGTTGTCGAGGCATCTTACAACTTTATTATGGAATGACCACTCATTGGACGGCCATGTCATTTAAAGACAATCTTTGTAGCGAAAACAGAAATCTAAATGTCAAGAGAATTCGAAAAAAGGGAAATTTTATTAAAATATCATTTGAGTTTGTAAAATCCCTAAAAGTCTTCTGAATTTATAAAAAGATTGAGAGGTATCAAGGACCTATAAGGGATATGTAAATTCGGGTGAAATTACCATTTTGCCCTTAATTTTAAATAAATAAATAAAAAGATAAAAAACCCTCACCGCCGGTAGCCACCGGTTGGGCGGCGGCCCCCGGCGGGGCAGCCGGCCGCCGCCAATTCTCGAGAATTGGAAACTAATTCTCCTGAATTGGCGCCAGCCGGCGTCGACCGAGAGTATTTTATTTTTTAAAAAATTTATTTAACATTAAGGGCAAAAGGGTAATTTCACCCGAATTTGCATATCCCTCATAGATCTTTGGTATCTCTCAATCTTTTTACAAATTTAAATGATATTTAATTGTAACTTTCCCTTCGAAAAATGATTTTAAAAAAAAAAATAATAAGAAAACATCTGTGAATGAAAGGGACAATGTTTAAGGGCCATGGATAGCTTGCTAAGTTTATATCCGCAACGATTAAAATTTGAATTCCTAACACTTATTTCTGTGAACTCGTATCATCTGCATAAATATGTATATATTGGTGAAATTTTTCCATGACTGTATAATCTTATAAACTAGCTGATACGGAGTTGACTCATAATCTATAAAACACGATGAGTTTAAATCATGTTATATGTGTGAGGACTTTATGGAGAACCATAAGTAGATATCTCTAAAAATACTCTTTAAAATTTTAAGGCATTGGCCCTTTTTTTTTTTTTGTTGCCCACCCAATTGATCGAATTAATTTTTTTCAACTAATTTGGATTCACTTTAAATTGGACCCACAATTATAGGGAAAAAGCTCCTAACGCCAATTTTTTTCATTCTAACGCTTCGAGCTAAAGATATGGTTAAGGGAGAGTAAATCCCTTACCATATATTCCTAATAAATGTTGGTAGGCATAGACCCTTTCACTCAACATAACTTTTTTACGTCAAAATGTATTAGTGAGAAATATTAATTAATTAATTTAATTTGGAGCATATTTAGTGGACAAGATATAAATAACGCGAAGCAAGCCTCTTCTTAGACAGCATTAATTAATCTAGCTCCAGAAATATTGTGATGCTTTATAAAATATGAATTCTGACAAGCTAATTTATCCAAATAAATCATACTATATTAGAGTACATACACACAAAATATAAGAGTTTTAATACTCCCTCCGGTCCTAATTATAAGGCATAGTTGACTTTGTTTGGAGAGATTAAGGAAGCTAAATAAGTTACTTAATCACTTTATATGTTGTATATCTTTAGATTATATATTAGTTTATTAGTCAAACTAATTACTTTGAAGAAAAAAATAAAAATAAAAATACTCTAAAGTAATTTAATTAGCTTCCTTAATTTTTTCCAAAAAAGTCAACTATGCCTTATAATTAGGACCGGAGGGAGTAATTAAGTTGTGTTGTGTCTTTCATGATTCATGAATAACGTAATTTAGTTCTCAACTCTGAATAAGTCATGATATCTATGCCAATTTATACTAAGAAAATTACTGATTTATGATTTTGAAGGTGAAAGTAGCTTTTTTTTTTTTTTTTTTACTTAGACATTCATTGCATATTTTGCATGTATATAAAAGAATTTTTTTATATACATACATGAGATTAATTAATGAGTATTCATTTGATCCTCTAAAATATCTTTTTTTTTAAAAAAAAGTTAATGAGTATATATTTAACACAAAAATATTTATCCTAAGATAATCACTGATTGCATGGTGTGTTTATTGGACGCATATAATCCACGTAAATGTTCACAGGGAGGGTTTATATATACAACGTAGGAAACAATATTTAATGTATTTTTTCCAGGTAATTTTTTTTAAAAATATTTTATGTACATAACCAAAACTTTTATTGTTAACGTTTTTAATTTAATTTTATTGATTAAATTTAAATCCTGTACTTTTAATTTGGACAGGAAGAAAAATAAGAAAGAAAGAATACTAAGATCGAAAATTTTCTTTTGTAGAGTATTATTATTATTTGGGTTAAGGTGCGGATTCGCCAATAAACTATTAGGCCAGGAGCACTCAACACAAAAAACAATTGGAAGCATCATATGTACCAAAAAACAATTAAAAAGTTACAATTTTCACAATTCCGTCATAACCAAACTAACGGAGTTGGGAAGAATGATGTGGTATGCACACGCTCTCATTGCTCTTGTTTACGGTTTTGTCATTATCGGTGTGCTCTGATTTTGTGTTCATATTCTATGCTTCACCACTCTGTTTTTCATGACTGTGTTCATTTCTTTCCCTTTCTTCCTGACTCTCTCTCTCTCGTCTTACTTGTGTTCAAATTTGGGTTGATTATTTGTTTTTGAAGTGGCTGTATCCTCTTCTCTCTCGTCTTCAAAGCTCACTGCCAAGCATTCCAAGATTTTGGTTCTTAGTCTCCTTTGTCAGGGCTCAGTGATGAAAGAGTAGGAGAGCATTTCCGATGATTTGGAGAGAAGCAAAAGATGCTTTGACCATCTCAGCCAGCTTGCTTCTCTTTCCTTTTTTTCCACTGACATGTGTGCATACCACATCTTTCTTCCCAACTCCGTTAGTTTGGCTGTGACGGAATTGTGAAAATTATAACTTTTTAATTGTTTTTTGGTACATATGGTCCTTCCAATTGTTTTTTGTGTTTAGTACTCTCGGTCAAATAGTTTATTGGCGAATCCGCACCTTAACCCTTATTATTTTGGAATTGCTGGGAACAGCTTGAAAAAAAAAAAACACTCATACAATTTACAAGATAAACTTGTTAAATATTTACTTCAATAAATTAATACCAACAATCACTTTAGGGCCCTTCATGGTTTTTTGTATTTTTGATAATATATTTACCAAAAATGATGCATTAATTTGGAGAAAATTTTTCCATAAAATAAGGTGGAAAAGGTCTGAATTGACACAAAGTAAGTGACACCGATTGATGACCGCAAACAAACTTTATCGTTTATCTATTGTTAGCCTAGCAAGCTTGTGTTTGGCAATATTTTGGTTTGGGGTTATTAAAAAATAATTAATGTCATGAAAAAAAACTGAAACTAACAGTCAAAATTCAACTTAATTTGTATTGGTGAACTGACCTGTTTATTTCGAGTCTTTCCTGAGATCTATAAGGTGACACGATAGGCCTCATAATAAATATTACAGTTAACTTGTATAGCAGGGAATCTAAATCTAGTTTTTTTACAGTTGGTGACTATATACCCAAAAGCTGAATTATAGACAACACACACGTGTCACTTAACATTTATGAAGTCATTTTTCTTATTTTAACTTTTCCAATGCTTGAGCTGACTTGCTGTTAATAATAATAACTAGAGTTTGGAATTAGGCTCGGTCCAGCCTTAGAGGGCTGGCCCGTGAAAGGGTTAAGGTCTAATAGGGCTAAGGCTAACCCTTCAGGGTCCGGGATAAGAAAAATATCTGTTTTTTAAACCTCAGCCCAAGAGCATCAGGGCTAGGGCCAGCCCTCCAGAACCCGGAAGTTACTATTTTAAATTTTAACTATTTTTCCTTCGTTTTTTCAAAGAAATGTAATCAGTAAATTACAACAATTAAAGTTCTAATTTATCAAATAAATATTGTCAACATTAATATTCAAACAACATGAATCATCCAACAAATAAACGCAGTTACTTATCCATAATCAAAAGCAAGCTATATTCACAAATAACTCACATAAAACATAAAAAGCATACCACTAAGCATATTAGTATGATGATTATTATTGTTGTCATCTTTGACACTATCATCAATTTCAACTTTAATTGTTAAAGTGAGTTGAGTTGTGTGTGGTAATTAAGTTGGGGAATGTATAAGGTCGCTTCACTTGAAGCTGTTGGAGTCTCTTTCATTACTTATTTATCAAACAATTCCAAATAAGGATTTTAATCATTAATTTTGGAAGATGAATCATGAATGTTGCTTGCCTCCCTTTATTAGTTGCTACCAGTGAACACCAAAATGCTTCCCAAAGATTTTATAGGCCAATGTTTTCTTTTCTTCCTTTAAATGCTGGAATTCATTATGTCAAAAAGACATTATACCAAGTCGATCTATACTAGCTATCCCTTATAAGAAAATGTTTTATATGACTACCGTTTCATTTCTTTTATAAGATTTTTTTTTTTAAAAAAAAATCATATGTATTAGGAAGTATTCATTGATATGCTTTGAATTTACTTTGACGCATATTTTTCTATTGAATAAAGAGGATATCAGAAAAAGTTAATGATAGGAACCTCATTTAAATGTATCAGAGGTGAGAGGAAAAAAAAAGGATAGTTAAAAAGGACCTAACGGGCCGGCTCAAGGCCTTGTAGGACCGGCCTGTTTAAACCTTAGGCCCTACAGGGCCAATTTTAAAAATATCGTCCATTTTTCAAGCCCGATCCTTGACATGCCAGGGTTTAAACGGGCTGACCTAATGGGCACGACTCCATTTTCCAGCTCTAATAATAACTTAGAAATGATCTGTATATGAATCTTTACCTCATATAGACATACATATATATACAAGTTTGGAAAACTCTTAAGAAAACAAATTGTCAATGGGTTTATTACTCTTATTAACGTTATTACTATGGGGTTTAAACTTCTCATGTTGCATGAGAAAAAGAAGATTCCTACACACATGAAATAGTAGGACCCATACACACCACACACACATATATAATGCTAATTATATATGTGTGTGTGTGTGTGGGTCTCACCATTTTATGTGTGTGTGACATAAAAAAACATTTTTCCTATAACATGGGAAGTGTTTTTCCCTATTACTATTTACTATTATTGTCAAAAGAATTTTGAAATTCAAATATTATTTTATTTATATATATATATATATATATTTCTTATAAGTTTTGTGTATTATATAAGGCTTCAATGTAAAAAAGAAAAAATGAGAGGGAAAATTGGATGACGCACAGGGGTAAGTTTGGTATTGTGGGTGCGGTGGCATCTCGCATTCCGACGCGGAAAGCAGACCACCCAAATCTCTGACGCATCTTTGCCTTGACGCTGACCATCACCCATCCTCTCCAATCTTTACCCTCCATGGCCCCCAATTTTACCACAAAACCCACAATACATATTTTTAATTTAATGGAAAATCATCAAGTCTCGTTTGAAAAAGAAAGCACGGGACCCACCTGGACCGGGTCAGACATCCCACGGCCATCGTGGATGGAATCGGGCGGCCAATAAGAGGCCAAGCCGCATGGGACGAGAGCGGATCAGTGCCAACGAGGCATGTCTTGGCGCAAAAAGGGATGCGACAGCGAGCATCAAGAATCACACGTACTTAAGGGAGTGGTCCCCACCATCTTGCGCTGATATCGGTGGATGTGGTCCGGTCTCCAATGACGTGTCCCACCCACTGGACTCAGAGCCTGTGCGGGACCCACGTGGCACGCATTAGTCCGGCTGCGTCGCCGGCTGGTTCATCCCCCTATCACGTCCACTAGGCTTTTTAAAAACCATATCATAAAGTGGCCCACGTGGGAAGGTAACCACGTGGCCTCACTTTATTGGATTCCCTGCCACCACGTTCCTGTTAAACATTACCATCAACTAACTGGTAAAAATCTGAGTTTACTTGTGGTGACGAGATGTAGATTGAGCGGAAACAAATCAGTCTTGGATTATCATGAGAAAATAAACGTGATTCACAGGAAAGTATGTGAGGAAAGTTATATTTCCATTTATGAGAATATACTTTCTTAACACATAGAAGGGGTTTTTTTAACGTGATTTACATTAAATAAGGAAAGTATGTAAGAAAATTTTTTTTATATTGATTTACATAAACGTGCTTTTATAACACTAACTCAAATAGATACTAATTTAATAGCTATGTGTTTTCTGTTAATTAAATATTTTAACCTTACTTTTTTAGTAGTGTTAACTCTAATATGTTTGGTTTGAGGGGAGGGAGTAGGAGGGGAAGAGACCCTAAGGAGGATATTAATTAAATTGTCATTAATGAGAAGAATATTCATTTCAATTACGACTGTATTTTTTGAATATTGCAAATTTTCTGTAAAAAATTTAGTAAAAATGAAAAAAAAAATCTCTACCTTCTTTCTTTCCCCTGCCTCTCAGACCAAACACAAAATAACAACATGGCTTCCACTACACTAGGGGATAGTTTTGATTTTGGGTATAAATTTAGGTTTTCTGGAAACCTCATTAAAAAATGAGATGCGTAGGTGAGTTTCCACATAATTCCAAGACGTTGAAAAAGTTTATGTACCTTTGACCTCAAGTAGGCACAAATGGCCTGAGTCGCTGTATAAAAAAAAAAAAAAAGGGAGGGACTAACGAGGTTAATTTAGCAAAATTAATTATTAGTTAAGTGAAAAAAAGCATAAATATGAAATTAAAAGTTGAAAGTGCAAATACATACAAAATGGATCGCCTATAAAAATGTATACACAGTTAAAATCTCTTAAATAAATAATATGGATAGGGAAATGAGAATTGTGGAATAAAAAAATTGGAAAGAGGTGGAAAGCCGGTGAAGGGGGCGAAGGGGCGTGGTGAGTGCTTGGACACTTAAAGGCACGCCTACGCATGTGAGTGGGTCTAGTGGAGCGTGACGTCATTTTCAGAAGCGCCACGTCAGAGGGTGACCTTGACCGTTGATTTTGCATGTCGCATCGACGGTAGTGCGCCTTCCACGTTCTGACGTGGTGGCCAATGCCGAAGGTAACGACGCCGCGTGACCGACAGGTTGACGTGTCCCCCAGTCACATGGCTTACCACGCAACCATTTGTGGGGCCCAATTGACGTGGATTTGAAGCAAAATCTCAGATCTGATCTCTTCTTTTTTACCTTCCCTCGTTTTCTCTCTTATTTTAAAAAGTTTCATACTGTCATTCCAAGAATATCCAGGAATAGGAGGGGGAATTTACGAGAATATCCCTGAGCGCCGCTTTCTTTGAATTTCGGTACCCCAAAATTTACTTGGGTTCACATTGAAGTGGGCCAGGGGTATATTCCGGTTGATTGTGTTTTTGTTGGCGTTGTGGTGTGAGTCCAAGGTTTTTTGTTATGGGGAGTCCAAGGGAAATGAATGATATTCAGGCCCAGAAGTTTGTTAGACTAATTGTTCATACTACCTCCCATCCTTGTGCTGGTTTAAAATGATGATTAGAGCTGGGTGAAATATTGCCATAAATGGTAACTGAGGTGTCTCACTTGTATTAAAAAAAAAAGATGATTAGAGTATTTAAAAACAACTTTTTATAGTATTCGAAAAAAAAGAAGTAACTTTTCAATCACAATTTATTGTATATAAGGTAAATATATGAGATTATTTTTGTCTCAAATTACGTAAATAAGCATTATTAAGACCCAATTAGGGTCCCCAAACAAGTACAAAATCAGAGACTTATTATGTTTGGGTTTATTAATGAGAAAATCCGATATAAAGTGTTTTGAATTAATGAAATTCAGAATCTAAGTTGGTAAATTTTATAAATTCTTACTTACGTTATACACTCAATTTAGAATTTCAGAATATCGATAAAATGACTTTATTGCCCTCCTCTTCCTTCAAGATATTTCCTTTCCCTTCTTTTTGACACTTTTTTCCATCTCTCTCCACAACAACCCCAACTGTATTATTTTTCTCAACTGCGTTAAATTTTTCCTCCATGTGTTGTCAACCTTTACATCGATTCACATATTTTGTTATGTTTTTTTTCCCCCCACACGCATGACAACGCTGATCCAGTCATTTTGTATTTGTACGAAATATAAACTAAGTGTCCTCTATGATTCTTATTTCACTCACGTCGTACTTTAAAAATATATGTGATGAAAGTATGTTTTGTATTAATGTTTTCGGATAAAGATCAAGTGCGTTAGAAGAAAATGATTACAAACTAAAGTACAACATAGGACATGAATTAAGAAACGTTAAAAAGCTGGGAACTATGAAGTCAGCAAATCGATTTTTTTTTATATATATATATTTTAAACGTAAAGAAATTGAAGGAAAACATATGTGCTGATGCAAACTAGCTATTTGTTGAATCTTTGGTGGCTCCAGTAGGAGGGACGATCAAAGTCTAGTGAGTTTTTTCAGTTATAAACTAAAAATCTCTGATTATATTGTTTACAAATGAAGCGCATAAAAAAGAAAAACTGCGCATGGTGGGAAACAGAGCTGTGATGAAGCTTAGGCCAGAACGGACTAGTGCCTGTTTTATAGTGGCGGAAGCTATACTTTTCTGATGTGAGTTACGGTATACGATATAAATATGTAAGAGGAGTTTTGTTTCGACTGGCATAAACATATTTGTTAAACGCCAACTCAAACAGGCCTTAAAAAATTAAGATCAGTGACGTGTGGGTAAAAGCATGTGGTGTGTTCAGGGCTATTTTACCCACATTCTAAAATCTGAAATTGAGTTTATGACTTAATTAATGATTTCTTGAATTTATCAACATGATTTTGAATTTAATTAGTTTAAGAGATTTTATATGGGATTTTTCTTTGGCAAAATTCCATTTAAATACCAAATGAATTTGTGAAACCCTCAGAAGTCCGTCGAATTTGCAAAAGACTGAGAGGTGACAAGGACCTTTTAGGGATATATAAATTCGACCCAAAATTACCCTTTTGCCCTTAGGGTTAAATAATTTTAAAAAAAGCTGGACGCCGGCGCCGTTGGCCGGCACCACCGTCGGCCGCTAGCGGGGGTTGCCGGTCGCCGGCGGGGGTGGTGGCCGCCGGCGGTGGGCCCACCATGGGAGGGTATTTTCTTTTTTCTTTTTTTAAATTATTTAACCCTAAGAGTAAAAGAGTAATTTGGTTCGAATTTGCATATCCCTAAAAGGTCCTTGTCACCTCTCAGTATTTTTGCAAATTTGACGGACTTTTGAGGGTTTCACAAATTCATTTGATATTTAAATATAATTTTCCCTTTTCCTTTTGGCAATCACATGGATATTTTTGAAATTATACACAGACACATGATGTCCAATTATCGTGAGTTTGTTTGTTTGTGTGTGAGTTTGGCTAAGGATGAATGATTGAGGCGCATGTGTGTGTCTATATACACATACTCCTGTAGTTATCTAATACTTTCTCCTATCTAAATTATAAAACTTTGTTGATTTTTTTTTGGAAAAAATTAAGGAAATTAAATAAATTACTTAATCATATAATATATTGTATATCTTTAGAATATATGTTAGTTTATTAGTCAAATTAATTAGTTTAGAGGAAAAATAAAAAGAAAAATAGTCCGAAGTAATTTAACTAGCTTCCTTAATCTCTTCAAAAAATTTAATTTGATCTTATAATTAGGACCAGAGAGAGTGTGAACAATTAATAATGAGGTTAGGCACACATGTTAAGAAATGATTTTGTCCCTGGCAAATATTTCCCCCCCCCCCCCCCAAAAAAAAAACACACACACACACAAATAAACAGGTGCAATGTATAGTCTAGTTAGATAATAAAAAGATAGTTAGATGGATAATTATAAAAGATATTCATGTAAACATACTGTCACACTTATTCCTAAATATATAATCCAATTGACTTTTTTGAAGAAAGTGAGAAAGCTTAAATAAAATATTTTAAAGTATCTATATCTATCGTTTATTCTAAAAACTAATGAGTCTAACCTGGATATATAATTTAATAATGCACAATATCTATTATGATTAAGTGATATATTTAGTTTTTTAATATCTTTAAAAAGAAGAAGTGAATTTTTTATATTTAGGACTAGAGGAGTATTTTTTTTTTTTATAACAGCCAATTTTATTACATAAATAAGAAATAAAATATAAATAAAAATCATAGCTAGGTACCACTATTATAAAATGACAGATTGAAGGGTAAAAAAGGATATACAAAAACCAAGGTGTAGCAGCATGAGTGAGATTGAGGGAGGGAATGAACATCAGCTTTAATATTGCTAACTAAAGTGAGAGGCATCTTATAAATGCATTAATTACATAATTTTACTAAATAAAAAACTTGGAATATTTGCATGACTTTCTATCCATGAAAAATTGATAGGACAACACATTTTATTTAAGAACCGAAAGCAGAATCTAATGTATATGTGTGTGTGTGTGTATAAAAACAAGAAAAAGGCCAGTGGATCGGATGATGCGCACTAGTAGTAGTACTGTATGCACAACTGTAGAGGCAATCACTATTCTGAGGTGCTTGCATTGTATAGCATGGATAAAGCGGTGGGAGGCGTGATTTTGGTGATGCTAGTGGTGCCATTGTTGGTGGTTGGTTCGGTTCAACGTGAGTGCGAATTCAAGGCCGTCTTCAACTTCGGAGATTCAAATTCAGATACCGGTGGCTTCTACGCGGCTTTTCCCGCCCAATCTGGCCCTTTTGGATCCACCTTCTTCCACGAACCTGCCGGAAGAGCTTCCGATGGCAGACTCATTCTCGATTTCCTCGGTAATTTTCTTTTGTCCCATTGTTTTTTCTTCCATCTTTCTTCCTTTCTCTCAAGCTTGACTACGATTTGAAACTACCCTTTGTTATTGCGTATTCTCTTCTATTTTTCTGCCTCTGTTTATGATCATTGGATCATTACGCTCTTAGCCTCGAGTTTTTCTTAACCTTCATAATTCAGTTGGATCCAATACAGGTTTTGAATCATTTTTTTTTCAATCTGACAACGCAAAATTTCTATCAGCTTTTTGTGATTGTCGGTTGCTTAATGAAAGCTACAGAAATGGAGAGAACAACGTGAAAATGTAAAGTTCTCAAGACCGAGCAGGCAGAGGGTGATTTCAATCGTAACAAACGACTTAGCCCATCACGGGCCCAGCCCAGAAATAATTGGGCTAAACATAAAAAATTATGTGAAAGTTTTCGGGCCACCGACATCACCAAACAAAATAAATGTACAGAGAATTTAATTTTTTTTGGGGAGTAAATTTCACTATTATCTAAAGTCTGATTAAACTACAAATCAATATTATATATTCTCACGAGTTATATTTGGTTCTCCCTTAATATATATTTTCTGAATTTATTTATCTATTTTAGATCAATAAAATTGATGTTTGAATAATATCTATTCATATTAATCCTTAATATGAGATATATTTACCTAATTTGATTAAATTAAGGGAGTTAATTAAATTAATTAGAATGACAATTTTTTTTTTTTTATAAAACACATTAATCATCTACCTTAATCTTCTCACTCTCTTTTACTTGATTATTGTTAAGGGAGTATCAATAGGGGGTATATTAAGAAAAGATTGACAATCATGGGAAATAAGTCTTACATTTAGGATCATGATTAACTCCCTAATTAGATCATACCGGAGCAAAGAAAAATTTATTAAAATTACTTAAGTATCTCAATATTTTATTAAAAAGTATTCATTTAGGCATTTAGCTTTGTCTCTTAATTCATGTTCGCTACATATGTCATCCTGCGCCTCCTAGTGGCTCACTTGATATTTGAGACAATACATGTAGTTTTCGGCTATTTGCTTCTAATTATTCTATTCAAGATGATGATTATAATTATCGTTATTATCAGCCTCTAACTGTGTTTTCTGCAATGAACTTGAACCCATATGAAATTTTCAGCTCAAGCACTGGGATTACCATTCTTGAGTCCTTACCTGCAATCAATAGGATCAGATTACAGACATGGAGCCAACTATGCAACACTGGCATCTACAGTTCTTCTTCCTAATACTTCTTTGTTTGTCACTGGAATCAGCCCTTTTTCCCTTGCCATTCAGCTCAACCAAATGAAACAGTTCAAAGCCAATGTTGATGAAATTGGTCACCTTGGTACACACTTATCAGCTAACTAGGATATTTAATGGACACATATAAAGCAGTTGATTAATTTTTGGGTTATGTGATTTGTTATTCTTTTGTCTAGTTTATAAAATTCTTATTTTGATTGTTGGTAATGGTTAGACCCAAAACTTCCTTCACGGGATATCTTTGGAAAATCTCTGTATACATTCTACATTGGGCAAAATGACTTTACCTCCAACTTAGCTGCCATTGGCATTGGCGGGGTGAAGCAATATCTGCCTCAAGTTGTTTCACAAATTGCTGCCACTATTAAGGTGAGAGTAGCTTTCATGTCAAGTAATGTTCATCTACTCTGTTTAGTAAGAATGAGTCAATACAACTATAAAACTTTACCTTAATATGAGCCAACCTAAAATTATAGTTTACTTTGAGTTAAAATGTAAGTATATGTATAACCACTTAATCTAAGTTGATATCCAATCAACTTATTCTGACATTCATTTAAACGAAGCAAAGTTTCTTCATCACAAGTTGTGATTTTTGGTGGATTGTAGGAGCTATATAAACTTGGAGGGCGTACATTTCTAGTGCAGAATCTTGCACCAGTGGGATGTTACCCTGCATTTTTGGTGCAGCTTCCTCATGAAAGCTCGGACATTGATGACTTTGGATGCTTGATTTCTTATAACAATGCAGTACTGGATTATAACAGCATGTTGAAGCAGACCCTGAACCAAACGAGAGCAACTCTTTCTGATGCTTCCATCATTTATGTGGATACTCACTCGGTTCTGCTACACCTCTTCCAGCACCCCAAATCTCATGGTACAAATTACAGACGATATTTGGTTCCCCAAAAAAGATTTATAAAGTTTAAGCAAGTATTTTATAGAACGCAAGATAATAGTTTTTCTTATCACAAATCAAATCTCCAAAAGGTTAATCTACTGCTTAGGAAAAGGCAAAGGGAGTTGAGTATAGATTTTTGAAAGTGATAGGTTATTTTTATTAGTCTCAGTAAATGGAAAACAACTAAAAAAAGGTCATGAGTATCTGTATATTAGAACAATATGTATATCACACTCCATGAAAGCATTTATTCTCATTCACATGTCAAAATTTAATTAAAAATAAAGAAATGAATGAAAGGTAAAGTTAAGCGATTGGGTGAATGAAAATGAATGTCCAACTACAAAAATTACTTCATCTCTTAAAAAAGAGAATAAATTATATGAATACAAAACAACAGATCTAGACATAAAGGTTCTTATTACATGCCTAAACAATTGGGTCATCATTATAGTGAAGGAGTCTAGGTATTTATGAATTACCCATAGACCAAAGTGTCCTGCTGCAGTGATTGTGAATTGAATTTGTTGTGTTGGAACAGGGCTACAATATGGTACCAAAGCATGTTGTGGACATGGAGGGGGTGACTATAACTTTGACCCAAAACTTTATTGTGGAAACTCAAAACAGATTGATGGAAGAACAATGACAGCATCAGCTTGTGAAGACCCTTATAACTATGTAAGCTGGGATGGAATCCATACCACTGAAGCTGCAAACAAGCTTATTACTTTGGCTGTTCTTAATGGCTCCTACTTTGATCCTCCTTTTCCTCTTCATCAACTCTGTGACCTTCAGCCTATAGGCTGAACATTACATCCCTCAAAGGCTTCATCCTTGTTTTATTTCACTATGTGAAAATCGTCGATCATGATACGGTAATTATTCCCATCAATAAAGGAAATAGGAAATTCCTACTTTGATCGTGTATGTTATAGTAGCTTTATTGAAGAACTCTATTTTATGCTTCCGAATCCATCGAGTCCTCAGTATAATTTGGGATATTGGCGTTAAGCTTGTATTTTATAAGAAAATTAATAAAATTAAAATAGCTTTCTTTTTTATATGGGCAGTCTTAAGATTTTTCCTTGTTCTTTCAACTCCTAATCATATATTTATATAAAATTAGGTGGGTTTAGAGATGACTTGCACTATTTATTGCTTGTGAGGAGTGTTTGCTATAAATTTTATATTAGACCACTCCTCTAATTCTTAGGGTATGTTTGGTTTGAGGGAGAGGGAGTGGGAGGGGGAGGGGGAGGGAAATAAGGAAATTACCAAATTGTCATTAATGAAAGGAATATTTTCTTTTGTTGAGAGTATGTTTTTGGAATATTGAAAAGTTTGCAGGGATAATTTAGGAAAGAGGAGACCAAAGATCTCCCCCTCCCCCTCCCTCAATCCAAACGCCCCCTTAATATAAGACATACTCCCGGTTTTAAATATAAGACAAAGTCGACTTTTTTGGAAAGATTATGAAAGCTAAGTAAATTACTTTAGAGTATTTATATTTATATTTTTTTCCCTAAACTAATTAGTTAAACTAATAAACTGATATATATAATCTAAAGATACACAACATATAATATGATTAAGTAACTTATTACCTTTCTTAATTTCTCAAAAAAAAAAAAAAGTCAACTATGTCTCTTATATTAGAATCGGATGGAGCATTTATATAATTTGATTAGATTAAGGAAATTAGTGAAGTTAGTTAATTAATATGAAACATATCCTTTAAAACATCTTAGTCATCTTCCTAAATTGCCTTATCCCCTTTGTTTCTTGATTATTATTGAGGAAGCATCAATAAAAGTAAATTAAGAAAGCATTTAATATAAAAACTATTTCTTATATTTAAGATTAAGATCAACTCTTTAAATATGTCTTATATTAAAGAATAAAAATGATGTATTTTGAGGGAGAAACGTATATTTACTCAGGAAAAGACAGTCATATTACAGAAGCACAGAAGAGAGAATTAAAAAAGAATTGTTCAATTCTCAAGTGCTGGCTGGGTTCTAACCATTGAAGCAGAAGGCATTTTGCTCTGTCCAACCCAGAACTCACCAATAGTTTCACCTTTTTCTGCTTTTTCCTCCATTTTTTCCATCTTCCTCCTCTTCACTACCTTAACACCTACTAAAACAAAAACCACAAACAGCAACACAATGAAACCACTTCCAATTCCTAATACTACGATCCACCTTGTCCTATTATTATGCCTCTGCCTCTTGTCCCTGTTTTTAGCTTCTTCCAACGATGGAACCACCAGCGTGTAGTGTCCTTCACTCTCTGTTTCACACACAAATGGCTTGCTCATGTTCTTCAATCCAATCAACCTACCACCATTACCCAACTTTGCACAAATTGGTTTTTCTTCCTTTTCCACACGAACCCAACTTCGAAAAAATCGAACTTTGATGGGATTTTCTTCTGGCATGCTCAAATTTAACCTTTTACTCAGTACTAATGCTGTGGCCGAGGTATTATAAGCCATCAAACCAAGAACTGGAGCTACAATGGTGTGATTGGGAACATGGTAGTAACGAGATGACCAATTTCCAAAGTTTTCAAATACTATGGCCATTCTCTTGACCTCAGGGTCTGGTTTGATCGATGGTGGGAGATTAAAGTGACTATAGCTCGCTCCTCTTAGCCTTAAAGAATCACTTCGGACTCTGAGAATTGAGAATTTCATGCCTGAGAAGTTAGAAGGAAGAGGGATGTTGTACAAGGTACCTGTACGAGGTTTTGATATTTCTTGGTTTGCTTTGTCACGAACAAAGGCTTCTAGAGAGGCATGATCATAGGCTTTAGACTGTTCGAGGAAACTTAGGAAGATGATGAAAGAGACAATGGACCATGTAATTTTCCAACATTTGTGGAGATCCATGGATGTCATTTCATGTCACCCCAAGAATTGAAGCTTTTCTTCTTCCTGTAATGTTGAAATATTATTGCACCGAAAAAAGAAACATTTCAAGCTCTTATTCTGCAAGATTTCTTACAGCATTCTCCTTCTCTTCTGGTTCTTTGTTTTGTTTTTTTGCTGACACAAGAGAAAAATACTTTCCTTTGGTTGAAATCGTAGGGACAATAGGATTTTTAAACAGTTTCGCCTGTCGTCCTTCCTCTTGCGATTTTTCACGATTTTTTAAGCATAAAATGGAGTAGTTGCAGAAAGATGATATAATGCAATATAGGGCTTTAGTTGAGCAGTTAAACCTGAATTGTCTTAAACAGATTGGATTCTTAAAAAAAGGAAAAAACAAGTTGTTTGGTTCCATTATGTATGATGGGTTCATGAAACGACAAGTGTAAACACCAGGTCAAATAAAAGAAAGGGAAAATTATTAATAAATCCATACAAATAAATTAAATTTGAATTTTATTTAATACTAATAAGAATTGATGGATTTAATATTTATCAAATTTGATTTGTAAGTAATGCAACTCAAGTTGTGCATATGAAAGTTTGATTTTAAATATTAAATTTCTTGAGATATACTAGTATTAAATGAAAAAAGGAAACTTATTTGTATTTAATTTGATTTTTTTTTTTTTACTTGAGATGTTAAGATAATTTTTCTGGAAAGAAAGGCAAGTACGTTATATTAATAAGACTCATATTTGTTTATTTTTTCACACTTTTTTAATGAAGGATTAGGTCTAATTATTTATAAAACATTTAAGACCGACACGATCAACATGGACATGCTATTGGAATTTTCCTACCTTATTAAAATAATCTCTTTTTTTTTACACAAAAAAAAAAAAAGATAACCCTTTTAATCCCCTTTTCTTAATTTAATTGAAAATAAAAGATGAGCACGTCAATTTCAATGAATTGAATCCATTTTCTTGTGTGGAGCCAGCTGTGGGTAGACACGACAATGGGGAAAAGGGAGAAAAATAATGTACTTAGTAGACTTATGTACTCCTATAGTCATATTATGGAGATAATGAGCAATCAAATAAGAGATATTATAAATATGACACGTGAATCATTTCAGAATTGGTTGTGGTTTTTTTGTCGGTTCGACAACTTTTTTTTTTGATACAAGGTTCGACAACTTTTGATCATTAATTATTAGATTCCGATCACTAATAACTTTTGGTGTTTTTTGATGGGGTGAAAATAATAATAATAATAATAAAGGAGGAAGACAAAGGAAAATGTAATCATCTGTCACCAAATGCTTATCAGGTTCTCTTGGGCGGCATACTTCTTGTCGTCATTTTCAAAAATAGTTTAAAGATTTTGTTCAGTTTTGGCCAAAAATTCATTTGAACCAGTAAAATTAAATTACAAAATATAATTTAGGTACTGTTCTGACATATAGTCAAAATGTTATGATTCGTCATTAATACTAATTTGTTTAAGTGCCTCACTTCTTTTTATTTAAATGTTGCATACTTAGAACCTCCAACTAAGAATATACTCAATTCTTAATAGAGAAAATTAAAATCAAGGACTTATAATAGATAATATTAATTGAGAATGACGATAAAAATTGTAATTATTTAAAAGAATAAATTAACAAAATAAAAATTTAAAAATACTAAATTGTCCTTAATCAAATTTCCTACATTTTCTCTCACATTTAATGTTTGAAACTAATATGAATTTCTAAATTTAATTCAATTAAACACAATCTCTCTTATCATAGATATTTATAAAAAAAAAATAACACAAACATTTTTTAATTTTGTCAAAGTTATAATTTTATTTTTAAAATTGACCCAAACTTTAAGTGAAAACATATATAATTTTAGGAAAAACTCAAATTTCTTTATAATTAATTATAAACATTATATAAATGTGTTATATATATATATATATATATATATATATATATATATATATAATATTAATAGGGTCATGTTCAGCACGAGTGTGCCTTTTAGTGTCAACAGACATTAACACATTATAATATTTCAATTTTTGATATAATATAGTAATGTTTTATTTTTGTTATTTGAGATAAAACTTGCGTTTAATTTTTTATTAGGCGAAGGAGCAAAAATGCACACCAAGTTTGCCTGTGGGAGCGTCCAGCAACACCAAGTTTTAAAAGGAGCAAAAGTACACACAAGGTTAGCTTTTTGGGAGCAAAAGTGACACAATCCGTTTTTGGGGGAAAACTCTGGTTAAGTTGGTGTTAACTTTGCCACATGTGCCTGTGAAATGCTGACAGGGAAATAATTTTTTTTTTTTTTGGTTTATACCTTGCTCTTCCGTCTACCTCCATACCATCACCAACGCCTCCGATTCCTCATTCGATGTGATTGGCACACACTTAGAAAGACATATTTTGTTTTTTTAATTTTGGGTCGCGATCTTCGTTCTGAATTCAAATTCTTGATTTTGAATTTTCCTTATGCTTTGGATTGTGAAGAGTAGTTCTGTTAGGCTGTGATGATTTTCTTTTACCCTGTGTGATTGCTTTGTGTCTAATGTGCTTCTGAGCCTGTTTTTTGGATGATGCTTCTTGTAGGAAATGTTGGCCCTGAAGAAGGCGTACGCGAACATTATTCTGAACACGGGAAAAGAGGCGGTGGCCAAGATAATGGCGTCAGAACGAAGAGCTGTTTAGTTTCAACAAGAACTTTCTTCGGCAAAAGACGAGGCCCTTCGGATGCGAGTATAATACACAAGAATGAACAAAGCAATGAATTGAAGAATAGAAGCTACCGACCTAAGCCTCCGTTATTGTCGATTTAATCCATCGCTATCCTCGCTGTCCAGAACACTAGCTCACGATTTTCTACTGAATCGATCGACCTTCACCCACCGGACATGAACAACCCTAGTTTCCCATTTTTCTTCTTCGCTAACTCAAATCTCTTCCTCGGTCGATTTGCCAAGATGAGTTTCTTCGCTCGATTTGCCAAGATGGGTTTGGGTTCAGTTTTCTGGGTTCAGTTTTCTTCATTGTCGATTTCAGCATGCTGTGGCTTTTTTAATTAAAAAAACAAATTTATTTCCCTGTCAGCATTTCACAGGCACATGTGGCAAAGTTAACACCAAGTTAACTAGAGTTTCCCCCCCAAAACGGATTGTGTCACTTTTGCTCCAAAAAAACTAACCTTGTGTGTACTTTTGCTCCTTTTAAAACTTGGTGGTGCTGGACGCTCCCACAGGCAAACTTGGTGTGCATTTTTGCTCCTTCGCCCTTTTTTATTTTGGTTGATAAAGTTTCTTTGATGGAGCTTTTTTCCCCCTTGATTTACATATAAATCAAGAAAAGAAACTTATTGATTAAAAGGGTTAAAGGGCCATTATCTATGTTATCAGTAATAATTAAATTATATAATGATAAGATATGAAATGCATTTAATTTTTTTATTTTGGTTGATAAAGTTCCTTTGATGGAGCTTTTTTTTTTCCTCATTTATATAAAATTATGTAAATCAAGAAAAAAAAAACTTAATGATATAAAAGGGTTAAAGGGCTAATATCTACCTTACGAGTAATAATTAAATGATATAATGATAAGATTATGTAGATATTAGTAAAGGTTAAAAAACAGATTATTTTGGCAATAGTAATTTTGATGGGAAAAAAATTAAATCACTTTCAAGGGTAATTTAGTATTTTAAAATTTATATTTTGATGATTGGTCCTTCTAAATAATTATGATTTTTATGGTTCTTCCCAATAAATATTACTCTCTATGGGTCCTTCTATCTAATTCTCCCTTCTTAATATAAGATATATTTATTTAATTTGATCAAGTTAAGTAAGTTAATTGAGTTAGTTAATATAACATATATTCTTTATAACACCTTAGTCATTTTTCTTAATTTCCTTATTCCCTCACCTTCTTGATTATTGTTAGAGCATTAATAGAGGTAAATTAGAAAAATGTTGATAAATATGAAACTATGTCTTATATTTAGAATAATATCAACTTTCCAAATGTGTCTTATATTAAGGACAGAGCAGTAATTATTGACTTAATGTTATACTTCTAGCCATTGAATCATGATCAATTCATTTAAACTGTTAAATTTTTATTGTTTAAATAATTTTTTTATAAATAATAACTAGGTACATCACAAAATAGCAACCACATATTCATCTATACTTCATATATTTTTACGCAACTCATTATACAAGACTCCAAGGAAAATAAAAATGCGGATTAGCTAGTTCGGGAATATTTCAACTACTTTTGTGTTTTACGAGATAAGATTACTCTCAATTAGCCAAGCGTCTTGTAGTGCGTTGACACTAGTACCAGGCTTAGGAGTCTGGTTTCCCCCCTCCCCTCAGGGGTTCGATCCCTGCCAGTTGTATCAAAAAAAAAAAAGATTACTCTCAATTGGACTCGTGCTTACAAGGCCTGTTGTCTCGTGTTATATTCAACTTCTCAGAAATACAGGCTACTAAAGCTAAATTGTACTACCTACCCTCGGTCTTAAATATAGGATAAAGTTTATAATACAATTTGTATAAAGTTTATAATACAGTCTACATTATGAACTTTGTCCTACATTTAGCACCGAAAAGAGTACTACCTCCAGTCCTAATTATAAGAGCTAGTTGACTTTCTTTGGAAAGGTTAAGAAAGCTAAATAAGTTACTTAATCATTTCATAGGTTAAATATTTTTAGATTATATATTAGTTTATTAGTCAAACTAATAAGTTTAAAGAAAAAAAATAAAAATAAAAATATTTTAAAGTAATTTAATTGGCTTCCTTAATCTCTCTAAAAAAGTCAACTAGTTCTTATAATTAAGACCGGAGGGAGCATTTTGTTTTCTGTGAAGCTCTTCAGTGTCTCCCTACAGATAGATATGCATATTTTGCTGATAAAACACAAACAACAGTATATCGAGTTCTCTTATAGCCCTCAGCAGAGTTAACTCTTTAGTCACTATTGAACAAGCAATTATGGTTCCCCATCCACAAACCATACTTTCAAAAGTTGCTACATATAGGTCTGACATTAAGGATGCGAAGGAGTATTTCAAGAACGAGTTAGCTTGATACAACAGTGATCTTTGACCCCAAAAAAAAAAAAAAAAAACAACAGTGATCGGGTTTGGGAGGAATTCTATTCTAACATTTAAGTATACGAACGCCTCATAAAGCAGAAAAAAAAACAGATGGTGATCAAAGAAGATCAACTTTACTTGCCACTCTCCATAACACTTCTATTCAGTTCCAGAGATTTTCTTCTTGATTTCCTCGATGTCGGTCGCTAATTCCTTTCTGTTAGACTGTACGGAGAAGTAACATTACATTATTTATAAGATTTTGTTGTCCTAGGCAAAAGGAAAAATAACTTGCCTAGGGCTCACATGATTAGCCTAAAAGATAAGAGTTCTGATAGCAGAAGAAATAGAAGATAATAGCTAGATCCAATGAGGAGGGTAGATCCTTCATCATTTTGACTGTCACAACTTTAATTATTTGTTATCAGAATCTCTAACAGAGACATAATGTGCAGAAGAACTTTATCAACCATACAATATTAAGCTATCAAGAATATTCATGTGAAGCGTTATTGTTGAAGAGCCTGATAATTGACCGCAAATTCCTAGAAACTTTGACCTATTTTTTGTCCTTGATAATTTTATATCTATCATATTTCTTCAATTGGTAATTACTAAAACAGAAAAAAACCAATATCCAGATCAATGCAATTTAATGAATGTATTTTGCAGAAAACTAAACTTGTGTGATTCTATAGCAGCAATGTATCCATCATGCACTTTACCTACCTTAAACAGAAGGTAACGGTAGACAAACCATCCAGTGTAACCTAGCCCTACCAACTCCATGATCTTTGGAAGCTGAAAGATATATGAAATATTTCAGGTAAGTTCACAAAACCTTCTGGAAGCATAAAGAACATAAGCATGTCAGCTGCTTGACTGAAAAGCAACTAATCGCTTTTGGGTACACCTGATCTATACGAAATGAAAGGACCAAATCAGTTGTTAATAGGAATGAAAACACATAAATTAAACGCTTCAGAGAGAGTTGCGCTTGTTGTGACTAATCGGCTGGGACTACTGTTCCTTCTTTCTTTCTCCTTTTTTTGGCACACAAAATCTACTGAAGAATCTATTCTCATTGAATTAAAGTTTATTAAACAAGAAAAATGGCTTACCAAGGGAACCGAGTTGATGGCACCCACAAGAGTTGCTGATAGCCATACGGCAACAATAGCCCCACCTCCATAAAGAAGTACAGTAGATTTGTTTTCAAGAGCATCCCACTGATAACAATAAATGAAGAATATAGTTCCCATCAGTTAAAAGACAAAAGTTGCTTAAGATAGGATGAGATTTTCCAAAAGAAACTTCAGGATAAAACAGGAATGTTGATCATAAACTTCTTGCCTTTTGCTTCAAATCTGTGAACAACTCACTCGGATCTGTAGTAGATGTTTCCTCTGAAGAAGTAGCTCTGGTTTGAAGCAAAGATTTCCGGGACTCTGGAAGACAGGAAGCAAGGGGAAAAAAACGATTTATTGAGTTGTTTGATAAGTAGACATTATATTTTTTTCCAACTACTTGGAATCTCATGGGTTCATTATTCTAGAAATTCCAGGAAGGAGAATAGGGAGGCTGTGGTCAGGTTATCAGATGATAATATTGGGCTTAGGGCTGTTGGCAATTTTGGCCTGGAGAGCTATGGAGTGGTTTTGTGGGAAATAATTGACAACTCAAGGTCCTCAAATGGGTAATGGTTTTCAGCATTCTATCTCTTTCTCTGTAAAGGCAATTCTGCCGATTCAGATGGTTTGCTCTGTTTTCTTTACGATTCCATGGAGAAATTTTTAGGTGCGCCATGTTAACTGAATTCTGATAAATAAAACTAGTCCAAATCAAAGAAAATTGGCTCGACATGTTATTAATTTTTTTAGTAATTCATGAAAACTGATTGTTCCTTGAGTTATTTACTGATAGCTGTTCCTTCTCTCCTATATTTCGTGCGTACTTGAGTTATTCTATTCTGCAATATTGATAGTTTACATTAATGGAACATTCTCTCGCAAGGCAAACAAGTATAGTAGCTCATGCCTAAAATACCTAGTTTCAACATTTCGACCTCAAGAGCCTAATGAACCTTCTCATATGAGACAACGATGGTCACATGAAGAGAATGAATGACAACTTATGGATTTTACTTTTGTAATTAACCGACTATAGTTTATCTCATTCCTCAAATGATCATCATCTCACATGCGAGAATTGAAACCCCATGAAACTATACAGTACATATAAATGCAAAGAATGCACTAGTTGAAGAACGAGTAACAATGTTTTTTTTATTATTATTATTTTGGTAATATTTTTTAAACAAGGAAAGAATCCAGACTACTTTTAATGATTCCACCCAAAGTTAAGTGAATATCCGTTCCTCCCTGTTTTACAGAATCTAAGTAAAAAAGTTTCCAATTATCAAAGCATTTAACCGAATTGTGAATGAAGTGAAACACGAAAATCGGAACAATACCTTGAAATTGCTTGACGGAGGTAGAGAAAGAAGGCGTGGAGAAACGAGGAGGAAGATAAGGTAAAGCAGAGCAGCGAGTAACGGTGGTGGTCTTGGTGGCCGGAATCCGAGCGATTAAGACGGTGGCCGCCGCCGCTGCCGCTGCCGCCATGGTTAGATTTTTCACTTTTGAGTGTTTGATAGGATGTTCAGACTTAGATGGTTGAGTCTGAGGTGTTCCTGACTTTTAGAGAATTTTTTCTTTAAAAAAAGAACTATTGATGGGATAGTTATCTACTATAATGTGATTCGGCACACTGATTTTAAGTCTCGACACGTGGACAAATGTAAGTTTTTAATTGGTTGATTCCCTATCCCAAAAATCCACATAGCAGCTTCTTCACTGGAAGTGTCTGACGCACATTTTCCGTATTAACTATTCGTATGGGGCAAGTCCATTAGGCACATGTAGCCAATGAGATTAAGCCATGTGGATTAATTTAACACCTCAGCACTTAACACCTCAAAATCTCTCGAGAACAACGTGTAAATTGAAAGTCTCATGGAGGCATTAGGCTCATTTTCTACACTGTACTTGCCCCTCAATCCTCTCTGCCGTCCTCTCTTCAACATCACTGCTAAACCTCCTTGGCAGCAGCTGTCGCTTCTCTTTAGCCGATTTGGGTTAGTGATGAAAATAATGACTTATTTTCTATCTAATTTTTGTAGAAGTGATAAAAAAAAATCAGATTGTAAATATGATTTATGTTTGGATTGATGGTTTAAACTGAAAAATGTCTGGATTATTATTTTAAAAAGTGAGTTAAGATAGAAAATAACTGAAAAGAACATGGATCTTATTGAATACTACAAATTTATTAATTGTATATGATGTGATAATTGAAGATAAAAATTAAAATTTGATAAAAAAAATTTAAATTAGTACTCTTGCTAATTCTAAACTTTTTTTTTTTGGAGAGATTAAGTAAACTAATTTAAATTATTTTAGAGTATTTAGATTTTTATTTTTCCCAAACTAATTACTTTGACTAATTAAATGATTTTAATTAGTGAGGGCGACCCGGTCAGATTCGGATTAGTCAAGGCGAAGTTCTAATACTTGGATGAGCAACAAAAAAAATTATTTTTTGTTTTATTTATATATTTTGCCATATTTCCATATTTTATTTTCGCATAATTTTTCAGAAGAGGACAAAAAAACTCTAAACATCCAACGCTGTTGGAGCTCAATTCTCGTAACGCTCCCACGCATGCTTTCACAAATAAGAAGCGTTTTTTGTTTGAGGCTTTAAGCTCATTGAAACATAAGTCAATACAACCAAGTTATGTTAGGCTTGTCACTCAACTTTCTTTCAAAAGCCACTAAGCGTAGCCAAACAAGCCTATTAATATCTCCTTAATGATTGCACCCAGAGTTGTCTCTTTTTTTTTTCCCGAAAAAAAAAAACTCAAACTTTCAGATTTTAACAGTGGTTAACGGGTTTAAGTGCTGAGGTGTTAGAATAATCCAGCTGGCTTAATCTCATTGGCTACCTGTACCTAATGGACCTAATTAACTTCACCTAAGTTTTGTCCTTAACTATAATTCATAGTGCTAGCTTAACAGTTTCCCCAAAAAAAAAAAAAAGTGCTAGCTTAATGTAATTATATATATATATATATAAAAGCTTGATTGTCAATAAATATAAGTTGTCGCAAACTTTCAAGTTCAATTATAATCTTTTAGGTCGAAAAGTTCAACCATAATCTTTGTGCCCAAAAAACCATGATCTCTTTCATACTTCTTTGTCCAAAAAGAAATTAACACTTGTAAATCACCTAATACTTCTTCTATATGTCATGTACAAGAGAAACAATGGATTTGAAAATTCACTGCGATACAAGGATCAAACAATCGAGCAATTGAATGAACAACGGAACTCAGGGATACTCACATGTCATAGAATCACAAAAAGCACCAACTCTGTTTTCTGAAACCCCATGACAATGCTATTGTTTTAATGGCATAGAATGAATCATGCAATCAAGTCCATTAACATTAGCCAGCTAACAGAGAGGGGGGGGGGGGGGGGGGGGGACTAACAATTGCGAAAATAGGTCCCTCTAACTTCGAAGGCTCGATTTCCCAAAACTAATAATCAAATTATTGAGATTGCATCCTCAAAATTTTCTGCTATAAATCTTTGATAAAGTTGGTGAGAGGAAGAGAATGTGCATGGTTGTATTCTATCACCAATATGGCAACAACTTCAATAACTTTGTTAAATATTCTTTTTCCCTTCTCCGATACCTAAAAACTATTACTATCTAATCCATCCTCATCACCAAAGCTTCTAATAACTTTCTTCCTAAATGCCCCAAATACCTTAAAAAAATTGCTACTCGCACTAACTTGAAGAGGATAATTAAAAAGATCAAATCATTCCACAAGTGATAAAATTTTAATATTTTGGGTCAATACAAAAGAATGGTGAAATTGATGTTAGAATACAAGCGGAGTAGTTCAAATGAACAAAAGACTTCCGAAACTATTTATGATTGGAAATTACCTAACAAGCTTAAAGAAAAGTTCAACCATCAACGCTATATATTAGAGGCCCCAACATAGCAGCACTAAAAGAAATTCAGAGGACCTATTCTCCACATTCTTTCCAACTATACCAACATCCTCATATTGCCCAAACTAATCAAGCCAAACTACAGCCAAAAGGGATCAGAAAACTAATCACGAGCAATTATACTGTCCACCCGATGATTTATTCACCTTGTTCCATTACCTATCATATATCAGCAATTCAGGATAACTGCAAACTGCTAGACTATCATAAATGATTCACCACCACAATAAATGGTGTAATCCAATTTAAAGAATCTAACTGAGTAAAAATATTCGTTCCTACCCCAACCAAAACAACACGCACTGGTGGTGGAGGTGGTTTCAGGAGCTTCCTAAAAGACATATTAGCAAGTAAATTTCTATCAGGTTCAACATAATATTGAAAGAAAAACAACAACCAAACTTCCTCATCAACAGTCAAGCACTTCTTTCCCATCCCAGGAATCCCAACAAACCAATTTAAATAAAAGATATTCTAGCTCTTGCTAACATCCGAAGCAAAATACCATCAAGTATTGCCATCCTGTTGGCAGTAAAACCATCATCCCTATAGAATACTACTTCCAGTCCCTACTATAAGATCGTCAATCATAAACAAAATCACAACCACGATCGAGAACCAACAATGGGCAAAACAACCTCGCCAAGAAAAACGCACAGTATGGTCAGCAAAATGAGGAAAATCATTTGATTATGCGTACCAAAAACATATACCAGTTCCACAGTACAATCGAACTAAAGAGATAACAGGCTATTATTGCATTGAATTCACCATCCACAGCCAAAACATGTAAAACCAAACATGCTAGAGCTTCAAATATTACAGATAATTTAGCATCGTATGGCAATTAAAGAGAAGAAAAAGGGGAGGGGGCAATTAGGACAGGCGTATAGCCAAGTAAGGGAGACCGAGATCGCCGGACTCGGATATCCAATTTAATCCAAACCCAAGTGCTTAAATCTTATCAATATCCTCGTCCTCAAACTCGATATAATCGTTGCCAGTGCCATCATCCTCCTCATCCAATCCGCCAATACCCTCGTTGAGTCTGGTGTTGTCGGGCAACTCCCCATAAGCCTTCAACAGCCTAGCCTCATCGGGCATGTACTTGAGGATCACATCGGCCTTGTCGTCCTGGTAATCCCGAAGGCCGACGAGGATTATATCGCCGGCAGCAATCCAGACTTTCTTATGCATCTTGCCACGGATATGGCAGAGCCGCTTGGTGCCATCGATACACATGGCCTCGCATCGGCCGTTGCCGAGCATCCGAAGCACCTGAGCGTACTCTTGGCCGTCTTCTTTGAAGACAAGCTCTCTCTTCTCATCATCGGCCTCGTTCTTTCCCCTCTTTCTGTTCTTCCCTCCCTTTCCCTTATTCTTCGGCATAGCTTCTGCCGCAGAAAAACCCTAGGTTTCGATTCTGGAAGAGAGCTGTTTCTCTTGCAAAATTCTCTCCTCTGGCGAAGTGAAAGAAACCCTAGGCTTTTAACGCGAGGTCGATGCCGTGCTCCCTACTGAATTCGTGTCTATCCTTTCCTAATTGGCGTAGGGCATTTCCTGGAATTATCATATAGTTTGATCTTAATGGACCATTTTGTCCTTAATAAATTGCCCAAAGTCGGCGGGCAAATGGTTCCCACGAGCCATTGAAGCCATGATATGACTGTGAAAACATAAATATTACCTGAAGACGGAAGGAAAATAAAAAATCATAAAATATAAAATCGTAACATAACAAAATCGTAAAAAGATAAAAATATTTAAAAAATTAGTAAAATCGTTTTAATGAAAAAAATAGTAAAAACGTAAAATCGCACTAATAAATTGAGATTTTACCTACTATGATTGAGCATATGCAGTATGCCTCTTCGTCCATTATTCGGTTTTGTTTTTGCAAAATACTAACTCGGTTTTCTCTTTGGAAAATTTTAAGTTGCATTATATATATATATATGACTTATGTGACTATATTAATTTTATATAGATAAAATGTAACATAAGTTTTCTTTTTAATTCCTTAATTTTATATAGCGCCTTTTCTTTTATGGGAAAAATATTTCTCATGTTGTAGGAGAAATGTTATCTCATGTTACACATACATAAAATAGTGGGACCTACACATATATAATTAGCATTATATGTATATGTGGATCCCACTATTTTATATGTGTGTAGGATTCTGCTAGACTATCTCTTGTTGAGAAAAAAAATTATAGAAAGACCTATACATATACGTGGGTCTCACTATTTTATGTGTGCGTAAGAAAGTTGCAGGCTATCACCCTCAGTCGGTGTCCGCTTCTTGCGAAGGGAGAGAGAAACAACATTCAAACTAAAATTAAAGTAAATATGCCAACACGTATTTCTGAATGAAATTGCGTCTGTAATCTTTCGATTTTTTCAAAGGAAAAAACATTTTTTAAATTTCAATTCATAGCCTGTATCTTTTCTAAATCACCATCCTAGTGAGGCTTCGTGAAAAAGGTCTCAACATAAACCTTCAAACCTGTATATATACATTCCGTCTATAAAGGTACTCTTTTCTTTGCAACAATCCTTTTATGTTTACATTGCACTGGTGAAGAATAAGAAGAAATCACTACGATATAGTTGACCTATAAAATCAAAATGAACCGAATGGCAAAAATTAAAGTATGTTAATGAAAATCAGTTTCCAAACAGGACCGTCCCTTCCTGCACCTACCCAAACTCATTTACATGTTTCCACGCGGGGCTGAGCACAAGAAGATCCAAAAACCAGAAGCCTTAGCAACCATTTGATCTCATGCCTCAACAAAATGCACTTTGCCCCGATATTTTACATTCTAAAGATTCCATCAGGTTAACATAAAATGAGGAATACGTAGCCTAAAACAAGGTCAGAAAATTTTTGAAGGGCGTCAGTGTCTGACAGTGAGCTCGGCTCTGACGTGCAGGACACTGTTGATGAAGTAGAGACTGTCTTCGGCCATGAACGAAGTCCATGGAATCGCAAACAAGTTTCTATAGCCCACAGCCTTTCCACCAGTGAATAAGTAATTACCTTTGTACTTGCTAACAAACTCCTCGGTTGGCCTTGACCTTGCCGCAAATTCATAATCAACGGCAAAGCTAACTGAACCTTTTTCCTGCATACCCAGAAATAGTCCAAAACAATGGAAAGAATTCTGTTGGTCCATGTTGCAATGTGCTGAGAGGAAAAACCCTTGTCCGCCTAAATGGAATGCCTGAGAATAAACCCGGCCAGAAGGGAACAAATTGGCACACTCCTCCCGCCTCAGATCCAGGTAAACCACACATTGTTGCCTAGGTAGTTCAAATTCCACAACCTTAACAGGGCGATACTTGTATGCCCGTTCGGCAAAACGACGATTCAAGGAAGAAGACTCCTCTGCAGCCAAAGAACGCTGGCGGTGTGGAGCCTCTGCCTTGAAAAAGAGGGCCTCAAGGACAAGCTTAGAGGCCACTTCATGGTCAAAGTCATTACAAGTCAAGACCTTCTTAAGTTTCCGACAGGTCATGTAAGGGAAGCGAATTAAACGTGCAAGCCGTGTACCCAGAACCTCTTGCCTCTCCTCCTGCTTGGGGCAGTGCATTCTAGCCCACTTCAACACCAAGTCATACACCGCATCTTCTGATGCAATTTGAAGATCATCACTAGACAATATTGCCTCAATTCCAGCTAAGGGCAAGTCCATGACCTCATCATGGAACCTGGTCATATGCAAAAACAGTTAAGCATTCCCAAAACAAAAATACACGAAGATGAAATAGAATATGGAAGAAAAGGAAGGAGAATATTAAGAGTACAGAGAAATATACTCCTAACATAAGGAATGTGATTCAACCATAATACATTCCTTGTATGGACTGGGATTTGGGAATTAAACATTCAATGGAAGCATTACTATTACTATCAAGAAAGGTTTTCCCATATGAGGATTGCACTGTACTTCCTAAATCAGAATCACAATTAGCATGAAGACTAATACTATTAATGAGTTCTGGTTTCTCTATTTCCCTCTCTAAATCCCCCTCATTTATTCTCACTCCCTTAAATCCTTCTCTTTAATATTTGATGGTCCCACATCAATAATCCACAAAAACCAAAACCTTATTGATCAACGATCCCTTTTAAGCATGGATGTAATAATACCTTCACAACATCAAATTTCTCATTTAATTCCCAACATTTTGAAGCCCATTACGTCATACAATATGATAATAACATTATTCACTGCTCTGCAGTTCCAACACTTCTCTGTCTGATATGAAATCATGCGAGCACAAGTTATGGTTGGTCCTCAACTACTAATATCACTATACCCCAATGAAGGAAGATCAAGGCGAAAGAATGATATGCTTAGTCAATCAAAGTAAAACACAAGACAGAATATTGCAAATGCAAGTAATTTAGACAGGTAGTTGCAGTTATATAAGAAATTACTTGGTTATATCCTTGTATAGAGAAGCAAGATACTGCTTCGCAGTATCAGTCAATGGTTGGACTGCCTCAGCCATCAGGACGCTGGAAGGAAGCTCTAGGTAAAGCAATGCAGCATCAGGTGTCATGTGCATATTCCGCAATAATCGAGTGCAGTATCTCATGCATGAAGCAACTTCAAACTTGTCAGCAGCCAACAACACATTCAACAAAGCAGCTGGCGTAGAGTTGCTCAAGGTATTACTGTACATAAAGTTCAAAACCTCCATGAGAGCAGCCTCCTCTGTAGCATGCAAAAGAGACACGACGTGTAGGCAACTATTAGCAAAATGACAGCATATTAGAGCTGTCAAAAAAGAGAAAGAAATCATTTTATGTTTATACCGGAGGCATTAATTCTCAATGTTACATGTCTCTGCTCAGACTCCTTCATTCCATTAGAGAAAAGCTACAAAAAAACAAAAACAAAAGTAATTAAACACAAATTTTTGCTACCAAATAGGCCGTAGACTGATTCAAATCTACCCCCACAAAGAAAAGGCATCTACCTTATAGAAGAAAGGACTTTTAGCAGCCAAAATAGGAGAACTGATATGTAGGGTTTTAACTTTCACAACTGTTGAGCAATCCATGCTCCAGTTTGAATCATTGCTATTCCCAGCTTCATCACCTATGAGAATAATAGACATACAGGAAATTTAGATCATGGAACCTGTAAGGTGTGCTTTTTAAGAGATTTATTAGATAATATACACTGCTAAAAATCTTTTAGTTTATCATATTTTTATATACTTGTAATAATATTTAGGAACAGAATAACTGGAATGAAGGTGGTGACAATCAAAATATAGGCCTTTTGGTTCACCATATCTCATTTCTAACCATAAAATTGAAACAGAAGCAATGACTCAAGATATGGCAAAAGATATCCTTTCTTGTCGTAGGCATGAGGATGATGTTCAAGTAGTATTATTTATACGTCTTCCATTACCAAATAAGTAATTCTATCATTTATTGACTTAATTTCATGTCAGTTCTTTATCTTCCCTATCATGACCTTCCTTTATTAGCAAAGGATCCTCAGGATTCAAGCATTTCATAACTAAAAGGTAGAAAGACAGTTATTAAACCCTCACCATGACAGGACCAGTCCTAGACATGAAGGATATATATGAAAAAGAAAATTAATAGAAAGAACAGCATATTAATCAAGAGCATAATGATTAAGATACCGAGATTAAAAGCATAATTGATTCAAATACCTGAAGGAGACTCTTCAACCATAGCAACAGCTTCTTCATCTTGATTTTCATTAGCAGCAGCATCATCAGTATCAAGTTGGTTCCCATTCAAAATTCGCTCATCAGGCAATAGGGTAAGATCCGCTACAACAAGCAGGAGAGAAAAATAAATATAAACATATTTAGATAATTTAAATATATACCATACATATTTTCTAGTCTATATATATTCTCTATATAATATAAATTCTCTAGAAAATATACTATTGATAAGCAGACAATGCAACCCACCTTAGATGCCATGCAAAGCATGGGTGGCCCTCAATCCTAGTCATTTTAATGGTCCTCTAACAAATTATAAAATGAAAATAGAAATAATATTTATATATTCTAGAATATTTCACATTAGACATGCTGGCATGGTAGGGTAAAAGAAGCCAACATACGTAGGCAAATATTTATAAATAGAATCAAGCTTAGGTGCTGTGCTGGCTCCTACTACAAAAGTGTATAACCAATTAAATCTATATAAAATTATATGGCATATGTGCTCAAGCTTTATAAACCACTCTCTTGAATGTAAAATTCTAAACCGAGCTCAATTCTTTAAAACGAATTAAGAAAATTCGATTAGCAATTGCAAAACCCAAGTAGTTCTACGACTTTCCACTTAAGTGATATATTTCCCGACTCTCACAACCACATCAGCAAATAAAAGTCCACATCAAATTATGGTTTAATTGCCAAGAGCTTGAAGTATCAGGTTTCACTGAAATTTAACAAAGCAAGCAAATAAAAGAAGAAGGGTTAAGTAGCAAATTTGTCCTGGCTCAATGTTGCCCTAGAACTTTAAAAACTTAGCAATCTTGCCATTTTCCATTAAAAGACTAACTTTTCCCTTAGAAGACTAACGTTGACATGACTGTCAACTTTTTAACAAAAAAAGGGCAAAATTGACACGTTTTTAAACATTGACCCCAAAAAAAACTTCTAGGGCAGAGTACTTCCGGAGCACTTAACCCAAACAAATAAATTGTAGCCCCCCCCCCCCCCCCCCCAACCCACAGACACACACACAAAATAAAAAAGCAAGGGGAAAAGGGCAGCCACACTCACAAGCATCTAAATCAATTTCACCGTTTGTTGCGTTAACTGAAATGGGAAGTTAACTTCATTTTCTTGATTTCAACTCAATTTGTTCTCTAACGTTTCACACCCTAGAAGAAATAATATCTTGGAGGTAAACAATAGACAATGACCCAGAGTTGCCCCTCACAAGATAATTGAATCAGTGGGTTTCCCGGGAACACTGAAATGAGAAGTTTACTTGATTTTCTTCTTCAATTATTTTTGTTCATCTAAAATAAAATTTTACCAAAAAGGAAAATATAAAGAAAAGTAAAGAGAGGCATACAGCTGTCCTTCTTCGCATCCTCCCGCCTTCTCTTTGGATGGCGAGCCCAATCGGTCAAGTTACCACAGCCATCGCAATCAGGGCAAGCCACAACGGGATCCGCCATGATCTCGATCCGGAGAATCCTATCGGAGAAGTTACTGTCGTTGAAAGCGAAGCCAAAATCGGCGTCGGAAGGGGAAGCACCGCTAGCATAATCGGAGTCCATGACGGTTGTAGGGTCAAAGAGATCCGTATTGAAATCCTTCATCCCTACGAGGAAGCCTCGTCCAGAGAAGAATGAGAGCAGCGAGAGATAACGTTAAGCGAGGCCCACGGGTGGGCCCAGAGGGAGAGAGAATGAAGGTGGAAGGAGAGAAGAAGGGTTTTGTTGGATTGCAGAAAGTGGTGTGGTGGAGAAGAGAATAGAGCCTTTGAGAAGCAATAAATACAAAACATGAAATGAGAGCCATAACTCCTCCTTTAGGTTTTGCGTGTCCTTTGATTTGGTTTTCTTGTTTTGTTTGTTAGATATACGTTAGTTCATTCGTGACAACCAAACTTCCCAAATAATAATAACTAACATTACATATTTACCCCTCTTACTCTCAGGTGGGGTGATATAATAGAAATATAGTGCATTAATTTGAATAAAACTTATATTAAAAATTAAATTAAAAAAGCCACTTAGTTGGACAAATAAATACAGTACATCCATAAATACTAAAAGCAATCAAGTCGAAGTTATTTGTTTCAACTAACACCAGATATCACCTTAAGGGTCTGTTTGGTTTGAGGGGATCGGAGGGGAGGGGAGGAGGATGAAGGATTTTGGTCCCCTCCCTTCGTTTGGCTAGTCATATTTTTTAGGAGGGGAGGGGAAATTTTTTAAAATTTTTCCCTCCCTCCCCTCAAAAACGTCACCCCCCAAATTAGACGGATTCGGAGGGATTATAAAAATTAGTGTGTCAATGGACAAAAATGCCCCGACAATTTTTATTATTATTCCTAAAATACCCTTATGCTGGTATGTTTGTCTTGTCCCTGCACTGTGTCTGTCATCGTGCTTTATTTCTGTCGTTGCTGGTGTTTGTTGGTTCGTTCTTCATCTTCCTCCTTAAGAAATGAATCGGTCATATGGGACGCAAAAGAAAAGCAGATAAGAGGCTATGAATAAAAAAGCAACCAGGTTGAGACCTAAAGCAGAAAAACTAAAACTTCATTTGGATGCGAAGGAAGCTGAATTGGCTCATTTCTTCATAAGGATTCTTGAAAGCTAAGCCTAAGAAGAATCAGATTATGGCGTTGCAACCTTCGATTTTCTATAGATCAATTTGCCGTCCAAAACACAACTAGTAGGAGAATGCTAATCCAAAACCCAAAGTGATTATTGATAGGCAAGTTTCATGTCTGTTTTGGGTTCTTCAATATTTATATTCATGGGAAAATTTGCAGATTTTGTTCCATATTAAAGATGTATGTGGCTACATTTATTTGCTGTCCATCATCATCTTGCTTAAAGTTTTGTTTTTTTTTTTGCCTTTTCTTCTTTTGAAATTTGACGAGCCAAGTCCTGTTTTAATTTTCAAGGGTAAATTTGCCAATGTGAAAAATATTTTCCTCCCCTCCCCTCTTAAACCAAATAAGGTAACATTAAAATCTCTCCCCTCCCCTCCCCTTCCTCTGATCAATCCATACAAGGTAATATTAAAATTCCCTCCCTTCCCTTCCCCTCCCCTCCATTAAAATCCCCCCCTTCCCCTCCCTTCCATCGAACCAAACAGACCCTAAGTGTTTTTGTTGTCACGGATATATTCATATGCATCTCTTTAAGTGATGGTTGTTCAAAAAAAATAAACAAAAAGTCTTGTATTATTATTTGCCATCAAATTGTCTTTTTGTATTTTGTTTTTTTGATGAAGTAAGTTTTTCCTCTTGGGACAAATTTTTTTTCTATACATACAGTTTGATTTGAATTCAAAGCATCATATTTTAGAGAGTCGACTAAAGTTATCAAACTCGTGAGTTTAACTCAATTCGTGATAATGATATAAATTTTTATAGTAAACATGCAAAAGTTTGTTTTTTCTCCCATTAAATAGATAACAATACCGTATAATTAAATAAATAAAATAAAGAAAATGACAACAATTTAATTTTAATATATTTTAAGTCCAACTAATTGAAATTAAATCCACTAACATTTATAACGTATCATATTTAATAAATAAATTTCTATGAAATGTATATATAAAGTTATTGTGCATAATCAAATCGAAAAGGTTTATACGAATTTAAGAATGAGCTAACACAATTATGTAAACTAGAAATATAAAAACTGTAAACTCAGTATGTAAACTCATAAGTTTAACCGAGTTTACCATTAGTACGAATTTATCATCGTATCAACATGATTTTGTAGGTTAAAAATGTAAAAACGGTTTAATAAGTATGAAAGAGTCAATTCGCAGGTTTTACAACAATAAATTCGGCCATTGTTGATCTTCGTTGGTACCTTACCCTTTTTTTTAACAATTAGCATAGTGTTTGCAATTTATTATTTTTATATTGTCACGCCATTTAACTTTTTTTAGTAATAAATGAACTTAAATAAGTTTTATTAGAGTATTTATATTTATTTTAGTCATCAAACTAATTTATTTGACTTTAATTTAATATATGATCTAATAATATACCATATATGCTATAATTAAGTGATTTATTTAGCTTCATTAATATCCAAAAAAATAATACTTAGTTCTTATATTAAGGACTTTCCGAAGGTAGTAATATTTATTACCATTCCCCTACTGTACATGCAATTTTTTTTTTAGGGGTAAATTTCCTAATAAATCTTTGCTTCTAAATATTTCATCTTTTTTTTTGGAATAAAAACATTTCTTTGTAAAACATGGCCAGCTTTTTGTTGTCAGCTAAACTTCTAAAATACGAGTAGTAATCACTTGTGCCTTTTAACAAAAATATACTTCTTTAGTCATCACCAAATACTTAATCATAAACAATTTTTGTGGCCATCAATCATTAAGATTTTTTTTTTTAATTCCCCACTTGTTAATGCTAATAAGGGTCAGTAGGTCATAAACAAGACAAACATTTTGTATTCCACATGTTACTAACAAATACCTAATAAAAAAAGTGGACCAACTCTAATACTATATATAAAATGGTTAAGACAACAATATTCCTTTCTCTAACCTCTAAAATATTTTAACGCAGGAGAGAGTATAGACGAAACCAAATTAGGTTTGATATTAACCTGAGGTTTGGTCTGTAGAGACCTCAACCTACACAAGACAGTTCGTGATTTGGTTCAATCCAACACCAACTCGAGGTCGAGCGGTGGACTACTTAGACTGATTCAGGTAATCCAAGGCCTCCCTATAATATTTTTCCTCAACAAGAGATAAACTTTCAACCTAATAATCACATATAACACAATAGAAAAACCTATAATCATGTAAAACTCATCTTAAAACATTAAAAACCAAATCAATTCAAAATGTTTTATATTTTTATATTCAAGATATTGTAGTTGGATATAAAATATAATAAATTTGACCATAGAAATCGGTGGATGTGTGGGCTTGACGCGTAAAATAAGGTTAATTAGTGAATCATTGTCTCATTGAAGCAATGAAAAGCCCTCCATATACATTAAATGTAGAAATATAAGGGTGTTACATTTAAAAAAAAAAAAAGAGTTAGATTAGACCAGACCAACTGATTTAACCTTGATCTCAAGTTCAGTCTAATCTGAAGAGGGCAGTATGATCTAGTATGGTCTTTTTTTTTTTTTTTTTGGGTTGCCCGCTCGGTTCACCAGGGTTTCACCCCAACTAATCTAGATCCGACTTCTTAGATTAGATCGGACCAGGTTGTCTCGGGTCAAATCGGATCACTGGATTTTTCCTTATTGCTACTTTATCGTCAATACTTCCTCTCGTGTTTGAAACGCTTCATCGGTCAAATGTAAACAACAGAATTACACGGCGTCGTTTTCACTTCCTTGCTCGTTTAGTCATTTCCTGAAAATATCGAAATATATACAAAGCAAATCAATAATGTTTTTTTTTTCCTGGATGGCTAATTTTATACACAATACGCTGATGCTCGATTTCCCCCCCCCCCCCCCCTCTTTATTCAGCAAATCTTGTTCTCATGTATATAAACAATGAACATTCGCAGCCCACATGTACTGTTGAAGATTACTGGAATAAAGAAATAAGCTGTTATTTTGACATATATCCTCCAAACAAAAAGCTTCCTCTAGTTCAAAATATAAAGTCTGAATTGGTTTTATCCCCTAAATTTATATTACCTTTGAGCTTTAATAGAAGAGTCAATTGACTTTTTTTTTTTGTTATAGAGATATTAAGAGAACTAAATAAATTATTTAATCACACCATATGTTTTGTACCATTAGATTAAGTTAAGAAATTTAATTTGGGGGAAAACAATAATTTTAATACTGTAATGTAATTTATTTGGCTTTGTTAATTTTTCTAAAAAAGTCAATCGTCTCTTATATTTAGAACTGGAGGGAGCCGTTTATTTCTCAAAGTATCCTATTGGTTGAAATAGTAAGAGAGTTTTTATTAATTATTGGGTAGTTATACTACACATGATTAAAGATGTATTCAAAAAGAAACAAACACATATTTATTAGTGTATTACAAATAACGAACTTAAATAATACTCCCTCCGGCTCCTTTTATAAGGAACAAATACTTTTTTTTTTTAATACAACTAGCAGGGATCGAACCCCTGAGGAGAGGGGGGAGGTCAGACTCCTAAGTCTGGCACTAGTGCCAACGCGCTACAAGGCGCTTGGCTATAAGGAACAAATACTTAACTTACATGTTTTAAAATATTAGTTAAAAGCAATTAATTTGTTAAATATGTATTATTCTTTCCAATTATGCACTTATTTGTAAAGAGAATTCATGAGAGATAATAAGTAAAAATTTATTGTAGAAAGATAATGAGTAAGATATATTTAATAAAGGCAAAACTAAAAGGACAAGCTTAAGATTTTTTTTCTTTTTATTAAGAACTTTCCCTATGACTTTATGAGAAAAAATGGTCCTAAAAAAAAACGGATGGAATATTTTTTAATATTCGTAAATTGGTTATTTTCATTATAAGAAAATGGGAAAAAAAATAATTATTAGACACTCGTTGAATGAAATTAATGAAATTTGACTTAGAAACGTTCGGTTTAGATTGTTGATTATGATGAAGTCAAACAGATTAGGCGCATGCCATACATTGCCATTGACTTCCAAGTTCGAAAGAACATGATGAATCACATTTAAAATTGCATGCTTCATAATTCAAATAAAACGTGTTTTTGCTAAAAATTTTGCGACATTCTAAGATTAACAAAAAAGAGTAGTTAACTTACAAGGTAATTTTCTTTCCCTAAACTTATAAAGAAGATATATAGAATGACAATTAAGGAACTTATAATAAAATTAATATTAAATCAAGACCTTAGTTCAATTTAAATTTTCAAATTTAGTAATATTTTTTTTATATTTAATACTAAATTTTTTTAAAAAGTCTTATTTTATTATTAAGTAATTTTTTATGAACTCCTTAGTAGTTGTTATTTTCCCAACTTATAATTGAATTTTAATCACTACAATTTATGATAATTCAATATAAAAAATTTGGGATGTATTGAGGAGAGGAGACAAGACAGTTCAGTTATGAGCAAGGTAGTTAAAAACACGTTTTATCACTATGATTTTACGTTTTTACGATTTTTTTTCATTGAAACGATTTTACTAATTTTCCAAACGCTTTTAAGTTTTCACGATTTTTTTACGATTTTACTATGTTACGATTTTACGTTTTACGATTTTTCATTCTCCTTTCGTTTTTAGGTAAAATCTACGTTTTCACTACTATAGTTATGAGGATTGGCATGTGAAAATAATAGTTCATGTAAACTTGGCAAATCAAATTTAAATAACTAATTTCTGCTTTCAAATCTGGACCATTGATCAATTATTTCAGATGTTGATGCCCAATTAGGAAAGTGGAATCGTATCGTGTCCTTTTAATTTCTTGATTTAAGCTTCCTCTTTAAACAATGCTAAGGTTCTGGTGTTTTCATTTATTTATGGCAACATTAAGCAATAAAAGTGAACCTCTTGTGATAAGCATATATGACGTAATTTTGCTTCTTCCACTTTATTTCAAACTTTACTTTAGTTTCTCATGTTATATATATATATATATATATATATATATATATATATATAAACTTAACTTTGGTTTCTTTTATTATTTTTTTAGAGTTAATTAGATTTCTCTTTAACTATTCTTTAGCTTTATTTTGAATGTGTCTCTATAACTTAGTTTTCAACTTTAGTTTAACTTAGATTTTCACGCTCATCTTGGTTTGTGTGTGTGTGTGTAGGTTGCTCAGTTGTTACTTAAAAGCATTTGATGATATATTATGCGGATAAATTTTACTGGAATTAATGACATTAATTTATAAGAGTCTTCAATGAAATCAATGCTATGGGGCAAAAGAAGAAGGAAAAGGGGGAAAAAAAGGTGAGTTGCCTGGCGTCTTTATGATATTCTGTCTTTGATGGTGACTTCATTGGATGTTTTTTTAGTGGGGTTTGCTTAAGATTTTGGAAGTGGAAACCATTAGTCATTTATGGGCGTGCTTTTTAACGACATAACAACACTAAGCCATAAAATTAATTTTACTTGTAATCCTAAATATAAGATAAAGTTTATAGTATGATTCTCGTCCTATTTACATTAATTATTCCAGGCTAACTAATTAACTTTCCCTTGGAACATGCAGCACATAAGAAATTATGGGATTGTGGTATTTATTTACACTCCAGGATATGTCCACATGAATTCTCAATTATTTATCGCATTATAGTTGACCCGGGATGTCCTAACCGAGAATGTCAAACATTGAATTCATTGATAAACTTCTGGTTTACATTGGCAAACTACTGGTTTATATTGTTAAACTTCTAGTCAGTATTAGTAAACTTCTGGTTAAAAATAACATGTGTTTCAATCGTGCTTATGAATGTATAATACAAACCTGAAGAGAGAATAGAAAAATTTTCTAATATGCATTTTCTATCATAAACTATACTTATGATAGCAAGTGAATTCTGATTATTTTTATTTATTGTTTCTATATGATATTTATTTCTACAAATATCTTTGAAACTCAATGAGTTTCTCTTAGATTTGGTAGAATGAAATGTATTACCAATGTATAATTTTGTTCCTTTAGGTAACAAAATATTAGCTCTTCTAAAGTGTTTAATCAAATTTATATTACCAATAGCTATAGTTTGAACATTGGATTCTTGTATTACCAAGTAAAAAAAAAAAGGTTTATCATTTTCTAGTATGATATGAGTTTTTGCGCTATCAATGAGATATAAGACTTCAGGATTGATGCCAATGAGATTCATTTTTTATTAAAAGAGACATAAAACATAATTAAAAGAAATACATATAATAGAACAAGTTTAAACATACTAAAACATAGCAATTCAAATATACAAAGATAATTTATGCTAAGAAATCAGAAACATCCAAATGGGTAATATCCATGTCACCATACTTAGAATTCTCAGCCTTATCAACATGATTTACGTCCACCTTTGACCTTTGACCATTATTTTTAAGTGATTCTGGGTAAAATTCAATCAAATGTCTTGGTGTACAACATATACGAGACCAATAACCCTTGCCACCACAACGATAACATGCATTTTCGAGATGTTTGTTATACCCACTAGTTTTCCTTTTGTGGTTCTTATCAATCTTTCCCTCCTTAGGGCAAGAATTTGAACCAACATGGTTTTAACCACGGCTGCAGCCACCTTTACGCCCACATCCTCGGCCACTAATAGATTTATTAGTTACTAAATTTGCTTCTGGAAATGGAGTTGAGCCTATGGATTCATGATTTTTCAAAAAAACTCATTATTTTGTTCAACCACAAGGAGATAAGAAATGAATTCAGTATATTTCTTGAAGCCTTTTTCGTGATATTGTTGCTGCTGGATCAAATTAGATGCATGAAATGTGGAGAATGCTTTTTCTAACATAGCTTCATCAATAACATTCTCTCAACATAATTTTAATTGAGAAGTAATCCTAAACATGGCTGAGTTATACTCGCTCACAGTTTTAAAATTTTGCGGATGCAAATGTATCCAGTCATAACGAATCTTTTGGTGGTCATACCTTTCTTTTAAATTGTTCTAAAGAACAAGTGGATCTTTTATGGTCAAATATTCAATTTTAAAATCTTCATGCAAATGGCAGCGTAAAAAAATCATGAATTTGGTTTTATCTTGATTAGATGTCTGATTCCCTTCTTTAATTGTATCTTCCAGACCATGGGCATTCAGGTGCATTTCAGCATCCACCATCCAAGATAAATAGTTCTTTCCGGTAATGTCAAGAGCCACAAATTCAAGTTTTGTAAGGTTTGGCATGGTTCAGACTAATTAAAAAATAAACAAGAATTATTAAAATATTTAATATAAAAATACTAATGATAATAACAAGAAATTCACAAAGACAATATGTAAGATATTACAATAAAAATTAATAATTTATGGCTTCAAGCCATTTAGTTCTTATGATGAGAAATTAAATCTATATAATTTCTGGCCGTTTACCTTCAAGACAAACAAAAGTTGTATATGGCTTCTAGCCATATAATAAAATAAAAGATGAAAAGTTACATGGCTTCTAACCATGTAATATCAAAATATTAGTAAAAGAAATATGACTTCTGGCCATATAATTTAGAATAGGAAATTAAAGTAATATGACATCTAGCCATATAATAGTGAATCAAAGAAATATGACTACTGCCCATATTATATCAAAATAAAAAATTAAAATAATATAACTTCTGGTCATATAATTTTGAAATAAGAAAGTAGAGGTGTATAGCTTACGTCCATACAAAATAACAGTATTAATAATATAAAAGAACTTGTACGGGAAATCAAAAGATGAAATAAAAACATTAATAATCACTAATCTTAACCATAGAACTTGATGTTTAAAATAATCGGTAAAAGTATCTCTTTAATTCTATATAGTGGTTCATATTATCCCAGATAAATAAAATAAACATATAATTAAAGAAGGTAGGTAAAATTGTTAAAAAGATGATGAGAAAATTATACCTTTATTAGAGCTCTCATATAACACCCCAACTTTTCTAAAGCATTTTCAAAATAATTTGATCAGAGTTCAAAATAATTTAATCAGAATAGAGCAACGAAATGATTTTAAATACAGAGTAACTGATATTCAACCACTGTAGTGTACTGGTTTGCTGATACAAAGAGTTTGAAAGACTATACATATCTACAGGACTTTCTCCAGCTAGTCCTTCTGCCTGCTGCTTACCCTTGTTTCTGTTTCTGTTCACTCCGAAAATCCTGAAGCTACAGTAAGAGCTGAGGTTCAATACCCATTGAACCTCAGGTAACGGTTAACCTCATGCTTATGTATCAAATATGTATGACAGATATTCATGTCAAAACAGCAATAATCACATACATTATTCATATATTCACATAATAACATAACACAGCCACTGCAATATGCATGTTATTATAGTCTGCACTATTCACCAGTGCCACGGTGTACATCCGTGTCCTCAGCGCTAGGAAAACATAACGGCGTTATCAAGACTATAACCCGTATCAAGTTGTATGTGTATGATCAATTTTCAAAAACAGAATTTCAGACTATCTATCACATATAAGCATACCATAAGCATCAGAGTTAAGGTTACAATACGCGTCCGTACCTTCCTTCCACGTGAATAGTAAATTACTATTCATGTATACGGCACTATTCATGTATACGGCACTATTCACGTATACGGCACTATTCACGTATCCCCAAACTTCCTTTGAATCTGACTCCGGAATCCTCGGATATCCTATAATATCATTTTTATCAGTGACCATTAATTTTCAGCATTTGCGGAAACTATGTTGGATATTCACTATTCATGTGAATAGTACCAGTAAAAATATTTTTACCGTGCCGGTAAATATTTTTTACTGTGCCAGTAAATAATATTTACTGTCCAAGGATAATTCTTTTCTGATGTGACAGATCAGACTAAGCTGCAGCCACAGAGCATACTCAGAAAAACTCTATCTGGCATTTCTACTATAATTACCAAAAGAAACTACCAAATATTAAGACTAGAGACCAAAGAACTTACCCTTGAAGTTCCTGCTTATTCTCTCCAGCTTCAAGAACTTTACTCTAAACTCTCTCTCTAACTCTAAGAATTCTCACTCTTCTCTTAAACTCAACTGTTGTTCTCTGAGTTTGGTGTGAAGAAAATGAAGAAATGAAGCCTCTATTTATAGTGAAAAAACATGACACTATTCATACTTTATCAGGTCAGATTTTGGCCGTTGGATCTTGACTTTAAACATGGCTTCATCTCAACCGTCCAATCCATTTGCTTACGTCATCGATGACGTCATCGATGACGTCATCGATGACGTCATCATGACGATGACACTTTCTTACTCTTTTGCATTTATCCTATAAAGATTCCCTGATCGGTGTTCTAATCGCGTTATATTAGAAATTCTCAAGAATCCGGAAGCACAGCCTTGAAGTTCTATTTTTCCTCTTCAGAAATATCTGGGTCAACTAAATTTTTGATCCTATTTAGGATATTCCGTAACCTGCCGAAGATTTTAAGTCGGACACTGACGGTTACAGAAATTACTTCGGGTGACACCATCTTCTAGACAAAAATTCACTGATTCATAATATGTGCAGTTGTTTACTACTTAGTTCAAGGATTTTGAGTTATGATTTATTTCCTACAGGTTCCACTATCTGTCCTGCTTCAAAATATCGGTTCAACCTATCTCAAATAATCATTCCGCCGATTACGGAAATGACTTCGGAGATAACCCACTCTGAGATAAAAATTCACTTATTTATAATATACCCTTACTTTAAAAACCTAATTCACGGTTTATTGGAAATAATTTTATTTCTATTATTTTCCAAAGTATAAGATATTATATTATAATATTATTATTATTGAGTGGGTCCCGCGCGCAAAATTTTTCAAACTTCACGGGTGTTGGCAGAGGAGAAATAATTTGACGTGGGTCCCGCATGAATAGTAAATACGTATTTTCAAATAGTGAATACGTATTTAGGAATAGTGAATACCGTATTTTTGAATAGTGAATACGTATTTGTAAATAGTAAATACTTTTCATATTTCTCAAAATATCGATTAAATACCGTATTTATAAAAAGTGAATACGTATTTGTGAATAGTGAATACTATTCATGTACGTATTTGTGAATAGTAAACACTATTCATGTCCAATAAAATACTGATTCTAAATTCATTTTCAAAAATAGGGTCTAATAGTCCTCCGAAAATAGGCTAATTTTCTAGTCTTTAGGTCCAAAATTCAGAATGTTACAATTCTCCCCCCGTTCAATAAATTTCGTCCTCGAAATTTGACAATATAAAATCAAAAGGTTATCTAGACCTCTAATATACTTCTTCCTTATACATGCTTATCTAGCATACATCCTACTATTCAATGCTCCATTAAACTGGGAACATTTCACAAATGCTCCATTTCATTTTCTATAATTCAACCTCTTCCTTTGTACTAGCATGCCAACTAGTGATCCAGGAAAAATTCTATTTTCTGGGTTTGTCTATCACTCCAATTCTCTTAATTCTGGTACCAAGTATCATCATAGATACTATTCTCATCATCATTTCAAATCTTCGGATTCTCTCCGGTTCATCTAATATTATTAGAAAGTCACCCTTCCCAAGATTACTATCACCTTAGCACGCTTACGCTTCAAAATCCTATTTTCAAATGTCAATTCCGACATCTTGAGTCAGTTGCACATCTAAGACAGATTTCTTAGATAAATGTGCGTATAAACGTCCAAACTTATTTTCTTGAAAACACAGCTGGCAATAAATGCCATAGCGATTTCTGTCTGCAAAGGTCTAGGAAACTGCGACCCCTAACGGTGGCTAGGGTGCACTAGGGTGTGGTGCCATAAAATTTTCCGCATAACAACAAAGTCTGCACTATTCTGAGCCAACGACAGATGAGAATCCGATGCTGCTTAACAAAATCTAGACGTTGCTAGCCCAGCTATAAATCGAGTAAAGAAAGAGTAAATGTTTCATGTTCTCTCAAACTTCACAAAATATTCATTTCCTCTCCGATCGTAATCTTCACTATAACCTTCCACATTATCCTTAAACATGGCCGGTTCAAGTAACTCTATTCCAGTCTCCGATTCATTCAACCCTTTCTTTCTTGAAGCCTTACTTCATGACTATCAGACTAACATGTTGTCTGATTTGTCAAACAATGCATCATACCCTTATTCTTCTTTATTTCCCCAAAATCCCGTAAGTATGAACGTTCATCCATCTGCCTCAACGATTAACATTCCTACTCCTCCTCCAAGGATACAAGATTCTATTTTTACAACTACTAACAGAAAGGAATCTGAAGCAGGTCCATCAAGGCGACCTGTCCAAAGGTGTCGTAATGTGGCAGAACTTATGGAGTCTACGGTACCTTCTCAACCAAGGAATCCTGCTTCTACCTTGACTGAGACTACTAATCCATTTTCATGTGGTTGCTGCCATGTTCTACGAGAGATTATTCATACCAATGGACTTCAATACCATAAACTTGAAGTTCATGGGAGGATTGGTATGATATGCCACGCTGTCTTTCACCAGGACGTACAAGGAGGTTCTTTCAGTCCTCAAGTATTTGACTTTGGTAAGAAGAATTTAGATGATGTCAAACATTTTCTAGAAAATTATTGTTTGAATCAAAAATCTTTAGGGTATGTCCTGGTGTCGGATCCCATATCAGCCTACTATGAGGCTCTCTGTGTTGGTTTGGAATGGACTAAAAATCAAAATGAACTCCCTAATAGTTCATTTCCAACCAATACAGAAAATATATCCAATAAAGGAAAAGAGCTCATGGTTGTAAATAATAATCCTTCAGTCCCCATACCTAGTAATCCATACCGATCAAGAGCTGAACAAAATATTAGAGCTGCATCAATGTCAATAGATGATCTTAGAGACTTCTTCCATTTACCTCAACAAGAAGCGGCTCAACAAGTTCGTCTATGCAAAAATGTTCTAATGAAAATATGCCATAGGGGAGGAATAAAGCATTGGCCGTATGTAAAAATTCGAAGCACTATGAAGCAAATAGCTAGATTGAGAAAAACAATGTCTTCTGATGGTCCTCTCTCAAGTGCAGCCGCTCAGGAAGAAATTAATAGACTTAAACTTGAGATAGTCGAAGCTTGCGGTGGGATTGTACCAACTGTTGTTCTTGATGCTTGAATTAATATAGTCTACTCTTCTTAGCCTTCTTGCTAATGTTTGTAATCTCTTATTCTAGGATTCATAAGGATTTTCGAGTTTTCCTGCCAAACTCAGCTTTATCTTATTAAATTCAAACTTAAGCCAGTTATTCTGTATAATCAAGACTATGTCCGCATTCTGTTATGGTATTGTCATCTGTTACTCATATAAATTAGCTAGGTAAGTGTAAATCTAGCGAAAATCTCTTCATACTTTTTACAACGGCAACAAAATGAATAACCATCAAATAGGGGCTTAGTCTTTCAATCACTTTCCTAGACACCAATAAAAATATTCATCCCCTAGAAAGTAATTTGGGCCTACAGAATCCAATATTCAATAAATTTTCTTGTCTCATTTTCAAATTTTCAAACATGAAAAATTTTCCGTGGTTTCAGTACATTTCACAATCTGCACTATACCACAAAGTAATAGTGCTATAACATTTTTAAATTTAATCGCTGCCATCACAAATTCGTGAAAACATTTTTCACTGCCGGATCATTTTCAAAAACTTTTATTACCGGCACATATCTTTGAGGGAGCTAATTTATTTCACAAAATTTTACAATTGAGAGTACACACCTTCTTTTTAACCATTTGGTACAGTGAGCGCCTTACCCCAATCCTCAAATCCAGTCTCAACAGTACTATCAACCATGTGGGAGAACCTCCGCCCCTCTCTCAGGAGACCCAGTGTTCACACTGGCACATAAAGTAGCAACCCTATCTAGCGGAACTCAGTCCAGTCATAGACAGTCAGGTTGTACTAAACAAAACATATGCCCTCGGCAAAGTGTTATGGATTGGGTGCGTTCACTGCTGGTGCGATTTCCATTTTCTCAAACAAAATCCCTCCAAAAATTTTTGTTCAAAAAGAACATTTATCAAAGGCCAGCGATTTCAAACGTTTTAAAACATCTGGCAGACCCAGCAAACTGTGTACATCTACAACAGCTTCTGTCCTTCCAGTTTTGTACTGACTTTACCACAACATAGTTGAAAACTCAGTTTCAAACTCTGGGTTCTAACAAAACCGTTTGTACAAGACAACATCATAACCATCACTGTGGTCTCAAATTCTGTTGAAAAATATTTCATTTGAAAACTCGATTTCACAAATTTGAAAGTAAACTCCGAAAATTTCAAAATAGCAGGTGCATTGGTAAGTTCAAAAATTCAATTTTTTTAAAACCTTACTTAGGAATCAGACAACTAACATTAGAAGGTCATTACTAACTACATACATCCGGACCTCTGTTCTTAACTACTCAAACCATATGTATAATGCTTAGTTTGTTCTACTTAACTCATCTGGCTATTCCAAACTTTGCCCGTTATCCTCGGGTTTTACAAGCTTTTTGGGACACTTCTCGTATTTGTTGTCTAACAACCGTGGGCTTCTGCTAGCTTATAACACAATATGTGCTATATAGCACTGGAGCGACTCATGACAATATACTAGATTACTGAAACCTTCACTCTAAGGAAACTATTCGATGTGAGATTCATTATAATGTACATACCTTGAGAACCGATGCACTTGGTAACTCTACTTTATGGTTCGTTGTCACGGCGGCTCCACTCTACGGTTCGTCGTCACGGTGGCTCTGCTCTACGGCACATTACTCGGCGCTTCACTCAGTCTTCGCAGACCAGTCAGCTTTTCCGGTTAGCATCCTCTGTAGGTAAGCCTCCTTGATCAGAACTCCCCGTAGGTATCCTTCTCCGATTAAACTTTCCATAAGTAGCGCCAGTGATCGTCTTTGAATCATTATAATGAGAACTCAAATCTTAACAGGTTCCTATCCTTTAGTAGTTTCATAAACCGTTGTTTCTATGTCTGCCATCTTATCTAGGGTCATTCTATTTGTGGACTTTCACTTTCTATTTAGCTCCAAGCATAATTCTTAACTCAATTTTCCCTATCGGGTAGCCACTTACTTTAAAGGGAATTTATTAGCCACTAACATCTCTATGATTCTTGGTCCCACCTTGAGACCATAACCTGGTGGCTACTGAGGTTTCCAACTTTCGTATGGTTCTGTTAAGGAACTATCTCTTAGGTATTTGGAACCTAGGCAAAACTCACTCATATTTTCTAAGGGTTCCCACTCTCACAGGGGTCATAGTTCTGAGATTTCTCTCGCCTAAGCAATATTAACTTCATAATGTCTATTGATTCTTGGTACTAATATTGGTATGCTTACTACTGGGTACCTACAACTCTCATAGGCACTAGTATGACATAACTGTCTCCCCAGAATTACTGGGTACTTTCCCTCTTCTGTCAATTGATCACCATCGTCAAGGACTTAATCAAAAGATCTTCGTCCCCGGAGCCACGCCCCTTTGCACGCATGGTGTCTGGCCTCTACAAGGTAGGGATTTTCTTCTCAGGGTACCTTAACAAGTTATTATTTTGACAAGGACATTAAATCGATAGGTTACTATCCAAGGGAAACCTAAACAGTAGGTTACTGTCTACCGGAAAACTTAAGTCGTACCGACTTCTCTGTACCACTTCCCTTGAAACTCTGGGCAGGGATTTAACTTAGACTCCAATTCCCATATCAAAAGTCTTAAAGTTCAACAATAGAAACCATATTCTATGTCATCCTTTCTATATCAGGGTTTTAATCTCTTAACCCTTTTCCTTAGGGTGTACGTCCTTTTTGTATCACAACACCAGTATTATATCAGTACTTGTACTTGTTTTTCGAAATACTTTTAAAACCATGGCTTAGAGCCTAACTTAGTTAGTCAAACCGATTGGCCAGGTAGGCGTCTATCATGGGAGCCTCACCGTGCTAGGGTGACTGATTGGCTGATCCACATAGACTCGGCCCTACCTTCGGCACCAATGGTTTACTGTAACTGAGTCGGGTTCATACCAGATAAAACACTTTTGAAAGCTTAGAACCTAACTCCGCTACTCAGACAATCAGACTAGGCAGGTGTTTTTGTGGAAGGCTCGACGAATTCAAGGAAACTGATTGCCAACCACAAAACCCCTTTCTAGATATCGGACTGTTTGGAGTAACTTAGTTAACTCTGTGCCAGGATGTCTGCTCTGATACCAAAATGTCTCCGTGGTGCCCATACACCGTGGCAACATAACGTACCTCAGCCGCTAGTTTTACGCACCGCCTCACGGCTCAGGGTACGCCCATACGTCCCAGTGCAACCAGACTCCCTGGCCATGTCGGGGTAAGAGCCAATGCTTCGCCACAGATCACACTGTGAGAACCCCCGATCATGGTTACCTTTAACTAGCTCTGATACCAAAATATAACACCCCAACTTTTCTAAAGCATTTTCAAAATAATTTGATCAGAGTTCAAAATAATTTAATCAGAATAGAGCAACGAAATGATTTTAAATACAGAGTAACTGATATTCAACCACTGTAGTGTACTGGTTTGCTGATACAAAGAGTTTGAAAGACTATACATATCTACAGGACTTTCTCCAGCTAGTCCTTCTGCCTGCTGCTTACCCTTGTTTCTGTTTCTGTTCACTCCGAAAATCCTGAAGCTACAGTAAGAGCTGAGGTTCAATACCCATTGAACCTCAGGTAACGGTTAACCTCATGCTTATGTATCAAATATGTATGACAGATATTCATGTCAAAACAGCAATAATCACATACATTATTCATATATTCACATAATAACATAACACAGCCACTGCAATATGCATGTTATTATAGTCTGCACTATTCACCAGTGCCACGGTGTACATCCGTGTCCTCAGCGCTAGGAAAACATAACGGCGTTATCAAGACTATAACCCGTATCAAGTTGTATGTGTATGATCAATTTTCAAAAACAGAATTTCAGACTATCTATCACATATAAGCATACCATAAGCATCAGAGTTAAGGTTACAATACGCGTCCGTACCTTCCTTCCACGTGAATAGTAAATTACTATTCATGTATACGGCACTATTCATGTATACGGCACTATTCACGTATACGGCACTATTCACGTATCCCCAAACTTCCTTTGAATCTGACTCCGGAATCCTCGGATATCCTATAATATCATTTTTATCAGTGACCATTAATTTTCAGCATTTGCGGAAACTATGTTGGATATTCACTATTCATGTGAATAGTACCAGTAAAAATATTTTTACCGTGCCGGTAAATATTTTTTACTGTGCCAGTAAATAATATTTACTGTCCAAGGATAATTCTTTTCTGATGTGACAGATCAGACTAAGCTGCAGCCACAGAGCATACTCAGAAAAACTCTATCTGGCATTTCTACTATAATTACCAAAAGAAACTACCAAATATTAAGACTAGAGACCAAAGAACTTACCCTTGAAGTTCCTGCTTATTCTCTCCAGCTTCAAGAACTTTACTCTAAACTCTCTCTCTAACTCTAAGAATTCTCACTCTTCTCTTAAACTCAACTGTTGTTCTCTGAGTTTGGTGTGAAGAAAATGAAGAAATGAAGCCTCTATTTATAGTGAAAAAACATGACACTATTCATACTTTATCAGGTCAGATTTTGGCCGTTGGATCTTGACTTTAAACATGGCTTCATCTCAACCGTCCAATCCATTTGCTTACGTCATCGATGACGTCATCGATGACGTCATCGATGACGTCATCATGACGATGACACTTTCTTACTCTTTTGCATTTATCCTATAAAGATTCCCTGATCGGTGTTCTAATCGCGTTATATTAGAAATTCTCAAGAATCCGGAAGCACAGCCTTGAAGTTCTATTTTTCCTCTTCAGAAATATCTGGGTCAACTAAATTTTTGATCCTATTTAGGATATTCCGTAACCTGCCGAAGATTTTAAGTCGGACACTGACGGTTACAGAAATTACTTCGGGTGACACCATCTTCTAGACAAAAATTCACTGATTCATAATATGTGCAGTTGTTTACTACTTAGTTCAAGGATTTTGAGTTATGATTTATTTCCTACAGGTTCCACTATCTGTCCTGCTTCAAAATATCGGTTCAACCTATCTCAAATAATCATTCCGCCGATTACGGAAATGACTTCGGAGATAACCCACTCTGAGATAAAAATTCACTTATTTATAATATACCCTTACTTTAAAAACCTAATTCACGGTTTATTGGAAATAATTTTATTTCTATTATTTTCCAAAGTATAAGATATTATATTATAATATTATTATTATTGAGTGGGTCCCGCGCGCAAAATTTTTCAAACTTCACGGGTGTTGGCAGAGGAGAAATAATTTGACGTGGGTCCCGCATGAATAGTAAATACGTATTTTCAAATAGTGAATACGTATTTAGGAATAGTGAATACCGTATTTTTGAATAGTGAATACGTATTTGTAAATAGTAAATACTTTTCATATTTCTCAAAATATCGATTAAATACCGTATTTATAAAAAGTGAATACGTATTTGTGAATAGTGAATACTATTCATGTACGTATTTGTGAATAGTAAACACTATTCATGTCCAATAAAATACTGATTCTAAATTCATTTTCAAAAATAGGGTCTAATAGTCCTCCGAAAATAGGCTAATTTTCTAGTCTTTAGGTCCAAAATTCAGAATGTTACATCTCATGTCGATAATGTATTATAAAATTAAAAGAAATATGCAATAAAAAAGCAAGAGATTGGAGAAGAGAATATCTGAAAGATAAATTAAAGAGAATTCTCATTCACTTTCTTTTCCTTCTACATGAAATTGCACCTGAGGGTGTGTTTGGTTGGGGAAAGTGGAGGGGAGGGGAAGGAAAATGGAGGAAAAATGTTAAAAGGAGAAAAAACTTTTGTGGGCCCCACCACAAACCTCTTTTCTCTCTCTCCATTTTCTCTCCCCTCCCCTCCCCCCAAACCAAACATACCCTGAAGGGGCGATTATATAGAGAAGGAAGGAAACACACTTCCCTCTTTTCCTTCATGGTGATGGTTATGCTTGTCTCCACTTTCATATATAATATAATATAATATACTATATCTCCAAAAAGTCACCATCAAGGGTCATCATTGAGATTCATCACCAAAAGTCACAACAAAAGGTCACGAGTTAATGGACATTCACATAATTAATACTCCTTTCGGTTCTAATTATAAGACATAGTTAACTTTTTTAGAGAAATTAAGGAAGCTAATTAAATTACTTTAGACTATTTTTATTTTTTTTTCAAACTAATTAGTTTAACTAATAAACTAATATATAATCTAAAGATGCACAACATATGAATGATTAAATAACTTATTTAGCTTCCTTAATATCTCCAAAGAAAGTTAATTATGTCTTATAATTAGGACCGGAGGTAGTACATCAATAATAAACTAAGTCTAATACTACATGTAAAATAGTTAAGACAACAATATTTTTTCTCTCTAAAGTCTTAAATACTTTATTGTAGGGGTGAGGGTGAGCATAGATTAAATTAGATCGGGTTAGATATCAACCTGAGATCACATTGGACAGTACAATCAAGCAAGAGTATCCATGAACTAGCAGTTGAGTCTTCCCCTCCCATTTTTAGACATGGAGTGAAGAAGGGGAAAAAAAGGGTCAATTAGCAGGCGTCTTTATGATATTTTAATGCTGACTTCATTGGATGTTTTCTAATGGAGTTTGCTTAAGATTTTGGAAGTGGAAACTATTATTCATTATTGGCGAGGTTTTTAGCGACATAATACTACCTCCAGTCTTAAGTATAGGATCAAGTTTGTAATGCGATTCCTATCCTATTTGCACTATAATCTTTGTCCTATATTTAGGACCGAAAGAAGTATCTTACATAAAGAAAAACGTATATGTATACATTTTTTATTCTTCAACTTCACCCCAAACTTTACTTTATTTACTTTATATTTTAAACTTGATTTTATTACTAACACAACCCAATCCACAAATATCGACCATTAAATAAAAAAATTATTTAAAGTATTGTTCTATTATATTCTTGATATCATGATATGTGCTTGTGTGGAACAAAATAATTAGTTCTTGTTGAGATGCCCGCACGAGATCATCATCAAGTATCAGAATATGTTGCCATACTAAATGAGTCTGTTCATTTAAATATTATCTGTCGAATCATATAAGCATACACGTTAATTTTTTGTTTGGCCACGATCTACTATGCATAAATTAAGAAAATAAATTAAATATAAAAAGTTGCTATAATTTTTAAGAATTACTCTTAATCAAATTAAAAAAGTGGAAAAGTAAAGGATGAATTGAGTAAATTTTGATTCAAAATTGCGAACAGCACTTTTGAATATTTTATTAAAAAAGAGTATTTTTAAAAATAAATCATAAGTATTTTATTAAATTTTAAATAAGTCTCATATTAAAAATCACTATAAAAAATAAGGAAAACTACTATAAGCTTCCAAAGAAAGAATCACCAAAAATTCATATAACAAGTTCGTAACATATAGACCTATTATCATTTCCTGCACTGAAACTTATCATTGCATATAATTTAATCGTCAATGGGACTTTTTAGACATTACTTTTCTTCCTTGAGACCTTATAATGATTTTGCCTGACCTAGTCTCTTAACATAGTGATCAAGTTCACCGTGGGATAGTTGCCATTGCCATACAGAGAATATAGATACAGAACAGAACATAATATAGACAAGTATACATATAACAAAACGATCTAGGTGTAATTTGATGTTCCAAGTCTTGCCTATTACAGATATCTTATACTCGTTAGAGATAAAAACAACTCCAATGTCAAGGATCTGTGTGCTTGCAAAATATTCACACTTCAATCTTCTCATCAGAAATGTCTCTGCTTGATCTAAACGAGCTTTTGCTATTTCTGGAGCGATATTTCTGTCCCTCTAACCTTGCTTCTAGAAGTTTCGCCATCAACGTGTTTTCCTTCACACCCCTAGGCAAAGACTCAGACTTGTTCAAATCTGAGAGACTTAATTTTGATTTCCTCTCTTCCACGTGAGAATCTTCCCTGCAAATACTCTCAGGGTGTATTTTATCACCTTCCGATGACACAGAGCTGTTCCCGACCACGTTATCCAGCCGGCAGGGACCTGAATTCATCTGACTGGCCCGGCCACTATGGCTTTCTTGAGCACCTTGTGTTGCTTCACATATAGTTGATACTTCAGGTTCATTATTTAATAAAGCTGTTTTGGTGTCTCCTCTAAGTTCACTTGGCTTTCTTTCTAAAAACCAACTCTCATCATGTGGCTGAACTTGTTTTGTAGATGAATTTGCAATTTTTAGATCAGAAAAATTGGCGCCAATTGAATCTTCCTCGGCCATATTTTGAGGCGCACTTGCAGCCTCCTTTAATGGGAAGGAATCCGACGAGTGGTGGCACGGGTAAATTTCCTTGAGCTCCTTTGGAGAGGAGTCACCACCATATTTTTTGGAATCAATCGACCGGGTAGCATGAAGAAATGTCTCGATATCGAAGCCTAGCTTGTCAACAATGGAACTTCTCTCTTCTTCTTCAGGATCATCCCCAACTTTGGCCAGCTTCATTTGTGCACGTTCGTCGAGCCAAGCTTCTGAAATATGAAGTATTAGCCTATCAAGACTCGTATGATCTCTACTACCAACCTCGCCCTTCTCTGACTTCATCCTCCTCAAAGAACGTATCTCTTGTTCGTAGGCTCTGATTCCTTTCGCAAACTCATCACACAAATTCTCCAACAGAATCCGAGCTTTTCTCTCCCTTTCAAGCTCTTTCAAAGAAGCAGAGAAGGAAGACTTCATCTGAGAAAGCTCCCTAGCTAATTTCCTGTGCAAGCTTTCTGAATGCTTTCTTAGCCTCCTCTCATCTTCGAGCTGTTCCTTCACGGATCGAAATGCAGCATTAATTTTGTCAAGTTCTTTCATGTTCTTCCTAACAAGCTTGTCCTCCGTAATTCTCTTCGCCAAATCCTCCATCCCTTGCTTCTCTCGTAGCAACTCCTTAATGCGTGCACGAGAGAGGTCCAGTTCCATTTTTTGGGCTTTCACTACTGACATGCTTGAAGCATGATGTTCTTCAAGCCTCCATATTCGGTTGAGTACCTTGACTAACTCTTTCGATGTTTTAACGTTGCAACTCGACTCTCCCATTCTCATCCCTTTCAGGTTGAAGGAACTCGTAGGAGTTAATGCCTGATTATCATACGGTGCCACCTGTTTAAAGCAAAATAGCACCTTCATATCTTTATACAAGCATGAAAGGATCAAATAACCTTTAATGCCTTCTGATCTGCAGACTATTTACAGAATGATCAAGCAAAACCTCAAACAAATTTCAACATACTGTGTCTGAATAACTGCAAATTTGCTAAACTCAAGAATGTATTTCCAATGCTAACAGATTTTACAACTCAAATTCTTCAGGCAAAACTATAAGAAATCATGTGTCCTTCAATTAGTTCACAAACAATAAATGCTTACTTCCAGGGAGCCACTGTAACTTGCAGGCGATAAAGGTTCCAAAACACAGCCATCTCTGCCAACTGATCTATGGCTCTGAACTGGCAAAGTTGTAGCAACATGTCTACTCAACCTACTGGGAGAAGCTGGCTGCAAGGAGGCACAATGGTAAGTCACAACCCATGGGACCCACCTATCTGGTTATGTTAAATATGCATAAGCTAAAACAAAAATTAAGTTGAACTATGGCGGATTCTGCAAAGGTTGTAGGGAGACCTATTCTAATATCATTTCTTTACATTATTTATTGAGAATGTGTATACTTCATTGAAATGAGAATTAGGGCCCGTTTGGTACAGGGAAGATTTAAGGAGGGAAAGGAATTTAGAAGAAGGAAAGGAAGGGAAGGGAAGATTTTGAAAAATGAGGGAAGATGGTTTGAGGGAAGATGAGTTGTTTGGTAGGAAGAAAATGAAGGAGTGGTAGTTGGTAAAGCATTAAGAAATGTCTATTTTACCCTCAAAAGTAATAATTTAAAATAAAAAGAAGGTGGGTCCGGGGGTAAAATTGTCAAAAGTGTGGGAAGATTGGAGGGAAAGGTGAAATCCCTCCAAATTTGGAGGGATTTGATCTTCCCACATATGTGGGAAGATTGGTGGGCCCGGGGTGGGCCCGGGAAGATGATTTTCCGGGAAGATTGGTCTAAAACGCGTACCAAACGAGGGAAAATTCTAATTTTCCTTTCCTTTCCCTTAAAATCTTTGTACCAAACGGGCCCTTAATGCTGTGAATCCAATTGAATAGGGAAAGCTTTATGTTACCAATTTTCCTTACATGACTCCCATGCGATGCTTGTAAAGGAAATTGTAATAGGTGTATGCGATTATTATGAGTAAATTAATGGATGAATAACTGAGACTTTTGCTTTTTAATCTCAGGTTGTTCTTTGAGAAGAGATTGATCACTTCAAACCAACCTTGCCAATTCAAAAGAGATGGCATTTAATTGGTAAGGCGGATTCAAAGTGTTCAGTCTCTACTCCAAGAACAATCTTAAGATCAAAAGCATAGATACTCAATCACTCATGCATTCATTATCATTACTCATGATAGCAGCCCATCACAATTATTATCTAACAGCATCGCATCAAAACATGTAAGGAGAATCAGTAATATTAGAAATTAACGAAGGCATGCCTTTTCAATGCACAGTTAAGTAATTATCCAAGTGAAAAATATAACAACATGGGAAATATTAAATTATAAAATTCTACAAACAGATTAACATCTAACTTGAAAGAGGATGAATAGAAGCTACGAAGGCAAGTGAAGTAATGACATATGGCTCCGAGTCAAAAAGGAAGAAAGCAAGCTATACAAATTTTCAACAGTCAATATAAAGGAAATAAGCTATACACAGTCTCAACTCTCAACAAACAACATAAAGAAATTGATATAACAGAGTAGGTCCACCAACCACTCAGTATGGAAGCACCATACAAGAGTGTTTTAGGCCTCAATAACCACCTCCCAAACCTTTGAATGGATATTAATAGATTAAATTTCCTTAATTTGTTTTAGATTATGCAAATTTAACAAAACTAGATAATTGACCCCATGCACGATACGGAATCAAAAACTAAGACCATAAAGGTCACACCACTTCTATGGCAAAATTTAAAAGCAAGAGAGGGCATGCAACACTATATGAACAATAAGTCACCTCTTTCATAAATCGCTCTTATTGTCACAGAGAAACGCTAGAGAGCGATAAGGTTCATAGAAATAAAATAATCATACTTCGATGCTCCATTGCCCCTCATAAGAAGCAAGCTTTAAAAGCACATGAGAAGAATATAAAGAAGGAAAGAATTTAATTTTCAATGTCTCGGGTGTTCACAATTATGTTCTTCAATAACGTGATCGGATTCTTAAAACTGAGTGTCCAAATATAATATTTTTATAGGAGAACCTCATAGCAAAGAAGCAATACACTTGCAAGGGTTTCGCAAAACACTGAAGCAGAAGATCTGGCCAAGCACGTCCATGAAAGCCCCAATAAATATTAAATAATCACAAACAAGCAAAAGAGTTCCACAAATTCCAGTCCAAAACAAAGTGAAAAGCAGGCCATTAGTGCTTAATGAAGCAGCAAAAATATGAAGGAAACGGCAATATAAATAACTAAAAATGAGTCATAGAACAGAGCAGAAGATGAGAGAACCTCGTCAGCAGGCCTCTGTGGATGCTTGTCCTTATGACGGCGGCGGTGGCGGCGGCGGATTCTGGTGGCTGGTTTGTTCATATTAGGAAGTGGGGTCTGAATCTGAAGGTAGCGGTGGGGCTGAAGTTCCCAGAGATTGGCACAGAGCTTTCTAGCAGAAATGGTAGATGGTGGAAAGTCGACGAATTCTCGAACGGTGTCGTTTTTACAGCCACTGTGAAGGAGAGACGAAGAAGAAGAAGAAGAAAGCTCGAGCCGCCATGTGGGTGGAGGAGTAGAAGGGCCAGCTCTTAACCCCACCAAAACACCTCGTTTTAACTTGTCCGCCATGAACCCTTCTTCTTCCCTCCTTTTACCCTCTTTTCCTGTCACTTCCATTAATTCTCTCTCAACATTCAAATTTCAAACACAAGCCTCGATTTTTGCTCTTGACCTTTAAAAAGCAATTAGTTGACTGACTGATTGATTAAAGGGCAGAATGGTGGCATCCTCTCCTTCTGCTTCATGCTTGACAATGCCCTGTGTCCGCCATTACAAGCAAGTTCCCTCACTGGCTTAACTGCAAGTCGTCCTCTTGTCTACTCGAAATTTCGGCCAACTCAGAAATAGGGTCCCCACAAATGGGTAAAAAAGAATTCCTCATTCTGAGCATCTTAATACTGTCGACCTTTGTCTCCGCCCAAGGCGATTGTTTGTTTGTCTTCTGGAACAATATGCTTAACTTTCACAATCCTGACATCATTGAAACAGAGTAGTAACTTCCATTAAACGTTTTCGATTATGTAGAATATCAATACTTCCTCTTGTGCCATTTTCAACAGCCCCGAATTACGCAGTTAAGTAGTTAAATTCAATTAAAAGTAAATAAATATGTACGTATGAAACAATTTTTTTTAAAATATGCCTAAGAGAGTGAGATAGAAATAAATTATATACGAGTATTATCCATTTTTTAATTAATAAGGGGTAAAAAAATCTTATTAAATGCTAATATGCCTTTTTATCTCATACTTGTAAAAATTATTAAAGTAATTAAATTTTTATTTTCTTATGAAAAAAAGGAGAGAAGGGAGTAGAAAAGAAGTTAGATGAGTTGGGTTTTGAACGCATGCCACGGCAAAAGAAAACTGAGATTTATTCATTCAAAACTGTAACTTGAAATCATGCTAAGGCTAGCTAAACCTAAGGAATGCTATGGATCCTATGTATGACTGGCATATGAGCCACAGGTATGAATATGATTCATAGGAGGTATTTATTGAAATATGTGTGGAAGAAAGAAAAGCACGTGTCAGTTATAATAGCAGTGGTAATAATGAGTAAACACTCTTAGTACTATTAGTTTTATCTTCTTCGATGCCTATTAGGGTTCACAAACAAGTTTCACGCAGATGGTTTCTCCAAAAATTACAGAGTAGAACTAGAGATGCATCGATGGGCATTATTTATAATAGTATAGTGGTAATATTGAGGACTTGTTTTAAGCTTAATTAAGATATTTTAAAAGTTAATCAAGGATATCATAAAATGACCATTCAAGTGGCTGAAAAGCCTAGTAACGTGAAGGATGTGAAGGAAAAGCTTAGTGGGTGTAAATTTAGTGTTTGTAATAGCATTTGTTTGAGATGATTTTCTCTTAAAAAAACCACTTCGTTCAAAGGAAAGTCACCATTTGCAACGTCTACATTGACTTTTGACCACTTGCACAACTTCGACTGTCTTGCACCACCATCGATCACTTTCTGTCCTCTTTACTGTCAACCCCTACCTCCATCCACCCCCACGACATCCCTCACTCGTCGTCATCATCGAGGAGGAAATCGGAGAAGAAAGAGAGAGGGAGAACTAAGCTCACACCACCAGCGTCTACCATGTCGATCTCCACCATCATCATTGTCAGAATTTCTCTCTGCCGCAATGGAAATTAAAAAATAGATGAAGGTGGTGACCGAGATCTCAGTCTCTGAATTTCAGCAATCTTTATTTTCTTAACTAGTTTGTGCCGCAATGGCTATACATAATTTTATCCTCAGATATTCCCAGACTAATGTGGATTTTTTCAAGCTGAACAAAAAAATATGGGTAATAAAAATAATAATGATCCTTTTGATATATTATCATCATAATCAAATATCCATATATTATATTCAACACAAATGAATCGTGCTTATAATAGAATTAGATACCAACTTGTTAGGAATATATAATCCCATAAGCAATATATTTTTAAATATACATTTGTAAACATTCTAAGTTATGTATTGTTTTATCCATTAAATATATTTAATTATGCACTTTAGTGTTTTTAACTTTTTTCTTTAGTAATAACTTAACTTTTTGTAGGGAAAATATACCATTTGAATTTCAAAATATCATATAGGTGATTTCTCACCAAAATGAGTTATTAATTGCTTTAATGTTTTTTCTAATCAGATTACTATTGTTGTCAACATGATTTAGAAGTTTAAGTGGCATTTTTTTCATTTTTCCTTCTGTTTTTTTAATCAAATTTAAATTTAAAATTTTATCTTCAATTATCATAACATATAGAACTACTCTATGTGTGGTCTTCAGTAAGATTTATGCCATTTTCAGTCATTTTTTTTAATCTCAACTGACTTTTCAAAATAATAATCTAAAGAAGAGCCCATTTAGAAAAAAGTAATTTCTATTATTATCATTCTAAGCACAAATCATATTTACATTATAACTTTTATTCTATCTTATATTTGTAAAAGTCAAATTGAAAATATTCCAAACAGACAAGCGGTGAAAAAAACTGTTTTTTTGATGTGATTTACGATGTACAAGGTAAATATATTAGAGAAGTTTTATCTCGATATACATAAATGTATTTTTTAATCATCAACTCAAATGAGTCTATAAATTTATTCTATGTACTACTGAGTTCCGCGTGAAAGCTGCTATCCTTAATTACTTCTTTTTCTCCATGTCTAAAATTGACTTCAATAGGGGAAAACGCATGTTAAACCCATTGGAATAATTCCATGTGGGAAAATGAAACATACATGGACTCCAGGTCCTAATTTTTAGCATATGGGTCACTGTTTTAGCCCCATATTGTTATAGAGCCATGACACAAAATGTGTAAAAACTCTATTTGGATTGTAAAATCCGGTATTAGGGTAAAAACTAGTACTCAGTTTAAATAAACCAAAAACTTATGAATTGATGACTAGTTTGAAAACTTGTTTGAAATGATAATTGAAATCTTTAAAAGAAGTTTTCCAATTATAACTTATGGTGTATGAGACTAAAATGTAAGAAGAGTTTTGTCTCAATTTATATAATCATAACTAAAAAAAACACTAAATAGAGCCCTAGCCAAAAAACTCAGGTGAGGTTCCTAGGAGTATATGACCAAAGCATCCTATGAATTTTTGGTTCGACATGACTAAATTGCATGAAGATGAAGGAGGACCACAATTATGGACCACTTTTGTGAGCATTTCTATGGTCGAAAATCAACATTGGTTGTTGCTTTTGACTGACACTAACAACATGCCTGCCTCCATATGTTTCCAACATTTGTCATAATCATGTCATGTTGGGCCTACATTATATTCCTCATTTAATATTTTCTCTGCATTCCCGCCTCCTAACTCTATTCTGCCTATTGATTCTTTACTCCCAATTGTGTAATTTCTTCGTATTATAATAAGACACCAATTAATAATTTTTATAAATTAATAAAAATAGTTAAAATCAATAAATTTAGCTTATATTTTAAATAATTTTTAATATCACACCTACTAATTACACTAAACTCTAATATTATATTAATGATTACTCTCATCTACTACCCTTATTTATTAGGGGCATACATGAAAAAGAATAATTAATACTCCTTAGAAATAAGTAAAAGCCTTATAAAAAGGACCAAATAAACTTGTTACTTGGTGCCTTATAATAAGAACTAGGGGGAATATAATATAAAATTTAATTAACTAATTTAAATCCATTAAAGATTTCAGTTAACTTTATTAATATAATATGTTTCTTCTTAAAACACCCTAATAGATCATTTTCCTTGATCAACTCCCTCTCTCTCCTCCTATTTGATTATTGTTGTGGGAGCATCGATATGAAAAAAAATTGATAAAAAATGTGAAATATATCTTACATTTAGCACAAATATCAATTATCTAGTTAGGTTATATATTAAGGACTGGAAAGAGTATTAACATAATCACAAACTTAATTACGCGATTAATTTTGTTTTAAATATTATGGTCAGAGCATAATAAATTTAAATTATTGTTAATGGCTTATGATAAATGATAGATTAGCTTATAAATAAACTCATGGTATAGGACCCACACAATCATCAACGGATGAACATGAGTAAGATAAAATATCATAATTCACGAATGATCCAACCTATTCTTCAAATTTCATGCTATACATGAAAAGACTTGTATGTAAATATATAAATTTAATAACAAGCCGCACTTTTCGGAAGCGGATCTTTTCTCATCTTTTTTCTCATTATTTCTTATTAGTCCATCTAGAACGTTGATTGAGAAGATAAGAAAAAAGTCAAAGTAGTATTGTAACTTTTCAAATCAATTAGATAGACATGATTTAGAGATTGTAAGAGATGATAAGAAGAACTCAATCTGCACTTTTCACCATCATAAACATCATTCGAGTAATTTATTTTTTGAAATTCAGAAATGCCTGGAGAAATATTTCTTGGTTTTCCAGTTTGAGTAATAATTAATAATAATTGTGTGGGTTCCTAAACCTGGAGCAAAAATTAAATAAAAAGTCAACAACTGCTCAATAAACACGATCCAAGTCCAGCAAACCCATGGATAGGCTCAGGTCACCATTATACATAATCCGACCCATGACAACATAGGCCACGGAAGCCCAACAAAAGAACAAGAAAAGCCCAATATGACTTGTTCTTGGGCCATTTTTTATTTTCATTTAGTCCAATAACACATCAGTTGACAAATTTTACTCTGCATATTTTCAGGGTTAAATTATTTTCAGCCACGCTTAATATATGTCCAAGATAACTTCTTAAGATATCCACTGCTGGTAGTGATTTCTAATCCCCTTGTGTGTAGTCTTCCAGAAGAGGTTTTATTTTAATACTGGCCATGAAATCCTCTACATACATATTGGTAAGGATCGAGCCCCTAACATTTCACCCATGGTTCAATCTTGATCATAAAAAATCATTATACTTAACTAAAGTTTTTTTTTTTCGTTTGAAAAAAAAATACTTTGCATCAATCATCAAGTATCAAAAATAAGTTGTCTCAACCTTTCGTTTTTGGGTTCAACTGGCAAATGAGTCAGATACTTTCATCAAAGAAAGAGAGTTCGATCCTAGAGTTAGTCAAGACATTAGAAGGGTAATAGACTACTTACTCTGCCCTGCCCGACATTCCTATCACCGAAAAAACAAAGAGATTTCGCCCTATCCTTGGATGGTAGATGAGCCCAACCACTTTCCTAAAATTTATATATATATATATATATTTATATAAAGGGATACTGAGATAGGATATTGTTACCATCAATGTTATTACCACTTTTCCACTGTTAGATTAGAATCTTAATAGGAGAAAGAAATTATAAATATAGATGAAATTATGATCTAATGATAAAAAAATGGTAGGAAAATTGGTAATAACAAAAAATGGTAGTAACAATACCATATCGCATATAAAAAACAATAAGCGGTCTCCACAGCAATGTTATTCATCACATATTCACATTTGGATGAGATTTTAAATTCCAGCTTCTGATTTTTAATTGATGCTTCATATAAAAAGAATCTACTAAGTATATAAGTATACTGTGTTATTATTATTTTAGAAAGTTGATGTAGTGTTATTTATTTTAAGTAATTATTTTTTCATACGATTTTAAATTAACATTGTATTGTTTTGTTAATTTCCTGCTCCGGGGACTAACGTCGTGCAGAAAAGCTTTGGAAAAATTAGTTGTTTATGCCCTCATATAGTACACTGCGATACTCAACTGTTCTCTGTCTGGATGCATTCTTCTGTGAAAGTTTCTGTTTGTTGGTTTTCTGATTAGGGTTCTCACAGATTCAAGTCAAACACAATGAAATTGGCTCCTCTGAAATCTGTGGATAATGCGCACGATGATTCTGTGTGGGCGGTCACGTGGATTCCCGCCACAAGTTCACGATCTTCTCTTCTTCTCACTGGCTCACTGGACGAGACGGTGAGGCTATGGCGCTCCGATGACCTCGTCCCTGATCGCACCAACACCGGCCACTGCCTCGGTGTTGCTTCTGTGGCGGCTCATCCTCTCGGTTCCATTGCTGCTTCCTCTTCCCTCGATAGCTTCGTCAGGGTCTTCAATGTCGATTCCAACGCCACCATCGCTACTCTGGAAGCCCCGCCGTCTGAAGTCTGGCAATTGAAATTCGATCCCAAGGTAATTGAACTTCCTCTGTTACATCAAATTTTAAGTTCTCTAGCTTCGCGATTTATCATGGAGTAGATAAATCATACTGTCTCTGAGAGATATGCGTCAGACGCTTTTGTCCATGACCTGCTAGTCTCTTCGACGCCATTAGATTTGGATCCGATTGTGTATTTACATAGTTCCCGAGTTTGTTGGTATAAATGGTCTGGGAGGGTTATGTCCTAATTAGTACTGGGAAATCTATTTGTGCAATGTTTAATATCTAATTGAACCATGAGGACTGTGTTTTATTTATACGAAAGTGCATCAAGGGTAGAGATCCTGAAATACCTCAAATGGTTTTAGAAGTAAAAAGAACTTGTGCTTCATGCTTTAACATTACGGCTTATACTAAACTAGTGTGTAGCCTCTTGTTGGACTTCAGTGGTCAAGTAATAGACTGATTTCTCGAAATCTTCTATACTCCACCTAAAATCTTTCATTCGAGGGTCTCTCTGCGAGGAAAACTTACTCGTATTTGCAGTTGATTCGGAAACACCTGGTGAGAGTCACTATTCGTGCGTATAACCCCGCTTCTCTTTGATATATAGAAAGTTCAGAATATGCTTCATGCATGAAATTGTCCTTGAGTTGGTAAAACTACTTATTGGCGTTCTTGCTTGCTTAAAAGTTGAACTTTATCCAATCTCTCAATTTTTTAGATTTATTACATAAGAGTACAAATCTCTCAATTTTGGACTTCAAATCTATGATCTCCTTTAGTTAGTGGAGCTTCTTAAAATCCCAGAGCAATTTCAATCCTCAAGATCAGAGATAGTATCAATAGTCATTGAAATGCTTGCTCTTGTGCTGTGCAATTTGTTTTATTCTCAGCATTTAGTATTTCATCTGAATAAAAAAATCTCTGGGTGAAGAAATGATTTTGTTCCCCATTTGACGTAGTTGGCTTTAATTTGACCTGAACAAGGAAAAATTCTTAGAAGTGCTCATCTGAAAGATCGTCACTATTCCTATATTCTTCAGTGTGAGGAATATGATGTAGCCTCACCTTCTCCTCTACATTGGAGGTCACTGTGATTGTAGCTTATGTAGATTGACTTTCGACTTCTGTCTTCTATTTTGCTGAATATGTGCAGTGTCTATTTGCTTCATCAAAATCTTTATTACACGAACTGGATTTGTTACCCTTAATCGTTTCACTTTGTGATTAGCAATTATAGTGCCTCCTATAAGCTTGAGCAGTGTTTTGTTCTGCATATGTCTGGTTATTGTTTCCCGTTTCAACCTTGAGCTAAGACATGTATGAGTCTTGTAACCCAAGGCTTGGTTTGAAGTTTAGGAATGGCAAATTTTCTCGTCATGTCACAATTATCATATCCAGCTTGTTGATACATTGAAGATCTTGCATTTCACAATTGTCAGGGTTCTATTCTAGCAGTTGCTGGTGGAAGTAGTGCTTCAGTCAAGCTTTGGGACACTTCCACATGGGAGCTTGTTGCCACCCTATCTATTCCTCGTCCTGAAGGGCCCAAGCCAACTGATCGAAGTAGCAGTAAAAAGTTTGTCCTATCTGTTGCATGGAGCCCCGACGGTAAACGGATTACTTGTGGCTCAATGGATGGCACCCTTTCTGTCTTTGATGTAGCTCGTGCCAAATTCTTGCACCACCTTGAAGGCCACCACATGCCAGTGCGGTCACTTGCATATTCACCCTATGATCCGAGGCTGTTGTTTACAGCTTCAGATGATGCGCATGTCCATATGTATGATGCTGATGGAGGAAACCTAGTTTCATCCATGTCAGGTCATGCTAGCTGGGTACTATGTGTGGATGTTAGCCCAGATGGGGCAGCCATTGCCACAGGTTCGAGTGACAAAACTGTCAGGCTTTGGGACCTGAACATGAGGGCTCCTGTACAGACAATGAGCAACCATACAGACCAAGTGTGGGGAGTGGCATTTAGGCCACCTGGAGGGAGTAATGTTCGAGTTGGTCGGCTTGCTAGTGTATCGGATGATAAGAGCATAGCATTGTATGACTATACCTGAAGTCAAGTTGTCATTTAGAGATGAAGTCACTGGATTTGCAAGGCGTACTTCTGAAATTTGCGGTTTGAAGAAAAATAGGCAATGCTATGCTCTATTCAAAATGTTGAATATAAATGGCCTGACTCTATTGAAATTTGTATTTCAGTTTAAGATTCCGTGGCACTAAGGTTTGTGCTTTAGGGCCTTGAACAAGAAAGTTCTGGTCAAGCGATAGACCTCTAACTGTGGATTCTGCTTAAAAAGAACCGTATCAAAAAACTTTCTAAACTTTTACGTGAGATTTTTTAGGGGCAGATCTTATAAATCCATATAGTATATATAATAAACATGAAAATAGAACATGTACCCTGAGAAAAGGAGAAATTTAAAATTGACTACACTGCTTTAAAAATACAAAAGCCAAATTCCGATGTTTCTGCTTGATCTTTCAAAGTTTCAAATCAACTAAACAACCCTAAATTACGAACATCCGACGGTAAACTATTGACCCTAAACATTGTTTTTTATAAGAAGGATGGCTATAAACCTATATTAGAACTAAAAAATTACAAAGGGGAAACTAATCTCATGTATTCCTGTTTCACCCAAGATCTCAACTGAGAAGGGCAAACATTACAAATTTCAGAAGATGAACTACCTAACTTTGCTAGAGCATCAGTTACTCTATTTGTAACTCTAGGAATGACTTTTGAGCAAAAAAAAAAAAAAAAAAACTCTAGGAATGACTTGAAGAGCAACATGTCTCTAATCTCCAATATGACTGAGCTACCCGAATTCGGCATCCCTTCCATAATCTGCTTTATGACCTCTGCGGCATCAGATTCCACCGCCAGCTTCCTTCTTTTTTTATTTATATGAAAAAGTTTTGGAGGGGTTCGGCGTCAGTCCCCTACAAGGCCAGGGCACGGCCCCGGGCTCTACCACCAGCTTCCTAATCTCCAATTCCCAAGCCATTTGAAGTCCTTCAAGGATAGCCCACTCCTCCGCAACATGGGCTTGACAAACACCTATAGCCTTACTAAAACCCACAATCCATTACCACACCAGTCCCTCATAATTCCCCCACACCCAGCCTGAGACGAGATGGAGCTCCTTGCACCATCAACATTAAATTTAAACCATCCTAAAGGAGGCATTGACTCTAAACCATGGTTCTTAAAAACTCGTTTTATCACTGCGATTTTACGTTTTTACGATTTTTTTTCCATTAAAACGATTTTACTAATTTTCCAAACGCTTTTAAGTTTTTACGATTTTACTACGTTACGATTTTACGTTTTAAGATTTTTTATTCTCCTTCTATTTTCAGATAAAAACTCGTTTTTAAGAATCTTGCCCTAAACAATTTGATATTAAGACTCGGAAATGTCCCTCAGTCCAAAAAGGAACCACCAACCTTTTTGTCGATTTTAATAAACCCATAAAGCAACATTGTCTGAAATGGTAAAAAAAATTCTTTTTATTGACCCAATCCAAAGGCATACACAGAAAAACCCACAAAAACTTTTGGTTTTCGTGGTCCGTGATCTTCCGGAGTTGTTGGCTACACTCAGGCTCGCATCTTAACCAAATGCCAAATGCTATGAACTTGAACTATTCTATGAAACTTCTTTCTAATTTTTTTCACTGCAAAGCAAACAACATTGTTTAACGTTAATAAATATTCAGGCGAACAAAACAACAACCAGAAAATCAAGTCATATGATCAAATGATGAACTAAATAAGACATTAGGCATGAATGAGTAAGCTACAGCTGTTTCCCGTCCAACTTGATGAGCCTAGATCAGATTAGGACGCTGTGCAACGAAATCAATCAGAAAATTTCACACTTCTAATAATGTCTGAAGTTGTGTAACAAACCTTCACCTTACGGATACATCATACGTCTTAACTGTCTCTTTATTTTAGGAGCTGAAATTTTAAAAAAAATGCCTGAATCAAAATCAAACACATGATATGGGGAAAAAAATAGTAGCGAATAAAATTAAAACATTACCTAAAAACTATTAATTACTACACTTAACAAGAAACTTTTAGACTTCCCTACAGTAGGAACCATAAAATAGTCATACTCCCTTCAATATATTTTATAAGAACCTAAAATTTAAATTGCCTTGATCTTTTTTATAAGAGCCCAACAAAAGTTGTCTGAATATTTAATAAGTTTTTTCCACTTTTGCCCCTCATTAACTATATATATTGCATTAGTTAAAACATTGATAATGCTTATATTTATTCTATTTCTCTCTCATACTTAGAAATGATGGAGTTTATACGGTGAAGCTAGGATATCACAGTTGGAAAAGATGTAAAGCTGAGAACTTGGATAGGGCTGGCTCCTCCACTATTATTCAATCCTCTTGCTGGAATCTGATTTGGAAGATAAGAGTTATCCCTCGGGTTCAGCAATTCATATGGCGCCTCTTGAGTAAAGCTATTGCCACTAAGGCCGCCTTGTTTCGGCGAAAAAGGTCCCTAGTCAGCTCATGCCCTATATGTGCATATGTCGAGGAAACTATCGAGCATGTCTTTTTTCATTGCCCTTGGACCCGATGCATATGGTTTGGTTGTTCGCTTGGAGCCAGATTTGATGCCACCAGAATTGTCAATTTCGATGCTTGGTGGAATTTGATGATAGGTTCCTCCCTTTTGAGTAAACAAGATATATCCTTAATTTGCTGGCTTCTTTGGTTTATCTGGAAGGCTAGAAACAATATGACCTTTGAACATAAAGAGCCAAATCCGTATAGTGTTATTGATATGGCCCGGAGGAGTAATACTGAATTCTGGTCTAACTCTGCTAAAGGGGTAAGGGAACCTTTAGGGTCGAGGGGCTGTGATAGTCCTGGCACTAAATGGTTTCCCCCTGATCAAGGTAGCCTTAAAATTAACTGTGACGGTGCCTTTTCGACTTTTAAGAATGAAGCTGCAATCGGAGTTCTTTGTCGGGACTATGCGGTATCGTTTAGATGGGGTTTCGTGGATAAAGTTAAATCTATCTCTGCCTTCATGACTGAAGCCTTAGCTTTGAAGAGGGCCCTACTTTTGGCGCTGGACCTGGGTCGTGATAAAGTAATTTTTGAAACTGATTGTCTCCCTTTGCTTTCCTGTATCGAGGCTAACACACCGGATTCGTATGATTGGAGATGTAGAGGAATTATCCAGGATATCATTTCTCTGTTGTCCACTAGGGTTGGGTTCTCTTTATCTTTTTCCCCAAGAGGGGGAAATCATGCTGCTCACCTCCTTGCAGCTGATGCTCATAAAGGGGTGTGCCCTCCGGGGTGGGTTTGGCGACCAACACCCACTTTGTTATCTCTTCTAACTCTAGAGGCTCCAATGATTGATGATATGCTTGACAGCTCTTCGACTTCCTCTTTTCCTGTGGATGGTGGATAGCTTTGTGGTGTTTTGTTGTTGTTGTTGTTGTTAGCTTTCTTTTGTTTAGGTTTCTGGTACTTTTGGTCTGTTATCCTTTCCTTTGCTCTATATGTAGTAGCCTTTTGCTTCATTAGTTGGGTTATTTGTAATGGTATGTACTTTATTTAATTTCAATGAATGCATCTTTGACCAAAAAAAAAAAAAAAAGAAATGAAAGTTAAAACATGTATTGTATTAGTTATATGTATTGCATTAGTTAAAACATTGACAATGCTTATATTTATTCTATTTCTCTCTTACTTACCTTTAATAAATAAAAGGCATACTTAAAAATGAAAGTTTATTTCAGATATATTTATTATTTTTAATTAATTTTAACCACTTTCTTAAAATGCGTAATTTAATTATTAAACTCTTATAAATAGGACAGAATAAGTAAAAGGTAACATATTTCATTAATAAATCCCTCTGGCAACAGAATTTGATATTATCATATGTACCCCCGTTGGCTGGTCCCTGAATGCTTGTAACTTGTAAGCATGTGCGTTCAATTCTTTTTCTGTTCATGCCTTCATGGGAAGGGGTTTTCCACTAGTCAGATTACTCATTCCTACTCGCAAAAGTCAATAAAAATGCCCCATTTGGAATGACTTTTTTTAAGAAAAACAGAAGGATGACTTTTATTTTGTCATATTTGCTTCAAATGCATAAATATAATTCAATTTCTTCGGATCACCAGTCACCACATGGTATGTTGTGTGGTTTCCCACTCCATCGGGTGTTATAGTAAAAAACCAGCAGGTCACAAAAGGAGACTTCTACTGTTACCACTATACACCTAAGACCCCCAAAAGGAGAGCTGAAGAAAACAGGTCTTCCATTGAAAAGAAAATCAACACACTACTAATTGTCAAGTACAGGAAAACCCAATAGATCAGAAACCTCATTTTGACAATCAGAGAGACTAAAGAATACTCACGATCAAAGATTCCATCAGAAATGGATTTTAACCGATACGAATCACTCACCCAATTGGGAAGAAGGAAAGAAAGAAATGGGTACAGGGGAAACCAGAGAGGCGACAAATCAAATCTCGCAATTATGAACAAAATCCAATTAGGTATTTAACCAATTAAAACACCAGACACATGCCTTTACTCCTAATTGCTAGAAATCAGAACACAGCATTAGGGTTCCAAATAGGGCGATCAAAAATTCAATGCAGCAGTAAACCCTAGACAAGAATTAATGAGCAGATAGAGAGAAGCATTGTCAGGATTCAGGAACTCCCTCAAGCCAGGCAGAACGCTAATTACTAAGAGCCAAAAATCAATTAATGATGCGTATCAATTCAATCCTCCAACCTTTCAAATGTCAGAGCAGATTTATCAATTTTGATGCAGAGATCAGTTTGGCCGTCGTCGAGACTCGAGAAATGACAGCGACTTTGAGCTCGTTTTGGCGCCAAAAATTCGTCAGTTCTTCGAGAGCCTCCTTCCCGTATTCGTAACCAAAAATTGCCACTTTTGGTACTCTGAAAGCTACGGCCTCAACGGTCTTTGAGTAAATTACCCTTTTAATACTTAATTCATTTTTCATTTTTACGGAATTAAAATTAAATAAATTTCGCAGATGATTTTTTTATCTTTGAATAATACATTGACTCTAAATATAAGATAAAATTAATTTTTTAGAGATGTTAAGAAAACTAATTAAATTACTTTAAAATATTTATTTTTGTCATTTTTAAAAAATTATTTTGTTTAACTTATTATTTATTTATAATCTAATAATACACAACAAATGATATAATTCAGTAACTTATTTAGTTTCCTTAATTTCTCCAAAAAAAAATTCAATAATGTCTTGTATTTAGGACCATGGAATAATAATAATTGTTGTAAAGGTAACAAAAATATGAAATACTGGTGCTTTTCCAATTTTCTTACTTAAGCAGAAATTAATATCATTCCAACATAAGTACGCTCTTAGTGCTCGTTTTGCACAACAAAGGAAACTCGAACAATTTTTTAATGGCTTGTTTCACATATGGATGAAGTTTTAATTAATTTATTTGTGTGTATTAAATTTACCAAAGATTTCTCCTTTTCCTTTACCTTTTTTCTCCTTCAATTGAACACATTAAAATTGATTTTTACTATCAATATCTTAGATTTGGATTCTATCAAAAGAAAATCATTTAAGTTTGTCATGCTAGGAGTTTTCCACTCAAGTTAGCAATATTTCCACCCCAACCATCCTCATTTAATTCAGAAAAAAAAAGGGTTAATACTAGATTTGGTTCTTCAAGTTTATCCATATTTTAGTTTTGGTCCCTTTAGAGATAAAATGATCTAAGTTTTTATTGAGTTATAAAATCAGTATTTTAAATAAAATGAAACTTGAGGAATTAAAATTAAAAAGAGAATAAATTTGAGGAACCGAATATTATATTAACCTAAAAACCTTTAGTTTAAACTTTTATGTCCAAACCTTCATTTATTTGGGAGTAATAATTTTTTTCCTTTAAAAAAGGTTTATATTTTCTTATTTATGACTTTTATGTTTTCCTTTTAATGAAACCACTTTGCATTTGAAACTAGTGGGCGCTTAGAAATGTCCCTAAAAATTACAAACAAAATTTCTTTCGCATATTCATTTGCTACATGTAAAATGACACTTAGAAACTAGTCAAACCAAGGACCAAAAGCTATTTGAATAGTGATAGTAATATCTAAATGCTATTCTCAAATACATCCTACACTTTAATCTCACTTAAGACACATCCAACAACCCCTGATGTTATTTATCACGCATCCAGCACCTTAAATAATAAATCAAATTAGGATACTTATTACTACATCCGGTCCTAATTATAAGAGTTAGTTGACTTTTTTTGGAAAGATTAAGGAAGCTAAATAAGTTACTTAATCATTTCATATGTTAAATATTCTTAGATTATATATTATTTTATTAGTCAAACTAATAAGTTTGAAGAAAAAAATAAAAATAAAAATACTTAAAAGTAATTTAGTTAGCTTCTTTAATCTCTCCAAAAAAAGTCAACTAGCTCTTATAATTAGGACCAGAGTGAGTATAACTTAAAAAATAACATGAGAATACTATATAGATCAAGAAAATAACATAACTACAAAGATATATATAAATATAAGAGGAGGTATTGGAGGCTTGACTCATTAGAATATTCAAGTCTTTTGGGTTGGGAATAGAAATGATATGGTGCACTTGAAAAGAAAGATTTGTTTAAGCTTTTTATTAGTCACATCACAACCCCACCATCCCCAACTTTGCCCACTAAAACCACTCCTGGACCTCACTTCCGGCTTCCCCCACCAACTCTTTCCTCACTTTCCCTTCTCTTCCTTTTTTTACACTTATACGTATTTTATTGCATTGTACGGACGACACACTTCACCACCACACACATGATGCAGTAGCAGCAGCAGCCAACCCAGAATCAGCTAATAGCATTATTGTGATCTTCCTCCTTCCCATACCCTTTGCTTATTGGTTCATCAATCATCAACCAAAAGCTTACTTGTATAATGAAACTCCTCAAAGCTTACTTATATAATGAAATTCCCCACAAAAAAGCCCTTTCCAAATCACTGCCCCTTTCCGTACAACTCCCAAAACTTTTCAACATCATTGAATTGTTGCTTCCCTTTTCCCTCCTTTTAAGTCTCTTCTCTTCACTTTAACATTAATAAACCAGTTATGAGACCATGAAACAAATAAAAAAAATGGCTCAATAACTCAACAGCATATTCCTTGTATTATTCTTCTAGCTGCAATCTTTGCCTCCTAATGCTCGTTGCAGACAAACCAATATGAAGAAGGTGACGGATAAGTCTGATGAATCTTTATTATTATTATTGTTTTTTTATTTGCTATGTTGTAGAAACCAAGCAAAGAAAAGTGGAGGCACCATCACCTAGAAAATTCTTGGAAAGCGAAGCAATATGCAGATCTCTGACACTTCTCAGAAACAAAAAACCAGCTTCCAGTAATTCCTATAGCAGACGACTAGATTACACATTTAATGGTCATACAGCCGCAAGTGGAGAAAAAGGTGATTCTGACCACAGCAAGTGCGCAAATACAGGGAACAAGAAACAGCCAACAAAGACTCGCACACTCTCTCATTAGTATTATACTTATATGTGTGTGTGTGTGTGTGTATAGTCATCCATATAGTTCTCTGTGTTTTCGAATGCTATAGAAGATATTCCAGTATCCATGAAATAACTTTATCAGCAAGTACAATTTGTATAGACTGTTGGAAGCTGGTAAACAGAAATCATATCATATTAAATTTGAGAGAACCAAAAAAAGAGAGAGAGCACAAGGGGGGTAGAGATTGTAGAAACACAGTCAAATAGCAGAATTTATAAAATGTATGATTTAAACTAATTAAGGAGCAATTTCAAGCCTGGGTTCAAAGCAAAACCCAGTGAAGAGCTGCAGGGGAAACCTTTTTGTCACTGGACACTTCTGTGACCATCTCCAATGTTTATGGTTCATGTCATATGTGAGAAGTGCTGAAGCTCCATAGCTTTGAATATATATGAGATCATCTGTACCACTGCTTGCAAAGACATCGTCCAACTCTCCGAATCCTTGAAAGAATTTGTGGGGCACACGAGCAAGTTCATCCCATTTCCCGTTGTTTAGCACCCATATACCAATCCCTTTTATAATGTCAGGCCGGTCACGTTTGCCAAGACCTCCCACCATTACAAGCTTCTCCTTCAAATTCATCAGCCGACCACATGTTAGAGGACAAGATATTGGAATGAAGCTCTTTGCCAGAGATCGCTGAGATGAATGGTTGGTGATGTTATACGCAACGAGGGCGTGTCGGTTCTCTGGATGGCCAGCCCCGGTTGAATAAACCAAAAAGTACAGCACCCCATTACACATCACACTCTCATCACCGCCTCTCCACCCTATCAAAACCTCTGTTAAACTGGTCACCCATGTCTCATCTTCTGAATTGTATATATGAATTGAAAGAACAGATTGGGAGAAGTTCTCAGGCACTTCCTTTGATTTCACAATAGCCACTGTGTAACTTTGTGATGCTCTGTTTACCGAAATTGCCAATGCACTGTACTCGGAAAAGTCAGAACCGGGGGGGCCCTCGAGCTTCTTATAGATTTTAGTAATGGGGTTGCACACGAATAATTCACTTCGATTGTTGTTGTCCATGAAGCAAACTAAACCACACGAGGATGCAATGAACCAATTAGAAGTGTCAATGCAGGGAAGTTCGATGCCATACCATTTCCTAAGGATGGGATCATAAGCATAACCAGTTGGCTCATCAAAGCTTGTAAACATAAAGTACCAAGGTTTCTGTGGAAGCACATGTGAAAGATTCCACAGAAACCTCTTTGAGGTAACAATTTCGTGCCATCTCTTACAGACACAACCAGCTCTGAAGATGCTTGCAATGGGAAGATAGGCTATGATACGTTCCAACAGTTCATCAGGCAAAATACTATCCACGGAAACAGCAGTGACTTCTTTGTCACTTTCCTCACCAAGTTCTAAACATGAATCGAACTCCCTCGGCTCCCTGGTTGCATTATCAAGGTAGGGAATGATCCATGATGTTTCTCCCGCCATAGACTTGAAAGGGAGTACCTAATGAGTATTGGAGGGAAAGGGAAAAAAGACGCAAAAGTCATACTTGTAAGTAGAATCTCCAAATGCCAAATAGAAAAGACAACTAGGGATTCCATCACTTATGGACATGCTAGATCATGGAGGCATGCAGCAATTAATGCAAAAATGAAAGGCATTTGTAAATAATGCAACTATACCAAACAAAGAACTGAAACATAAAAAGTTAAAAAACATGCAACGATATCATCTATACAGCAATTAACATGAGGATGCATGCAATAGAATGCAACAAGAAGACAACCTCCAGATGTAATAGTAGAAAATAAAGAAGACATATTCAGCTGAATTCTTCCCATTTCAAAAAGTATAAGCTACCTTAAGAACGGAAAGGTATGTTTGCACAGCTAAAACGCTCAATTAAGGGAAAAAGATTGAGTTTTTCCCCACCATAGCAGAGGAGATTCTAAAAGTGACTTAGTAATCCACAACAAAAAAAGCTAATGAAAACATCATAACCGCGTCCCGCAGAAGTAATGATCCTAAAAATGAATTTCCATCGTATAGCTATTGCAAATACATAGCATAACCCCGTAGGAATAGCAGTTATGCTTGGTGTAGATACCCAGGCAAAGCAAAACTTGATATCAAATGGGAATAAGAAAGCCAGTACCCCATATTAATGATACGAGGGAATTCATAAAACAGAAGAAGGCTTTATCATATTCTGATGTTATACATGACATTGCTTTTAGCCATACAATAGATGACACGGCAAGAACGCTCAAAATCAACGTGCTTCCATGTTAGCTCAGAGAATCGTCAGAGCAAACCCACTAATACGTCATAAATGATGTGAGAGAGTAAAACAACAAGAACTTCAAAACGAAAAACAAGCATTACAAGTAACAACAAACAAATTCCTTACAAGCATTTAGTCAGAGAGAAAAGATCATGTTAAAACCAACAGTTTAAAACCCACTTTGTCAGAAAGCATGTAAATCCCGAAATAACTAGTCTTTTCTGCACAAGAAAAATAGAGTATTTGACAAAAAGCAGCCCTGCAAACTTCAGCATCAAACCCTAAGAAGGTTGGCGTGATTCAAACTACAGAACAAAGATGAGGAAGAGGAAAACAAATGGCGAATACCCATCAAGTATACACCCCGCCACGATTTTCAGAGCTAATCAGTAGCAGCAATCCCTAACTGAAAATAATACTACAAAAACACATCAGATCAATGAAGATAGAAGAACAAAAAAAAAAATAGCAGTAATCAATTATCTCCCCGAGAAAAATGAAAGTTGGAAAGGAAAACATTTCAAGAATTGAAAGCTGAAACTCATCACCACACAAATATACCTTATTCAAAGCCTCTCCCACTGTCGCTCGCAGCGAAAATGGGCCCGAACAAATTCAGTGAGCCTCCAGAAAAAAAGTAGCAAGAGATAATAGCAAATGGGAGTAGAAGAGGTTGCTGCAACTAAATTAATAATTGCCTAGCAAATTAAGACCTGACTCAGAAGCATTGAACTGACTGGCGAAAAATGGAATGGGACTGTGTATATTTTTCCTTCAGATGGAGGAGCAGCGAAATGGGTTACTCTAGATTTGGTTGATAAACAAAGCCAAACGACATAGAGAGAGAGAGAGAGAGGGAAGGGGGTGTTTGTTTCTTTTTCTTTCCGTTTCTTTTTTGATTACAACAAAAACAAGAGCCAAAGGATGATGGACTGATGGTGAGAAGGCGGTTTTTCTATGGGGGAGGGTGCTTTATTGTGGTATGGGGGAGAGAGAAGCGCGTGTAGCCACGTGCCTTTGGTTCTTCGTTTGATGGCGAGTGAATGGTTGCGATGTCATTCAATGGTATACACCAGGACGACAATAATTTAGGCCTTGTTTTGGCTCCCATAAAAGGGCAAAAAAAAAAAAAAAAGTTAATGTTTTTACTTTTTAGATTGTTTGGAGTACTATTCACTTGTTTGAAAATAGGTGTAAGTATTGTTTGGGAAGTTTTGGTTGAGAAGCAGTGGTACTTAAAGTTTTTTTAAGAGTAAAATTGTCTGGGAAGTTTGCAAAACGAAATAATTTTGCGATGAAAGTTTTTTTTTATGAGTAATTTTGTTCTAAAAGTTTTTTTTATGACCAATTTTGTCTTTAAAAGTTTACAGGTTGGAACAACAATTTAAAAGTCAAGATTAACGAAAGGGTAAGATTGCTACATTTTTTTAACTTTCAGGGCAATTTTGATCCAAAAAATTCCACGTGCCCAATGCTACTTAGTCAAAACTTATAGGGTAAGAATGATATTTAACTCTTAAAAATATCATCTAAATCATGATTTATGATATATCACGTATTTTCAACAATATTTTAAAATTTAAATTGTTTTGATCTTTTTAATAAAAATTCGATAAAAGTTGTCTAGGTAATTAATGTGTTTTTTCTCTTTTTATTTCTTATTAATTATATGTCTTGTAGTAATTAAAAAATTGTGATGCTTATACTCAGGTCTTTTTTATAAATAACATTCTCTTTCATAGATGTGGTCATTATTATAATTAACAAATGTCTTTTGTCTGAAATTTTGAATTGGTTTTTTCATTTTACTCACTAAATATATGACATTCATTATTTCTTTATAGTAAATTCTTACAAATTATCTCTGATGTACTATCTTTATAAATAAATGTATAATTGAAAAGAATAGTATAAATTATACACATTTATTGCTATTAATTAACATTTTAAACCGTGTGATTTAAGTAATTGCTTCTTATAAAAAGACCGAAAGGAGTATTTATTGTATTTCTCTCCTTTATTTGCCCCTCATTAATTCAAGTATACTTGGCAAAACAAGTTTATTTCAAGGGAAAAATATTTCTCCAGTCACGAAAGATAAAGTTATTGACCCCAAAACCATATCGTTTTATATTAATAAAGAATGTTTCCGTAATTTTGAACGGTGCTAGCTAAAATGTATAAAATAAAATTAAAACTCATTAAAAGTATATAAACTAACAATGATTAATTATATTGAACGGTGCTAACTAAAGTCAATGTCATTAAATTTGGACTAAAACTTTATGAAATTATAAAGATCAAAAACTACATCTCGAAACTATTTAGAAAAAAACCAATCAAAATATAAGGCGAAACAATTATATTAATTCATTTTTTTTTTTATAACAGATACCTATCTGGTCATAAATAAAGGAGTTACATAAATAATTGATATGAATTAAATTAATTTAAATTTGGGAATATATTTTGCCAAAGCCAAAAATGCACAACAATATAATAGTCCATATATACCTTGACCCCTCGAGAGTATTCTTAATTTCTTCTTTCACTTGCTCTCTTTGCTTTATTCTCTTCTTTCCTTCATTTCTCCGCATTCATATTCCCTCATTCATCTATTTTATTTCCTTTTTCCTTTCATTTTTCATTTATTTATTTTTTGCTAATTGTTTTTCCCTACTCTTCTCCATTTTTTTAATAATAAAATAAAATCCATGGGCTTGGATTATCTCTCGATCTCTCAGTTTTTTCTTTTTTTGTCAAAGGATACTTCTATTAATACTCCAAGAAACATTACAAACAACACCACAGAAGGAAAAACCACGAAAGGAGAAAACAACATCGACGGAAACACAAGTCCATGAATTATAAACAAAACAGAATACACACAAATAAAACACACTACAAATAATCACCCCTCAATGGGTGATTGGAAAGAGGAACATCATGAGGAACAACATTCATCTTTTGGGAGTCCAAGGCTAGAAGAGACAGCAAAGAAGGTGTTAGTTGGAAAACCCACCCAATCGGGCACACGCCTTTATAAGCATTTGCTGCAATCAGGTCAGCGGCACGATTACCCCCTTAGGGTAAAGGACATAGAGAACCCAACCTTGATAACCAACAGACAAATAATATCGAAAATAATGCTCCTACTCCTCCAATCAATCATATCCGGAGCTTTAGCATCAACACATTCAAGAAGAGAAAGGCAGTCGATTTCAAAAATAGCATTATCATGACCGAGATCAACAGCGAGTATCAATGCCCTCTTAAGAGCTAAAGCTTCAGTCATGAAAGCAGATATGGATCTCACCTTATCCACAAAACCCCATTTGAAATCGCCAATATGATCCCTACAGATAACTCCAATAGCAGCGCCAGGCTTATTAGCTGAAAAGGCCCCATCACAGTTATATTTGAGCTTGTCCGCCGATGGAGGGGACCAGACAATTAGATGAGTAGGATTAACCCTTTGGACCTCCGGATTGCTGTGCTTTTTTATCGCAATTCACCCAGAAATCAAAATTGTTTTTCCTCGCACATTCAATGACATCAACACGGTTAGGATATTTATGAAACATTATTTTGGTCCTTTTGAGCTTTACTTCATCCAAAAATGTCCTCATTAAAATAAGAGATTGGGGCCGACCACCTAAAAGAAAATGTATTTATCTCGTGTGTCATTTATTTTTCACTCTTTTATTTATTTTTTTTAATATCATCAATAAAATTGGCCAGGATATTCTTAAAAAAATATGTACTCCCTCCGGTCCTAATTATAAGGCATAGTTGACTTTTTTGGAAAAATTAATGAAGCTAATTAAATTACTTTAGACTATTTTTATTTTTATTTTTTTCTTCAAACTAGTTAGTTTAATTAATGAACTAATATATAATCTAAAGATGCACAACATATGAAATGATTAAGTAACTTATTTAGCTTCCTTAATATCTCCAAAGAAAGTCAACTATGCCTTATAATTAGGACCGGAGGGAGTATATTAACTAACTTAAACTAATTTTCTTAATCTAATTAAACACATATATCTTACATTAAAAAGAAGAGGAAGTATGATATATTTTAGGCAACCGGTGCTTTTATGAAAGCACCTCAGTGCGCTTAAAAATGTTTTATTTTTACCAGCGTGATTAACAATAGTTTATAGTAGTAGTAGAATATTAACCGCTATGTATAATCAAATATTTAATAGTTGGCAAAAACAAATCAGTCATATTCTCATCTTGCCCTAAATATCAAATTCATTTGATTATTTTTAGATATGAAAAAAGCTATTTAAACTATTTATATTTATTATTATTTTTCCAAACTATTTTATTAATTTATAAATTTGTATATAATTTAATGATATATACAACAAATAATATGATTTAGTAACTCATTTAGATTATCTAATCTTTCTATAAAAAAAAATAATTGGATCTTATATTTAGAACCCAATATAGTACTAACATTTTATATGCATAAATATGTTTGATCATTTATTTAAAAAGTAAATTATCAGCCATTTGAGATAAAATAGGTTTTTCCATGACAGTGGGTGGGATTCTTACGCTGATTCCTTATCCATTTCGCATCTACATCTTGTCTTCTGTTATATTCATTACATTTTCATTAAAAAAACTATAATTACTATTATACATAAACTTATATTTACTTCATTCTCAAGCAAACGTGAAATAAATAAATAATAATAATAATAAAGAGAAAACGTCATATACTGTGGAATATGCGCAATTTTAGAAAGCAAAAGCTGCATATAATGAACGTAAAACAACTGTCTCTCTTTTTTAACACGGATAAAGTCAGAAATCATGGAATCCCACGTATGATTATTACAAACAAGAGACATTAGCGAAATAGAGAACTGTGCTTAATATTTCGTGGGCCCTCGTCATCAGCAAACTGCTAATTAAACTCCTCGTTTATTCATTGGGCCAAAATTAGTGTTACTCCTATTTATTTCTTTTTTTTTTTAAAAAAATGAAGGCTACAATTTGCATGCATGGCTTTTGAATCAAATCAAACGCAAAAAAAAAAAAAAAAAAAATCAAACGCAAACTGAAATGGCTCGGGAGACCTAAGGTTATGTTTGGTTTAAGGGGAGTGGAGCATCCCTCTTTATGTGAAAAGTCAAATATAACTATGATGTAAAATGTTTGTATGGAAAACAATACAAATTTATGGTTATATCTGATTTTTCACATTAATGAGGAAGGCTCCTCTCCCTACCCTCTTCTCAAACAAAATATAACCTAAGTGTCTGTTTGAAATAGTTATTATAGTATTTAAAAATAGTTTTTCAATTATAATTTGTAGTATACGAGGTAAATATATGAGAAGTATCTCGATTTACATAAATAAACTCTTTTAAGGGTCCAAAAATGGTCACGCATAAACTCATAACACTACTATAAAAATTCGTAGCCCCCTTTCCGTAGCGCTTATTCTATTAAGTGCTACAATTATTATAAGGTAGCAAACATATTGCTTCAGTTAGCAACTTGAGAGCTACAATAGCTTTTTTTTAAATAAATAAATAAAATAAAATAAAATAAAAATGGCCTATTGAAGCTTTTTTGGGAAAGCGCCACAATATAAATTTTTTAATATTTTCAAAACGTTAATTTTACCATACTAGCCCCACCATCAGCCCCACAGGAGCCTGTTATAGAGGCCCAAATATATTATTGTGGTAGAAAAAAATCATTTTGATGCCAAAACACACGTTTGAGATAGAGTTGATGGAATCTTACTTTTAAAGTAAAAGCAGCTTAAAAGTACGTTACATATGATTTTTATTGTTAAGGGCTGCTAGCTAATAGCTATGATTGGAAGAAAATTAAGGTATTCATATAAATTCGCTCAAATTTTGAAAATAAATTGTTTACATTCTTACATTTTTGTAACTTTGATTTGTAGTGCCTTACCAATTAATCAAACAATACCGACTGTGATATTACATTATGAAATTCATGAAGGATATTGTATCTCATGATCAAATTTCTCCATTCCTTACGTTGTATGCTATTTCTTTCTCTTTATATATTTTTAAAAATTAATTGAGTTCTGATAGTTAATAGTATTTATTTTTATAATATGTTTTGTCAGTTATTGTGCAGTATTGTGTTGACGCATATTGTCTAAAATACACCGACAAAGAAGTGAATCAAGAAGTCATTGAAGATGGTATGAGCATGTGTACAGATATGTTATTAAGTACGTTGTTTATTACCTTAGTGTAATCATGGTTATTAGATGTTAGGAGTAGAGTAATTAACTTCATCGAGAAGTAACACTCTGATTCTATTTATATGTCTATTTTAATCAAAAAATTTAGTCTATTTTTATGTAATGAATGTGATTGTGACAATAATTTTGCCCATATTAATTGTACTCATAAGTCATGATGATAGAGAAAGACTAAACAGTTGAAAAATACTTAATCATAAAACTAAAGTTCTGAAACACTTTATAAAACTAATACACACGTACGTAGTTATAGCTCTGGATTTGAAGAGAAGGAATGGTTAAGACTTTTATATATATCCCCTTCGGGAGCATGAAAGTGGTAAGGTGATCGAGAAGTGGAACATAACATTTGTATGTTTGGTAGGGCTGAAGCTATTTCCTTATGGAAATGGAAGTGAGTTCCATAAAAAATGTTGTTTGATTTCACTAGTTTCTTGTTTGCTTTCGATTTCCATTTTGATGGCTTCTTGTTTTTTAATTCTTCATTGGTTTCCATTGTGAATGTTATTTAATACTACCTCCGATCTTAATTATAAGAGCTAGTTGACTTTCTTTGGAGAGATTAAGGAAGCTAAATAAGTTACTTAATCATTTCATATGTTATATATCTTTAGATTATATATTAGTTTATTAGTTAAACTAATTAATTTGGAGAAAAAATAAAAATAAAACTACTCTAAAGTAATTTAATTATTTTCTTTAATCTCCCCAAAAAAGTCAATTAGCTCTTATAATTAGGACCGGAGGGAGTATTTGATTATTCAATTCTTGTTTGATTTTCTTGTAAAGGGATTTGTGTTTTTGGTCTGATTTCTTGTAATCAACTTCCCATGGCTAAAGCTTGAGCCTTTAATGATGTTTGTCGGTTGTTTTTATGGTGTTGGTTGCTATATATGGCTATTTCGTAGGGAAGGGTATGTTGGTCATTACAAAATCAAAATAAACATATTAATTGAAATCTCTGTATCAAACCAATGGTCATACCAAACATATTTTTAATCTCACTTTCACTTTCAGTTCCACTTCTATTTCTACTTCCAATTCCACTTCCTTCTCCATTGAAATCTCTTCCCTTATACCAAACACGACATTATTCTTAATACTACTTTTAGTGTGTATATTGTTTGAAAAGCACTACTTTGGTTCTTATTATAAGTTATATTGACCATAAATATAAAACATATTTTTTATATTTATCAATTTATCTTCTTATAATATATCTGTATTAATATTCCATAAACAATAATTAAGGAGAAAAAATAATAAGGAAATTTTAAAAAATGACCCAGGTGTTTTAAAAAACACATGTTATATTAATCAATTTACTTAATATAATTAAAGAGAAAAATATTTCTCCTGTCACTGGAGATAGAATTATCTCCAGTGATCCTAAAACTTCGTCGTTTTGAATTAATGAATGGTGTATTTATAATTTCAGATGAGTTAATGAATGATGTTTCTATATTTGCACTCTTCATTAATTCACCTGAAATTACAAATACACCCTTCATGAATTCAAAACGACGTAGTTTTAGGGTTACTGGAGATAACTCTATCTCTAGTGACAGGAGAAATCCTTTACCCATAATTAAATTAGATAAACACATCTTATATTACATCCATTTTTGGCGCGCAACGTTTTTCTCCTTGGATGTTATGAGTATTTATATTATATTTATTTTTTATTTTTGATCGAAATATTATAGTTTTTATTTATAAAATTTAAAGTAATAATTAATTAGTACTTGCTTCCGTCTTAAATATAAGATAGATTTAATTTTTAAAAAAAAATTAAGAATGCTAATGAAATTACTTTAAAAAATTTATATTTATCGTTTTTTCTCTAAATTGTTTTACTTAATTTATAAATTGATATATAATATAGTAATATATAACATGTTATATGATTAAGTAACTCATTTAGGTTCTTTAATTTTTCAAAAAAAAGTTAATTATATCTTATATTTAATACCGGAGAAGCTATTCACCGCGCGGAACTCAACAATTTTATCATTTAAATAATGTCAAATAGCTCAATAGTAATGGCCTTCGAACACAAGGAAGGCTTTGCTATATATATATATATAGAAATAGAAGAAGTAAATATGGCGAGTATTTTATTTATCACTCCTATATTACTACTACTTTATAAATCAGAGATTTAAAATATTTTAAATTAATTTAAATCAGTGGCAAGTGTGGCAAAAAAAAAAAAAAAAACTAAAAAGGAAGCAGAGGTAGTAGTGGCCAGTGGGTGCTCCACCAGAGAGTAGAATAATGGCTCTTCCCAGCCCCAGCCGCCTTGAGCATTTCTCATAACCTTCCAGCCGTCAAAGGATCTACTACTCCCCCTAAATGTCATTTTTTTAAATATTTATATTTGGATATTGGAGTTAAGGATTAATATACAAAAATACCCAGGAATTTTATACCTCATTTACAAAATACTTATAAACTTTAATTTAACACTTATGTCATTTTTGCTATATATGATTTTAAAGTTTATGGATATTTTTTCATCTTATCTCTTGATTTCATTTTAACTTTATAATGCTCGCTTTAAAATGTCAACAGCAAAAAATATGATACTACCTCCGGTCTTAATTATAAGACATAGTTGACTTTCTTTGGAGATATTGAGGAAGCTAAATAAGTTACTTAATCATTTCATAGGTTGTGCGTCTTTAAATTATATATTAGTTTATTAATTAAACTAATTAATTTGAAGAAAAAACAAAAATAAAAATAGTCTAAAGTAATTTAATTAGCTTCCTTAATTTCTCCAAAAAAGTCAACTATGTCTTATAATTAGGACCGGAGGGAGTATTATTTATAAGAAATCTACACAAAATAATTTAGTACTTTTTTGATATTATCATCTGACAATTGGTTCAAGGTTCTTGTATGTTTCTCCTAATAACGTCTCATTTGAAACTCAAACTCGATCTAGAGAAATCTAATGAGGCCTTACATTACTAGATTAACTCTATGTTAAAAAAACAAGTTACTTAACATCTCGTCGGGGGCTCTGCAGAAAACAAAGGGTATGTTGTGTGTGTATAAACTAATGCATTAAAATTGTAAGGTTGTTTTACTTTAAGACAATCGGTAAAAAGTCATTGTGTGAGAGTTTTATTTGTTCAAATATTTGAATTCAAGTTCATATAATTTTTTTCGCAAGATCTTGCCAGAGCACTACTACATTCTATATATGAAAAACGTCTTTGTAAGAGATACTAACAATCTAATATAATATTACAAGAATGACTAACTTGCAATTTCCTTATAGGAGAGTTTTCGTGTTATTAGATTATAAGATATAGCTGGAAGGACTAGTCATAAAGTCTGATTGGCACCAATCGTCCTTTTCAACATGTCATGTTTTTGTGTAGAATTTGCTAATCCCACCTATCAAACATTTGCATGTTTGACAAACTACAAAATTGTTATTTCAAAAGTCATTTTTAGTAAATCGAAATAAAATCCTCTCACATACTTATTTAATAAATCGTAAAAATTATTTTTCATGTTTGGATTAGCTTTGAAGAATAACTTTTATGATGTACTTCCTCTGATCCTTATTACTCCTTCTGGTCCTTATTATAAGGCTCCAGCTAACAATTCTCACAAACTAATAAAAGTAGTTAACGTCAATAAAGTTGTCTTACAATTTAAGTAACTTCTAATATTACTCCTACTAATTGCACTAAATGCTAATATTATATTAATTATTACTCTTACCTACTACCCTTATTAATTACAGGCATACATGAAAAAAGATAATTAATACTCTTTGAGAATAAGAAAGTGCCTTATAAAAATGATCAAATAAACTTGTTAGTTGGTGCCTTATAATAAGGACCAGAGGGAGTATAAGACACTAACTAACAATTCTTACAAACCGATAAAAACAGTTAAAGTCAATAAATTTGTTCAACAAATTAAGTAACTTCAAATTTTACCCCTACTAATTGCACTAAAATATAATACCATGTTTAATTATTACTCTCACCCACTACCCTTATTAATTAGGGGCATATATGTAAACAAATAATTAATGCTCATTAGGAACATGCAAATGCTTTATAAAAAAGACCAAATATACTTGCTAGTTAATAACTTAATACCTTATAATAAAGATGAAAGAAAATATAAGGTAAGTACGTAAGAGAAGTTTTTTTTTTTTTTTTTTCGGTATAAAACTTCCAAAACAACAGTTTTATATAGTTTGCCAAATATGCACAATCAACAAATAAGACAAGCTTTGAGGTGTAATTTTGTAGTTTTGCGGCCAAACATGGTGAAAATGATATTCCTTTAAATTTTAGTTGTTGTATTGTAAACAGGACTTAACCCAAATGCAAGTTTTATATTCTTAGACCTCATCATCATTTTGCTGACTTTGATTCCAACCTAACAATCAGCATCAATCCAAATTAACCATATTTTCAATTAAATTCTTTTTGCCGCTCCTTTTTCAAAACATAATCTTTTAATTTCATGGCGCTTGGCGTGTGTTTTACTTTAACCGTAGTAATCAACATAAAATCATATCTAAATAAAATTTTTAAAAATCACTAATTTATATTTATACATAAAAAAAAATTAAATGAGATACCCCATTCATAAATCATAAACATTGCGGTCCATTATTTAAATTCCTCGTAATGTGTTGAATTTATATTTTCTAAAGACTGAAATTATTTAACATAATTATAGTTGTATTAAGCCCTACTAATACAACCAATTTATCAGCCTTTATGCATTAGACGCAACAACATGTTTAATTACATTACATTTTTATTAGACTTACTATTAGACTATAGAGAAAAATATTAAAAAGGTATAGGATGAAATAAAAGCAGCTTCTCGATGATACATGTTTTTTATGCTCTTAAATAAATAGGGCATGGCTGATTTTTCTAAGTAATGGCGACCAACTCCAGTTTTTAATGTTTTACTTATTTTACTATTTTGGGGATATTAAATAAAATAAATAAATTATTTATTTCTAACATATGTCACATCATCTATCTAAAATACTTATATATATAATTAGATTATATATTAATTTATAAGTAAGGTAAATTTATTTTGGAAAAAAATTATACATAAATATTTTAAAGTAATTATTAATCTTTTCAAATTACTTACTAAAGTCTTATATGAAGGATATGAAGTATTAGTTATATTTTGCCAAAGAAAATAAACCCCTTTATCAAAGACGGCGAGAAGGGACTAAACTTTTAAAGAAATGGATTTACTCCTTCTTATCTTTATTAAAAGACACCAACTAACTTTTCTCACAAATCAATAAAAGCAGTTTAAGTCAATAAAGTTGTCCTAAAATCTAAGTAATTTCCAATACTATCACTACTAATTACACTAAACTCTAATATCATACCACTTTGATCCTATTTATAAGTCCCTTTTGACCAAAAAAATTTAGTCCTATTTATAAGTCTCCTTTGACCAAATAAATGAGATTGTGACAATTTTGCCCATATTAATTGTACTAATGAAAATAGAGAGAGAATAAAAAGTTGAAAGTACCCAATCATAAATGAGAGTAAATTTGAAAATTCACCTCATAATCATTGAGCTAACTATCTCTTCTTGGTATGTGTGATTTGGTAATGAGACTTATAAATAGGACTAGAGTGGAATTAATTATCACTCTCACCACTATCCTTATTAATTACAGGTAAACATGGAAAAAAATAATCAATGTTCATTAGGAATAAGTATGTGCTTTATAAAAATGACTAAATGAACTTGTTAATTGATGCTTTATAATAAAGACTATAACATGTATTTATTCTTTAAATGATAAAGAATCTTCATGATGGATTTTAAAATTTTTAAGTAATTAGCTTAAAGAAGAGATCATCCTCCTCCCCCACCCCCCACCCCACCCAAAAAAAAAAAGCACATTCTGGACGGAGACCTACATAATTCTGGAAAGCCTGCTTGACCCCATGTCTCTAATTGAATTGATGTAAGCTATTTTTATTGAACTTTTTTATTTAGTGTACCTGATCCACTGAGTTGACTTTTTGTAAAGTAGCTTTCAATTGAGGCGTCTCTTATTCTCTTTAATGTACCCATGGCAGAAAATGGTAGCACGCTGAGTGGAAGAAAAAAGAGTCACAACTCGCAACACAAAAACCAAAAACGACAGCTCACTCCTCTTCAATAGCCTCAAGGGATCACTACCACTTTTTTGTTTTTCTTTTTTTCCTCAGAACACTACCACCTTTTGGACTACATATAAATATGGTCATTTTCCTTTTCCATGTTCTCTTGTTATTAAAGTTCCATAATTAAAAGTAGGAATAAGATATTGTCACTATCAAATCAATGTCACTACTATTTTTTTATTGTTAGATCAAAATCTCAATAGGAAAGATAAATGATAAAGGTAAATGAGATTCTCATCTAACGGTAAAAAAATGATAGTGACAAAAAATAGTAGTGACAATATCCTATCCCTTAAAAGTAATATGAATTCTCTTTTATATTACCCTCCTTTTGTCCTTAAAATAAAATATACTTAGAGAGTTAATTTTAATCCTAAATATACGACATACAGCATAATTTTTATATTTATCAATTTGTTCCTATTGATATTATCTCAACAATAATCAAGGAGGAGAGAGAGTAAATGAATTAAAAATGAAGACCGGAGTGTTTTGAAAATTCATGTAATGTTAACCAACTTAAGTAACTTTCTTAATCAAATTAAATTAGATAAATATGTCTTAAATTAAGAACTGAATAGAGTATTCACTATTTTTGTATAATATGCATAGAGTCCCCATATTAGTGATTAGACCGGGTTCTCATTTGGCGATCGTCATAGTGATGAGCACCGAACACTCATCATTGTGATAAGATCTATATTGTTCAAATTTAATTTGAGCAATTCAAGTTTAACACTCTTAATCTATAATTTTTAAAATGATGAATTTATTTTCTCGAGAATTGATAGTTAAACAATAATCTTTATTTTAAATTTTACATATATCAAAACATAAAATGTGAATTAGATTCAGCATGAACTGTCCAGAATCCATTTAATGAAAGTTGTGAAATAAATACTTCATCATAAAATTTGAATTTGATCTATAAATTTGAATTTAATTTAAGAAAATTTGTATCAAATTCAAATTAAGAAAAAATATATTTTCATTTTGAATTAATTATTTTTTAGAGTAAAATATATATTTTTTGATTCTTTATCAAGTGTTATCTCTTCATTTTCTTCCTATCAAACAACTCATTTTCCTCAAACTATCTTCCCTTTTTTAAATTTCTTTCCCTCCTCAAATCTTCCTCATATCAAACAAGCCCTTAGAGTATCTAAATTGGCGATAAACACACTAAACAAGATGGTGAGCACTAAAATACTGCGCATTAACCTTGAGCACACAACTATCTATTTATTTATTTTGGGGACACGTTGGGCCTCAATCAAAGCCACCGTATACAAGCCAATGAAGAGTGACACAATTGGCTAAGGCGTTGGCCTTCACCACAAAAGGGAGAACGTTCGATACTCGTTAGTCGATGTGAGAGCCTTGTTGGTTGACAATTTGTAAGTACCTTCATAAGCGCTTTTTAAGCCTAGAGGCATGCCCTGACCCTAGTGGGTTACCGATGTTTACCCCACCTAAACTTTTTTATTAAAAAAAAAAGAAAAGAAAAAAGAGAGCCACCATTTACCAAAGTGGAGAGTATAGGGCAGCACAACGTGTGGGGTTCAATATTAATTTCCAAAAGTTCACAACTTTTCAGTTTCCACTTTCCACTTTCCACTTTCTTCTTCAATATATAATATTCATATAATATTGTTTTTTTTTAAAAAAAAAAACTTAAATGTGTGTGTCCCATTCTCACACTCATTATTTTAGAGGCAATGTTAAAAACAACAAAAGAAGAAGGAAATCATGTGTGCCCAATCACATCCCTTCTTCCCCAAGGATCTAGATGCATGTCTTCGATTCCTATTGGTTATTTCTAATTACGGGAAATTGTAAATACTCCCTCCGGTCCTAATTATAAGAGCTAGTTGACTTTTTTGGAGGGATTAAGGAAGCTAATTAAATTACTTTAGAGTATTTTTATTTTTATTTTTTTCTTCAAATTAATTAGTTTAACTAATAAATTAATATATAATGTAAGGATACATAACATATGAAATGATTAAATAACTTATTTAGCTTTCTTAATTTCTCCAATGAAAGTCAACTAGCTCTTATAATTAGGACCGGAGGTAGTAATTTCTTAATGGAGAAGACAAAGTTCCGTGAAAAATATATTTGAGGGGTCCTTTTAGATATTGAAGCCATTCACTAATATTCTTTAATTGCCAGCTAATTACTTTATAATCCATATTCTTTGCGTGCGTGCGAAATAAAGAGGTCTATATTTGTGATATTTTTAAGCAAATAGCTCTTTTATTCCTTAATTAATTTTAACCGATCGTGTTATTCTAGAGCTAAATGAAGTACTCCTATTTGATTACAAGAGCTGAGAATTCAAAGCGAGTTTAATCATACATGGCCAATTAATTATCAGTAATGATGTACCATTACAAAATATTTATCTATCACGTCAGATCAATAAAACGTTAAAGAAGAGAAAAAGGGTACGCTAAACCCTTTTTTTTTTTTTAGAAAAAGGGAAAATTCCTCACATATTAACCTGTTAATGACAGTAGAAGACGTGTGTCTTAAGAAAATGGAATTTAGTAATGTGTCATTGTTACTGCTTTCAGTCATCAGCTCCTTTGACTTTAGAAAAAAATAATATTCCTTCAAACTTATGCGTTAACTCTATGAATTTTGCCATTTTCAAGTTCTTATCTTATAAAATTGAGTCGAATAACTGGTAAATTCGTGCTAGTTATAAACTCAAATAAACTTACGAGTTTATAAACAAGGTTTACCCATTTTTTTAACTTATAAAACCGTGTTAAATTATTATTAAACATGTGTAAATTTTTTTGATTTAATCATGTTCTATGGCTTTAAATATAAATTTCATATAAATTTATTTGCTAAATATGAGAAATTATGAATGTTGATTTATTTAATTTCAATTATTTAAATTTAAAATATATTTAAATCAAATTATGATTATTTTTTATATTTTAACTATTTAATTATATATTATAAATGGCTATGTAATAATAAAAAATAAAATCTTATAAGTTTATGATACGAATTCATTTCAGCCTAATCTTTGCTTTCCCCAGTTTGACAACCTTAAAACATAATAATGACATTTGATTCTCTATGTCATTAATATACTATATATTACACTCCTAGTGCTATAGCATTAAATACTAATAATATTAATTAATCTAACAAAAGTATGATTAATATTAAAAAATAAAGGAAAACCCATTAAAAGGTGCCTATAGTTTTGTTCGATTTATAATTTGACATTTATGTGTTTTCTCTCATAATTAAATGCTCAATTCTACTCCATTAGTATCGTTAACTTCTATACATGGGTTAGCAATACTAATAGAGTTAACAACGTTAACAATGCAAAATTGATGATTTAATTAGGAGAGAAAAAAACATGAGTACCAAATTAAAAATTAAAGAAAACGATAAGTACTTGCAAATGGGTTTCACTTAAAAGAAAAAAAAAATCGCGCCAATGATTAATCAGTATCAAAATGACATTTTTAATAATCTAAAATATTTAAAATATAAAATAAACAATGAACTTTATTTTCTGAATTTCTAATAATAAATGCGGAGGTTTTATTTTATATCTACACACACACTCATTCATGTTTTTATTTTTTTAAATATTAAATGCGGTAATTTAAAAAAAAAATTATAAAACGTCCAAACTCTGGGAAGGACTGATGAGGCGGCAAAAAAAAAAAAAAAAAAACAACAAAAGAAAAATAAAAGAAGGCAATTCAAGTATTTGAAGTCATAACTCATAAGGTAGGTTTAGGACAATGACTTAACCATTTAATTACTACTCATAATGCCCTAATTAATTATGCTCTATTTGCTTTTCAACTAGTCGATTGTAACATTTAATGGTTCATTAAAAAAATCTTAAATATATTGCATCTCATTAGAAAAAACATTTCACATACGAAATGGAATTTGAGAGCTGCGTGGTAGCACTCATTATCACGATCAATTACGTGCTTCTCTTTATATCTTTCGTTTTAATTATACTCTATGTAAGACGCTAGAGAGTAGAGACAACAATTCATCAATGATCAATATTTAAGAAATATTGTAAGATGCTTTTTGGAATGTGTTTTTGGTTATATTTTTTTGGCATTTAATAATTTGAAGGAGTATTCAATAGATTTATCATAAATTCCAATATTTGATATATATATATATATTTTTTTTTGGGGGGGGGAGGGGGAGGTATTCTTGGTGTTTTCACTAAGCACGGTAATTCAGGGGTACTATTTCTCTACCCGGTGTACCCTCTCCCCATCCCTCGTAGTCGCATTTTGGCCGTCCAAATCTTGATCCAAGGGTCCATAATGGTTTTTTAAAATACCGCATGCGGTTTTTTTAAGAACCATTCTGGGCCATTGGATCAAGATTTGGACGACCAGTATTGAGACAATGAGGGATAGGGAGAGGGGGCGCTGGGCAGAAAATCCTCTTCCGTGATTCAGGAAGTCAGAGGTCCTCATCCCATGGCAAATCTAGCTGAACATGTATCTGTAAAAAATATGATCATCAAGACAACGTTCTTTCTAACTAATCATGTAAATACTATTGTTTCGGCTCAATGAAACATTACGAAGCCCCACTTTAAGAAGATGAATGGTCAGTTATATGTAAACACTATATATGACATCAAGGTTCTCTTTTAATTCAATTTTGTGAAAGAATACAAGGAATCTAAGTTCCTCCTTCCATGCTAGATATTTGAGAGCAGTTCTATTTTGAATCACTAACTCTCAAGTCCATGATACATTTTGGGCATCGTCATTTGGCTATAACTTGTGTTAACAAGGCAATCTTGATGTTTCCAAGGATTGGTTTTTGGCAAATAGCATTACATGGCATGAAATACTGGCTCTTATCAGTTATTTTCATATGCAACCGATTCATATTAATTTAGAGTATGTTTATTTTATTTATTTTTATCAGTTTGTTTGTTGCATTTGCTTCTGCAGTTTGTAAATTTTTTCATTCAAATAGTATCATTTTGCCTGTTTAATAAAAAGAAAGTGAGAGAGCGGGTAGAAATTTATGTATATAGTTAATTGGAATAACATATATTGAAATTTTTTAGCTACGACAAATTTCATATTTTTAACTATTTTTTGTTGGTATTGGGTAATAAAACTATTTTTATTGAAGGGTTGAAATGAATTATTTTAAAAGAGTTGATAATTCAATTATGCGGTTTGAAAAACGATTAAAATTAACTGTGACAAAAGGAAAGTTTGTGAGAATGAAAGTTCTATAATTTTAAGGAAAAAACATGACTTTGCCGACCAAACATGCTAAACTCAAACTTTACCTTTTTCTTCACACATTTTGGATCCAATCAAACACGCTTTAATTTCCATCAGAATCCCATAAAGTTTTTTTTTTTTAAGAAAAAGGAAACCTAACAAATCTTCGACCGAGATACGTGAAATGTTTTTTTTTTTAAATAGAAAAAATAGTGGGAATAAACAAAAAAAAAATCTTTATGATGAGTTGGGATTTCACTATATTGGGAAGTAAACATATAAAAAAGATTATGGATGGTAGATATGCATGAGAGCATATGAACTATCAAATGCGTTCTGGTTGGAAAGAAGAGTATGAAAGTGACACAATATATATCACGATTGATACTAAATTGGGATACATACAAAATCACATGGCCGCAGCATCATAGTGCACTTAATTATTTTATGCCAATCAGAAAACAATAGAAGATGGCAATATTGTTAATTGTTATTGTATGTTCTGATCCTTAATATATGTTACATTATTAATTTTTTTTTTATATGAACATATTATTTTATTTTTAATTTATTATTCAATGGTGTTTTTGGGCCATGTAGGATATGAGTTGGAATGAGGTATATATGATTAGGAGAAAAGTATTAAAAATTAAAAGTTGTGGGATTGACTATAAGAAACTCAAAAGTTCAAGAATTAAATGGTAAACAAGTTAAAAGTTCAACGACTGAGTTGTTAGTGAGTTAAGAGTTTATGGATTGAATTATAATGAGCCATAATTAAGGGACTGAATCATAAGTAAGTTAAAATTTCAATAACTAAAAAAATAATAATAATTTTTCCCATAAAAAGTGGAGAATTGTTATGAGAATTTTTAAGCTAAATATGAGAGCTCTCTTTGAAAAAATTGTTTTTAGATTAATTATTTTGACAAGTTATTTAAAATAGCACACCAAAATAAGTTGAAAAGGGAATATTTTTCCCAATAAATCCTCATGTTTAATTTAAATTCCTCCCAACAATCACCATGTCTTAGTTAAACTATATTTTTTAATGCTTCATCTAGTCCTAGATATAAGACTTATTTGATTGTTTTAAGGATTAAAAAAGCTATTTGAATTACTATCAAATATTTTTATTTATCATTTTCTCAAAATTAATTTGTCTTACTCATAAAGTGATATATAATTTAATCATATACAATTCATAATGTGATTAAATCACTTATTTAGTTTCCTTAAATTCTTAAAAAAAATAAATTAGATATTATATTTAAGACTCGAGGTAGTACTAAATAATTTGGGCCATGAACAAATCAAATATGAGTATATTAAATACTAAAATGGAAAAAAGGATAATAAAAGAAAAGAAGGAAGTTATTTATTAAAAAAGAAAGCTAAAAATTGTGTATATTTTCAATAATGCACATGTCATTTTGTGGTTGGAAAAAGTAGAAGGTGGTTATGAATTATAATGCAAATGTGAGTGTGTGGAGCACCAAACCAATTATTTCATGCTCTTCTTTGGTGTCACTTTGTCCTTTTCATTTGAGCAAATGGTCACGTGTCATTTTATCATCACTTGGAGTTGGAGATGGCGGCTTCAACAGGGTTAGGTTGTCAGGTAAGCTGAATCTTTCTTTTACAACTTTTATTTTTATTTTTATTTAAAAAAAACAATATAAGTTTTAACAAATTGTATTGTTTCTAAATTACTTGACTCTTATAGTGCTTGGGAATTTGAATGTCTTCTACCAAAAGTTGTATTATCTACTCCTTTTTTATTTTTATTATAAAATACCAACTAATAAATATACTTGATCTTTTTTATAAGGCACTTATTTATTTCTAAGGAGTATTAATTTTTTTTATATATACCGTTAATTAATAAGGGTAGTGGGTGAGAGTAATAATTAATATAATATTAAAGTTTAGTGAACTTAAATTTTATGGTAACTTTATTGACTTTAACTATTTTTATTAGTTTGTGAGAATTGTTAGCTAGTACTTCATAATAAGAACCAGAGTGAGTATGTATCAAAAAATGAAAAGTACGATTTTTTTAATGGTAAGTGTTATGATTTAAAATTTTTAGGAAATAAGATTCATTAATCAGATATGGATAAACGTGTCTAATTATGTATATAATTTTTGAAATATAAATTGCATATATTAATGATTAACGACATACTTAACACAAAGTTAGGAAAAACTTCATATATCTATATATGAGAAATTCATGTATTTTTTCAACTAATTAAAATATAATAACTCAATTAATATTAATCTTAGTTGGTTACTCATGTAATTCAAATGTTTATTTTTCTTAAAAAAGAACTCCCATTAAGATTTAGAAGTAATGAAAAAGTAAATTTTATGAAATTTTTTAATATGCCACCAATATTTAGAAAATGTCAAATCAACTCAAGAGTTAATATATATTAATTAGTTAAAGGGAAAAGTATTTCTCCAGTCACTGGAGATAAAGTTATCTCCAGTGAGCCCAAAACTATGTCGTTTTGGATTAATGGAGGGTGTGTTTGTAATTTTAGGTGAATTAATGAAAGTGGTTTCCGTAATTTTGTTTATCTTTTTATCATATGAATTTTACTGAAATACCCTTCATTAATTCACCTAAAATTACAAACACACCATTCATTAATCCAAAATAGCGTAGTTTTGGGCTCACTGAAGATAACTTTATCTCCAGTGATTGGAGAAATCCTTTACCCTTAGTTAAATCATAGATAGCGTGACAAACTAGATTTATATAAGAATTTCTCATATATATATATATGAAATAAAATTTTTATGGTAAGTTGTATGGTTTATAACTTTTAGGAAATATGATTCTAAATAAAAAGGAAATATGATTAATACGTTAATTAGATATGGATAAATGTGTTTAATTATGTATATAATTTTAAAAAATATAAACTGCTAGGTTAACAACAAACTTGGGACAAAGTTACCAAAACTTTATTTTATTTTGTTTTTCCCCCCTCGCTCAAACCATTTTATTTAACGTTTATTCCAGCCCTCAATCTCAACTTTTTCTGACACGAACTCAATTTGGTTTGTAATTTTTTTTTAAAAAAAAACTCAGTTTGGTTTGGACCTTGGATTGGATCATCCAAATTTTTTTGTTTCAAATGACAGGTCCATGTAAACCAAGGCCCAAACTCAGTTCCTTATTTTGATTTTTCAACTTTAGCCCGTTTGGATGAGCTCCTTTTTTATTTTTTATTTTTAACACTTTCTTTTAATAATTAATTTATGTGTTTGGATGAGAGCCTTTTAAAAAAAAAGTTTAAAAGTAGCAAAAAAGAGTTAAAATTGTGTTTTTCTTTAAGCTTCAATTTTCAATTTGTTGCTTCAGAAAAAAAATAAGTATGATAGTAGAGAGGGGACCGGCTCTTTTTAAGAGATTAGTTTCGATACCAATTACCCTCCTTCGTTTTCAACAAAATGACAACCCCCTGTCTCAGCCTTTTTCAACAAGAGCAGTCGGCCACTCTCTTCTTTGATTTTGATTAGCAAAGGGTTTTTGGACCGTACAATGAGGTAGGGTTTTGCTTGCAATTTCTAAGAAGTTACTGACTTCTCTTTGAATGTATGACCTATATAATTATCAATCTTTCTCTCTCACTTTGCAGTCGGGGCTTTCTTTTTGTTGCTTTACTGCATTTTTTTCCTCCTAAAATTTCTAGTACTTCTGTGCAACGATTCGTGCTTGAAGATGTTTGGCGTTGCATGTGTTTTATTTTTGCTCCTATTGTTTAATTTTAGAGATTTTTTGTGGGGTGTGCTTGTTCTAGATTTATGTGCCCATGATCGAAACTTGTGCGTCTTGACTTTCTATTATTACTTGTTAATTCTGGATATTTCATCTGCATTTATCTTGAGTGTTAACCATCAGCGGAATAGCTTTTGCGGGGTGTTTAGAAAGTGTTTGATAGAATGGGTGATAGGTTTTCCCCTTCTTTTTCTTCTGGGTTCAAATGGGGTAAGTATTCGATGGATAGGGTAAGATGTCCAATAGGTAAGTGTTATATCGAGTAATGTTGACTTTAATATATTCGCAGAGGACTGTTAGTTGAAGCATAATAAACTTTCGAGGATTAAAAACATTTTCCAATCTATTACTTGAAGTCATTCAATTTGTTCTATTTAATTTTAATAATTAAGTTTACTATTATTATTGTTTCAATATATATGTTGATTTATGTTTCAATGACTGTTCCTTTATTTCAGTTTAGAATGACAAAGAAACTAACTTGTATAACATCTACACAATAAACATTTTGTTGGGTCTGCGAATGTTACGAAAGTTTTACGAAGGCACAAAATAATTCATGGGAATAATGTATCTGCATTTACTGCAGATATGGCCATCTGCAGCATTTACTGCAGATATGGCCATCTGCAGCAAGCCTGAAACACGACCGTTTCTTTCTTTCTTTCTTTTCTTCTCCCCCCCCCCCCCCCCCGCAAACATATCTAATTCACGGTCCGCAAGCGTAAGGGGCCGGGTTCTCGTGGTACGCATGTACGATGTCGACGAAGTCTGGTAGGGTTTCGGCAAAAGAAGGGAGGGGATCTCATTGAGGTCGATTTCAAGTCTAGAGCAAGAATCTTGGGGTAGCTTGTGGTCCCTAAGTTCATTGCCGGAATCGGTGAGTTCTATCATCTGAGTTCTAGTCTAGAGTTGGAAGCCTGTGAGTTAAGACGCGTGACAGATAACATTGTTCAGCGAAGAAGCTGCGATGTAGAAGATTGAGGAATGGGCGAATCGAAGGCGAAGTGAGATTGGAAGGACGGTGAAATTCTGAAATCTAAAATTCTGATATTGTGGAACAAAACAGTTGATCTACTGTAATTGCCTTTTAAAATTCTGGAACAAAACACGAACAAGGAGACAACCATGAAAAAAGGAAATATAAGAGCACAAAATCAGATAGCAACGAGGATCATATATGTTTGCGGAAAAAAAAAAAAAAGAAACGGCAGTGTTCAATGCTTGCTGCAGATAGATATATCTACAGTAAATGCAAATATGTTATTCCCATAATTCAAATACTAAAACTTTTTTAAAAGTTTGTATTGAGGAGGTTGAAGCTCGTAATAGCCTCATACACATTTTACTAAAGAGGAGTGGGCTAATCTAGTTGACAAATTCATATATCTATTTTAATAATTTTATTAATAAAAAAACACTTCCCTATTTTAACATCCAAACAATTTTGGGAAAATTCTAATTAAATACCATTTTAATCTGTAAAACCTCCAGAAGTCTCCTGAATTTGTAAAAAGATTGAGAGGTATCAATGACCTATGAGGGATATGCAAATTCGGTGAAATTACTCTTTTATCTTTAGTTTTAAATAAATTATAAAAAGGATAAAATAGCTCCACCGCCGGCGAGGATGGCGGCCTAGAGGCCCCCGGCTGGCCGACAGTGGGACTATTTTATCCTTATTTATTTATTTAAAATTAAGTGCAAAAGGATAATTTACATATTTTTCATAGGTCCTTGGTACCTCTCAGTCTTTTTACAAATTTAGGAGACTTTCGGGGGTTTTGCAAATTCAAATAGTATTTTAATGACATTTTCCCAACAATTTTTTATATTTGAAAGTGCTTTTTAAATAATATATCCAAACATAAAATAGCTTTAACTTCTAATTAAAATACTTTTTTAAAGACAAATACATTTTTTTTAAAAGCACATCCAAACGGGCTCAAATTTACTCCCAAACAAGTAGAAGTGATTTTTGTGGTTCCCAACTTGGACTTCCTCCTTATTATTTTAATATTCTAACTAACGATCAGTGAGATAATATTTCAATGAATGATCAATTATGAAGATTTAAAACACGTTGTTACATATCTTTGCGCAAGTGTAAGGCCCGAAACATCGGAAGACAGGCAGAATAAAAAGTGCCTGGATACATAATTCTTATTAACATTCAAGTCCAAGGAAGCAAATTTTTAATCTCAAAAAACGCAACAAACAAATAATCTGTAAATAACCTGAAATTAAATGTTTTTTTTTTCCTGATACAGCCAGTGGGGAAGGGAGGCAGGGCTCGAATCCTAGACAAGGAGAAATGTCAGCTTTTAAAGCTGGCTCTAGTGCCATCGCGCTGCTACAAGTACGCTTGACTGAAATTAAATGTTTAACTCTATTAAGTTTGGGGAATTCTATGCGTTGCAAAATTCATCTGTAAATTTTGTAATTGAACTCGTATTCACAGATGTAAAATGAGCTTGTCTAAAATCCTTAAAAGGAAGCATGGATCAATGACAATAGTGCAGTTAATTGCCACTCGCTCCAAATTCTAAAAGTTTAGAGAGCACATTATGTGCATTATTATGTAGTTACTGAATTAACCGAAAAGGAAAGTGCCTTCCAGTTTTTGTCTAAAAGCATTAAGCAATCAAACAACCACAATCCAGGGAAAGAAAATACTTATGAAAGGTCAAATTTTAACTGCAATATTTGATCTCTAGTCACTAAAATTTTTAAAGGTGCTACACATAGGTTTTAATTTTTTCCCCTCATGAATTCACATCAGGTAATCGATTTTTTTAATAAACAAAATTTCTAGCCATATTATTTTTCATCGAAAAAGTTGAATAGCAACAACAAAGCAAGAACTTCACTACATAGTCTTGCACAACATGAGAGGAAAGGAGCTCAAACCCAGAAAACAGTGCACAAAAATGGGAAAGAAGGACATAGAATGAGAAGGATTCACCGAATACAATTGGCTCTATTATTCTTCAGCTGGATTTTCCAAGTCCATACGATTCTCTGCACCGTCCATCTGCATTGCCATCCAGTCCTTGTTGGTCAAAATTTCATATACGGCCTGGACGTTTCTTTACAATTCGATATCTTCGGTCTCGGAGTTCACATACAAGTTCGGCGAACCCAGAGGGTAGTGGTACCTTCTGTGAGTCAACAACAAGCCACACAAGAACCCTGGTGACTTCAGACCCTTGTTTCCCGCTAATTCTCTCACTCCGTTCCAATCTTTCAGCGCTGTAGAGGCTGAGGATGATGATGAAGTTGTCGATTCTGTATCGTCCGATAAATCAACAGAATCAGCGCAAGAATTCTCACAAGATTCGCTGGATAGCTCGTCTGCATGCTTCGATTTCGACTTTTTCTTGTCATCGGAGTGTTTCCCGCGGTGGTGGACTTTCTCTCCCATGAGGTCCCTGTACCCTATCGCTGAAATTCCATTCAATGAAGGGAAATCCGAGCCTTCTAACACCATCGCACCAATGTTCACCACGCCTTGGAAACTCCCCGAAGGACGACGTATCTGCAGTGCGCAAAAGGACGGAGTCCTGATGGCGTCGCCGTCGCTATCACTGCCGGGGCGGAGAATGTTACTGACGAGAAACCGCACGGTGCCGATCAAATGATCGCGGAGAAGACCAACGGAGTAGATAGCCACGGAGACTGCAGAGGTCTCGGAGGCGAGGAACTGAGGCGAGACGCGGAAGAGGAACTTGTCATTCCAGGTAGGGTTCTCACCGCCGATTTGATCAACGCGAGTTCGGAGCTTAGTGAAAGGGTCGACCCAGGTCACGGCGTAGATTTGAAGCCTTCGCCGAGGTGACGTAGGCGGTTTGAGATCTTGTGCGGAGATCAAGTTGATCTCCAAGACTTGATGAGTCTTGGACGACGGCGGTGACTCCGACATTGTGCGTCCGCTCTTTCTTTCTCTTTCAGAACAAAGCTTCTACTGCCATATTTCGCCGATTGCCGGCGAAATCAAAGAGCTGAGATAATTCAAAGAAGCAGAGGAGGAAGAATTAACGGTTATCAGGTTTCTCAGAGACTGTGAGAGGACAGAGGAGAGAAGGTGAGTGTGGGGCAAGAAAGAACAGAAGCCTTGTATGGAACAGATTAATTTTTTTTGTTTTGTTTGATATAACAGATTAATTTTTAAGACGAGGGAAAAGTGAGATAAACTTGAATTAGTATTTTGGGCCGGCCCATCTCCCTTATATATATATATATATATATATATTTTTTTTTTAAATTAAGAAAGGCAAGTCGAAGCTTGAAGAGTACAAGATAAGGAGTAGCCCATAAGGATCTAATCTTTAATACATCAACCTAGAAATAAGATGCTTTTTTTTTGATACAAGACGATAGGGGAGGGGGGATCGAATCCAGGACCGGGAGGTGAGAAATTAATCCCAATACCATTACACTACTAGTAGTACTGATAGAAATAAGATGCTAATTACAAGACATTTGGTCTTTAAATGCCATCGCACGGCATCCACGAATCTCCCTTATATTTCGGCTGTATGCCTGCCTGAGTAGGATAAAATCGGCTTAAGCCCTAATTTCCCACCAAACACGTAGAAACTTAGCCTTTTTGGAGAAGTTTTGATTGTCAAACACTCAATTTTGTCTAGAAGCTATTCTTCATAAAAATCTAGGTCTTAAAAAAAAGTTTGTCAAACACCAACAAAAATTATCAGAAGCTATTCTGGGCCTAAAGCTAGGTTTTGGAAGAAAAACTATATTTTTTAGATTTTTCTCTCTCATTTATTATAATCAATATTTTTCAGTAGCATTCAATATCTTTAAGTATCTTTTGAGGATTCGTTAGTACCTGAAATTTTTTTCACCACCCTAAAATAAATTTTTAAGATCATGAATTGTTTTTCCATACTTGTCAATAACTTTGAGTATCTTTTTAGTATCCTAAAATATTTTTTGAATACAAATCATTACCTTCAAGTATTTTTTTTCAAAATCTTAAAAAATAATTCAAGATCATGAAATACTTTCAGTATCCTTTGGTACATTGAAATATTTCTTTCAAGATTAGTTATAACCCTGACATATTTTTTTAGTATCCTTAAGTATCTTTTTAATATCCGTATCGAAATGTTTTTTTAAAATCAGTCATTACCCTGAAATATTTTTTCAGTATCCTTAAGTATCTTTTTAATATCCGTCACTACCCTAAAGTATTTTTTAAGATCAGTCATTATTCTAAAATAGTTTTTAATATCCTAAAATAAATTATTAAGATCATGAATTTTAAATTTTTACACAAATTTATGTAATTTTTTGGTATTTATTGTAAAATATAATGTTTATACATTTTTATCTAAAAGTTATTTTCCAAAAGCTAATTTTACCTCGTAAATCTCAAAAGCTACATCCAAATAGGCTAACCAAATTCTAAAATTAGAAAATGAATTTATTTTTGTTTCTTTCACTTAATATATTAAAAAGAGGTAGGATATTGCCACAACCTCTTTTTTTCACTACCATCTTCTAACCGTCAGATTTACCATTTGATCCAACGGACCAGATTTAACCTACTTAAATCAATTTTCTTCAGATCATTTCCCCCCTCTCTCTCTCTCGTGTTCTCAAATTTGGTCAACGTGATTCTTCTTCTAACCCTAAATCCGATATCCAACAGTATATTTTCCTGTAGATATGCATATCAAACAGCATCGATCCACAATTTCCTTCTGTTTCTTCTTCTTTCCGAAACAACAACGATCCAATTTCAATTCTTTGCAAAACGGAACAGTTTTGAGTGGAAGCGAAGATATCCATCAAAGCTTTCTGCCATGCCATACGTATTGTATATCGATCTTCTTCTTCTTCTTCTTCTTTTTTTTCCTTTGTCTTTTAGGGAAAATGAATACATAAAGAAATACTCCACATTCAGCGATCATGGTAGAGCCCAGTATTACAGTGGAATTTATACTCTGAAACATCGAATCCATTATTGGTCTATATATAAAACAAAAAGAAGGGTAGGTGGGGAGTGTTTAAATTAGCAAACCTGTTAAACTAATCGGAGCTTGTAAATTAATGCATTGAGGCGAGGGTCGGTGGGGGATGTTTAAAAAAGAAAGGTCTGACATTCTGATCATCATATAATATGTATTACGATCTGCACATAAGCAAATTCCAGAGAACCGAGAGAGAGAGAGAAAGAGAGAGAGGGGGGGGGGGGGGAAATGCCAGAGAAAGAGGGAGAAATGACTGAAAGAAATTGATTTAAGTAGGTTAAATCTGGTCTGTTAGATCAAATGGTAGATCTGACGGAGAAAATGGTAGTGAAAAGGTAGTGAAAAAAAGAGGTAGTGACAATATCCTACCTCTATTAAGAATATAAATAAAATAAAAATATTTTATGATTTGGGTATTTTATTGAATTTAATATAAATTTTAATTTGCACCTGCTTGTGATTATTACATGCCACGGATTTCATACGGATTTCATAACTCATCATAGGTGGCTCAAATTAATAAAAGTAAAGAGATCCTCAATTTGAATTAATCAAACCCAGGTCATATAAATTTCAATATAATTAAATAATTTCAAGGGACATGTTTATGATCCTTGCTACTTGTATGTAATTCTCCCTTTTTTTTCCCGCAATAATTTGGGTCACTGATTTGTGGTTGGGTTGACCGTTGACTTACTAGAATTAAATATATCGTTATATTTGTATGTAAGTATAAATTACATTTGAATTCTGAGCAAAAAAAAAAAAAAAAAACATTTGAATAGCCCAACTACCTTGAACGGCCAACTGCCTTGAACGGAAGGAAGATGGAAGATGATACCCGAGACTTACCCAATAGCATTCTAGTTAGATTACAATTAACATCACACACTTCATAATTATAGTGATATATATACAGAGAAAAAAAAGTATTAAAACAATAAACAGTCACGGCTTCTAAGGGGATGAGGCTAATTTTCCTTGGCAAACATATGAGGAAGACCTGAACTCCTGAACAAATAATAATCGAAATTCAAACATTTAACAATTAAAGATCTATTGAAGAAACTGAAACATAAGTCGAAAAGCAAGAACAAAGACTTCATCACATTGTTACACACAAAAGAACATTACATATTATCACTGCAGCGAAACTCACACCCCACTCTTACATTTATTTTCATCAACAGAAAACATTCATTTTTTAAGATTACATTGCAACCTCGGTAATCCTATCATGTAACTGATTATTTGATGATTTCTTGAAAGATGGCTTGGAAGTTGTTGGTCTACAATGTATTGTCTTTACTCTCTTCTTCTTGGCCAATTTCTTCTCCAAGTCTTTCACCCTTCCTGCCAGATTAGATATTACAGTTAACTGTTCATTCCCAGCTTCAAGCAACTTCTGCATCATCTTCCTTAACTTCTCATTCTCCTCAATTAAGTTCCTATCAGTACCCAGTTCTCCGTCTTTCTTGGGCAGGGGACGTGTCACACACTGTTCATCCATTTTCTCAGACAAAGCTTCTTTGTTCTCAGGATCATCCTCAATTACCTGCTCAGACTGTTCCTCCTTCACTGCAACTTCTTCCTCTGGTGTTTCAGTACCAGATACTTCCTTCACTTCCAAGCATGCATCTTCATTGGTTACTCCATGCCCATCATTCACAGATTGCTCATCATTTTCCTCCCTTGAGCCAGTTTCAACCTTTACATTCTCCGACACATCCCCTTTGAGTCTATCCTGTTCGTACTCGACTTTAACCCAGTCATCTGATTCCCCTTTAGATTCACTCTCTTCTTGTTCTTCCAGTTGTTGCTGCAACTGATCTAGTTGAGTTTCTTTAGATATGTTATCAGCTGAAGAGTGTGTTAATTCCCCTCCTTCACTTTGTAGAACTTGTGCTGAATTTCCGGTTTCTTCATGATTTTCAGAATCGGTTGTGTCATCATCAAGTAAACCAATTGGCAGCTCCTCCATTTCATGCATCTTTGAAGATTCTCCATCTTGTGCAAAGTCATCACCTGAAGCATTAGTTACTTTTGATATTTGCAGCTCTTCCCCTTCAGTTTCATTTTCCTCGTCCTTCCTAAAATCAATATTATCAGCTTCCAGATCATCAATTACTCCTTGAGGCAATTCTTCCCAAGCTTTCATGTCCGACTCATCAGGCTCATTGGGAATGTCTTCCAGCTCGGATTTGGTTTTAGGTTGCAACTCAGAGATATCACAACCAGACGCCTCAACTTCACTAAATTTGTTGACAACCTCATTATTCGTTTCTTCTGGCAATGGCTCTGGTTTCTTATTGAATACTTGATCAATTGTTGAGCTAGATCCACACTTGCCACCATCAACAGGTAAACTATAAGCAACAGATTGTAGCTTCTCGTCATCATTGCAAGAATTACCATTCTTAATTGAGAGCTGATCCTGACCTTGCTCCACCGTTTCTTGACTTGTATGAATAATGTTGGCAGGAGAGTTCTCAGAAGCTGCAATTTCTCCGGCTTGTTGCTCTGAACAACCATGCCTTTCTTGAATGATGCCCTCAGAAGAATCCTTTCCAGCCACTGAAGCTTCCTCTTCTGGTTGCTTTTGCATGTATTCTCCATTTGAGCCAACCGTGGAAGTCATGAGCTTCCCCATAGATTGATCTTCCAAGTGCAGCTGAGACTTTTTTGCAACAACAGAATCAAGCTTTTCTTGCAAGGAATTGAGCTCCCTTGCAAGGGATTTCCTCATCTCCCTAAAACTTGGATGTAGACCCTGATAGATGATAGAATAAATCATAAAAACGTGAGTACATGTGAATTGAACTAGAAAGGAAATAAGGAAAAAAAGAAACATGTTAAATAATTAGCACCCCTCTAATTACCAAAATACTAGACTACTTATCCCTCTACAATGAGAATGAAAGTTTATTTCCTTATTTTATTATAAATGTCCAGCCTAATTCAAAATAGAAGCATGCATGCAAAATGAAACAAGCATCAGAGACGTGTTTAAATAGGATCATCATGCGTACCTGTATGGTATCCAACTTTAACAAGAGTCTCATTATGGTCTCTCCAATCGTGACTTTTTCCTTCTCATCAATTTGTTCGTTAGAAGATGCCTCTAAAGCTTGAATACTGCCCCTAACATCAGTCACATGCTTACTGACTTCCGCTATCTGCTTCAATTTTTTCAATGGTTCCCATTTCCTCACCTGGAAACCACGATAAGCAGCTTGTATCAAAGCAGCAGCTTCTGTATCTGACAAAACCTTTCTCTCCTTTGCATCCGTTGCTTCAATTGCTTCCTCTTCAATCATGTCGTTTACCTTCCTTTCTGCTTCATTTCCACTTTCTCCCATACTTGTTAATGCAGAAATATCTTTATGGACTCCAGTATTATTGTTCGATGTTACCTGACTCTGAGTACCATCCATATGGTCTTCCGGTTTCTTTTCACTCGATTTCTCCAATACCTTAATGCTTCTACTCTTGGGGTTAAAGTCCTCATTAGTGTTTGAATCTTTCTGGAGTGCCTGTGTCTTGCCATGGCTCTCAGATCCATCCCTTTGCTCTCCATCTTTCTTTTCACTAGGCATCTCCATCACCTCAATGGTTTTCTCCTTTGGCTTAAGTTGTGCACCTACGTCTGACGCGTGTTGATGTTTTGCATCTTCCAGGGCCTTGTCATGCATGCTAGATGAAGAAGACGACTTGGATTTTCCATTAGTTGATGCCGCGGAGCCTTTCTTTGAAGGACTTGGGGATCTTGAACTTCCATCACCATGTTTCTTCCTCGGGAGTGGGTCAACTCTTAAACAAACTGGAGGCAATTTCGATGTTTTCTTTGGAGAATCGGATTGCCTTTTCACACTGGCTTGAGTCTCCTTCCCAGTCACATCTCCTTCTATTTGCTTTACAGGAATATCTCTTACTCTCTTTTCATGGCTCTCAGGCTCACTTTTTTGCTTGATGGGGATATTTCTTTCATCTGTTTCTTTCCTTGTCACATCAGAACCCCCCACCTTCAAATCATTTCCGTCCACATTGCTTCTGTTTGAGGCATCATCACTAGGATGAGAAAGCATTGGAGCAGAATTAAGTGCTCGAGGTACCTCTATGACAGAATTTGGCGAAGAACCGCTCTCTTGACCTTTCTTCCTTTCACCTTCCTGCATATTGTAGTTAGGAATCCAGATGACAGGGAATGGAAATTCTCTCTTGTTTCTCTCACCGTCCTGACTTGGATTTGTTTTTCCATCTTCGCCACTATCAATCTGCCTGCTCTCTTTTTTTCTTCCATTGCCATCCTGGATCATGTTTGCAAGACTATTAATGTCAAGTGGGAACCATCCATTCCACAGTTTTTCAGAAGCCTTTCTGTCAGGTTGATCACCCACTTCTTTTGCGTCCGGTGTTTTAAGCTCTTTATTATCCATGTACTGTGGTGGCATCCAGACAAACGGATACGGATGATTCTGCAACTGGGATGGAGACACAGCATTGCTCACTTTCTTTTCAGAATCAGGTTCATGTTCTTCAATCTTCACACCTTGTCCTTCCTTGTGGCTCAAAGGGTAATTGGGACACCCACAACAGTGATGCTCTCTGGGCATGCATTTATCATATTCATATCTAGGCAACTCCATATTGTAGTGTGGTGGAGGGGCATAAGGAACATAGAAAGGTTCAGGATATGCAGGATAGCCTCCAGAAAAGCACATCGGCGGCGGCGATGAAGTTGGGATATGAGGATAGGCCGGCGGGTAGGTCCAGTAGCCTGGGAATCTATGGTGGCCACAACAAAATTGCATAGGAGTTGGGAAACCATGGCCACCGAGATAAGGCCAAGTTTGTTCATAAGCTGAGGGTGATTTGGACGGATCCATATTCATTTGAGGGGGAAATCCTTCCATAACAGGTTGATTATTATGAGAAAATGTCATATGGTTTCGGTGATAGGGGTGTGAATCCGTGCTTCTATATGCAGGCATTATGTTCATTGTTCACTCAGGCCACCAGGCAAAGACTGGCTATTAACCAAAGGTTGCTAACCAGTTTATGTGATGAAATAACTAAAGCAGAGACTCTGCATTTGAAAAAGAGAACTAGTAAGAACATAAATGATTAGGACATAATATAGAAACATGATTTGCAGTAAAGGACAAGGACCAGACAAAATGACGTTCAAATGTGAACCAAGTCACGAAAATCAATAATTATGATTTATGAATGAATTCTCAATAAACAGATTACCAAAATTACAAACGAACGTTAATCCAGGTGTATTTATACTTGAATTACAACGGAAGCAAAAAAAAAGAGGTTCAGAATTCTCCAAATAACACGTAACAGTAAGCATTTTGAATGAAAGAAATAGATAAAAACCCAGACACAACAAGTTTCCACCTCTTAACTGAAATCAAACATATGATTAACCTTGTTTCAGTTTTCTACTCTCACCCACCAGCTCAAACAAGTCAAAATTTTAAAGGGTAGAGAGAAAGCTAATACTTACAGTAGATTTCCCTGGAAAACAAACAACAAAGCAGTCGAGAAAACACCAGCCAAACGGTTCCACACGATCCAGACGACTTAGTTATCGATGCAAAATCTTTCCACCAACCCAGAAACAATGGATCAAAACTTGTAAGCGTTGTTTATCAAGAAGATCAAAGCTGTCTCTCTGAAATTTTTGTCTGAGAGTAGAAATGAAATAAATATCCGCCCTTTATATAAGGATATTGCGCGAAAAGAGATATTACCGTTTGGACCGGGAAAATCTGCTTCCTTCATATTCGAGATCTTTCCCGCGTCACCTACTGGCGAATCCTCTGGACTCTTCCTGCCACGTGTAAGCGCTTGCTTGCTCTAATTGGAGCAGATATTGAGATCACTCGTGACAGAACATTCTTTTCCTTTTCCTTTTCCTTTTTTTTTTTTTGGTTTTGTTTAACCACGGAGGATGGTGGAGTGTTTCCAAAGCACCTCTCTCTCTTCACCATTAGATTGGGTTGGAGAAATTAGGCGGATAGATGTGTTAATGGACATAACTAAGGTGCTAGAGGTATTCAAAAAAATTTCTCCCAATTTTAAATATCTACTCAAAAATTTTAAAACATAGTAATATAGTAATATTGTCCCTAATTATTAATAAAATTAATTTTGATCATTAGCTCTTTACCTTGACTGGAATAATGTACGTAACACTCTTATTTGACACTTAGCATGAAACTTAGAACAAAAGATATAATGGTTAATGAATGTCAAATAATAACGTTGTATGTTTTATTTTAGTCAAACTAAATAGTTGGTGGTTAAAATTAACTTTGTTAATGGTTAAAAATAACATTACTACGTTATAAAAGATGTATAAAAGCGTTGTGTGTATTATTTCAGTTGCGTTAAGTAAACGGATAAAATTAACTTTGTTTAGGATGGAGACAATATTGCCATGTTTTTCAATTTTGAACACTTACGGCCGGATTTACAGCTTAATCCGTCAGTTTTGGGGCTGATCTTGGGCCATTATGGGCTTACGTTGATCCCACTCGCCTCATTGTCTATTTGGGCTGATCTTGGGCCATCTTGGACCTGCTTTTATCACTCTCAACGCGCCGCCTCTATCCTTCTCGGAGACTCGGAGACCGATCCTCCTTCCCGCGCGCTCGCTCGGTCCCCCAAAAGTAGTTGAACCGGGCGCACATACTTAACCAGTTTCCGAAAGGCATCGTATCAGGATTCAAACGAAGAATAAAGTTTTCAAGGTTTGAATCAAACTTCTCTTTGAGATCTCCTTGTGCTTCTCAAACAAAAAAGATGGGTAGAGCGAAAAAAGGCCCCAAGTTTGCGGTCATGAAGAAGCTCGTCACCGCCAAAGCAATCAAAAAGTGAGATTATATATATATATATATTTTTTCCGTGGCTACTCCTTCGAGTTTCATAGTTATATAGTATTTATGATTTTATTTCTGGATATGAATTTTATGTTGTGTTGAATTCAGCTATAAAGAAGAGGTGTTAAACCCTAAGAAGAAGGACCTTAGCAAGGAAAAGCTGCCCAGAAACGTGTAAGCGCTCGTGCTGACTATTCTTTGAATGTTAAAACTTATAATTAGGACACCTTTTTTTGTGACCTTTGTTTTTACTTTAATGATGAAGCCCTTATTATCCATCGGCGCTGTTCTTTGCGCACAACACTCAATTGGGACCTCCTTATCGTGTTTTGGTGGACACCAACTTTATCAATTTCTCCATTCAGAACAAAGTGAGTGCACTTTTTTTTTTTTAAATTGCGTCTATCATTTCATTAAGTTTAGTTTATACTAACTTGATTATGTGCGTGTGGTTCTAATGGAATGTTGTGGTGTCTCATGTAAAATTTTCTTTTGCTGCAGTTGGACTTGGAGAAGGGAATGATGGACTGTTTGTATGCAAAATGTAAGTTTTAGGCATGCTGCTCTCTGTTTTGTGCTAATATATTCACTTGGTGAATTTTGTGTGTGGCAGTAGAGTTCTGGGTTATAATCCATTTATCAGCGATTAAGTTACTTTATAACCTTTTTTAGGGGTAAAGGTAAAGGATACTATTGGTTATTTCATTCCTGAATGACATTCATACCGTGTGTATTTTGGCATCCAGGCACTCCTTGCATCACAGATTGTGTGATGGCAGAACTTGAGAAGTTAGGCCAGAAATATCGTGTGGCTCTCAGGTAGATGCTTTGTCTTTGGCCCTTGTACATTCATATAATTTATTTGATTATTGTGTATTCTCATATCTTTGTTGCAATTTTAAGATTATAAGTATTAGTTGCATCCCGTGCATGTCCCTTGCAATTTTGAAGTGTTATTTTTCTCACATAAGGTTTAAATCTTTAGTTTCCCGCCTACTTCATAGTGACAAATGCATGAGCTGAACGTGACTGTATTCCTATTTCCTTGACAAAATTACACCAATGGTTGCAAAATAGGTATGTTACTAACAATGTGTTTGGTTTGAGGGGAGGGGAGGAAGGACTTTTACCAAATTGCCATTAATGAAAAGGAAAAAGTTTTTTTATTGGGAGTTTAGTTATGGAATATTGAAAAATTTCCATGGGCAATTTGGTCAAAACAAGGTAAAAAATTCCTCTCCCGTCAAACCAAACACACCCTAAAGGACTAAGCCACAAGGAACCAAATAACATTTTTGAAACCACAAAATAATGGCTTGTAAATCCACTGAGTTTCTCTAATTATTTCTTTCTAATCCTAGTTGCTTGCCACCATCCTTTTTCATTGTGTAATTCATACAGGCAATCACACAGCTCAGTTGTGAGAAGAAACTACTAACTTTTTTGTTCTAGCTCACTCTTTGAATAGCTGATTTATCAAATATTGTTCCATCTATGTGGCAGGATTGCAAAGGATCCTCGATTTGATAGGTTACCCTGTACTCATAAAGGGACCTATGCTGATGATTGCATTGTTGAGAGAGTTACTGAGGTGTGATTTATTTTGTGGTTTCTGTTTAATTTTCTTTTCAGAAGCTCCCAGAGAAAATTCGATTATTATAGTTTTCTTTGTTTTTGCTGAATTTTTAAAGGTATCCTATTTTCTAAAATAATCTTTGATTATTGAGCTGCGAAGAACCATTTGTATACTGTATTTATTTTATGCATTTAGGATTTATATGGATGGGGCTATAAGAACAAAAAGCATGTTTTAATTTGTTAATTTCAAGCATGTGAAGCTTATCATATTATACAGAGATCGATAGCCTTTAAGTGAGAGATCACGGAAAGTTTAGGATTTCCTACTATCTTTCTTTCTCTTTGTCGTGGGCATTAGAGTTGGGAGTAACAGTTCGAATCTCTTAGTGGTGTGCTTATCTATCCAAGAGCTTTCCTAGAAAGTGGTAGATGATAGATTCCAGGGGTAGATAACTAGATATTGGCCTGGTGGCACTGGCAATTGTTTTTCCTTGTGTTATCTGACATATTTCAGAAGTCTTAATCGCTCAAACTGTATTTTATTAGCTAACTGCTATCAATCTCTATCTTTGAAATGTAAATTTGAATCCAGAGGATATTTTCATGTTTATAGAAATAGGAGTGTCTTTACTCTTTATTCTCTCATCCTTTTTTTTTTTTTTGAGAATTTGCAATGTTTTCCTCCTTAGTCTTGACTCTTGAGTCTGTGGCTAGTCGATAATGTAAATGCATATCATTCTGTCAGATTTGTTTCATTCTATTTCTTGGTGAGCTGTTTCTTATTTATGATCTCGACATTACTAACATGAATTGCTTTCAATTTCCGTTGATTCAAGCGGTTATTTTTATTGAAGTGTGGCCGGGCATATGTATCTGCTGCTTGATTAATGCTCGTTCTTTTTATCCTATTCACCACAAAGCATTTTGTTGGATGCAGTTTAGGTGCTTCATTGTTGCAACATGTGATCGAGACCTGAAGCGAAGGATCCGAAAGGTAAAGTGAAGAATTGTTATTCTACCTTCCATTATTGGTATTGGACCTTAATGTGTGAACTTGGTTTTGGTGCAGATTCCTGGTGTACCAATCATGTACATCACTAAACACAAGTATTCAATTGAGCGGTTGCCTGAGGCAACAATTGGGGGAGGTAAATATATATTTAGAACTTTACCTTACAAACTAAGAAGGAAACTTTTTGTTTTTAAAATGTGCTCTGCTTGTTTCTCTGACTTAGCCTCTCTTGTATTTTAAGCCCGTTTGATGATGAGATGAGCAAAAGCTTCATTAAGCCTGTCTCATGGGTTCATGGCTCATTAGGGGGCTCATTTGAACTGTGGAATGGAAAAGGGAATAAAATAAAAGAAGTGATTTTTTAGATGTAAAATGGCGAGTATATCCTTGGATAAAAGTTATGAAGAAATAGTTCTCATTAAGTAATAATTGCAGGTATCTAATAGATATTTCACATCATATTTGCCATGTGATGAAAAATGATTACCTTTCTTCAGTGCAAGCCAAACGGGGCCTAGGTTTCTTGATATAAACTTATGGCATACTATCTCTTTTATTATGTAAATTCTTCTTGAAATGACTAGGAAAATATTGATGCTTTATCGGCTTTTTGCATAATCCTTGTAAGTCTAATCTTTAAGGACAATGAAGCCTCAGCCTTGAGCTGAGTGAGCTTAATGTCTTTCTTTATCAAGACTGACATTTTTTATTTTTCTGGGGCTTATATGCCCGAACTCATTGTGTCCTCCTAAATGAAATATAATATGAGACTTTGGTAGTTATTAAACAAGTTCCTGATTATCTAGTCAATAGTCATGAATAGAAAATGATCATTAATCCACTGAGGGATTTAAAACTTTTTGCACTTAATTGTTTTGGGAAAATTTCAGTTAGCCCCTTCTGTAACAAATTAATTTCATTCAACCCCAAAACTTTCTGAAATTTCACTGCACGCTTAGAATGAAATTAATTTTTGTGAGTGAAAAGATAATGAAGTCTTTACTTTATTTGTCTGGTAAATTGTCTTATTTGTCTTGTAAATATCTATATTTGTCTTGTAAATGATCAAAATGTTTTTATGATTAAGCTGACTTCACATTTGTGGCTCTCAATGCAGCTCCGAGAATTTGACCATGTGGGTTCATGGCTAATCCATAGTAGATGTTCAAAGTTCATCTCCATTGATGGGAGCTTGATTGAAGTTAATCTCCTGGCTTTTGGCCTAATCTGTGGTTTGTTACTTCTAGTTTTGGGGTGGCCCATTTTTTCTTGCGGGTCAAGAGGGAGGAGTGCTAATGATGGGTGGAATATGAGCAGAGACTTGGAGGTTCAATTTCCCCCCGATGTAATGGGAAAACAAAACTTATCTAGATAGATGTTTTGTGTCACCTAGTTTTTTACAGTTATTTTTTTGTTTGAAAGGATGATCTTGAAGATCCCACATTTCGTTTTGGAAAATTCAAAGCATATTAACATCTGCAAATACCTTTTGATTTAACTAATATATTTGAATAATTGAATACCGCTGAAAAGCTTGTATGAGTATGGTGATCAAATTTACGTCATTAATGATATGACTGCTTGTTTGGAAGTACATAAAATAAGTGTTTCCTGTTTTATGAAACAATTTTTTCTCATATATTTATTTACCTTGCGTAGCATAAAATTAGTTAAATTTGGTTAAAATAAGTTGATTCAAATAACTAATGACTAACCGTTGATGTGGTTTTGACTTTTGAGAGAAGTGATTAATATTAATTTTTTCTGACAAGTGATTAATATTAATTTGGTCACATGCGTATAATCTCAAACCATGAGCAATATATATATATGAGATGAGGTCCGGCCCAATTGGACTTAGTGGCTGTAGGAGGGATTGTTGGTTTGAACTTCAACAGATTTGCATATTCATTCAAAAGATGAAACATGTAGTCATATACATAATCTATCTTTAAGTCCTATTGTATGAACCTTCTAGCAGCTTCACGCAAGAGTTTGCTGGATTTTGAAAGTCATGCAACTCATTTTTGGACGGCTTGGTACACGCATTTCCGTTGCAAGTCACTTCCATTCTGATTTTAATCAGATTGATGATGGAATTTCTCTTATCAATCAATTTTACCTCTAAAATTTGCATAACCATTCACTCCTTCCAATCCTAATGATGGGCCAGAGTTTTTAAGCTCAATTATTTGATTGTCTACATAGAATCAATAAAGATTTTATAATAAGAGTAGCCGAAAATGCAACCTTTGCAAATCATATAGTCATTTGAAAATTCAATATCCTTTGAAGAATTCAAAGCATTTTCAATATGAAATAACATTTCTGCAATACTCTCCCAAAAAAAGAATGAAGCAGCTACACATCATCAGGATCAATTCATCGTGATATTCCAAAGAACAGCGATGGCTAAAGCGACGGCTCCCCCCAGAACAATAACGATGCCTAAAGCAATGACGATCGATGCTGCCAGGCAAGCATGTCTGAGCTCAGTTCATGTTACTGGTCTCCCTGAGACTGCTCATTCAAGGCATCCAGCGAACCAGTGTTATTTATTAACGTGTGGGCTAAATTCCTTTTTGCATCCATGGCATCTGCGCGTTTATCCTATTCGTCGCATCCTGCTCACTTATTCCATCTCTTGCCATGAGTCGCCGAATCTGTGTTTCCGGATAAACCCAAACAACAACATTTGTGTCTGTCATCTTCTCCATCTTGACCTCAAATAACATAGAGGCATCAATGACAATCGATTACCCCTCACCCGAAGCTTAAACATTTCCTGTAAGACTGAAGCCCTGATATAAGGAGCCAGTCAGCCAGCAATCTAAAAAGAAAACAATTGAAAGTTAGACACTGATTCCATTTTAATTGGCATGTTCTCCCGCCATTATCATAATTGTCTTGTTTCTCTGTGAAAATGCACGGAGGGAGTATTAATTAAACTTTGGACTAGGACCAATAGTTTATCACAATAATTGCTAGCTGCATTGAAGTTACTAGCTACTACTACTGCTTGATCAATAAGGCAAAAACATAATAGCGTCCCTTACAGATGAAAGTTGGCTCAACTCTTATTAACTCATCCTCACGTTGCACTAATAGATGATATATAGATCCTTTCCAAACATGAAATCAGACAAATTTGAGGCTGTATAGGCCATGAAAATGAAAAAAAAAAAAAAAGATTAAGAAATACAAGCTTCACATGAAATGAAAAAAATGGCGCACATTACCCATAAAGAGGCACATATCTAGATCATAAGAAACAATTTGACTAAGAGTTAGTTTGGTTTGAGGGAGAGGGAGGGGAGGGGAGGGGAGAGAAAAAAAATAAGGGGGAGAGAAAATTGTAAAAAAAATGAGTCTAGTGGGCCCACAATTTTCTCTTCCCCTCCCCTCTTTTTCCCTCTCCTCCCCTCCTCTTCCCCCTCCCCCAAACCAAACTAACCCTAAGTCTTGGCGTGTCAATTAGCCCATTCTCTTGTAAAATTTTATGCCCAAAAGTTGCAATAGCTGCTATATGTTATTAGAGTATATTATAATTAGTTTTCTATTTTCTTGTGTTCCTTACTTTGTCATTAGTGTCCTATTTTCTTGTCTTAATTATAAATTCCTATCTTCTTGTCTTACTTTGTAATTAGTTTCTTATTTTCAGGAATTAGTTAGAGATAGTGGTTATCAATTTATTTATAAATAACTTGTACTCACACATTATTATAAAGAATTCAATACAATCAGAATTTCTTCCTATTCTTGCTTCATAATATGGTATCAAAGCCATAGGGATTGTTTTTTATTAATTTGAGTTTTCCGGTGGCCACTGACTCACTATTATTATAGTGTTAATAGTAACAGTGGCCAGCTAGCGCAAGTGCCATCTTTGTTTCTTTTCCGGGGGAGAGAAAGTGTGTACTTCCTCATTGGATGGATAACCACTATCTCTAACTAATTTCTGAAAATAGGAAACTAATTATAAAGTAAGTAAGACAAGAAAATATGAAATTAATTACAAGGTGAGTAACACAAGAAAATAGAAAACTAATTACAATATACTCTAATATATGTAACGACCCACCCAGTAACACATATTGAAGGCAATCAGCTATCACTATGGTAGCTTTTATCCTCTCCTCTTGAGAATTTTGTCCTTTGGGAAGTAACAAATATTTTACCCAAGAATGCCTCTCCAAGGATTCGAGGCCATAACTTGAGGCATAAGTACATGCCTTCAGAGTCACTTGATAACCATGTGACTAAAACAATTCGACACTTCCTCCCTCTTTCTTGTTTGACCAAATGAGCAAGAAATGAATGTGTTTCAAGATGGCTTATCATTCAAGCCATTTTGCCACCCCGATGTACTAACATGATAGAGACCGATTTTATTTTAGGAAAGGTAAAAGAATAAGAGGATAAAAATTAAAAGGATAAATCTTTATTGGATTATGAAATTAAAATCTAATATCATAATATGATAAAGAATAGAGTAAATATTTAATAGAAAGATGAGCTAGAATCTATAACTTATCGGACTATTAAAGCCAAAAGAGAATTTCCCATAATCAGAGAACTAATTCTTTAATAATTTTCCATATCTATCTCATATATTGAATAGGTGAAAAGTCAATCTATAGAAATAACTTAAAAAGAGGGACTCTAATTCAAAATTTAAAGGCGACCTAACAACCCATGATTCTAGCAACTAACTCCTATTTTTTGAATATTCCATTTATTTCTCAACTACTAAAAAGAACAATTAATAATTTATTCATAAAATCTCTAACTAATACGGTACTCTATCATAATATCACCTTTAGGTATCGTTCAGGTATACTGATAGTACTGATACCACTTTTAGGTATACTAATACTATTGATACCACCTTTAAGTATACTGATACCACCTATAATATCACCTTTAAGTATCGTTCAGGTATACTAATACTATTGATATACCACTTTAGGTATACTAATACCACTGATACCACCTTCAGGTATATTGATACCATTAATGCTCCACTTCTTATTACTATGTAATCTAGTATCAGTATACTAATCTAATATTGTTAGAACTGTGCTCTAATACCACAACTATTATATATTGAGGAGTATGACACTCTATAGCCACAAGTACCTCAATTTAATTGAGCCTGTAAGTAACCACAAACAAATTAAAAATTTTCATTATACAATCATCTCACTCCAATTGAGAATCGATAAGGAGGTTGTAGAAGATTAGAAGTTGGGGGAAACAAGGAGGAGGGAGTGCATAACTGCTGCCACTCATTCATTATTCAACATAAACTGATACAATAGGCATCTTCTCATTAGTCTAGCCTTTTCTATATATAGGCAGACTCTCAAGGCAACTAACCGATATAACAACATAACAGACTAAACAACTATAACTAACTAACTAATCCTACCTCTCTAACTTCCTAACCCCTAACTAATTAACTAACTCTAATATTTCTATGCTTTACATATCAATACTCCCTTCCCAAAAACATCCTTGCCCTCAAGGATGTGATACCACTTTTAGGTATACTAATACTATTGATACCACCTTCAGGTATACTGATACCACTAATAGTACTGACACCACCTATAATATCACCTTTAGGTATCGTTCAGGTATACTAATACTATTGATACATCACTTTAGGTATACTGATACCACCTTCAGGTATACTGATACCATTACTGCTCCACTTCTTATTAATATGTAATCTAGTATCAGTATACTATTATGATATTGTTAGAACTGCGCTCTAATACCACAACTATTATATATTGAGGAGTATGACACTCTATAGCCACAAGTACCTCAATTTAATTGAGCCTGTAAGTAACTACAAACAAATAAAAAATTTTCATTATACAATCATCTCACACCAACTGAGAATCATTCATTTAGTTCAAATTAAAACAAAAAAAGAAAAATCAAACTCGAATATAATTGAACTCTTACGAAAATTTAGTTTCAAGGTATATCTAACTCCAAAGAGACAATCAGAGAAATAAAAACATACCTCGCTAATGAGGCTAGCATCTACAACCGGAATGCCATGAGATCTGAAGAGATCAAAAACAGTACTTTTCCCTGAAGATAGTCCACCTGTAAGTCCAACGATACGTCAAAGGAAAAATTCCTCATATTTCCTATAATGAGATTCTCATATTAAATAGATCTGTTCTATTTATTATTATTTTCAATTTCCTTTATTTGTTTTTTGTTGTGCTATCCAATGGGATTATAATATCCCAATAAGTAGTATCAGAGCTGAGGTTCTGCAGGTGATATATAGTGGTATCAGAGTTGAGTCAAGTAGTTCGTGTTAGAACCATGACAACAAAGATGGATATTGACAAATTTAATCAAATCTGAAGGCGATGTTTAGTGGATGGCATGGAATTTATCATATTAATCAATTTTACCTCTAAAATCTTCTAAATACCTTTGACTCCTTCGGGTACGGCCAGCGTTTTAAGGCTCATTATTTGATTTTCTATAAAGAATCAAATAAAGAATTTATATTTAGTGCCTATTAGAGAGTGGAGAGGATCCTACATGAAAGGGCCAAATTAGCTGCCCTATTTTCCAACTGTGAAGGAAATCTTTATCAATAACATAGTCATTTGAAATTTCAATATTTGTTAAACCAATTAATAAATGAACATAAAACAATCAAGCAGCTATTATAAACTAAGTATATTCAATAAGTGCAAAAATCAACTAGGTTTTATATCAAGGACCGGAAGTAGTATTATTTTAAAACAGAAAATTTCTTAAACTTTATTTTGGAGTGAATGTAACTCTCTTTCAACTTTATAGATTATATTTTTCATTTATATGTGAATGCGTTTTGTTTTAGATAGAATTGAAGATAAGTTTTATATAACAAAAAGTTAGAATTGCACCCTCGAAAATATATTGCACATATATCGTTAAATAAATGTATGAGTACTTTTAGGCCATAAACTTGCAATGAGGGACTTCAAGAAATTTTTTATATAAAATTTGATATCAATGTATTACCTCCGATCCTAAATATATGATGTAGTTTGTAAACTATGTCTTATAATTAGGATCAGATAAGTGATTGTTTTCAACATAAATATAAGTGTTGTGAACCAATGAAAAAAATTTCATATATAGATGTTTTATGTCATTTAATATCATGCTCTTCTATTTTTAACATTCTTTTACAATTATTTTTTGGTTTAAAAGGATGATCATGAAGATTCCACATTTCGTTATGGAAAATTTGAAGCATGTTAATATCTACAAATACCTGGTTGATTTAACTAATAAATTGGAATATTGAATGCCAATAAAAAGCTTGTATAAACTTGGTTAAAATAAGTTTACTTAAATAAGAAGTGATGACCATTTGGCATGTAACAGTTGGTTTGGTTTTTGAGATTTTTGTATTTTAAATGTCCAATTGACATTTTATTGATCATCTTGTATCGATGTCAACAAATAACCAGCCAAACCGAAAAATTTTCAACAAATTTCTTGACAGAAATTATAATTTTAGGTTGAAAATAACATCGTACCATTCACTGCATTGACAAAGAAAAGTTAAAAGTAGTGCTCATCTTATCTTATCCTTAAAGTACGATCTATTATCTTATTTAGAAAGATTAAGGAAACTAAAAAAGATTAATATTTTCAACAATAGATGTCATGGCCGCTTAGCAGCGATCTCATGCGCAATCAACTCTCAAACTCATTTTCAATTGGCAAACCACCCTTTTATTAAATAATATATAAACCAACTATAACTAACTCTTAGCCCTCCTGAGTCATTATTATGATTGCATAACACACACAGAAATCTGGATCCTCATATTCAGGCAAAAAGAGAAACAAATAAGCATTTTAGACCTCTAGTGAGTGGATGACAAGTGGTTTTGAACCTGTTTGATTGTCCGGTAGAAATTGAATGATTCCATCTACAGGTACTTAGCAATGCTACTAAAGTTGGAGTTACAATGACGCTAAAGGACATTAAAAAACCATATCAAAACTTGGTATCTCAAATCAGAATATCAAAACATAATTCTCTGCACACGAGTGAAAAGCTCCTAAGAGGAATGAGATTCAGATAGTTTCAGGCATTCACTCTGACACCTCCGAAGGCATATGTCATTCCAATTAGGTACTTGATGTTGGTTAACACACACAGTACGGGCACAAGCATCAGCACAGGCATCAAGCTCAGAGACACCACAGACAGTGACACAAGTATCAGGAATGGGGTCTTTAGAGAATGAGCCCACCTTCTTCAGCATCCTCTTTGACGTACAGACCCGCTCACACACGAAGATGTCATCAGAACTCTTCTCCCTTCCCCTCGCACTTTTCAGCCTCTGCTCTTCAGCATGCCGTTTTTTCACTCTAAAAGCTTGTCCTGCAATGACGGCTGGGATTGCAGCCCCCAACAGAGACCACCACACTTCCACCATCACTGATATGCAAGTTAAGCTGCTCTTCTACCCTATTGTATAAGCTGTACACTTTCAACAAAACAATGAAAACCTATGAAGTTTCCAGGTGACTCGTTAATTTATTCCCACTAAGTAATAAAAGAAAAAATTATAAACACAAGGCAATTCATAGAATCATAGTACCAAAATCTTTCATGTATCACTATTTCAAACCCAAAGCAATATAGATTGTCCGAGTTAAGAGAATAAAATTGCAGCAAAAGCCCACATCTGATATCTCAATGTAAAAACACACATCATTGGAACTCAACTCTTGAAACCAAATTAGGCCTAAAAAAATGGGGTCAAGGTGCAGATTTGCCAACCAACTATTACTCGAGGAGCGTCTAGGCCAAATAACTATTGAGGGGACCAAAATTGCCAATTAACAATTAAAAAGTGAAAAAAAAAAAAAACAATTTGGAGCAGATTCGCCAACGAACTATTACCCCGTTACTGTCTTGGTGTCTCTATCTTCCATTGACTGTCACAGTGTCAGCGACGTCGGCATTTCCAAAGCTTTTATTATTGTTGGGTGTTCCACTCATCCTCTTGAACTCATCCAGTAGTCCACAGCGTTCGACTGACACGTATTTTGCACCCTGGTTCCATCCCTCCGATGCCACAAGCAGCAACCACTGTTGTCGCAATGCCTGCTCCCATGGGTCCCATCTCTATTGGTGTTTTCCTTTTCTAACAAGAAGGCTTAACCGCTCTTTTCTCCAGCGTTTCCGCCACCGTCCTACACCAGTGCCTCATATTTTAACTTAATTGTGATAGTTTTTTTTTTTAATAGTTATTTGGTGTTTTTTTTTCACTTTTTAATTGTTGATTGTCAATTTTGGTCCCTTCAATAGTTATTTGGCCTAGACGCTCCTCGAGTAATAGTTGGTTGGCAAATCTGCACCTTCACCTTCACCCTAAAAAAATGTACTTGAAGAAAAAGGGAAAAAAATATTGATCAAAATACCCTGATTTGACATGGTGCATTTCTAGCTCAATTATATACCGTGGAAAAAAGACAACTTTACCTTCAGAGTTCAGAATATTAACTTCCTAGGAGAAAAGACAAGTAAAATTAAAAACTCAATTAAGCAAGAACAGACAGGCCTGCTTCACAAAACTGAATAAGAAATGCCTAGCGGCAAAAGATCTAAAATGTTGGTGTCAAGGCACGGTGCTTTACATGATACATGAAATAAGTTCTGAATGGATAATGTTTTTACACTAGTTCGTTACTCGTCACCATGAAAAAAGGGCAGAAACATGCCACTGATGATAAAGATTAAGTGACTTCTGTCAAAACCTATAAATGCAACGCAAGTTTCTTGATAAACAAAATAACAGAACTGATAAAGTTCTAATGCGGCATGTTTTTAATCAAAAGAAGCAGATTTCTGAAGCCACCGATTCACTATTCCATTAGAAAACACTTAAGAGGAACCTAGAATATACCTAGATTCATGTAAATGTATTGTAGCTAAAACACTATGACATGCAGGCAACAATTTTCTAAAAATCTAAAATACAGGTGTAGTGAGATTTATAAAAATTTGAATAGAACATACATAAACATTGATGAATAAGTGTTAGAACGAGATTAAAAAACTCTTCTCAGTTCCTACGGTTATGAAATGCCCTCTTTTTTAAACTTCTGGAAAATAGTAATCAAATATCAGTTTATGAGTTGATTATTAATGCTTTAAGACATCTTTTGAACAAGGTCAAGTGTACTTTGTTCCCCTTTTAGAATAGTCCTAAATACAAGGAAGAGAATGAGAGACCGTGATAGGTGTGGCCATGTTGTGATCTCCAACCTCGAACTCAGGCACCATGCCCAGGAAGAGGAGGAGAGGCTGACAGTGTTGTGGTCTTTAATTATTACTTTAATCAACCAAAGGTTCAAAAGAATTTAAGACCGGATGGAGGACAATTCCTAGATTATATATAGATCCAAGATAAAGCACCAAACCACCAAAGTTTCATCATACCTGAATAAAATAAATCAGAAGCTGCACGAGTAATAAAATATCCTACAAAGTAAGCACAATTCACAGTCATCCAAATAGACATATTCAACATCACCTCAATACACATATTCAACGTCAACTCAAGAGGTGCTATACTATTGTACAAAACACACTCCAAATCCACGAATTCAACATTCCAAAATCGATATAGATGGGAAAAGAATCAGAGGAGTAAAATTAAAACCTTAAAGCACTCGCACTGCACACTAAAAAAGCGAAGATGAGGAAGAAGCAAAGCAAGTGATAGAGAAGATGCTGCCAACACCAGCCCTGAAACTCCTAGACTTGCAGGCCTGAATGCGAAATGAAGTCGAACAACACACTTGAAGGGGAACAAGAGGACGCGAATCGACAAGGGAATAAAGGGTTTTGTTTTGTGTTTACTGCCTCTGGACGACACCACTTGCTTTTTTTTTTTTTTCAAAAAATAAAAAAGAAGGACCACCCTAACCGAAGTGCTAAAAAACAAAAGAAAAGAGGAAGGCAGAAAAAAACCCCTTCAATCTGATCTTCCCATTGCCACTTTTAGAGGAAGGAAAACAAAAATAATATGAACAAACGAACCAATTTTTTTCAAACACGCCCAGATGAAGAAGATGGATGATAACGATTCATATGAGAAGGCGGGCGAGTGTCAAACAATCAGAGCAAGTGCCGAGAGGGAGCATTTCGTACAGTCAACAAGTAACCAGGCGAGGCCATTTTTTCAGTGAGCAGATCGGTACCTGAAAGAGACGGACGGCAGCAGGGACGGACGGCAACAGCAAGTCTGATAGAGACGAGCGTCGAGCAAGAGGGAAGGCCAGAGAGTGAGAGACGAGCAGAGGCTCTCTGCGTCCTTTGCTTCACGCACCGTTCTGGGACTCTGGCGTAGACTGCGTAGTGGCGTGTAAGAATTAAACAAAAAATTAAAGGAAAATTAATCTTTTTTTTCCCCCTAGGTTTGATTAATTGGAAATTTCAGCATTGAGGTTTTTTTTTTTTTTTTTTTGATACAGCCAGTTGGGGGAGGGGGAGGTAGGGCTCGAACCCTGGACAAGAAAAAAAGGCCAACTCCTAAGGCTGGCACTGGTGTCATCGCGCTACGAGGCGCTTGGCTTTCAGCATTGAATTTTAATTTAATGTATTTTTGGAGAATAATTTTTACAATTTACTGAGGAGAGTTTTACTTTGACTTTCAAGAAAATTTCTTTGAAACCGCGGTTTGAGTGTTACCCAAACACTCTAGTGTTAACTTTTCATTCAAATAGTTTTAACTTTTAGGGAAAAAGACGACTAAGTACCATTTGAATTTGCAAAACCCCCCAGAAGCCCACCGAAATTGTAAAAAGACTGATGGTGACAAGGACTTTTGAGGGATATGCAAATTCATGCAAAATGACCAAAATGCCCTTAAGGTTTTCTGGATTCATTCGCCCTACGTGTGTTGTTGTTGTCGTGACCCTCTGCGTCGCCGCCACTCCCCCGCCTTGGACGCCGCTGCCGCCAGCTTCGTGGAGATTGAGCACAAAGAAGAGCAAAACCACCACTATAAATTTTTCGATTGCGTTGAGAGATTGGAAGAAGAAGAAGATTTACACTGTGACGGAAGAACGAAAAGAAAAGAAAAAACTGCGAGGCATTCTTGACGCACATTCTCAGGAATGCCTTAGGCAAGAGTATCTGGAATTGCTCTTTCTTTGTGCTTGATCTCCATGAAGCTGGCGGCGGTAGCGTCCATGGTGGCGGGAGCGACGTCCAAGACGGGGGGAGTGGCAGCGACGCAATGGGTCACGACGACGACACACGCAGGGCGAATGAATCTAAAAAACCTTAAGGGCATTGTGGTTATTTTGCATATTCCTAAAAAGTCTTTATCACCTTTCAATCTTTTTACAAATTCGGTGGGTTTCTGGAGGTTTTGCAAATTCAGATGGTATTTTAATAGAATTTTCCCTAACTTTTAACTATTTGAAATGTTTTAAGCCCAAAAAAACAATTTAAAATGTAAATTCTTATATTTTAGAAAATAAAATTATCTTCACCATTTAACTTAGAAACTAAAAATGATAGAGACGGTGATAAAATCATAGGTTTGAATTGTGGTGAGTTCCAAGTAAAAAAAAAAAGATTTTAAAATTAGGATCAAGATTGAACAGAGTAAAAATTATAGAGACAGAGTTTAAGGACTGAGTTATAATCAAAACTAAAAGATCAATTTTTAAAAATATAAAAATTTGCGTTTGTTTTATTGATATGATAACTAATTTATAATTATTAAAAAAATTCATTAAGTTTATTATTTATAAAAAAAATATTTGTTAGTTTTCCTAAAATATCATTTTACATGCTTACCAAAAAAAAAATATATATCATTTTACATGAGCGGTTATTTCACTGATAGAAACCTCTCTCAATATATATGGAATGAATAGGAAGACTTTAGAAGAAAAATCATAAATTTCAAACTATGCATATGTTTGCCGCGTGGTTTGAAAGGAAAATAAAAGAGAGCGCTTATATGTAAAATATTTCTAAGTCCAAACATCAAGAACTTAATCACCACGGTAGGAGTGAGCATGATACCCAGATGCCTAACATGCCCACCCGAGCTCAACATAAAATTGCCCAGTCCTGCCTAAAAAAGTGGCCCGAAAAACATGTAGGCAATTTTGGGCTGGGCCAGTAATTGGGCAGGGTTGGGCATCGGGCAGGGGGTCCTGCCCTACCCATTTGGCCCTGCCTGAAAAATTAAATATATTTAAATAAAGGGTTAAGGACCATACTCGCCAACGAACTATATGGTACGGTGCGTTCAACACAATATATTTTAGGGTGGACCTTAAATGCAAATAAAGTTTTAGAAATAGCCAATTTGCACAGCCCCTTTAACAGCCACTAACGTCCGTCAAGTTATGGAATTTGGTTTCGATTTTGGTTTCTGGGTTCTTCCGTTTTTGCGATTCACAGACAGTTCTCTACTTTTAAGGAATAACCAGCTATGGAATTTCTTGATCCACCAACATCCTCTTCTCGCCTTTACAAGTTACCCACGGATTTACCGAGGGAAAAGAATCCGTCGGTAATCTTCGACGTCTTTGCGACGGAAATGGCGTCAGTAATCTTGCCGACAGAATTCTGACCGAAATCCGTCTGAAATTAGCAACAGACTCATTCCGTCAGAAATTCCGTGGCAGTATGTAATTTCTGAATTTCCCACGGAACTGCGACGGAATTTGAGTGGAAATATCCAACGGACAGTCTTGTCGGTAATTTTAAGTGATTGACAAAACCCAAAGGCTGATATCCCAAAAACCAAAAAAACAAAAAAACAAAAAAAAAAAACCCAAAGTCACTCTTCCTTCAGAATTCGACGAAAAGCTTTTCCCTCCTCAAACGAAAATTTTCCCTCCGTTGAACTTAAAGTCCAAAATCGGCCTTTAAAATCTCCGCCTTCTTCAACCTTCGAAGGGTGATTTCTCCAACGAAACGGCAAGATTGAGCTTCTCCGATCCAAGGTCTGGCACCCGACGTTGGGAAAGCCCTAAGCCCTTTTGTGAGTTCGATTTGTAGCACTACTGCTTTGCTTTATGTGACTCAACAATTAGGCGTTTGGCAGATCTTGGGTCTCTGACGCAGAGGTATCGTTTGGCAAATTGTTAGGGCACAGCTGTGCAGAGAGCCGCTGAGTGGGGACTGGTGTTGAAGACTGATATGGATATGGGGAAGCCGCAAGGAGTGGCTGTGAGAAACTCGGGAGGAGAGGAACCAAATGCGAAGATCACGGGTACTTCGAGAAGGAACTCAAACAACTCGATGAGAAGGACGTTAGTGGCTGTTAAGGCGCTGTGCAGATTGGCTATTTCTAAAACTTTATTTGCATTTAAGGTTCACCCTAAAGTATATTGTGTTGAACGCACCTGGCCATATAGTTCGTTGGCGAGAATGGTCCTTAACCCTTAAATAAATATTGTTCTACATATATTATTTTATTTAAGGGAAAATATCAAATAAATACCACATGAATTTGCAAAACCCCCAGAAGTCCGTCGAATTTGCAAAAAGACTGAGAGGTGACAAAGACTTTTAGGGGATATGCAAATTCGCGCGAAATAACCATTTTGCCCTTAGTTGTAAATAATTTTTTTAAAAAAAGAAATACCCCCCGGCGGTGGGCCCCACCTGGCCGCTGGCGACCAGGGACCACCACCGGCGACTTGTGACCACCGATGGCCGGCGGTCGGGTGGTGGTCGCCGGCGGTGGGCCCCACTGCCGAGGTTTTTTTTTAATTATTATTATTATTTACAACTAAGGGCAAATTGGTCATTTCGCGCGAATTTGTATATCCCCCAAAAGTCCTTGTCACCTCTCAGTCTTTTTGCAAATTCGACAGACTTCTGGGGGTTTTGTAAATTCATTTGGTATTTATTTGGTATTTTCCCTTTATTTAAAATATATTATATTATGTTTAAACATATTATATTATACTTCGGCCATCTTCAAAACTTTGAACTTATGTGAACTGTAAACTAAAATATTCAAGGAACAAGGCAAAGCGTCACTACTTGGGCAAGTGAAGCCCGCCCTGCCCAGCCCACCCTTACCCAGCTTGAAAATGGTTAAGGCTTTTATTGGGCAGAGCTAGGTATCGGGCTGTAAAATGTAACCCGTTCATTCTTCAGGCTGAGCATTGGGTAGAGGTCTCGCCCTGCCCTGTTGGGATTCGTACACGTAGCGGATTAAAAAATTTCTTACGAATCCTTCTGAAGGATCACTCAACGACGTTTAAATCAGAGTTAAGGAAACCGAATCATACCTTGTGTTGAACTAGTCTGCGTTCCGTTCCTTTGATCAGGTGGGCTACCTTCTCGAACAACACGTCCGCGTCTCGTTCCTTTGACCAGGTGGGCGATCAACACGTCCGCGTGTCGTTCTTTCGATCAGCAGAAGTCGACTCTTGGATCGGCTTCCTCTACTGGTATCCACACGAACAATCCCCAAACACGGTTGCGGCAGCGTGCTAGCGCTTCTTGTGCGTCTCTCTCTCTCAAGTTGCTCTAGGGTTTCTTGCGGCTTTTCTGAATACGCTCCACTGAAAATCCCGTAGGTTTTTCTAAACCCGATAGGCGTATTATATAACCAAAATTAATCCTTTATTAATTTTTGGAAATTCGGATTTTTGAATCTGGTCAACATATCAATCACATCTATCTCATAAATGTAATTGAATATATTAAAAGCCAAATTTGGAAATTCGAATTTTGAATTTAAATCAAATCTAAATTTAAAGCCTTTTGATTTAATTTATCATCATAAATTAAATCCGAGATATGATATCTATCTATTTAATTAAATCTAAGATACCATATCTCAATTTAATATTAAACAGATATACGATATCTTTATTCGAAATTAAATGAGATACAATATCTCTATTTGTTTCAGATATTTAATTTATCAAATAAATTAAATACTAAACAAATATCATATATAATATTATAATCTCAATTTATAATATATATATTAATTTCGAATTATATATATATATATCCTATATCAAATTTAGTATTCATTTAATCTCAGATTAATTTGAGATTCAATGAACCTGGACAATTTCACCCGTGTTGGATTATTCTTGTGTGCGACCCTGCAGGCCCATATGAGATTGGCAGTGGGCCAACACTGTATCAGCTCACAAGTCGCAAGCGGCCTCTAGCAAGACATTGCAACTACCCAATTCACATGGGGATCGATGACACGATACTACCTATCGTACAACCATGTCACGTCCCTTTTGTCACGCGATAATTTGGTCAAGGATGAGGCATGGATAATGTCAACTTCCTTTTCTTGACCATTGCTTTCTCGATTCTCGAGTAGTCTAATAAGTGAAATGGAAACTCCTTTCCATCATAGTATGGCCATACATTTCTTAGACTCACTCATCGAGGGGCCCAGCATTATCTCTCTACATATGTGAGGGACAAATCCCATCTTGACCACTCACATTCCTCCGCATGAAAACCACTGATCTCGATCCGAGCCTTGATCATCACCCGGTCAAAGGTGACTTTTGACTAGGTCAAAAACCAGTGACTCATCATGTAGGAATCTATGATGGTCTCAGGTCATAGGGCGTCGTGACGCGGTTATACATGAGATAAGCTTATGACTTAATCCATGCAGCTTTCTCATAGTGGGTCGGTCCAGCACCTTGTACTCTTACAAGTGCCCATGACTCTGATTCGTATCTCCATACCTCATCAAAGTCATATTGGTCTTATTTCATCTTCACTCCCGTGTAGATGACCGACCAGGGACATTTAGGATAATCTATAAGATTATCCAGGGATGCAGTTATCAATACGAACATGCAAACGAAAATGATAACAAAAGAGAATACTTTAAATAACTTAGATATCCAAAGTACAATGAATTGCCCCTAGGGCATAATTTCCAACATGCCCATCCCTGCTCCCACCCCTCACCAAATAACACATAGAGAAATGGATAGACTGGCGTAAGATAATGTCCAAAAGAAATACAAATATTCATTAACCAATAGATCTTCGTACGGGGGCAAAAAAAAAACAATAGACCTCGTAACACAAATAAACGGTAAACGTCTCATGAGGCCAATTAAGATGTATCATACCTGCCAATGAGAGTTGGCATAGATGATAAGGGATTCAGGACTAGGCCCTTGGGTCGTGGGTTCGATCTCCTTTGTCGTCGCTGGGACTCCTTTGGTAGGCGATCTTATAAGTCCCCAGTAAGTACTCATAGAGCTCGGGGCCGTGCCCTGCCTTTGGTGGGGGACTGATGCTGAATCTCTCCAAAACTTTTATTTATTAAAAAAAAAAAGATGTATCATACCTGGTATTACAAATTTACAATTTCTAATTGTAAAATGACTGTTTTTTGAACAAAAAAAAAATTGTAAAATGACTGTTTTAAAAAAAGGTAAAAATATTTCCTCAGTCATTGGAGATAGAGTTATCTCCAATGACCCTAAAACTACGTCGTTTTGAATTAATGAAGGGTGTGTTTGTAATTTTAGATGAATTAATAAAGGATGTTTCCGTAATTTTATACCTTTTATTATTTCATTTAAAATTACAAACACACCCTTCATTAATTCTTACAAACACATTCTTCATTAATTCGCGTAGTTTTAAGATAATTAGAGATAACTTTATCTTCGGTAATCCTTTACCCTCAAAAAAAAAAAAAAGATATTTAAACCGTTGTATGTGAGAAATAGTGATATTAAAGCAGTGTGAGACACAAGCGCGCAAACGCGGGCCACGAACAGAAGAATGAGTGCGACGAACGCTCTTCACTCAGTTGTGCCTTCGCATTTGCAGACGCAGGCTTCAGCTTCATCACAGTCTGTGCTCCAAAGAACTGTCACCTTCTTCACCCCAAGAACAAGGAAGCTTAACTCCTACCACAAAAACAAGCGTCTCATTCCCGCTTGCGTCTTCAACAATGATCGCAGATTCATCGCCAACTCCAATTCTGCCTCGACCACAACCCCTATTTCCGTAGTTTCATCCGATGCTGCTGACTCCGTTTTGGATTTGGCAGTTTTAAAGAAAACGTGCCGGAAGTGGCTGTGGAAGGGTCAGTATGCCATCAATTACTTTGTTTCTTCTGATTTAGATTTACCTCAGTCGTCGCAGACCGGTCCTCCTCTGCTCCTTGTTCATGGCTTCGGTGCATCGATTCCTCATTGGCGCCGGTAATTTGGTACTTGCCTTGGTTTATCTATTGCTCTTGTTAATATTGCTTCTCATCCACCCATTTCTTTTGGAAGTTATTATCTATTTGTATCACTTTCCTGTGCTATATTAATAGCCACAAAAAAATTAACTAAATAATATTCTCACATTTATGTGTATCACTCGGATGATAAGAATTCTACTTTTGCAGCAAAATCATACCTAGCAAGATCATTTGTCGTCAAATTGAAATTCCATATCACCATTTATGATGCTTTTCTTAATTATAAATAAATAGTTGCTAATCGAACATCACCCACTTATTGAAAAGTTCAGAATACCCTTCAAGTGATCTTATTCCTAACTAGAATTACCGATAATCCTCTGACAACAAAATTAATTATCCCTGCATTTGACAGCCAAAAGTGGATTAAGTCAAAATTGTGTGGTACACTGCTACTGTATTAAGTATTTTTAGGCTTTTAGCATCATTATATCCTAGTCAGGACTCGTGGACTAGCATAATTCCTCCGACAGATGACACAGTTTGTTCTGTTATTGGCTTTCCTCTGTGTGCGTGTGCACATTCATTCATTACAATGATCGCTTAACATTTCAGATGTGAAACAGGACAAGATAGAGGAAGGCTTGTCACTCTGTGTGTGTGTGTCCTACGCAAGAGTAGTCTTTTCAGTAGTGTAAACTGTTCATATATATATATATATTCAACATGTTTGAGGCTCTTTCAGGAATATCAAGACATTAGCTCACAATCATACTGTCTATGCCATTGATCTTCTTGGTTTTGGGGCATCTGATAAGCCTCCGGGCTTCTCGTATACCATGGAAACATGGTCTCAGGTACCTCTGTTGAGTTTTGGTTGGACATCAACTCTCTCACAGTGCAAATATACCATGCTGATCCAGTTTTCACTATAAACAGTTGATCCTGGATTTCTTGGATGAAGTTATTCAGAAGCCAACGGTGTTAATAGGGAATTCTGTTGGTAGTCTTGCTTGCGTTATTGCTGCCTCGAGGTTTGTTTGGCATACACCTCAAGTCGAATAGTTATTTCTGTGTCAAACGGTCAGTCAGGTAGAATTTGCATCAGAAGCATCTTGTATGTCTTATTTCTGCATTATAGTCCCCAACCAGATTCAGGTCAGACTCTTGTTCAAGGACTTGTTCTGTTAAATTGCGCTGGTGGTATGAACAATAAGGCCATAGTTGATGACTGGAGAATCAAGCTAATATTACCGGTGCTTTGGCTGGTTGATTTGTTACTGAAGCAAAAGGGAATTGCCTCAGCAATTTTTGAGCGTGTTAAGCAGAGGTGTTCTTTCTTAATTGGACTGTATTACCTTCAAAATTTTAGAGTAACCAATCTAACCATAATGCATGCTTGGATACAGAGAAAACTTGAGGGACATATTGTTGTCTGTGTATGGAAATAAGGAGTCTGTGGATGAAGAACTAGTGGAGGTAATGCTATATCGTGTTGCTTTCAATATTTAACAAGACTCTGCATAAGGTGTAAACATTCAATCAAACTTAATGGCAAAAAACGAACTGTTTCACATTTTATAGTTAAGAAATTGAAGGAAGGACCAAATCTTACATATGAATAACTTGACATTTTGAATCTGAATATGCAGATTATTAGAGAACCGGCAAATGATGTGGGGGCGTTGGATGCCTTTGTTTCCATAGTAACAGGGCCACCAGGGCCGAATCCAGTGCAGTTAATGCCAAGAATCTCGCTGCCTGTTTTAGTTTTATGGGGAGATCAAGACCCTTTTACTCCAATTGATGGTCCTGTTGGCAAATACTTTTCTTCATTACCTTCTCTACAAGCAAACGTTAAACTCTTTATGCTAGAAGGAGTTGGACATTGTCCCCATGATGACAAACCCGGCTGTGTCCATGAAAAACTCCTCCCCTGGTTGGCCTCTCTTCCAACTTCATAGTGGAGTGTGTTTCGAATGACATACTCGGTCCAAGGGTGTTTAAATTAGTGTATTTTTAAGTGATTTTACATTGTATGAAGTAAACCTATGAGAAAAATTTTGTCTTGTAAAGTGTAAAAGTATTATTATAAGGTGTTTCGGAACACCAATTAAGTTCTTTCTTAAATAACATTTTAAAAATATGTAATAATCTTGATAATTAATGAAGAGGATCCAAGTTGGAACTACTTTAACCAGACGTTCATATCTTAGAAATAAAAAAGGAAAATTCTTTGATATGGCCAACAAAAAGAGTTGAACTAACCATATACCTATCATCTCTACATTGATTATGTTGGTGCTATTTATTTATACCATCTTTGAAAGATAAAAGAGTATGGCATAATACACCATATATTTATAATAGTAAAACATGGGATTGAGGTTTCTTGTGGTGATCATGTTTTGATGGGGTGGATAGAGTTTTCAGCCTTTATCATTGATTCTGCTGCATTAAATGATAGCATAACACTTCCTATGCAATGCAATGTTTTGGTTCTACTTTTTTCCCTAACTTCATTTTTGTGCACAATCCAAAATTTATAATCGTCCCAGTAACTCTTAAATTTGTATTTCCAAAAAGGAAAAAGACTAATTATTATTTCTTTATATTCTGCTGATTATTTAAGCAGTGAATAAAAAAACTCACTGAAATTTAATAATTAAAAATATTATGCGATCAGCTCTCCAATTCAGATATCGACTGTGGTCAAACACTCAAAAAATTAAAGTTACTTGTGTCAATAAAGGATCATCAGCCTTCCTTCTGAACCTCATCTTGCAAACAGCATTACATGACAGGAAATTCTGGCTTTGCTTGAAGGATTTCAACCTGTTTAAGTCATTTCGATTTCTACCTTTAATCTTTATTTTAATTATTTTCTTTGTCATGCTAGCTTTGGCTCTCTCTAAACCATTTTACTTTTAATATTATTTTGTCTTTTATAAAAAAAAATAATGTTATGATCAGTATATAATTTTTATGGATAAGTATTTCTTTAAAATTTTGGGTAAAGGAGCAAAAATATACATGTGCTTTACCTTCGGGAGCACCAAGCACCATAGGCTTTTTTCGGGAGTAAAAATACACATATGGTTACATTTTATGAGCAAAAATTACACCACCGTTAAAATTTAACTTAACGGTGCATTTGCAACAGAAAATGTCATATTTATAACAACATTTAAACATTTGGATTTTGAATATGGAAAGGTCATTTAAAAAAAAAAACTATATTTATAACGGGAAGTATTGTATTTTCAACAAAATTTAAAATCTGAACATATTTACAATAGAAAATGTCATATTTACAACAACATTTAAACATCTAGATTTTGAACATAGAAAAGTCATTTACAACAGAAAAAAATGTTAGATTTACAAAAGGAAATGTTGTATTTACAATAAAATTTAAAATCTGGCCATTTACAATAGAAAAAGCCATATTTACAATAGGCTAGATGTAATACCCCGGATTTTTATTAATAATAATAATAATAGAAATAGTAGTAATAATAATAGATTAAAGTAATACTAACAGAATAATAATGATTAATAATAGAAAATAATAATAACAGTAGATTAAAATACTAATAATAATAATAATATAGTAAAAATTAATAATGTTGTATTGTTTCTGTGATAATTATATTATTTTATAAATAGTAATATTAGATTAGTTAGGATCAGATCCTAGAATCTAGGAATAGTTAGATCAGATTATATTTTCAATTTTTGAATTTATCATCGGACTCAAAAATATATATAATAATTAAAAGGTCCAGCCCATAGCCAAAACCCTAGATTTAATTATAAATACCAGGTCTGGCCGCTTAAACTTAGAAAAACACCCGATACTTTTCTCTCATTCTTCTAGGAGGTTAGCAAACACGGAGACCAGGTAATCCTAATCCCATGAGACTTAGATATAGAGATATTTATATATATGTATGGAATTATTCTGTCTGGGTTTACGTGCTTCAATTTCACAATTAACATTGAATCCAATTTTCCTTCCTGTGCGTTTTCTTGTGTGTTTGAAATCGCCTCGGCTTGCGTGAATGATATAGTGAATTATATAAAGATGTTTCCTGTACGTTTTTGTTCCAAAAAATTGAAAGCTGTACGTTTTTTTTTTAAAAAAAATGGAAAGCTATGGATGCGTCTCGTTTTACGTGCGCAAATTGAACCCCACCTATACGTCATTTTCGCAATGAATTAAGAAGCCATGAATATTGTGCGTTTTTTTTCTTTTCTTTTGTGATTGAAATATATGATACTCCAATGCAGTAAGCTGTGATATATTATGTGATGCTAAAATTAATAATTCTTGTACTCGTCTACATGTTTCTTTTATTATTTGATTGTCGTTTTCCCTACATAATATCTCCTACGCAGTAAGATAAGTCATAAACAGATTCTAGGTCAAAATATCTTTATATTTATATTTAATTAAAATAATCATATAAAATATATATATATATATATAAGATAATTAAATAATAGAGATAGTTTAGGAGTTTGTTTTGTGTGTGTGTTTAAAACAATTTAACAGTGGGAGGATAGCTTTAGGATGATATCCCCAAAGTGATGAACACAACCCTTAGGCTTTATGCCTCGAAATATTATGTGATGAGAAAATGATGATATCCGTTCTTCCCAAAGTGGTGTCTGGCAGGGTTTCCCGGGACCCTAGTAGCAACTTTGAGAAGAGGTGTGCACACTAGGAAGAATTACTTGATGGCCAAATTTGATTGATTGTGACTGGCAGGGTTTCCCGGGTCACAGGGTAAACTGGCAGGGTTTCCTGGGTTTACCATGGTTCTCTTTCCACTAAACTAAATAGATTGGCAGGGTTTCCTGGGTCTAAAGAAATTTTAAAAGATGATGAATAATAATATTTGAGTTAATGATAATATATAGTTATGATGAGTATGAGAAATTGATTTTGTGGATTATAAATATATATATGGTATTTTCCTTATCATTATGTAATTATTTTAATTATTTATTTGTTTATTTGTTATTATTATTGTTATTTTTGTATTATCTTTGTTTATTAGGATTACCAGCTTTTGCTGATGTATGTGTTCATGGGCTGCGACGATCCTTCGGGGGAGCATATTTTCAGTGAATCAGGTTTCGAAGTTGAGGCTGTCGGGGCTAGCAGTGAGAAGTGAGGAGGAACATCCGACTTTCTAGCTAGTTTTGTTCTATTTTTATGCTTTGAAAAAAAAACATTTTGCTTATTATTGTAATAAAGTAGCCTTGCACTTGTCCCCAGTACAAGTGCGGTAGTAACATTTCCCAAATTTTGTTTATTTTGGATTTCAGTAATTATTTCAATTTTATGTCATTATAATTATTAGAAATTTGGGGGTGTTACACTAGATTTTAATGGTGGTATGACTTTTACTCATAAAATGTAACCACATGTGTATTTTTACTCCTTAAAAAAGCATATGGTTGTAGTAGGCTCTCATGTATATTGTATTTTTTCTCCTAAACCCTAAAATTTTGTAATTTTTTTAAAAAAGTTGAATCAATCAAATTTCTGGCCAAAAAAAAAAAATCAATCTAACACTAAAAGGAGGGAAAAATGAATCCAAACATAATTAAGAAAATGCATTATGATCCAAACTCAAACGGAAAAGTAAACCAATTCCCCGGCGGACTAGACATACGAGGGCGGAGGCAAGAAAGATTTTCTCCGGTCACCGCAACTATGGCATGTCAAACCCTCTGTAAATCGAGTATTGCTATAAGACTGGGCAGGACTAGCGATTCTCTCTCTGTGATTTGCAGTTCTCACCGTCTTCCTCTCCATCCTCGTCGAGCTTCTCCTTCCTTCTCCTCTCATCTTCTTTCTTCCTTATCCTCATCATCTTCTCGGTTCGTCAAAGCCTACTCTATATTGTCTCCAATTCCCTCAACAGCTACCAATAACACTTCCCTCTGGTTCCTGCAACAACATCCACACCACCACCGTAGCTTGCTCTGGTGCTTGAATTACAGTCATGCTACGAATGCCTATGTCGATACTGGTGCTGAGGGTTTGGGTAAACATTACTTGGGATTGACGGACGATGAACTCATGCGGGAGTGCGAGATGGATACCTTCAAGTCTTCTGGTCCAGGCGGTCAGCACCGAAACAAGCGCGAATCTGCGGTTCGCCTCAAGCACATTCCCACTGGTATTATTGCTCAGGTTATTTCTCATTTTGTCCTTTCCTATCTCTCACCTTTACGGTTTCGTTTTCAAACTTATTCACAAAATTCGTCTCTTGCATTTCATTCTAGGCTGCTGAGGATCGATCACAGCACAAGAATCGTGCATCTGCCTTAACTCGCCTCCGTGCTCTGATAGCTCTGAAAGGTATCATTGCCTGGCCTTTCCAATTTGTATGTGTTTGATAACAGAAGTTAAAATGAGTCCTTATTTCCTTATAGGATTTTCTCATTTTTGTGGCTAACTCGACCAAAATATGTATAGTTTATACTGATAATCAACAATGATTTTGCTGATAGATGTAAATTAATCTCTTGAGCTAGTCAGGAATATTGTGAATCTCGATGCTTATTCACCACCTCAAGAGCTTCTGCAAATACTTCCTGCTAAGTCGTCCATTAGAGGATCAGATTGTGGTCCTCAAATTGGACCAAACAACCCAAAATTTGTCTTGGTATGTCTCTTTGTGCAATGCGCATAGCATGTCTCTGGTGGTTGCTTCTTATTTCTTCTTTTTCCTCTTATAATAATCAATCTGCAGAATTTTCTACTTAGTCACATAATAGGGATTAGAAAGAACCATGTAATAGTTGAGTTCCTTTTCCACAGGGAATGCAAGCTTTATTGGATCTCATTTTTGCAGTTGAGGGATCTATCTCAGAAGCTGCAAAGTTTCTTGGGTACATGTTATGCTTATTTTATTTTATTTTTTAAAACCTTTTCCCTTTAAATTATCACCAAGAAATTGGATATAGGATGATGAACTATTAAGTTGAGATGAATTGAAATTTAATGAAGAAAATATGTGATGTAGTTTAATCCTTATTTAAATGCAAGCATTTGATGACTGGGCTGTCCTCGTACCATGTTACATGGGGGATTTCCCTGATAGACTTATTTGAACATTTCCATGTTTAATATGGTATGATTTGATAAAAGGCTGACTTTCTTGTTAGACTTATCTGAACATTTCATGCATAATATGGTATTTAATTTAAAATTTGCAGATTAAGCACAGGGGCACTGTCACGGTTGATCCTATCAGATGATTCTCTTAGAATGGCAGTAAATGAGTTTCGGGCGTCAAAGGTAAACTTACTGGTTGCTTCTTCAGAATATAGCAATAATCGTCTGATTTGTTTAGTAGGATATTACCTTTTTTTGAACAAAAATAAAAAATTTGACCTCTTCATTTTGGGCATAAAATCAGTGAGTGAAAATGTGAGCCATAGTGAAGTATATGGAAGGCATTAGTCTGAGTGTACTAGCAACATTTCTAAATAAAATGCAAGGTAAGTGGTCACGGGATTTATTTATGTTAGCAGGAGAACAATTATTATCTGAGGGGGAAGATACGAATAAAGAGAATACTTCAAAGCAACATGAAAGTATTGTAACCGATAAATGTTATCGGCGGGAGGAAATATACAAATAAACAGAATACTAAGGCACTGGAGGGATTGTAATTTTGAATTTTGTACATTACTCTAATTCTAATCTTCTTAAAAGGTGGAGATTATATGAAGGCATTGGAACTGTGAGTAACTCCGAATTGATCGTTTTCTGCCATTGAAAGGAATGGTCACTGCAACATCTATTGTCATTTATGCGGTTTGTTGCTGATTAAAAATCGTACCTTCTAGACATTGCATCCAAATGGTTTTGTAAAAGCTTTATTTGAACTACTCAAGAGTAATTTTTCCTTCAGCCTTTCCATATGAGCTTCTTCTTACACTTTTCACCATTGGACCACCACGTAGCTGCTTAATGAGAATATATGCAATTCATCAGCTTTTTGTTTTTCTATGAACGGTCTTTACTTCTTGAACAGATCTACACTTTTGACGACTTGTAACAACGAATCTTTTTCCTGGATCATTAACAGGGTATGAAGCCTCTTAAGTAGGAGTTCTCAAATTGTTATTATAGACGCAGGTAAAGTTTACTTTCTCAATTCTTTAGAGTTAACATCTAGGATTTAATTATGGGACGTACAAAACAAGAAATTGCGGGTTGTATGGAAATTGGATGCTTAACGGAAATTACATCATCTGCAATTCAATTTGTTGGTATCAAGTTATTTTGGGGGAAAAAAAAAAGTGTCTGTATGTTGGTTCTATAACTTGAAGTGGTTTGATCATAAAAAGCTCTGCTTGTTTAGTATACTTGATTGACTTTATTCATTCTTTTCCCAGTTCGTTTCATCTGGCATTATTCTTGCTATCACAAGTATAGTCAAATGGTTCTAACTTTGTCTTGAAAACTCACCAGGCCATCGGGTAGTACAAGGAAATCAATGGGAGGAAACACAAAAAGTTGAGAACTTAATGGCCGGCGAATTGTTAACTGATGCAGAATCAGTGCCATGATAACTCAATTAGTATCAACAATTCCATGTTCTTCATTATTTGAGACGACTGTCGTTATCCTCTAAACAAACCTTGAAGAACTCAAACTCGAAGGCTTTGAGCACTAAATTAGGTGTCTTTTCCTTGCTTAGAAACACTTCTTCTGCTTTCTCTGTCAATCCCAGTTCATCTGGGTTAAGTCGTTCATACAGACATGTACCCAAAAACAAAAATTGTAGTTCATATTGATAAATATTATTCCTTCGGTCCTAAATTTAGGACCTAGTTTGTAGTATAAAATTAGGTTTTTTTCCCTATTTGCCACTTTTTAAATAAATAATTACCATTTTGCCACTGTTTTCAAAATATTTCCCCATCTACCACTTTTAGTCGACTAAACCGTGGATTAGTCGACTAAAAGTCGTGGGTTCTTTTTTTTTTGATGACCACGAAATTTAGTCGACTAACCCGAGTGGCTCGGGTTAGTAGACTAAATGTATATAAATTCAAAATAAAGATATTCTATCTACTACTGTTTAGAAAAATGAATTTATCATTTAAAAAATCTTGAAAATCTTTAATTTCGGCTATTCAAATTAAATTTGAATGATTCATCCAACGAATTTTTATATATTCAAATTAAATTTTTATAAATTTGAACGATTCATCCAACCAATTTCGGCTATTCAAAAATCTATCTACTACTGTTGATCATATATATGTTCTTGTTTCGTCAAATATATATTTTTATAAAAAGCTGAATTTTATAGAAGTTTCTTGTCGAATTTAATCTATTGATCCAAAAAACTTACTTTTATTTAACACAGCTCGTGGGATTATATACGGTAAAAAATATTAACTGCTAGCCTAGATAAACTCTAATATCTAGAGATAGATCCTAATATCTAGGAATTACAAATTTACATAATCTTCTAACTAGATCCTAAGATCTTTCCAACAATCAAGATTATAGTGAGAGAAAATTTGCCCTTAATTATTTCGAGATTCCAACAAAAATATTTTACTTTCAAGAAACAAATGCCCAGTATATATATGTTGATCATATATATGTTACAGTTTCGTCAAATATATCAAAAAGCTGAAGTTTATCTTTTATTAAAAACAATTAAATTCAGTATATATATGTTTAAAGAAACAAATAAATTTTTTTTAGGTATAAATGAATTTTTTTTTTATTATATGAATGCCCCGGTAAATATTATATTGCTGTTTTTTTATTAACCTTTTTTTATATCAATGCCACGGTAAATTAAATGCAGTATATTACATTTGTTTATTAAATCCAATATATTACATTTAGTCTAACCCTCCAGCCGAGATTTAGTAGACTAACCCATTGGGTTAGTCGACTAAATGAGCGGTCAACAAAAAAAAAAGGGAAACCACGACTTTTAGTCGACTAAACTGTGGTTTAGTCGACTAAAAGTGGCAGATGGAGAAATATTTTGAAAAGAGTGGCAAAATGGTAATTATTTATCTAAAAAGTGGCAAATAGGGAAAAAAAACCTATAAAATTATGTCATATATTTATGACCATGTAGTACTATTTATCCCTCAAACAAAGCACAGCCAATGCAGATTCCGTCATACATGAAGCTCAAGCGTCAAGACGGCAAAGGTCTAGTTTTTTTTTATGCTCGAAGGGCAAAGGTCTAGTTTAATCATATAGCCGTGTTTATGTTCCAACAGAAATCAAACTCTTTTCATTTCTCCATCCGAATCAAGGTAGTATTTATATTTTAATTTAAAAATATATGTAAAAGTACAACAAAGGCACTGGTGTGATGTGACTGTGAGTACAGTAAAAGGAAAGATTTGTTACCAAAAAGCCGTTGACTTCTGACTATGGTAGTGAAAACATAGATTTTACTTGAAAACGGGAGGAGAATGAAAAATCGTAAAACATAAAATCATAACGTAATAAAATCGTAAAAATTTAAAAGTGTTTGGAAAATTAGTAAAATCGTTTCAATGAAAAAAAATCGTAAAATCGTAAAATGAGTTTTTAATTACCCTGTTTCTGACAATGGGGCGTTGAACATGACGCATAACCCCGAGTTAGTTTCATTAACATCCAAAAGTTCTTTCAGAAATTACAATTTGCCTTGCCCCTCTTTCTCTCTCTTATAAAAACTATCATCCTCCAAGAATGCGCGATAAAAAAATACAAAGGGAAAAAAACAATAGATATTTTACACACTAGCCATCTATCAGCATCAATGACCAGGAGGATGCAGTTTTTCCCAGCGCAAAACCCCTCAGGACCGATTACATCTGCATTTTTACCTTTCCGGTGAGGGATATCTAATGAAAATCACATTTATATGGGAGCAGAAAAATGGAACAAAAGTTACAAAAGAAGAAAAGAATCATCAATCAAGAAACCCATCAAAGTATAAATCATGCTTCTTTCGGCAAGTCTGAACCTTCCTCCTCTTCCGGCGGAGGCTTCACATACTTGCCTATCACTTTCTGACGATGTCGCTTCCTCATTCGCTCCAGCTTCTCAAGACTTTTCTGTTTCCTTTTCACCTTATCCTTGTGCCGTTGGTTCCTCTCTCTCTCATATATACCTTGCCAGAAAACTTCCCCTGTTGATGGCCACAACCAATGGCCACTGATAGCCTTAGAATCTGACAACTCTGCCAAGTCCTCATCCATGCTCTTCAGCGTGGTGTATGAGAACCACTTGATCCACATATGCCCTTTACGGTTCTTGAAGTTGTGTTGTTCCTGCATTAGACCAGTCTCAGGATTCACATACACCATCCTCCTGGCACTATGGTATGCCCATACATTTACAAGAAGCTCAAGAAGCCGTGAATAGCAATGCTTATCCTGCAGTATGCAAATTTATCCGCATATTAAGAGAGGAAGCAAAATAAGCCGCAAGATCAAATAACAGCCATCATTTCAATGACTGGACCAATTTTTATAAAAGAGTAATTTACTTTTGACAAACTCAAATAACAGCGTCCACTTGAATTGTGTTTATCATACATCTGTACATCCAATGCATCAACAAACATTCTGCACAACAAGATAGTTTCCATCAGTTATTCAAAATAAAACAAGCTAGGAGCGAAATACTGTTATAGCAGATCAAGAAGCCTATTAATTAATCAGGGGCATCCACTTGTACAATCTTGAATACCTTGAGAACATTACAAACTCAAGGAAGGATCTTGTAGGCAAGGCCCAACTCTGCATGACAGACCAAGTGTCGCCATCTACTGGCATTGGTGGTAAAGACTCCAGATCACCTTTTATCCCATACATTATCTTCAATGCCTCAGAGAAAGCAAACCTTTATGTGGAAAAAATCAATATTTAAATATCTAAAGATATACAGATTTTTTATTCTGAGTGAGACAACAAGGTAAAGGACTTAAACTGCCAGAGTCTAGGAAAAACATGCAATGCCTTTAAAGGGTCTTCTTACTTGCAATTTCCTGCATTGGTGGCATCGCAAAAAGACCAAAAGTCGTTTTGCAAAGGTTTTTGGAGATCTTTATCCATACGAACCCAAAAGTATAGTGCATCTCCATACCTTTGGGATTGTATAGCATATAATAGTGCATTTTCAGCAGTCCTGGACAAAGATGCCTGGCAAAGACCCATTTAGATGTCAAACAACAACCCAGAAAAGAGGTACATGGTTTTGATGAGTAGGCCAAAGAAATTACTTACCTTCCTTGCAGATGCTCTCCAAGACTGAAACCCAATCCAAGCATTCTTGTGTATACGGTCTACCCTATTTGCAATAGCCAAAAAGGCTCCATAATCCCCAAGGATGTCTCGATAGTAAGGATTATTAAGGAGTGGAAGACGAGATGGTGCATCTATATCATCTGTACCCGGTCTTCGACCTTTAGTGGACTGCAAAGAAACAGTATATGCACCATGCATTATGTTTATAAGTAGCTAATCATTTTTATAAATTCTGAAGAGAAAACAAAAACTAATAGTTGCGGTATAGTCAACCCAGGCACAGTCCAAATTTTTAGCAAGAAGTGGAGAGTGAGTACTATGAGGAACAAGAAGAAATTAAAGTGTCTACCACATAAAAACTAGCCAATTGAGGGTAAACAAGGCATCTATAGTTGAATCTGGACTAGGCATCACAATGGACCAGTTAAATACAAAGCAGGGACTTTACTTCCTTTAATATTATGACACACATTTAGTATAATGTGGTTATAGAAGAACATCTCCTATTCAAAAGGAGGAAAGAGTGCTTGTTGGACCAATATATCAACTTATTTATCTGATGAAATGGCAATATATGCACAACTTACCAGTCCAATTCCACGGTAAAGAGATCTACCATGCAGAAAAGGCCAGGTTCCTTCTCCAAAGTAAGGTTCATAAATAGTAAGTGGTTGACCTATCCGCTCAAGTTCTCCTTCATCCCTTTCATGCAAATCATGCTTTGAACGATCAGCCCTTTTAGCATTTCGGTACACTTCCTCCCATGTTGCTCGTGACTGCTCTATTCTATCCTTTAGCTGCATTAAATTTCAAAGAACATCACTTAAGCTTTGATTTGCTACCCCACCAAAGGAGAATGAATAAAGATTTACCTGTTCTTCCTCCCTTCTTCTTCTTGTAGTAGCTATCTGAATATTCTTTTCTTCCTCCCAAATTCTATACAAAAATGAATCATGATCAGCAATTGTACCACTAGATCTGCTTTTAGGAGGATGGTTCCACTGCTCTTCGTATTTATCTAAATATGTGTTACTTCTTGCTGTGCTATTTTGATATGTAAAATTTGAGACAGCTTCAAACAAATGCCACTGCCATTGCTCTTTAAGATTGGGAGAGATTTCTGATACTGCCTTCGGAAGAGCAACTTCAGATGGAAGCCTGAGAATATTCTGAAGCAGATTGGCATATCCGTCAATTGTTTCTGAAACCAAAAGGTTCTTGGAAGTTGTTCTTCCTATTGAGGCAATATTACGAGCTAGTGGTGATATTTTCCCTTTTGCGATCACTTCCAACATAATTTTTGTCAAAACCCTACTATTCTCCTTGGGAAAGATATAACCATTCACCCTGTCATCAACCTAGATGTTGTCACTATAGTTAGTACTTTGCTAACAAATATGCAACATAAAATACTGGTATTCAACATATGCAACTATATATTATTTGCTAATGAAATTTCAGGTGCTTGGAAGTTGTTATGGATGTCAGCAACACAAAAGTCAAGTTGATTCAGGAAATACTAGGAGAGTTTTAATTATTGATGCAAAGAATGACAGAAATGTCAAACTAAATAAACTATAGAAGAGACATACATATTTCCTGATGGTGGGAATATCTGGAGCAATAATTGGTTTCCCAAAGCACATTGCTTTAACCAAAATCTCTGGAAAAGATTGCTCTTCAAGGAATGATCCATATATCACGATATCAGCTGTGTCAATAACAGAGTCTGCAATCAAGTCTCCAGCTATGTGTTTAATGGTGCCGCTTGGATATTTCAAGGTGTGAGCCATGGTCTAGTGAAACAGAATAAGAGAGAGAGAACCTTAGAAATATCCACCCACAAAAATAAGGATTAAAGAAGATAGGATACGTACCTCAAGAGCCATGCTGTAGTTATTTGAAGACTCCCCAGTATGAACAATGATCCGTAGATGTGCGCTAGAATTATCTGTGTTTGATGGGAAGTCTGCCAGAAGTGGTGATAGAGCCTTTAAAACAATAGCATGCCCCAACCACAAACCTTTGTGAAAAAATTGGCTTCCTACAATTGCAATGACAATATCTTCCAGGCCATAACCCATCTCGGGGCGCAGATTATTTGATGCCATAAAAGCATCTGCTTCTATTTGTTCGGCAGGGGAACCCGGAATGACAAAAAAATTTCCAGCATCAAATATGGAGTAAAGCATCTGTGGAATTATGAAAGAAACACCAATCACTAATGACTAGTCATGCACCACAATTCTAGTCAATACATAGGATCTTTAATATAAGAATTAACAACTAGGACTTCATGCCATAGAAAACAAATCCAATGGACAATGGTACCCAATATTAAAATTATATTTAACTATTGATTCATGCTTGTTGTTTACTGCTTTAGAGGAAATTAACAACAGAGAAAAAAAGATTAAACTTGTCCACCATTTGGGGAGTTAGGTGGGTCAAGGTTTGGGGAAAAAATAGATGTATATATAACTTGCAAGTGCATATTACCGGAAGGGCATGGTTTGGGAAAACAACAACTGTTGATCGGTTGAAGGCTCTACTCCAATCATTCAAAAGTTCACACTGCCCATTTATGGTATACTTTCTAGCACGATGTGCTAAAGCATTTTCATGAATAATCCATATAAGAGGTATAGACTTGAAAGGTTCCTGCAAAAAACTGTGACAACTAGAATTATTCATGTGGCTTGAATAAGACATTGAAATCTCAAAGCACATACGGCACAAGGTGAGTACATATTCAGTAATACATCAGAGTTTCATAACTTTTAAAACAAATAACGTTAGCCGTCTCTTGGCCCTTCCCATTCATGTTGCATAGATAACATTAATGAAATTTTCCAGGTAGGCATGCAAAATAGGCAACAGTTCAAATAAACCAAAATTAAATTAGGAAATTGAACTATTTCTTGATAATTTTCATTAAATCAATCGTGATAGAATATGTGCGACAAAACAGAAATCATGTGATGTGTATGCCAAGCAATTTGAACTCCAAATTAGTTTAAGAACCAGTTATAAAATGCAGGACCAGAGTTATCAATAACAGCTCACAATTTTGAGCCAAACAGACAACAATATGGTATGAAAGTCAACTTGTTAGAAGATAAGAGAAGTACAAATTATGGCATCACGTCTTTTTTTTTTTTGCTCGAAGGCATCATGTCTTCAATGTATAGTCAACCACAAATAAATCTCTAACGTCATTACTATGTAAACTATACGTCTGATAGCTTCTGGAGCTCAATTCAATCTATGTATATTATAAGATCAATGATCAGCAGAGAATCAAGTGAAAAGTCAGAAGATTTTCCTTCAAGAAATGAGATAAGTATACTTTACCAAGAAAAAGCACCCTTGGCTTCAAGAGAGTTCACAATCACACCATCATAGCTGCAAAAGATACATCACTATAAGATGCAATTATTATTTCAAAAATTCAACCAAGATACTGTACTTTTCTCTACCATGAACCTATTAAGAAACCAACCCAAAATGCTTCACTCTATCAGTAAAACAATGAGAAACTGCCGGAGGTGAATCACATGAATTGGATGTGGAATGCCATATACACTATACTTCAATACCAAAAAACAGAGGAAAATGACTTTAGAATAGGAGAACTGAGGAAATGCAGAAGATTAATCAAGGAATCAGAGCTTCAATTTGGAGAAATTGGCGATAATTTTCTCCTTAATTATCATCATCAATTGAGTTAGAAGCAAGATAAATACAAGGAACATCAATAGAAAGTTGCATTTGGCCAAAGTTAAAGGGTTTTGATATCTAAACATATCAACTCTAAAAAATATTAAAAGTTTCAAACATGCTTAGTCTAGTAGTTAAATATTTTACATTAATAATACCTTAGCCAGTCTACAGTGTTCTCCAGCTTGCAACAAGTTTTAATAACAGTGATGGGAACTCCTAAATTTATCCAAACATCATGCACTGGACCATCTTCAAGTGAAAAAACCTGCAAAACAAAGCAATCACTTGATCCCAAAACAATAATAACAAAATCAACCTAAAAACACCACATTCAGTACCAGTAATATTCCTCTAGAAGTTAAGCAATGATAACATGCGTATAATAGATATAACATATTTCATTATTCATGCAAGAAAAAAAATTAATGCTTTTAGTTGATGAGTGGGGAAAAAATTGACAGTGGCATGTCTCAATCCAAGGTAAACATTAGGTACAATGCACTTCTGTCTCTGACAACCAGTGATCATTCAGCACAATTTCACAAGACAAAAAAACCATAGTCACCTCATTAGCATAAATCCTAGGCACATAGTAGCCTGTTCAGTCAGGGACCAGTGAGGTGAAAATTTTAAAACAAAAGTCACACAGAGGCATCAAACATGACTATATGCATGGCAGACTTGCTGCAAGGAGAGAGAACGCCCCAGACCTTACTAATCAAGTGAGGCGTTTTGTACTAGCAAAGTGAGCATACATGCAAATGAGACCATTTAATTTGTACTTATTTCTTCTTCCAGATAAAAACTGTAGTCGAAGTCTTTCAATCCCATGATAGAGCAACTACAAAGACACTCAAATCAGTAACTATTTAGGGACGTCCCCAAACAGCCCCTGCGCCCATCCAAATTACCTCCATCTACAATTCTTATCAAAAAATAATGATGGAGACCAAACTGTAAGTGCATTACCTGAACCGAGTAGCCAATCTCTAGCAAAACAGATGCAATTGTTACCAGCAGCAATTGTTGTGAATCAGCCAATAGTTCTCCAGATATCTTCGGGGGGAAGTTGAAATCGTATAAGTTTAGTTTTCCAACAGAATAATGAAATAAATGTATAGTCGGTGAGTATAAGAAATTCATATCTATTTAAAGGCTAATTAATCGATAAAGTTCATTTAAGCTTGACAAGCTTTGACACACAATGAAGATGAATTCATATTCTTTACTAGAAGGGGTTTAGATTGTATCACTATGAAAAGAAAAACGAAATTGGCTCACTTAAGAGCACGAAAATGACCATTGCGAGAACTAACCAGCGCCAGCTGAGGCTTTCTATACCCGAAATGTTGTCCCGTCCCATTAAACAGATTCGCCTCCCTATTGAATTTCTCCGAAATCTTAGGCAGAAATCTAGTAGCCTCCTCAATGTCCAATACATACTTCTCTATATCTTCATAATTCAGTAGAGTCCCAGATAGCAACTTAGCTCTCGAGGAACCCTCTGACTTCTCAATTATCGAGCTAGGTAGGAACATTTGGAAAATAACTATGAAAAATAGAAAGACAGCCACTGTGCAAATCCATTGGACGTAATCTAGTTTCTTAAAAAGCAAGCGCGAAAAGCTCGATCTAAATCTCTGTGAGAATGGGTGCCTCTCCTTTCTACTTGACTGAGACCCAAATAAGCTTCCCTTCTTTAATGGGATTCCGGATTCCAAAGAACCCATTTAGAATCCCATCAAATTAATTTGCAGTAAATTCAGCTCCCTAATCGACGAAACTGCATACTTCCAAGGAAAACCCCAGATGTGAACCTTTCAATGGGGACCGAACACACAGCTTCTGGGAGTATAAAACGAGCGTGATCAAGAAGAGAGGTAGCTATTCGAATTTAAGAAATGGTCAAGAAAGGTTATGACTGGGGTGAAAAAATGTTGGTCAGAGAGATTAGACAAGAGAAAGATTTGAAGTCAAAGTTGTTCTACTGTCGAGATTTGTCACATTGGATTGGAGACAATGATTTTACTCTGTAAGAAGATTTCGAGACTGGAAAGAGATGGACACGCACAGCACAAGACGAAGGCTTCGGACCTGTGAGCTTGGGAGCTAGGAATCTAAATTGAAAATATATGCTCCGTTTTTTTCGTTGGCGGACAATAGTACACGGGCGTCAAGCTAAACAGCGGGTAATTAGCAAGTTAATAGAAGTTTTTTTTTTTTTAATAGAAGAATTATGAAAATAAGCGAAAAGGTATTATTGACCCAGAAAGAAGTTTTAATTTTTTTTAATATAATTTTTTATCTATTTATTTGAAAATATCCTTTTGTTACCACTTCACCCAGCTTAGCGGTGGTTTCTTTGGACATATTTTTAATTTCCTGTATATATGTAATTAAAATTCTTATATTACAGGGGTAAAAACAAGGAAAAATTATAACGAAGGATGTAAGAAAAATAATATTTATTAAGATGGACCATAAAAGTGGTAATTATTTTGAAGGACCAGAAATTAAAACATTAAAATAAAAAGACTAAATTACCTTAATCAGATTTCCTATCTTCTCGTTAACTGAATCTGGGATGATTTTTTCTTACGCGAGAATCTAGAGTAATTAATGGACAATAATAAATTGATATCAATTCAAATAATTCTTTTTCTATTGCAGAATCACTCTAAATTATTATGTTAGAGGAAAGAGAGAAAAGATGGAGTTTTTTATGGTTGTAGTGAAAGAAAAGAGGGGTTTGATTTCTCTAACCACGTTCTTCTCCCTTGATAGGGTTTTTCTGAGTTAAGAAGCTTTTGCTTTATTTTCTGTTTCTCTAAGAATGGAACAACTGGTGATATTGAATGAATATCAAGTACTTTTGGTTGCCTCAGCATAAAAAAAACTCAGGTCTCACACTGTTGACGGTTACACAACGCACGACGGCACGAGGCTTCTTCTGCCACAACCATAAAAAGCTCCATCTTTCCTATCTTTTCTCTAAAATAATAATCTGGAGTGATTGGGAAAAGAATTATTTGAATTGATATCTATTTATTATTATCCACCAATTACTTTAGATTCTCATGTAAGAAAAAATCATTCCAAATTTAGTTAACGAGAAGAGAGGAAATCTGATTAAGGGTAATTTAGTCTTTTTATTTTAATGTTTTAATTTCTGGTCCTTCAAAATAATTACCACTTTTATAGTCATTCTTAATAAATATTATTTTTCTTAGGTCTTTCATTATAATTTTCCCTAAAAACAATAAATAAATTTAGAGGTTTGATATTTATCTTTTTTTAAATTTCCAAGTTTTCAGATAACTAAACATGGATATGATTTTGCTTTTATTATACAGAATCATACGTTAATATCCGTTAAATTTTGAAGAACTAAATCAATATTTTATTTTTGAATACATACTTAGATTTAATTTTAACTTTTTATTAAAACACTCTTCACTTAAACTGCAGTAAATCAAGCACTCTAATTATCCAAAAAAGACAGTCTAAACTTTATTATTATTTACATTTAGGTAGTGTGTATATGTATATATTTAAAATTTAATGTATTTTTTCGTTTGATACTACCTAACGGTGGCTTCTGTTTATATTGTTTTTTATATATTACATTTCTCCTCTTAAGCTTATTGTGCCTATTACATATAATAACGGGTAGTTTGGTCATCTTTCGTTGTTGAACCAACATTCTTTAATAATAAGACTAAACCAACAATTAATAATAATGATCACGATAATGGTAATAATAATATGAATTACTTATTCATTGGATGACGTATATTCTGAGTTGTTCAAATTATATTTTAATATTTATTCAGACACAACCTCACGAATGAATAAAATAAAAGGGTCAGCCATGTTAGAATATTTTAACAGACCTAAATTATTAAAAACAACTAAGAAAATAAGCCTATAAATATGTCAAAAAAAAAATTAGTACTGCCTCCGGTCCTAATTATAAGAGCTAATTGACTTTCTTTGGAGAGATTAAGAAAGCTAAATAAGTTACTTAATCATTTCATATGTTAAATATTCTTATATTATATATTAGTTTATTAGTCAAACTAATAAGTTTGAAGAAAAAAATAAAAATAAAAATAATTTAAAGTAATTTAATTAGCTTCCTTAATCCTTTCAAAAAAGTCAACTAATTCTTATAATTAAAACCGGAGGGATAATGATTTATGACTTACTCGCTTACGTGATTATGTTGAAGTGTATTGACATATTGAGATAGTCTCAACCGAGAATAAGTGTCGGCAGATCTAATTTGGGAAATCCCAAACTCAAAAAATGAAAAAATCATCAAATCAGTCACTGGGTCCGCTTTTTAAAAAGCACCAATATATCAACACCACCTCTATACATTCTACAAATTACAAATACAAATGCCTGAACACTATCACGCGCATCTTGTGAAATCTGCTCAGTTAATCATGATATCACTGACCAAGACTGGGAGCATAAGACCCCAAATACCATTACCAGTCTCACTATACAAAGTTGGCCATTATTCAAAGGCTTGAACTAGAATGTGATTCATTTCAAAGCATTTATGGAAATATGACCAAACCATAGTTAAATAAGCATTTGGGTGGAGTAGAGTGCAATATCCACCCATACTATAACTAAAAAAAGAAGCTAAAATCTCCTCTTCCATCATGTATTTTTAGATTGAAATGGGGCATCAGTGCCGTGCCTTTATTCATGAGACAGAACCAGCCTTCAGTTTTTGAGTTTTCTGCTTGACAAAGAACGCTGCTAGCATGCTTTTACTGCGAGTATGGTTCTGGACAATCTGACGCCGGTTTTGGTTGTCAAATGACTTGAATGTTGTCAAAGGTTTCAAATTCTCCAATGCATCCTGCAAATAAGACCCACCAATGACCTCCATAAAGCAAATCTTTCTCACAGAAGTAAAGGAACATAAAAATATATAGGTTCGTGTTCATTTTACATGTTTAACATAGACCAACCGAATATTTGGATCCATTCACCAAACTTAAATAAAATATATAAAATACACATATTCAACCAGAGCTACCAAATAAGATCAAGCAGATAGAGACAATTTACTATCCAATGTTCAATGTATACAGAACATTAGAGCACAAGCTTACAGACCAAAACATCTATATATTAGGTCTCGTTCAGATATTCAAGAGGCGAGACTAAATGAATATTCAACAGAAACTGTAAATTTCACGGGATAATAGGGCTGACATTTTTTTTAGCCATTGAATTTAGGTGGTACTTAATTTAATAATTACTTTTAATAGTCCCTAGCACCAAGGGGTAGTATTTTAGGTTGTTGAAGTTTTATTGAAAATACCGTCATCTAGTATCAGCAGCAAGTACCAACAACAAAATAGTTTCAGAAATATTTCTACACAGTAAAGTCATGAGTGGCCTTCATCAGAATTGCCTTCTTACTGGCTGTGCAACACAATGAAGCAATATGTGCATACCCTGAAATGGTCCTCAAATTTTTCTACCAATTACAATTTATTCTCTCAAGTACATATACCCTCCTGCTGGTATAGATCTTCAAAATATTTCACATATCATTTGTTTAGAACAATAATAAAAATAATAAAGCTATTTGTTGTTTTGCCAAGCAAAATTGCTATAAGGGTCAACGAACAGTTTTCAAAACACATGCAAACAACTGGGAATGAATTAGAAAATACTAACAACAAGTTGACAATCAAGCATTATGTCACCAGGCATTTGCACTTCCTGATGAACATGACAGTACCTTGTGTGTGACACCCAAAGTTTGCTGAGCTGGACTGGAAGGAGGAACTCCATTAGGTAAAAGGCTTTGAGCTGACATGGATTTTTTCAAATTACTCTCTCTGTTATCTACAGGCGTGTCACCACAAATTGTAAGGAGCCAAGATTTCTAGAAGAAGAAATGGCCATTTTTTAGCAAATCAAACTGAATTATATAAGGCATACAGCTGTTCTATGTACCTAAAAGTTGGAAAACTCCAGATGTTTTGACGGAGAACTTTGGGTCCACTCTGCAGAAAAAGATGTGTTAAAAAGCCAAAAAACATTTCATAGTGTGCTAGCTTCAGTTAGAGATCATAACAGAAGAAGAAACAGCCCTGCAAAGGCTCAAACTATTTCTGTTCAATATTCCCAAACTTACTTTTTTGAAGAACGTGAACTCCCTTTCAAGGTAGAATTAGTTTCTGAGGCTAAATGCCATGAAAGAGTTTTCGCAGGAGGGATTCCTAAAACATATATTTGAATGAAACAATTATATATACTTAATGACAAATGGTCCAACTCAAAAAAAAGGAGCATACATCAAAACCAATGCCATAAACTTCAGATGGAATGAAATTTCCCCAACGACACCTGAAGATCGGATGCGAGCTTTGGTCTGAAATGATTTCTTCCTTGTATCAACTTGTATGTTTGGACTGAAATGCACCTTTTTATTGATAGAGTCTAGATCGCATAAACACAACCACATTCAAGATCAAAATAAAAAATACAGATGCACAACACCAATAATTACTTCTAGATGATCATGAAACCAGTTAAGCTTACTTGGCAAGATGTAGTGCTTATGATGCCTGGGAATGAAAGCTAGCAACTGCTGCTGCCGAAGACCCTCTTTATCAGTGTAGATTTGGCATGTAAGAAGTTGCTGCTAGTAAAGAAATAAATTAACCCTCAACTCCCATTGAAAGTTGTCTACGTGAACATGACATCTCTTACAAAATAGTAATTACCTGACTTAGGGTGGAGACCTTCGAGTCAATGGTTGAGACATCCAAAGTTTGTTGTTCAACAAGATCAGTTAATTTGTATGCGACAGTTCCAAGATGATCAACAGCATTAACAAGAGCTCGTACAGCATAATCTTTCAGATTGTCAAGTACCCTGGTCCATAAATAAAACCCATCTAAGAAAAATAATTATGCAGTTCAAACAGAAAAAGAAAACACACATATTTAACCATGCATTTTAGATTATATAATCTCAAAATTTTCCCGGGCACATACTGTGGTCAAGCATCTGGTTTTATTTTTTTTTTTGGTCAAAGTCAAGCATCTGGTTTTAGACAACCACATACTGTAACATTCCATCTCTCTAACTCCACAATTGAGACACAAATATATATTCTATGAATAAATTGAGTGAAACTTTCAGCATATAATACAACAAAGCCAAAACTATAGAAAGGATCAACATTCCCAAGCCATCAAACACAATTAGTAACACACACACACACACACAAATAAATAAATAAATAAATAAAATCAATCCATTCATACAAAGTAAAAATAATGACATTTGACCGTGGCCTAATCCTCAAATTGTCAATAGTTAGAATTTCACGCTAGCTATATGCAGCATGCATTAATTGAAAACCCAAAGTAAAATGTAATATAAAAATTTTAATAAAACTGATATCACAAAGTAAGTAGAAGCAACTAGAAAAATACAATGAAGTCGTTAGTTCTTTATTCCGTCGCAAGAGCTTCAATCACTTAGAGACAGAACATCATGGAGCTAAAATTGCCTTCCAAAACAACTTAAAATAAAAGGTATCATCAGCAATACAAGTGTTCTGTTTCTTACAATTGTTTCTGTTCACTGCGGAGATAGGACTTCTCACAGTATTCTGCAGCAGAATAAAGTTGAGGCCTCAGATTCTTTAGTTCCTGGAATAGCCAACATATGAGGATTAAATAACTGCTTATGCATTCAACAAATAATAATCACAACAGTCAAGGAGAAAAATACTCAAAGGAACAGCATGAGACAATATCTAGCTACATTAACCCTTTAACAATGAGGAATTATGCACAATGATTTAGAAGACGTTGCAAAATGGTCAGAGAGTTCAATAGGAAGAGGCAACTAATACCAATTCCCAACATACCAATTTAATTTAAAATTACAAATATAACATGCTTTCAATGGAATAGTTCAATCGATACCATGGCTTAGATGAACTTGCAGCGTCTGGTTGCGGAGAATAATTATATTTAACCCACTAGCTCCAATCCCCATCCAAAGAAAAGAAGAGTTGAACGGCCCAGAGAAGAATCCATCTTCTCAAAAGAAAACTCAAAACTAGGACAAAATTAACTGTAACTAAATCCCCCAAAATCATCAAACCAGTACAGAAATTTAAAGTCAATCCGGAGTAAAACTATCTTACAAAGTGCAGAGATAAAGAAAATCAATAGAAAACACAACAAAATCCAAGAGAATGAAGATCAAGTAGAGGCATCATACACGAAAAAAAAAAAAAAAACGGGAGAAAGTGAGAGAATCTAGAAGATCACCTGCAATGCCTTAACAAAGCCCTTGCTACGCTCCATGGAAACCTCGTCGAAGGTCATGGCCGAGTTGACAGACCTGGGGAGCTCCAATTCCATGACTAATCCAACAAACTTCAAATAATGGGATTACAAACAAAGCATTGAAATTGTGAGACCAAAAAGCATGAAATTTCGTCAGCAAGGTAATACTTGATATAGTAACGAGAGGGGAATTGAGTGGGTGAGGTTTTGGTGGGAGAGGTGAGCAAGCAAACTATGTGAGTGAGGGAGAAGCAAACCCCCAAAAGAAGCGAAAATGACAGTAAGCCTCTCTTATGTCTTAATATCCTTTTTTATAGGTACGCGTTCGTTGATGGAACTTTTCGCGCAGTCGGTGGGTTATTATGTTATTTTCTGTTTTGGTCTTTTGGAAGGGAGTTTTGATATATATATATATATATATATATATATATATATATATATATATATATATATATATATTTATACAATCAAAGATAAAATAGCTCAGAATAAAACAACGAAAAATCAAAAAAGCAATTAAGTTCCCACGCCCCTCCTAACGTTTTCTACACCCATCAGATCAGCAATTAGGGATCGATAGAGACCAGTAGGGGATCAGAGAAGTGAGTTTCATCTGAGGACTCCACATGCGATAAAGCATAGTTCGCCAATCAATCTGCAAACTGATTACCTTCCCGTAGAACATGGCTGAAACGTATAACCCATTGTTTGCGAGTAATTGCTCGTATCCGAGATACCAATTGGGACTCACGAGTTGCACTACCTTGTTTAGAAAGTAATGCAATGACTGAATGACAGTCACTTTCAACAATTACATGCCTACAACTTGTCTCCCATGCCAACTCTAATCATATTAAGACTCCCTACAACTCAGCTATCAGGATTGGTAAATTACCATTTTGTACCTTGTATTTACATCGTAAAAACCGAACCCATAGGGCATCTTGCTCATTTTGGAACCTCTAACCACACTTCATGAGAAGGGCGTCATTCATAATCGCAGCCAATTTTAAACCAAGTCCTCCCATAGGCTTAGGACTAGTCAATATGCTCCAACTTAAAGCATGATAAGCTTTACGAAGGGGGGAATCACCCTAAATGATATTTCTTTCTTACCTTGTAATACTCTTATTATCCTTCATAGTTCATACAAACTAATTTGGTTAAATTTTATAAAGTTAGTTAAGTTTTTTTTTTCTTTATAAAAGATCTCAATCATCTTTTTAAATTTTCTTTTATTTAACTTGATTATTATTGACGAAATATTAATTAAAATAATTTAGATTAAAATAAAAAATATACTAAAATAGATTGAGTTATTATATTTAAAACCAAAATGAATGCCTGTGTAGCTCTTTTATTTATAAGTGGAGGTAATACATGTTTAATTGTAAAAATCAACTGGCAAAAAAAAATTGTAAGAATCATATACTTAATATGATGGGTAAAAGTGTAAAAATACACATGTGTTTTACTCTGAGAAGCTCCCAACACCAAATGCTTTTTTTTTTTAATGTAAAACTACACACGAACTTTCAAAATTAGAGCAAAAATATAATCATCGTTAAAACAGTGTAACTACCGTTATCTTTGTGGTGGGCCGCACCCAATTAAAAAAAAATAAAAAATACCTAAGTCTTTTTAATTTCCATCGCTACCCTTGCTCTGCTCATAGTCATATATGTCGTCTCCTTCCCTTCACCCCTTTTCCTTCTCAGATGTGATGCGGACGGTGGCGGAGGCATTGTCCACTAGCGGCGACGGCATACCCTCCACTAGTAGCGACAGTGTGAATCTGGTATTTTTTTTCCTCTTATACTCATCAAAACTTTACCCACTTCCTGGTATTTGGGTTTTTATTTATTCGTCCCTTCTCTTCTAAGCCCACTAGTAATTCGTCCCTTCTCTTCTAAGCCCACTAGTAATTCTTGAAATTCTGCTTCTTTTGGCGCCTTCATCACCATCATCTTCTCTATCTCCTTCTCCCATGATTCTAACGCGGGACGATTTGAAGAAAATTGCCACCTATAAAGCCGTGGAGTACGTTGAATCCGGCATGGTTCTGGGCTTGGGAACTGGGTCAACGGTGAAGCATGCGGTAGACAGAATCGTGACCTTTTGCGGTAAGGCAAGCTTAAGAACATTATAGGAATACCCACTTGGCTGCTTGTTTTCTCAATAAATCCGCTACTTCTCACTGGCCTTTTTAACAATTTTCTTCAGATACCTGTTAGAATGTACCCCTTTTTCTTACTTGAAATTGTTTATCCTCTTGGATTTTGAGTTTTCAAAGATGTTAGCTACTTCATCTTGATCTCCCAAGTTTTGTAATTTTAAGAGGGATTTTGCTCACTGCGATGATGGATTTTAAGATGTTTATTCTCATCGAACTTGATCTCCCAGTTGTGATCCTCAATTTCATACTCATGATGGTTTTGCAAAGAATGAGCTTATTAAGAATTCTAGTATGGATTTGACTTGTAGTTGGTTTTTTGTTTTGATAATTGGGAATTCTTTATGCATAGTCTTGGGATCCGTACACGCAGCGGAATTATAAAACTTACGAATCCTATAAGAGGATCCATCAAAGACGTTTAAATCAAGGTTCGTTAGAAACCATACCTATGCGAATTAATAAGCGTCTCTTTCGAATTGAACACGTGGGCTACCTACTCAACAACCAAGGGCAAACTCAGTGAATTTGCTCCCTCTACCGGTATTCACACGAACAGCCTCCAACACTGACGGCAGCTTGCTAGCACCTTCAGTATTCTCGTGTCTCTCTTTTTCTCTATGGGGTTTCTCGCGGCTTTTTCTAATACGTCTGACAAAATGTCCGGCAGGTTTTTCAAAAGCCCATAGGCGTATTATATATTCAAAATTGATTTTTATTAATCTTGAAATATAAATTTGGATTAAAATAATATATTAATTAAATCTATTCAATAGATCTAATCTAATCTATTTATTTAATCCAAATTAAAAGCCTTCCGATTTAATTTATCTCTATAAATTAAATATGAGATATGATATCTATCTACTTAATTAAATCTAAGATATTATATCTCAATTATAATTAAATCAGATATATGATATCATTTATTTCGAAAATTAAATCTGAGATACAATATCTCTATTTGTTTTAGATATTTAATTTATCAAATAAATTAAATACAAAACAAATATTATAAAATAATATTATAATCTCAATTAAATAATATTATCATATCATTTTCGAATTTAATATATATATATATATATATATATATATATATATATATCTTAGATTAAATACAGTATTCATTAAATCTTAGACATATCTAAGATTCAATGAATTCGGACACTATTGCTTGTGTTGGGCTATTTTTGTGTGCGACCCTGCAGGTCTACATGAGATTGGCAGCGAGCCAATACTGTACTAGCCCACAAATCACAAGCGGCCTCTAGCAAGACATTGCGACTACCCAATTCATATGAGGATCGATGATACAATACTACTTATCGTACAACCATGTCACATCCCTTTTGTCACGCGATAATTTGGTCAAGGATGAGACATGGACAATGTCAATTTCCTGTTCTTGACCATTACTTTCTCGATTCTCGAGTAGTTTAATAATTGATATAGAAACTCCTTTCTATCGTAGTATGACCATACATTTCTCAGACTCACTCATCGAAGGGCTCAGTATTATCTCTCTACAAATGTGAGGAATAAATTTCATCTTGATCATTCACATTCCTCTGCATGAAAACCATTGATCCCAATCCAAGCCTTTATCATCACCCGGTCAAAGGTGACTTTTGACTAGGTCAAAGATCAGCGACTCATCATGTAGAAATCCATGATGATCTTAGGTCAAAGGGCATTGTGACACGGTAATATATGAGGAAAGCTTATGACTTGATCCATGCAGCTTTCTCATAGTGGGTCGGTCCAACATCTTGTACTCTTATAAGTGCCTATGACTTTGATTCGTATCTCCATACCTCATCAAAGTCATACTGGTCTTATTTTATCTTCGCTTCCTCGTAGATGACCGACCAGGGACATTTAGGATAATCTATAGATATATCTAAGGATACAGTTATCACTTTAAACATGCAAAAGAAATGATAACTAAATGGAGAATACTTTAAATGACATTAACGTTTAAAGTACAATGACTTGCCCATTGGGCATAATTTCCAACACATCAAAGTTTCTTTTGTTTCTTTCCTATTATTTTGTCTTCTTCGTGAGGTGTTCTAAGTTGAGTCTCACATGGTTTCCGGTTCGTATCACAAGGGAAGAAGTGAAAGGATACAATATTAGTAGCAATTCTGAGATGGGAGAGTATTTTCTTTTTGAGTTGGGGGCATTTTGGTACTTTTAAATGGTAGTAAACGAAAGTTAGTCTTTTTTATCGGTGATGATATTTTTGCTATGATTTTGAAAGTTCATGTGTAGTTTTGCACCTAAGAAAAAACATTTAGTGTTGTGTGCTCTTCAAAGTAAAACACATGTGCTTTTTTGCACATTTACCCTAAGATGATTTAAGGTTAAGTAGTAAATTTGTCCCAGGAGTACATGCTCAGGAGCAATTTTGCCCTGGAAGTTTTTTTGACTCAATATAGCCCCAAAAGTTTAAAATGTAGCAATCTTATTCTTTTCCGTTAAAAAACTAACGTTAACCATTAAAAAAGTGATAGTAACCGTTAACTTTTTGCAAAATTGCTGCATTTTTATACTTCTAGGATTACATTGAATTTTTTTTTTAAAAAAACCTTTCAGGGTGAAATTACTCCTAGGCGTTTACTTCCAGGGCAAATTTACTAATTAACTTTTGTTGTAAATATTGCATATGGGTGTGTCAAAGAAAAAGTCTTTCTAATATTATGGAATATGTTTAAATGAAGAGATGTGTTTTGAGAAGTCATGTTCTTATAAATTAAGGGATTTGTGTTGGTTCATGAAGCAACATGGTTCATGAATTAAACAGATAGTCATGACTTTCTGAAGAGGTGTAATGTTCAAGAGTTACTTTTTTTAAGGCATTGATTCATTATTTATAATATCCCAATTGTGACACCACTAAAACAGAGAGAATTAGAAAACATCGGTAATCTCTTGCTGAGTTATCTTATCTTCCGCCAGTTCTGTCGCCTTGATTTAATCAAGAAGGATTTGTTTAATCCTGGGGAGTATCGCTTCTTCTTTACCGGTAGTTGCGGAATAACTCTATATAGGACAGTGTTTTCGAACACAACTTAGATTATCCTCTTCTCTGTTTTTTCAGATTGCTCCTGAAGCCAACAACTTTAATTGAAAAATGTGAGGATAACAAATCTCAAGGAATCGTGGTCCATGAATTCTGAGCGTTGATCTATCTATCAGGCACGAGGTTCCAAACTTAAGCCTTATGCATGTATATACGCTAATTCCTTCTTCTATGGGACTAGTTTGTGTGAATAAATAAGTGGTACAATTTACACTATAAACTATATTTTGTATTTAAGATATGAGGTAGTGCAACAAGGAAAAACCTTTTACTTAAATTCAATAAGATAGGCACATGCTTTAAATGATCAAGTGTGTAATTTCAATTAAAATAAACATAAATAAAATGTGTCAATGGAAGTATGATGATTATGAATTGGATATTTGCCTTGGGCAATGCTTCTTCGTTGATCAATTGCAAGACATGCTTTGAGTTTCTTAAGCGTGGTTATGGTAAGATGATCTGCTCAGCACATGGCTGTAATCGAAATCTCTGTTAAATACTCTTACTATTTGCATTAAAATATTTATTTTACCGTAATTAAAAAATGGGATACGTTTATTTAAATTTGTAGTGGCAATTTTTTTTATTTTATTTTTTTGGAAAATAATGTGAACCCGAAAGCATTGCCGCGCTGTTGGCGGAAACGACGATATTTCGAAGATTCTACTCATCCCTCGGAATCTATTCTCCCTGTTCTGTCCCCATTCCCTTTTTCGTTTCCGTTTCTTCTTTCCTCCTTTTAGTTTTTGGAGAATAATAATTTATATAAAAAAAATAGAGATTACGTTGTACAATATTGTTCTGTTTTTGAGAATACAAGTTTATAGCTTTAAAGGACTAGTATATTGATGTAGGATCGAATAGCTCCCTCCTAGATATTCATGGATGAGATGCCTAAGAGGATAGAGGATCACAGAGCACAACACAAGAGGGGGGTGTGTGCTTTATGTGGCAGAATTGTAAAGAGACAGAGTTCAGGGTCTGTGTACTTTTAGGGTTTACCATCTATTTATAGAGGGTACCTTAGGGTTAGGGTTTGGATTGTTAGGTCTTATGTGTCTCCAAGCCCAAGTGTCTTGCCTTAATATCTGAACCATACTTTTATTCCATAACAAATAGCTTTTTAAAAAATAAAAAAAAGTGAAAAAATAATTTTAGAAACTAGATTCAAGACAATAGCTTCTGGAAAACCATGATTATCAACCCCCAAACTATGGTGTTTTTGGTAACCTAACTTTTAAAATCATGATTTCAAAACTAAAACCAAACACACTAGTTTGGGTGAAGCTAAAGGAATCGCCTGGATTAGAAGCACCAAGTCATAACATGAAGTGACAACAAATAAAGGCTACTAACTTCATAAACATATATGAAAACATAAGCTATTATAAACTTCAGGCATTTTTCAGACCATGAACCAAAACTAAAGCCAAATACTTAAAGCTCCAATTCAGTAATTTCGACTAACAAAAAGGTGGAATAAGAATCTTCTAGTATTACTTTTTCCCTGTTCATAATCTTTTACTACTTTTTGACAGTTAATAATAAAGCAAGAAACTCATTAACGAACTTGAAATAGTTTGAGAGAAATAATAGTTGGAGTGAGGAGGAGGTTCAATGGGTGTACTTTTCACTTGGATTTTTTTTTTAAAAAATGAACAGACAATTCTATTGGCATAAGGTCCCGCTAAAAGAGAGTGAACACAACCTTTCTTTCTTTCTTCATTTTTTTTTTTGGACAGATATAGGCAAGTTAGAGCTTGAAAGATAAGAATGGGCTTGATCTTCAAGATCATGAAGATCAAGCCCAAATACATCAAACTAGATAGAAGAAGACTGACGGCGCGTGGCTAGCTGATCCCACAAAAACATATCCAAACATGTCGATGGAATTTCTTGTATTAGCGTGACATCAGCATCAACAAGAGCATCATGACTCAGTTTGGCCATACAGTCGGCGCATGTAATGTTGTCTCGTGGGGTATAATGGAGCTCTACGTTCCAGTCCCTGAGAAGCAGATCTTTAGTTTCTCCAATAATGTCCCTAAGTGGATGATCAGCACTTAAGTCCCTCATAAGAATGTTGACAGCGTCGAGGAAATCGGAATGAACACAACCTTTCTGAATGAACGAGACAACCATAAAACTAACTAAACATAACTAATATAAAAGAGCAAACAGTGGATTAAAGGTTAAGAAAACCATCCATCCCGTCCTTAAGGACAAACACAGGGCAATTATTATTTTTTTTTTTAAAAAAATAGATATAGTTAATTTAAACCAACAATTTATATAAAAATGTGTGAAAATTTGTTATATACTCTCTTCAGTTCTAATTATAAGACCTAGTTGACTTTTTTAGAGAGATTAAGGAAGCTAATTAAATTACTTTAGAGTATTATTATTATTATTTTTTTCAAACTAATTAGTTTAACTTACAAACTAATATATAATTTAAGGATACATAACATATAAAATGATTAAGGAATTTATTTAGCTTCCTTAATCTTTCTAAATAAAATTAACTAAGGTTTATAATTAGGACTGGAGATAGTACTAATATAAATGAAATATGATATTGTCACTATCAATTTTGGCTTTGAAATTCTGATCTAACGGTACAAAAAGTGGTTGTGACCAAAATTGATAGTGACAATATCCTATCCTAATATAATTAGCATAAAAACTAAATAAATAGTGAAAATTAAAATTTTTTTTTTGAACCATGAAAATTAAATACTCCCTCCGGTCCTATGTAACATCCTGAATTTTGAATCTAATATCTTGAACATAAACCTATTTTGGGAAGACTAGTAGGCTCTATTTTTGGAAAGTAATAAATTTGAAATCAGTATTTTGTGGGCCCCGTGAATAGTATTTACTATTCACGTATACGTTTTTACTATATACAAATACGTATTTAAAAAAAAAATATATATATATATATATATATGTTATTCGCAAATACGTATTTAATACTTGAAATTTGTGAAATATGAATAGTGTTCACTATTCACAAATACGTATTTACTATTTAAAAATACGGTATTTACTATTCCAAAATACGTATTTATTATTCATGTGGGACCCACGTCAAATTATTTCTCCTCTGCCGACAGAAACTCTCGTGAGTTTTGAAAATTTTGGCCGCGGGACCCACTCAATAATAATTTATTATTTAAATAATAATATATATTATATTATTAAAATATTAAAATATTATTAAAATTTTTTAAAAACTTCACGGGGCGGCTGGGTAGTCACGGGAAAGTTTTCATTTTATAATTTTGGGAAAATTACGTAAAACGACCCAGAGACGAAAATTACACTTAAAGACCCATTTTCCAACTATAAATAGACCTTCCATTTCATTTCATTCTTCACAACTTCTAAGAGCCATAGAGAGAGGTAGAGAGAGAGAGAGAGAGTAGAGAGATGTTTGCTTGAGAGTTATAATAGCTGGTTGGTGATTCGGGTATTAGCAAGTAACAGGTAACTCTGAATATTCTTCCTTATACTTGTGAATTATGTATGATTATAAATTTGTTTGTTTACTATTTTGGCAAGAATATTTAGAAAATATTTATGGTTTTAAGATCTGGTGTGGGAACTTTGATTTGCAAATCTGCAGAGGTACTATTTATACGTACGTTACTATTCACGTATACCGTATTTACTATTCATTTTTACTATTCATGTTACTATTCACGTATACCATATTTACTATTCACACCGTATTTACTATTCATTTTACTATTCACGTATACCGTATTTACTATTCATTTTACTATTCACGTATACCGTATTTACTATTCATAATACTATTCACGTATACATACCGTATTTACTATTCACGTATACATACCGTATGTACTCTTCATTTTTACTATTCATGTATATATACCGTATTTTACTATTCACAGATACGCATAGTATTCACTATTCATAAATACGCATATTGATGTATAAAACTTTATGGTATAATAATGCATTATTTTGAGTGAACATATTCATCATGGCGGTTGTATTATGATGGGTGGAGTAAGGAGGGATTTGAATGATAAGAATGATTTATGCCACCACTCGGTGCACAGTGGATGGTACTTGTTTCAGGGCCCCATCTTCCATGTTTTCCTCTGGCCGGGATTTCATTGAAGTTGTGGGACATGTGACACCTCCTTAGTTATTTTAAAGGAGGGGAGCCATAGTCCAGATTTAAGCTCTATACCTTTGGCCGGGTGTATCTTAAGATTTGGTGAGCTTGGAACAATTCAGTCAAATGAATAAGTTTCTATTGGACTATGTGTTAGCCTATGGCTCCAGTCAGCGGTATACGGATGGAGGTGGTATAAGGGAGGCTGCATACTACATAATGCATTTCTGAACAGATCAAGGATTTGATAGACTGATGAATGATTTGTAAAGACATATGATGAGAGCTTCTGAAAAAAATATATTTATATATATAAAGTCATATTTTATATTGATAACTACTTTTACAAATAATCTTTGTAAGAGAAAGTATGGTATATATTTATATTTATGAAATAAGTTTATGCCTTTTTATCATACATTATTTACTTGTATGCGGTGGAAATATTTAGTAGTTACTGAGATGTGTAATCTCACCCCATATTATCATTTTTCAGGTGAATAACTTAGTAGAGATCAAGGGAATGCACCCATGGAGTGAGCTTTGTAGGCTCTTCTGCACTCCTTTAGTTTATGTTGTGTTATTTTATTTGCCATGAACCTAAAAAACTTCCGCATTTTAAAATAACTCTTATTTATTGGATTTATTTTGGCCCTGTATAAATGGATTTCTACCTTTGGCCATATTGTAAATATGTGTTTGAGTGTTGAATATCCTATATTTGGAGGTGTTACTAATATTTTGGCCAAGATTTTGGTATTGAAAATGAGGCGTTACATCCTAATTATAAGAGCTAGTTGACTTTTTTTTGGAGAGATTAAGGAAGCTAACTAAATTAATTTAGAGTATTTTTATTTTTTTTCAAACTAATTAATTTAACTAATAAACTAATATATAATCCAAGGATCTACAACATATGAAATGATTAAACAACTTATTTAGTTTCCTTAATCTCTTCAAAGAAAGTCAATTAGCTCTTAAAATTAGGATCGAAGGTAGTATTTATTACTACATCCGTTTATTAATATAAGACTAATTGATTTTTTTGAAGTATATTACTTTAAAATTTTTATATTTATTATTTTTCTTTAAGCTAATTTTTCTGACTTGTAAATTGATAGATGTGATATAATAATGGGAAAAAAATTTCTCCTGTCACTGGAGATAGAGTTATCTCCAGTGACCCCAAAACTACGTCGTTTTGAGTTAATGAAGGGTTAGTAATTTCAGGTGAATTAATGAAGGGTGTTTTGGTAAAATGTATATGATTAAAAAATAAACAGAATTACAGAAATACCCTTCATTAATTCACTTGAAATTACTAACAAACCCTTCATTAATCCAAAACGACGTAGTTTTAGGGTCACTGGAGATAACTATATCTCCAGTGACAGGAGAAATCCTTTATCCTATAATAATATATAATATATATATATATACACACACATATATAGTAATTAAGTAATTTATTTAAAATTTTCAACCTCTATCAAATCAAGCCAGCGGTCTCGTTTGCCAAAAGGGTGTCTCCAGGATAAGATTTCATTTCCGGGAAAATGATATCGTCTTCCTTAATTTTCCTCTAATTTCATTGTTTATGTGTGAAATTCTTAGCTCCTGATGGCTCTTCTCATCCATTCACCGGTGACGTTCGTCAAAGCCAAAGTTTTCCATGATCACAGCCCTAGCTTTAGGAAGCTTCAGAGCTTTAAACCCTTCACAGACGATACTGTAATTGGGTCGAATTGTGGGCTAAGAGTTTCTTGTAGAGTGAAAGACTTTGAGGTTTCGCCTCTGGATCAGCATGTGAGTGTGAAGTCGTACGGTCTTTTTTCAGCTCCGGTGAAGCTAGAATCGAGACCGAGCAAAGAGGAGGAAGAAAAGCAGAATTACTATTTGAATCTGGGCTATGCAATCCGGACTTTGAGGGAGGATTTCCCTGAGCTTTTTTTCAGGGAGCCTAGTTTCGATATCTACAGGTTTGTTGAGTGTTCGTATAATCGCATCCGTGATTTTCCACCATGGTAGTTGAGTGTTTGAGGAGAATAGATATTGTTTTATTTTATGATCTTTGTTTTCCATCAATTTATCTTTTGTAATTTTATAGTTAAACATGAATTATGGCCTATGAGACTGATTGCGTGTATGTATCTGATATTACCATTAAATTGGGACAGAATATTTAAGTTTCAATTTGTAGATTGTCAATATATTGAGTCAAGGACTGACTAATTCTCATCTGTTGATCAATTACTTAATTGATATTCATACTAAAATGTTGGTATTTATGCTTTGAATGAATCAAATGCTAGTGTAGGAAATTGGAAATAGGAATATACACGGCATCAAATTGAGGTGTTTTGTGGTTTTGTTCCTGTGTCTAAATCTTATTGCTCAATGGTTACAATATTATGTCCACTTTGCAGGGATGATATCGTATTTAAATATCCTCTCAATACATTCATGGGCATCGAGAATTACAAATCAATCTTCTGGGCATTACGATTCCATGGAAGGATCTTTTTCAAGGCTTTGTGGGTTGATATAATTAGCGTGTGGCAGCCTGTTGAGAGCACGATAATGGTTCGCTGGACCATTCATGGAATCCCTCGAGTTCCATGGGAGAGTCGTGGAAGGTTTGATGGAACCTCTGAATATAAACTTGATAAGGAAGGGAAGATTTATGAACACCGGGTTGACAATATTGCTCCGAATTCACCTACCAAGTTTAAAGTGATTAGCGTGGAAGAATTAATCCGATCTATAGGATGCCCCTCAACTCCAAGACCAACATATTTTAAAATATCTCTGTCTTCAAAGAGAACTTGGCATGGGTGAAGTTCTTCAAAATTTTGGTGTAAAGTGAATGTTATGTTGAAGTATTGAACTAGACATATTAAGCTGTCTTATCTTTGTGCTCAAATGTAGTAGTAATTGTGTAAAGTATCTACATTGGCTGTTGTAAGTAGCAAAATTTTCAGCCATGTATATATCTTGTGTACTCCGTTTATTTAAAGATGTGCTAAATGTTGTCATCAGGTGCAGTTGGACTTTCGAAGAGAATGTTTAATTTCAAAAAGCAATTCTAATAGATGTATTAGAATAATGGACATGGATTATTATATTCAAGATTCATATTCATGTACAACGATCATATAGGAACATACAGAAGGATTGGTACGTACTATAAAACTCATGGGCACGCAGTTGTAAGATTCTACACATCACTTTTTATGGAGGAACTATATCCAGTTTGATCATCGTAGTACTTGGACCATAACATGACACCTCCATAATTTGCAGCTGTTTTGATAGCTGGAAGCACCTTCGAGGTAAGATCAGTCGCAGGAATAAAGCCGCTTCCAGCTGCCTGAGGAGATGCAGGTAGCCCTAAGAAAACTTTTGTGCTTGGGATATCTGCAATCCATTGCTTCCAAGCATTTTCAAGATTGGCAATATCTGCAGAACTGTACTGGCATGGAGGATTATTGTAAAACTGAACCCAGACATAGTCAAAAAGGCCTGTCTTGACGGCTTTTCCAAGCCAGGCATCAGGAAAAGGGCACTGTGGAGCTGCTGTAAGGTAAACCTTCTTTCCTTCGCTGCTGTATCCTGAACGTAAAGATGCCATTATAATGCAAAACTGTGTAATTATCTCAGTTATATTATTACCTAATCAGACTGCATCATTTGGATCAATGATAAAACTTTTCAAAGTATGGGCTTTTTGATTAACTATTGACTCATTCTTTATTCACTCATGTCCTCTTTCTCTTCCTTTGGTGATCCGTATGATGGAGGACATAATTTTGTAGAACTTTTAGATGAACAATATAGTAAAATAAATTAGTCAATCCAATTAATTTGGACGTTACTTAAACCCAACTGTTTGTTGGCCATACCTGAAAGATATCTGGCAAGATCATCCCAATGCTGGTCTGTTCCTTGTTCAATGTCAAAATCAATGCCATCTAGGACAGCTTCACCAAGAGGCCGAGTAGGTGAGTTTCCTCCCAAAAAGTTATTCCAAAGATAAACGGCAACCTGTTTAGCATCCGCTGAGGATGCAAGTGAGTAGCTCCCAGCACCTCCACCAATTGAGAGCATGACCTTAACGCCTTTGGCTTGACAAGACTTTATGTCAGCACTTAGAGACTTGCAGGCATTGCTATATGCATCGCAATGGCCTGAAAGGTCTATTTTGGGAACTCTACCATTGCCAAAAGTGTAGAGGAAAGCTATGTTCACGAAGTCATAGTTTCCTGAAGCACAAGTCTCTGCTAGAGTTCCCTCATTCCCGTTTTGACCCCAGTAGATGGCGATTCCACCAGCCTCTGATCCTCTTGCTAGGATAAGCAGCACCACTGAGAAGAAAATTGGGATCAGAGTTCCTAGACTACCTGCCATCTGATCTCTCTCGTTTGAGATTTAAGGTTTTATTTTTCCTCCTTTAATCTTGGGATGTGCTGCTCTATGTTGAACAAGAGATGTTTATATAGTTGAAGGGAAGTAATGAGTTTTGAAAGTAATCTTGTATTGCTTATGAAATTGGCTGGCGTGCCTTAAGGGATATTTCTGGATTAATTGTCTTTTCGGCCTAAAAGAGTATCATATGATTGTTAACAAGTCAAATTATCTGATTTCTGCCTTGTCTCTTGGTAGTAGTTCATTTCTCCAACGTACGCCATGGGATGAGCGAGCAGCTTTTTTTTTAAAAAAAAGAAAAAAGAAAGAAAAGGAAAAAATCCTCATCCTATAACTTTTGTTCAATTAATGACAACCCTGTCAAGTTTGGGGTGCAGTGGACTATTCACTGCCCCAAAAAGGCGGTGAACTTCTGCCTTTCTTTTTAAAAAAATTTTAAAAAAAGAGGTAGAGGTTCATTGCCTTGGGGTAGTGAACGGTCCACTGCTTTGGAGGTTAGTGAACGGTTCACTGTAGTGAACCGACGTTTCCCCGTCAAATTTATGGGCCTGTTTGGGAACATAGGTAATGGACTTATTATCCCATTAGAGTAATGGACTTCAATGCCTAATGGGGTTTTTTTTTTTGAAGCTCAATGGGCCCGTTTGGGATTGCTGTAAGAGAAGTAACTTTTGTTTCTGATGGACTTTTTTCTGTTGTGATTTATGTTTGGGATAACAGTAATAGGAGGGGCTTTTGTTTCTAACAGGCACTTGTTTGACATAGCTTTTAAAAAGTAGATGAGATGGAAAATGACAGAAAAGGGCATATATCAAATTCATATATATATATGATGTATGGTGTACAAAATGTGATAATTTGGGATAAAAATTAAAAGCAAATATAAATTTTCCAAATAAAATAGTACCCCAAATAAAATAGTAACATTACCATTAAAAAATTTACAACACAATTATTAATGAGGATAAATAAATAGATAGGTCGGATAAATCCAAGAAGCATCGAAACATACAGGAAGCCACTGGACCTGGACACAAAAACTAAAGCAGATATGCCTTTTTCTTTTGGGACAAAATGGTCTTTCAAAAAACTTGGAGCTTTAATGGACTTCAATGGGATAATAAGCAATGAGAAAGTGGTTTTAAAAAAAACACTCCATTAACCTCTTTGTTATGGACCGGCCCAATAGGCCCTAGTCCAGACTTCGGCCCAACCACGCTAGGAACAGAATCTGCGTGATAATGGGCAGGGATATAGGATCCCACCAATCTAGGATCTCATTAATGGAGATTCACCCCCAATCAGGATCCGAACAGATCAATCCCTGATTCCCCAATCACGGATATCGCTCATCAATACGAAGATACTCGCACCAGACTCCTCTATAAATAGAAGGAAACCCTAAACAGGTGCACACGTTCTATCTCATGCTCTCTTTACTTTCTGTTACACAGAGCACACACCCCACTCCCCTGGCTTCACGCCTTACTGTGTAACATGAACTACGTGGACTTTGATCCCTTCAAAGGGTACGTAGGCTCTAGGCTTGACAACCTAGTCAAGTCCAATCTCTGTGTTCTCAGGACAGAACATTGGCACCATCTGTGGGGACTTGTAAACTTCAATCCCCGTGACCACTGATGGTGAGCACTAGAAGCCATACCAGAAACCCCCAGCCGATGGGAGGAGACCCCCAACCAAGCCAACTACCAGCGGATCAGCCGCTGGAGCAACCGCGGCGACAAAACACCCCCGAAGGGCACGTCACTGACACGGCAACCACCCCTTCGGCAGAGGATCAGCAGCCATTAGGAGCACTCACAGTGGCTCCAACGAGAGACGTCCAGGCAGTTGAAGCCGACGTCCGCATCATTCGGAGGACGCAGGAGTCGTTCCTCTAGCGGCTAGAAAACAAGGAGAAACGAGACGACCTGCAGAGGCAGGCCGACTTTGAAGCCATTGGCCGAATGATCCAGCAAGCGCTCGAAAAAGATCGTCGGTAGGGAAACTGCCGGAGGAACCATAGGCGTGAAAGGAGAGCCCCCGTGGATGATAGCAGTTCCTCGAGTAACTCAGAGTCGAGGAGCACGCGCCGCGGCAACCGCGAACCGGGTCGGAGGACGAGTGAAGAACGAGGCAGACCACGGTCCCCGGAAAACAGAGAGAACCACGGTGACGGTCTTAACCGCATTGATCGGCCCGCAAGAGAGGACCGAGACCGAGAAGAGCCCCGTGTGGAGGATAGAACTCCTCGGACCCGCAGATCACCTCGCCATAGATCCCCCTGTGAATATCAAGTCACGTTCTTGTCGAACTCTGGAAGATCCCCGTTTTCAAGGGAACGGCCACGGCCCGTTATCCGAAGCACTTCGATTTGGCCGACCTTCCAAAGTACGATGGAACCCAAGATCCACGCAACCACCTTGATGTGTTCGAAAAGCTGATATGGGTGCGACAAATTAGCGGCCCAGTTATCCAGCGTCTTTTCGCGGCCACCCTGCACAGGCCCGCACACAGATGGCTGACCTCTCTCCCGGACAACTCGATCCGGAGCTATGAAGACCTTGGACGCAAGTTCGAGTTGCATTTCGCCACTAGTAAGAAACAACCAAAGACCACATTCACACTGAGCAAGGTATGACAGAGGAAAGGAGAGGCCCTACAGAAGTACCTGGATCGGTTCCGCGATGTAGCCATACAGGTGCGGTCGCTGCCCAAAGACGTCCACGTACACTGCCTAGTCAATGGACTAGATCCTTCATCCCGGCTGGCTCGACACCTATGCAAAAACCCGGTGTACACTTTGACCGAATTCTATACAGAGGCGAAGAAATACCTGGAAATGGAGCAGATGGAGGCGGCCAATGCCGACGAACCCGAACGGACTAGGAAGAGCCCGCCCAGTGACGAGGAACGGCCAGGAGGGACAAAGGCCAGCCCCAGAAGACGGAACCGAGAAGGCCGAGCCAAGCCTGACGGAGCCGATCAAAAGGCCAAGTACGATAGCTATACCCCGCTGAATGTCCCTCGGTCTCAAGTACGGAAAGAGGTAGCACAGGCCGAGATGAAGCGGGTGGACAAGCCGAGGCCGATCCAAGGGCGCTCCAGCATGGACCGCTCCAAGTTCTGCAACTTCCACGACTGCCACGGCCATACGACCGACGAGTGCTATGACCTCCGCGACGCTATCGAGAAGTTCGTGAGAGATGGGAAGCTACGTCCCTATGTGATCAAGACTCAGGGAAGGACGAGTGTCAAGCGCACTGACCGCGGCCGCAGTAGAAGTCCGCCCAAGGAAACTCGGAAGCAGGGGAAGAAGCAGAGGACGGCCTCAGACGACGAATTTCCCGACGTAGATTTCTAGTGCAACGTCGTCAGCGGAGGATTCGGAGGAGGAGGAGACACTGTAAGCCAGCGGAAGAAATACCTTCGCGAGGTACTGACCGTCCGAGACCTCCCCAAGTTCAAGGAGGACCCCAAGAGGCCGAAGCCGCCTACCTTGACCTTCACCGACGAGGAGCTGAAAGACGTCATACCCGGCTACCTGGATGGACTAGTAATTACTGGAACCTTGGTTAATTGCCGAGTTAAAAGAATTTTCGTGGATGCAGGGAGCTCGGTTGATATTATAAGCTGGGATGCCTACAAAAGGATGCACCTCGACAAGGAGGACCTCAAGCCATGCAAAACCACTCTGATTGGGTTCAATGGCGAATAGTCTTTTTCGAAAGGATACATCGACCTTAGGCTGACCCTGGGGACCAAGGAAGCTTTCAAGTCCGAGCGAGTGAGATTCGTAGTCACCGACTTCCAATCCCCCTACAACATCATCCTGGGCAGATCAACGATCCACAACTGGGACATTCTGGTATCCACCAAACACCAAAAACTAAAGATGGTCAACAATAAAAACCAGATAGTTGTGGTATCTGGAGACCAGAAAGAGTCGAGGCAATGCTACATTGAAGCTCTCCGGGTCGAGGAAGGAGGACCTTGGTCCCCACCTCGGCTTGGATCCAATGAGCAAGTAGCCGAAGCCGGCTCGGACGAGCGCCCGCGGCAGCAAGTCAACATGGTAGACCTCGACCTCTGAGAACAGGATAATCCGAGGCCTGAGCTCGAAGGAGAGTTGGAGGAGATAGTGCTAGGCGAAGACCCGTCCAAGACCGCCAAAATTGGCCGAGACATGGAGGACGGCCTAAAGGCTCTTATGATTCGCTTCCTAAGACAGAACCAAGACGTCTTCGCATGGACCTCGGCCGAAGTATCCGGCATCGACCCCCACTTCTGCTGCCACAAGCTCGGCATATGGCCGGGATCAAGACCAGTGGCACAGAAGAAGAGGAACATTGCGGACAACAGGCAGAAGGCCCTGGAGGACCACGTAGAGGAGTTCCTAGCAGCCGGCTTCATCCGAGAGGTGCAGTACACCACCTGGCTCTCCAACGTAGTGATGGTCCTCAAACCCAGCGGCAAATGGAGAGTCTGCGTCAACTACACCAACCTCAACAAGGCCTGCCCAAAGGACTCCTACCTGATGCCTAACATCGATAAGCTTGTGGACAACTCGGCCGGGTACCAGCTCATCTCCTTCATGGATGCCTACTCCGGTTATAACCAGATCGCCATGCATCCAGACGACCAAGAAAAGACCGCCTTTATGACTGATAAGGCGGATTACTGCTACAACGTCATGCCTTTTGGACTGAAGAATGCCGGGGCCACCTACCAAAGGATGATGAACCGGGTTTTCGAGGATAAGATCGGGCACAACATAGAGGTCTACATAGACAACATGATCGTCAAGTCGAAACTGCCAGAAGACAACATTCGGGACCTAGAACAGACGTTTGAAAAGTTAAGAAGACATCGAATTAGGTTGAACCCGGCCAAATGTGCCTTCGGAGTTCCGGCTGGGAAATTCCTAGGCTTCATGCTGACCAACAGAGGGATCGAAGCCAACCCGGACAAATATAAGGCCGTGCTCGACATGCAGCACCCGAGGACCAAGAAGGAGGTACAGCAGCTAACAGGCCGACTAGCCGCCCTGACGCACTTTCTACCAAAGTCGGCGGAGAAAGCCCTACCTCTCTTCAAGTTGCTAAAGAAGGAAACCCGAGGCGGCTGGAACCCAGACTGTGACGCCGCCTTCTCAGAAATCAAGAGATGCTTGGCAACCCCGCCGGTTCTTACCAAGCCGGACACCGGGGAGACCTTATTCCTCTACCTGTCAATTGGCAACGAAGCCGTAAGCGCCGCCCTAGTGAAGGAGTCCGAAGCCGGGCAGACACCCATATATTTCATCAGCAAGGCCTTACAAAGCTCTAAACTCCGGTACCAGAAACTGGAGAAAGTTGCTTTTGCCTTACTCACCGCGGCACGAAGACTCCGGCCTTATTTCCAGGGGCATCGGATCGTGGTACGAACTAGCCAGCCGATCCGACAGATTCTCCACAAGCCTGATTTGGCCGGAAGAATAACCAATTGGGCCATAGAACTGTCTGAGTTCAACATCACATTCGAAGCCCGACAGGCGATTAAGTCCCAGGCACTCGCGGATTTCATCAGGGAACTCACCCCGGCCACCTCGAATGACGGGATTTGGAAGGTCTACGTGGATGGTTCGTCCAACGCAAAGGGCAGCGGTGCAGGAGTCATCGTGGAAAGCCCGCAAGGGGTAGCCACCGAGCACTCTCTTCAGCTAAAGTTTCAGACCTCCAATAATCAGGCCGAGTACGAGGCCCTGCTGGCCGGACTGCTTCAGGCAAAGGACAATGGCGCCCAACGGGTAAAGGTTTTAACCGACTCGCAGCTCGTTGCAGCTCAGATTGACGGCACCTATCAGGCAAAAGGCCCACTCATGGCTAAATACCTGAACCGGGCCAAAGAACTCATGGCCGAATTCGAAGAGGTGACGGTTTCCCACATCCCAAGAGAGGAGAACGCCCGAGCCGACATCCTCTCTAAGCTGGCAAGTACAAAGGGGCCGGATAACCACAGGACCGTGATCCAGCAAAATCTGACCGAGCCGAGCTGCATCATGGCCATCTCAGTAGGCCTCAACTGGAGGAAACCGATAGAAGACTACCTCGAAAGGGGAATCATCCCTACCGACACCACCGAGGCCAAGAAGCTGATCAGAGAGGCCGCCCTCTACGCCATGGTTGATGACCAACTCTACAAAAAGGGGCTCCATTGCCCGATGATGAGGTGTCTCGGCGATTCTGAAGCAAAATATGTGCTCGCCGAACTCCACGAAGGCAGCAACGGCCACCACATGGGGGGCAAGGCACTCGCCCGGAAAGCGCTACGCGCCGGCTACTACTAGCCCACTATGAAGCATGACGCAATGGAAAAGGCTAAGACGTGCGACAGTTGCCAGAAACATGCTAGGATCATATGGCCGCCGCCCTCAGAATTGAAGGGGATGCCAGCCCCCTGGCCCTTCTACAAGTGGGGCATGGACATCCTCGGACCATTCCGCCCGGCACAAGGCCAATGCAGATGGCTCATAGTCGCAGTAGACTACTTCACTAAGTGGATCGAAGCAGAACCACTCGCCACAATAACCTCGGCCAGAGTGATAAAGTTCTTCCAGCACAACATCGTCTCCAGCTTCGGGATACCAGCCGAGGTCGTCACGGACAACGGCACCCAGTTCATGGACCATCGGTTCCAAGCGCTAATGTCCAATCTAGACATCAAGCAGCATTTCTCATCCGTGGAACACCCTCAGTCAAATGGCCAGGCCGAAGCTGCCAACAAAGTCGTCCTGGACGGGCTGAAGAGACAAATGTTGCAAGCTGAGACCAACTGGACCGAGCAACTACACAGCGTCCTGTGGGGATATCGAACAAGCGTATAGTCTTCAACCCAGGAAACACCCTACAGGCTAACCTATGGATGCGAGGCAATGATCTCGGTTGAAATCGAACAGCCATCCTGGAGAAAGGTCAGAGCTAGACAAGAAGGGCAGGAGTCAAACGACGACGCCTTGAAGACAGACTTGGACCTCATTGATGAAATCCGGGTTACGGCACACTGCCGGGAACTAGCCGCCAAGCAGCTACTCGCGACTAAGTACAACAGAAAGGTCTGATCCCGGTCTTTTAACCGAGGCAATCTAGTACTCCGACGGGCCGACATAGGCAACAAGAATGCCAAGGACGGGAACCTGGCGGCAAACTGGGAAGGGTCCTACCGGATTAAGGAGAAGCTCGACGGAGGAGCATATACCCTCGAGACTTTGGCACGAAAGCCAATCAAAAGAACTTGGAATTCCGACAAGCTAAAGATCTATTATAGCTAGACCTCTTTGCGGCAGTATTTGTTTGCTTTCATAATGATTTCTTTCATTGAGTGTGTTTCCCTATCGCTGTTTTCGCTTTAAGTCCAAGTCATGTTATTTCTGACATTTTATAAAGCCCCCTAGGGCTATTCCTTTTTTATCAATAAAGGATCCCATTGAAGAGAGTTACGAATGTGCACAAAACTTGCATAGGCGTGAAGCCGAAGCCATGAAGCTCGGCCAAAAACGATAAGACCGGGGCAAAGAAGCCCGGCTAAGGAACCGAAAGCCGAGGCAGTTAAGCCCGGCACCGGTAGAAGACCCCGAGGTCATGTACCCGGAAATGAAAACTTAAAACATCTAGATGTACGAAAACCGGCCGTTGTACTCCGACAGGCACTGGTTAGAGCTCGGCGAGGGCGCCATTCGTGGCCCTTCGTGAAATTGACGCGTCAACGATCGCCCGACTAAGCAAGCGGACTATCATGTCGACCCTGATCAGGTCAAAATATCCGACTTGAGGCGAACGAAGCCTCGGTTAGACATGTGGTAGTCTAGCCCTTACGTTGGCTAAACATAATCCAACTAAGTAAAAGTTGGAGCTCGACTATTAGAAAGTCGGGCCGAGGCAGCACGGTTAGTTATGCCTGACGAGGCTGAAATAAGACAACCTTGCCCCAACCTCCCACACACAAAGTGTGGTAGAGTAGTAACGACCTGTACGTATGCGGCCGACAAACACGCAAACTTAGGCAAAAGAGCGATAGAATTACCCATTGCCTAAGTTATCTATACGGCCTGCACACGCACAGCCGACGCGTACTCAAACCCAGGCAAAAGGATGATGACAAAAAAAAACCATTCATTGCCTAAGGTGGCTAAACAAGCTTGTAATTGCAGTAAACGGATGATAAATCATTCAAGGCCTAACATAGGCAAAAGGATGATGAGATATTCATTGCGCACTAAATTTATACACGAGGGCACAAAGGCCCAAATTGTCTATACAAAAAAGTTACAAGGGCGCCAACGCCCCAAAAACACAAAAGAAAAGCTAACACTACTCGGACGGCTTAGCCACAGGACCCTCGATCTCAGGGGACTCGGCCTCAGCACCAGCGGGTCCCTCGGCGGCGGAAGGAGCATCGGCAGAACCAGCAGTGGCAGGAGACTCGCAGGGGATCAGAGTCTCATCTTCCTGACGAAGGCACGGTAGTCATACCCGTCCACGTTCAGGACAACACCCGGGTTGAAGTACCAGATCTGTGCCAGAGCCTGCTTGAAACACTCTGCGGCGGTCTCCATCAGGGCGTCCATGGCCTCCCGCCGACCCACCTTCTTGGCGTCAAGAGCTTTTTGAAGCCCCTCCTTCTCATCCGCCAAAGAGTTGCGCTGCTGTTGGAGGACCCTCATCGCCGCAATGCCCTCCGCCATCCCCTTCTGGGCCCGGGCGCACTCCTCAGCAACCTTCTCGGCATCCGCCCGGGCAGTCTTCGCGGTATCCCGCTCCACCCGAGCGACAGCCAGTTCTGCCCGGACCCCATCCAGTTCTGCCAGAGCAGCATCCCACTTGGCCCAGCCCTTGGCGAGCTCCTCTCCAGCCGACCTAGCCTTGGCTTCAGCCACCTCCAACTCCTCCTTGAGATCGCCAGCAGACGCAGCCTTAGCCTCCGCCGCAGCGAGGCCCTTTGCCAGCTCCTCCCTCTCCGCCTTTAGCCTCTGACAGTCGGCATAGGCCCGGGCATACTGCTCCCGGATCAGGATCAGAGCCTGGACGTACCCCACTGATCGGCAAAGCTCATTCTGGTTTCGGTGCAGCTCATCCAGGGCCGGTCGAGTCAGTGCAGCTGGACCCATGAAATACCGGGGAGGAAGGAACACCACGTCTATTTCCGGGACCACCCTCGCATGCCACAAATGGCCACGTGGAAGAACAGACTTTGGCCCCGTTGAAGGAGGGGGAGGAGGAGGAACCGACGACGAAGAGGGCGAGGCCGGCTGGGAACTAATCGGCTCGTCAACAAAGAACTCGGCCTCGATCTCCTCATTAGAAATCAAGACCTCCTTCCCCCTGAAAACCGGAGAGGAGGCAGCAGCTTCTTGCACCTCAGAAACCGGGGGACCAGTAGCGAGGGGAGCCTGGATGATCACCAGAGGAGAAGGGGCGACCTCGGCAGTGGAAGGACCCTGACTATCTGAGACCTTCTTCGTCTTCTTCGGGGCATCAGCAGCGCCGGCGCCTTCGGGAGCACCCCGCTTCTTCGAGCGACTGGCCGAGGCTGCAGCTGAATTCGCCGCACGAAGGTAAAGGGGAAGCGAGCTCATATCTCGGCCTGAAAAAGAAAAAGAAACCAGGTCACATTCATGAAGTCGAAAACCCAAGATAAAAACATAAGCAGAACAGTACTAAAATCCCTACTGGTAGGAGGCTCCGGCTCAACGCCATCCCCAGATATGAAAAAGCTAGCCGGCCTCACACCATACTTGGCCACCAGAGCCTCAATCCGTGGCAGAGCAGAAGCCGATTCCGGCAGAAGACTTTTGTGCGGAATTTGGAAGGAGATGGCCTTGGCCTTGTAGTGACTCTCCCCCCAGTACAAAGGGAAGCAACCGCCCCCTTCCAAGAACCAGGGCCGCTCCCCTGGCACGGCCTTGACCTTGAAAAACGCCCCCTTAAAGCATTTGAAGGAGTTAGAGAAGGGCGTCATCAGCTGGCGCTCCGGGTTGATTCGGAGGGATACCAACCCCCTCAGCTTGTCACCCCCTTCGACGGATTAGGGGTAAAGGGCCCGAAATAGTAAAAGAAAAGATTGGCTGTACACGGAATGGGAATCGGGAAGTGGCTACATAGCCTTTCAAAGGCTACCAGGTACACCAAGCCATTCGGGTGGAGCTGGGACGGGGCGAGGCGAAGATGCCGCAACACCTCCATTTGGAAGGGGGAGAAAGGAAGGGAAACTTGCACCTGCGTCAGACAATCGCAGTAGAAAAAGAAGAAGTCTGGTTGACCCTCTGCCCGAGTCACACAGATAGGCTCGTCCGATGCCGGACTCCTAAGCACGCACCCAGACATAGACGGAACCTTCAAGCGCGCCACATCCGCATTGGACATCAAAGACTGGGTCGTCAACACATCGTGCGACACCTAGCCATACTGACGGCGCAAGGCTTCGGGCGGACTAGAGGAGTCCGAACCCCCGGGCTTCGAACGCCTCTTGGAAGACCCAGACTTGGGAGCCATTAAACCTATAGGCAAATAAACGAAACTAGTATCAGTAAAGTGCGAAAATACCTGGCATAGACACGCTAGCAGGCGATAAAGACCGCGGACTCGGACGAACAGGGTTGCTAGAAGGAAAAGCCGGAGCGGACCAATGACGACAAGATCCAAGTATGGAGGAAGCCTCGGCATCTCCAGCACAAGCCATCAATGCAGAAGCCTCCGCCAGGCAATCCCAACAAGGGCCGACGTAACCCTCCGGAGCGAACGTTTCGTGGACGGCGGAAGGACCCTTATAAAAATTAAGGGGTTGAGCCATCACCACCGGGTAGCGGGGCCCGGAAGAGGAGCCTACCCTGGCGCCACCGGACAATCTGGGAGGAAGAGCGCGAGCAAACGACCGAGAAGGACGGTGAGGAATCGGGACCGACACCCTGGCCGAAGTAGGACGAGCCCCAGCTCGCCCCGGACGAACAGCGTCACCTCGACGTAGAGGATCCAAAACCCCCGTAGCAGGCGGTTCACCCCCGAAAACCTAGTAAGTCATTCGCGGGAGACGTGCACGAAGAAGCATTTCCTCCTCCGGCGTCAGCGACGCCCTAGGTCGCGCACCATTTCCACCTCCCGCCATAATCAAAGGCCTACGGTACTAGAAGCCGGTGTTTAAGGGAATTTCGGGATGAATTTCGGGTGCGATGACTCTAACAGAAACCCAGAAAAACCCGGAATTCTTGAAGAACAAGGACACAGACAGCGATTCCCAGTATAAACGGTAAAATACGGGAAACTACCGAACAAATACACAAGGGAATAAGCGGAATACCTGTGTAAAGAAAAGAGAAGGAACTGGAACGCTGGAAGACGGCGAAAGTTCTGGACAAAGAAGAATCCCCTCTGGAGCTCTAGAGAAACCAGAGAAAAATCTGAGCAAGAGAAGTGAAGTAGCGGGAAAAAGTAGACGAGAGAGGAAAGAGGGCTATTTAAAACCAAATACAGGGGTGCTACGGTCTATTCCCGTACAGACGTGATGGGATTGGGACAGCACGACGCAAGCGCAATAAATGCGCACTGACCTCGAAAGGCGAGAAGACACGGCGATTGCAGAACGCACCCAATAGGGGCCTGACAGCTGTAAGCCCATAATAAGGGCACGACAGGGGCAAATCCCAAAGCGTCCGAAGAATCCCAAAGGGCAAAAGGGGGCAGGAATCCGGGCGAGACGAATAACCGCCCGGATAGAACAAACCCGGCGTTCTAGGCAGGACAAGGGCATTAAAAACCGACCACTGCCCCGGACCGGGCTGATGGTCACGGCAGTCGAAAGCCGACCCAGTCTAGACGAAGGACCTCGGCCATACAAAGGACCAGGGGCAATAAACACCTCGGCTGTCCAGAAGCCTGAACAACCAAGCTGGGGGGCAACTGTTATGGACCGGCCCAATAGGCCCAGGTCCAGACCTCGGCCCAACCACGCTAGGAACAGAATCTGCGTGATAATGGGCAGGGATATAGGATCCCACCAATCTAGGATCTCATTAATGGAGATTCACCCCCAATCAGGATCCGAACAGATCAATCCCTGATTCCCCAATCACAGATATCGCTCATCAATACGAAGATACTCGCACCAGACTCCTCTATAAATAGAAGGAAACCCTAAACAGGTGCACACGTTCTATCTCATGCTCTCTTTACTTTCTGTTACACAGAGCACACACCCCACTCCCCTGGCTTCACGCCTTACTGTGTAACATGAACTACGTGGACTTTGATCCCTTCAAAGGGTACGTAGGCTCTAGGCTTGACAACCTAGTTAAGTCCAATCTCTGTGTTCTCAGGACATAACGCTCTTAAGTCCATTAAAAATTTAGGCTTCCCAACCACTCTTTTTTTTCTTGATGGACTTATTATCCCATTTAATGGGATAATAAGTCCATTTGGGGTGTTCCCAAACAGGCTCAATGTGAGTTGCTTATTATCCCAATGAAGTCCATTGAGCTAGCCTATTTTTTTCCAGACCATTTTGCCCCAAAAGAAAAGTGTTTTCTCTCCCATCCTCACACCAAATTAAGACTTTTTATTTTCTCCTATTCCCTGTTGTTCGAATAAACATCTCACGTCTTTAAACAATTAAAGTTGTTCAACTAAATGTGCATAATTTGTGTGGCACAAACATCGCTCAGCCTATTTTTTTTCAAGACCATTTTTAGACCATTTTTTTTGTGTTGTAATTTATTTAATGGAATTTTACCATTTTATTTGGTAAATTTATATTTGATTTTTTTATCCCAAATTATTACATTTTATACGGCACATATGTGTGTGTGTGAATTTGATTCATGTCATTTTCAGTCATTTTTCATCTCATCTATCTTTTTTAAAGCTATGCCAAACAAGTTCCCATTACAAACAAAAGCCACTTCTGCTACTGCTATCCCAAACACAAGTCACATCAGAAAAAAGTCCATTAAGAAAAGTCCATCAGAAACAAAAGCCACTTCTCCCACAGCAATCCCAAACAGGCCTTAGGAACTTCCCAAATGGACTTATTATCCCATTAGATGGGATAATAAGTCCATCAAAAAAATTAAGAGTGTTTGGGAACACTTTTAAATGGGATAATAAGTCCATCAAAAAAAATAATAGTGTTTGGGAACACTTTTAATTTGATGGACTTCAATGAGCAATGAGGTTTTTTTTTTTTTTTAAGGCTATTTGTAGCTTCTAATCCCATTAGTGGAAGCTCATCAATTTTTTATGTGGGGTCCATTTGTTAAATTACCATTTGCCCCCCTCCCTCATCAATTTTTTATGTGGGGTTCATTTGTTAAATTTTTTATGTGGAAGCTCATCAATTTTTTAATGGAATTTTACTATTTTATTTGGCAAATTTATATTTATTTTTAATTTTTTATCCTAAATTATCACATTTTATACAACACATATGTGTGTGTATGAATTTAATTCATACTATTTTCAGTCATTTTCCATCTCATCTATCTTTTTAAAAGCTATGTCAAACAAGTTCCCATCACAAACAAAAGACACTTCTGCTACTGTTATCTCAAACACAAATCACATCAGAAAAAAGTCTACTAAGAAAAGTCCATTAGAAACAAAAGTCACTTCTCCGACAGCAATCCCAAACAGGCCCTATATTCTTTAAGCAAGAGATATTCCTTTTTACAATAACCATTAACCAGTGTGCATACATTAGTTTCATTTTATTACTTTTTTTCCAAAATAATTGATATTCTGTTTTTGTTGTATACTTGTATATGAGAAGTTGTAATATTCAAATAAGTGCTACTTACTTTTCATCATATCTTTATTTTGATGTAGAAACGACAATGAGAGATATCAACAACCAAGTGATCAAGAAAATAATAGTAAAAATGCATCTGAAATCAAGAAAATAATAGTAAAAATGCATCTGACTGAAACTGTTGTTTTTCCCAATAAAAACTCGTTTCATTAGAAGCAATCAGTGCTGCTATTTTCTTTTTCTCCATCCTCTTCAATAATAATTAACTTGAGCATTTGTTGCTGTTCCTTTCATTATGTAAATTCGGTAGAATACTGACACTGACGGTATTACTTCTGTGGCCAAAAATAAAAGTGAAGGGATTAAAATGTTTAAATTCATTTTCAGCTGCCGTAATTAAGACTATTAAATATGACACTCCCTCCACTTTCGAATATAAATCAAAATTGACTTTTTTTTTTTTAGATATTAAGAAAACTTTAAAATATTTCATTTATTATATTCTTGAAACATTTTTTTGCATAATATATAATCTAAATATATACAACATACGATATAATTAATTAACTTATTCAGCTTCATTAATTTTTTCAAAAAATAGTTAATTATGTTTTATACTTCATTATTTTTTTAAAAAAAAAATAGTTAATTATGTCTTATAAGAGTAGTGTATTTTGTTACTCTGTACTTTAAACTCTTGCTCATGTCAAACGAGAATTCCCGATATGCATTCAAAACAAACATACAAGTAGGGTCGCTATTACTGTTCGTCCATGAGTTAAGTGGTTAGGGATTTGAAAACTCTTAGGTTTGAATCCTAGCACTGCAGCAACATTGGGGGAGGCATCCCATAACTTAGGAAGTAAGGGTGACTCAAGCTGAAATTAAGGCATGTGTATTCTCAAACCTGAATTCCCTGATGGAGCAAGCTCAAACGCCTTGCTCTAGGACTGTAAGTAGAACCAACCCAACCTAAAATTTATATATTCAAAAAAGAAGTAGGATCGCTATTCCTCTCATCCTCAAACACAAGTTTTTGAAGCCTGGGTTAAATACATATGAGCAGCAACATTATTGATAATTTATTTTATGAAAATAATATCATCGGCTGACGAGGTATATATCATCTGTTTCGAGAATCAGGCTTCAGTTTCTCAAACAATATAATTCAAGAATCAAATATTATATTCACAACATCCAATGTGTGCCATTTCATGTGAAAGGAATTTAGATCAAGGCCCAGGGATTATATTCCTTAATCAAAGGTGCGAAATATGGCAACAAAGCCAAGAGTCCATTTTGTTCAATCATCAAAAAGCTTCAAATGTTTTTCCCTAACAAGAAGCTTATGCTCACAAATAAAACCAAGAAGAGCATGAAGCCGGAAAGCCGGAACATACAAAAATGTAAAGCTTTCGCTCACATAATTGATGACTGAAAGACCAAATATAAAAAGTCTATTATGTGAGAAACCAGCAAAAACCATAGCATAGCATGAAAGCGAAATTTGAATAACGCCATACCCGTCCAAATCCCACCCAAAAGTTAAAAACGGCTGGCAAAATAAATAAGGCTCTAAGGAACTGATAAATAAAACATTAGGCGCCAAGGTTTTTAACGGTTCAAACCATTGCCATTTAACTCATCACTCGAACTTCTTGCCCTTCAACGTGCCCCTTGGGATCTTGCTCAAGACCTTATCATCGAACACATAGTACTGCTTTTTTATCTCAATGGTAGCCTTCTCAGCAAATGGATCTATCTTATCCTCGTACTTGTCATAAAGGACAGGAACTATGTGCAATGTAACAAAGGCTGCGCAGCAAATAAAGATTTTCTGATCAATTAAATATCATAGCATGAAAAGAATAATTTTAAACATAATGACAGTTATTGTTCTTACCTATGTAAAACAAAGTCAAGAAGTTGCACCAATTTCCTACGATTGATAGAATCCACAAGCCAGCTATAACCTAACAACATCCACACCAAATTCCTCAGGATAAAGCAATGTCATGAATTTCTTTGAAGATATACATAACCCACAAAGTTAGGCACTATAAATTGAATGAAGTGGAGCAATTAATAAAATCCTAGTAAAGCATCAGGGAGATCATGTAAGGAAGTTAGGATCAATTAGTAACTTGCAAAATCTATAATGCTCAGTAATGATATAATTATATCATGTTTGCAGTAAGGGTGGAATGAGAAGGTAAATCACATTCACATACAATAAGGAACTTCTTCAAATCTCTTCCTGAAGCAATATTACGCAAGACAGCAAATCCCCTGTTGATTTCAATTCTCAAAGCAGCTGCAAATTGCACCAACGGTTCCTCAGGTAGATGAACTTCTGGGATGCGAGGTGCAGTTCTACAATATGATTCATTGTTGAAAAAGGCTAAATAAATACGAGGTCCCCTAAGGAACATAGTTATACCTTCATTCAATATATTATAAAGTTAGAGGCCTACTTGTTGATGAAAGTATGGGCATTGGACCACAAGAACAAAACTGCAAGCAGCAGTATCAGAATGTGACAGACTAGAGTCAGAAGGTGATATTCAAGCAATTCAAAAAACACCCAAATGGCTGTGGCTGTGCCAAGCACACTGGCAGATATTTTTTTGTTCTTCCACAGCAACACATCAGCAGCTGCAATTAGTCATTATCATTACCAAGTGAGTAATAAGAAGGGAAAAAATCATGATATCAATAATCAATACTAAATAAATACTACCTCGACTCCTAAATATAAGATCCGACTAAGGAAGCTAATTAAATTAAGTATTTATATTTATTATTTTTTCTACAAACTAATGTATTTCACTTATAAACAGATATATAATTTAGTTGTCCACAAGTAATTAGTTTCCTCAATTTCTCCAAAAAGAAGTCTTATATTTTATAAGAGATAGGATATTGTCAGTACTAATCTTATTTCATTTTATATTTAGCACCATATTTAGGACCGGAGATAGTTCCAAATCACACACGGAAAAAATAGATTGCCGAAATAATACTATATTCCCTAAAATATAAAATATAAATCTACAAATATCGTTTCATTTAAAGAGCATCAGAATTTAATCAATCAGCATCCCTGATTGCCTAGACAAGTCACTTTCTAATCCTCATTTCTAAGTAAATGCATGTGTATAATCCATACTCCATAGCATTCCATCAATTCAAAGCAGTGATTTTAGTTTTAAAGCCCACAACATTCAACAGAGATCTCACAAGACTAAGATCAAAGAGAAAGCAGGGAAGAGAGTCAAAAAAGATTCATACGCTTTCCACCGCCAAGAACAGAATGTACCGGCCTCTCCCTCCCGAAAAGCCGAAACACTTTGTCCTTCACCGATGAAGTAACTGGCTTCTCAGAACCGGCAACGGAAGACGACGAATCGTGACCATTAAGCTTCTCAGCTACTTTCTCCGTAACCGATCCAGGATCAGTAACGGTGCTCTCCGCTTCCTCCGACATTGTCCTCGCCGAACTTCAAAGCTTGCGATCTGAAACGCTAATTTCAAGTATCGATCGATTGCCTCCGAGGGGAACGCGTGAGCAGGTAAAACAATTTGAGGTAGGGTTTGAAGTGAAGATGAGAGTGATATTTATAGGTACGAAAAACGAGATGAAATCCGAAGCAAAATTTGAATCTAGAGACTGAGAGGATGAGGAGAAAAACGGCGTTTAATTTTGATAGACCCGAGATCCACGCCGTTATAGTTGACGGCGTTTGCTATACAGTGGCACTGCAACTTTACAGTCACATATGGCTGGAGCAGATTTATGGGCATGGCCACCTTCTAAAAGAAAACACCGACAAAAATTGCAGGCGGACACGTGGCGGATATTTAGTGGCAGGATACCATGGACGGCTTATAGACTTTCGGTTTTGGATTACATGGACGGCTCATACTTTATAATGGTCAATGTTAATATGGAGCATGTTTGACTCGATTATTAAAAATTATATTTACCTAAATTAAGATAATATTTATCTTATACATTATAAATCACGTTAGAAAATCAATTTTCACTATTAATATAAATAGGCATAATAATTATGGCGTAGTTGAGTTTTTTTTTTCCGAGTAAAATATTAAGTGATGTTAAGGACAAATATTACAGACAATAGAGTTGAAGCATTGAAGGTAATTCAAGATTGAAATAATATATATTCCCTCCGGTCCTTATTATAAGGCACCAACTAGTAAGTTTATTTGGTCTTTTTTATAAGGTATGTGCCTGTTCCCAATAAGCATTAATTATTTGTTTTCCTGTCTGCCCCTAATTAATGACAGTAGTGGGTGAGAGTAATAATTAATATAATATTAGAGATTAGTGCAATTAGTAGGGGTAATATTGGAAGTTACTTAAATTGTAGAGCAACTTTATTAACTTTAACTACTTTTATTAGTTTGTGAGAAAAGTTAGTTGATGCCTTATAATAAAGACCAGAGGGAGTAGTTAAATTTTTCAGTAAAGCTAAGATCTCCTGCCAGATTATATAGTTTTGATGGAAGCCTAATGTTTACGAATCAACAGAAAGGGCTTGTTGACACATGCGATTACCAGATCTTGCTTTCCCAAATTCTCTTGCCAACTTGAGTTAGAGATCCATTACTCCATTAGAATGCCGCTCTAAGACAACGAACATAGAAGGGGGTTCCTGAAAATCATCAATATCAACATCCTAGATTAATTAAATCCCTGTTTTAACTTATATGAGCATAACTCAATTATTAAATAACTTTTCAAACCTCCACATAATTAAAATCATAATTCATAATTTCATATAACTCAAAATCTAAAAACTAAACTGATTAAAATTTCAGTAATACCTTCATCAACCCAAATAAATTATTTAAATCACATTTAATGGGTAGAAACATGAATAGGACATAAATCTTAAACTTTTTAAATAAAATTTTTTTTAAATTTCTGCAATAACCAATTAACAAATTTAAACAGACTAAAATCAATTATTAATTATCATATATATATATATATATAGTCATTTATTCTCAAAATTTAAAACTCTCTTAAAATTTTAACACTAAAGTTTCACTAATCAACATAATATTGAAAGAAAAAATTATGTGGAATAACTTTTTTTAAAAAAAATTATGGTTAAAAATGAATTTAGTTACCTAAATAATCTCAAACTGTTATTCACTAGACTAAAAATGGAAAACAAGATTTGAACGCTCCCCTCCAAATGCGCCTATTGTTTAATAGGTGGGGGTATTTTAAATTCCCCATCCCCCTTGCTGACTAAAAGGCGTTGCGCCCATTATTGATGGGTGCAGTATTTAATACCCCACCCTCTCCTGTTGACTAACGGTAAGTTTGGTTTGAGGGTAAGGGGTGAGAGGAGGATTTAGATTCTCTCAGTATCTTTTTTCTTTTTTTTTTCTCAGTATCTGATCTCCATCTTCAGATTTAAACAAATAGGTGGTCCAGATTTAATATTTTATAAAACTAATATTTTAAATACCCCATCCCCTTGCTGACTAAAGGGCGTTGCGCCCATTATTGATGGGTGCAGTATTTAATACCCCACCCTTCCCTATTGACTAAGGGTAAGTTTAGTTTAAGGGAAAAAATGTAATGGAGAGAAAAATTTTGTGGGCCCTATTAGACTAAATTTTAGTATAATTTTCTCCTCCTCTCATTTTTTCCCCTCTCCTCCCCTCTCCTTCCTTTCCCTCAAATCAAACTTACCCTAAGAGGACACGCGGCCCCTTTTGTTTTTGTTTTTCCTTTCCTTTTGATTTTTTTATTCTAACAGTTATATAATAAATCCATGCATTATACATAATTTTTTTTAATTATAATTAAATCCTAAGGGTTAAAATTAGAATGTTACACAAAATTAACCCTAATGAAAATTTGTATGTTTTCTTTAACTTTATCTCAACTTTTTAATTATTAGTTATCAAATTTGATTAGGGGTGTTTAAAACCCGGGACGGGACCACAATACACCAATCCTAGTTTCTCATCTCGGTTTTTGGTTAGGATGTAATTTGCGTTTCTGTCTCAATAGTACTAGGATAGGACAAGGAAATCATAGTTGATTTTTTTAAAAAAAATTAAAAAATATCATTGTATTAATTAAATTCTCCATATTTTTTTGGTTAATAATAACATAAATTGACTTGGAGTGGAAGAATAACATCATCATCATCATCATTATTATTATATTCTTTATTGTTTCTATATATTATATGGTTAGGATTAGTATCATGATATATGTGGTTTAAATCTAACTAAAAATGTGATACCTATCTATTCTGTGAATAAGATTTATCGGACTTGACATAGGAGTAATGCCTAGAGCCTACGTATCCTGTAGAGGGCCTAGGGCCTAGGGCCTACGTATTCTGTAGAGGGATCAAAGTCCACGTAGTTCGAGACACACACATGCATTTAGCCAAAGGGGTAGGGTGTGTGCTTTGTGCGACTGTATGTAAATATTTCAGAGTTAAAACGTAGAACCTGTGTTCCTTAAGGCTTGACCTCTGTATTTATAGAGTTTACCTTAGGTATGAGATATTGGGCCCTGCGCGATCTCCGACGTGAGTATCCAGACCGCTATATCATATATGAAGATACCCCTTTATTTTAGGATATTTACCTGCTATAAATAGATTTCGATAGATATGCAATATATCTCCTCTTAGGCCTTATATTGAGTATGAACCATGTTCAGATCCGTAACACCTTCTTATCAAATGATAACTTAATCTATGGCTAAAACATACAAAAAAAAACAATAACTTAATTTATGAACTAAATAAAAAAAAAAATGGGACCGAGATCTCAAAGGTGATCCTGATTGTCGTCTTGATCCGGGTTCAATATGTCTCCCGAACGGGAGATTCTGGGATCAAAATATTTGGGACTATGACTTTGATGATATCTCTATCTATATTTTTATTAAGAAACATTCATAAGCAACTCTAAGTACATTTGATTAAAAAAAATCTATAAGCAACTCAATATTTTTTATAATATTATCTCTCATATACATCAGATCATCCCTAAAAAATTTATATTTTAATTTTTTATCGTTAAAAATAATTACAAATTTTAATATTTTTATTAATAAATATTTTTTCCCTTGGCCTAATTTTCCTTAGAATTAAAATATAGTCATGATTATGGAAAATATGTTTTTTTATACCCCGGAAAATTAAGACTAAGATATGAGCAACCTAATGTCAAAATGGGTCTAATATGGAAGAGATTTTATATATATAAAAATTTTAGGAGAAGGGTTGGGTTACCTACAATCTAAGAGCATGACATTTGAATCTGCTCTATAGGAGAATTTAAGATTGAGAATACATATACTTCCACCTTAGCCTGGATTACCCCTTTATCCCAAACTCTAAGATGTCTCTCTCGATGTTGTGACAATAGGAATCGAACCCTCTCTATTTATAAAAATATCCAACCTTCGACTATTTAACCTAGGGGTTATGGAAAAGATGTTAATTAATAAAGGGAAATTATGGGATTAACTTGATTTTGTGATGACTAGATGGATTCGGCAGATCCAACTAGCGACAGCGATGGGCTTGAGTGTACAATACTCAAGCCTAAAGGGATGTGTGTTCGATCTCCACTGCCGTCGCTAGGACTCCTTTGGTGGGCGATCTCGTAAGTCCTATTAAGTGCTCAAAGAGCCCAGGGCCATGCCCTAACCTTGGTGGGGGACTAATGCCGAACTTTTTCCGTATAAAAAAAAACATTCATAATACATTACACACATAGAATCGTAGAATTAATATGATGGAGATATGGCAGCTAGATAGGGGCAAACTGTGGTCCTAATGAATATAATATATCTCAAACCCTTTATCCCCTAAACTTATAATTTTATCTTAAACTAAGTATTCTTCCCATTGCGTTGCACATTTGCATTATTTGATAATATATCTAGATGTGAACAGTTTTATAACTCTGAATTTTTATGGATTATATTCTAATGTAGTCACATGAATGTCACAAACTTCAATGACTAATTAAAACTATATGTTTCAAATTAAGTTCAGGGATTAAAATTAAAATAAATTATAAGAACCAGCAATGGCATTAACCCAATTTCATTTATTCCTTTTCATGTTGCATACATTATATTATTGCTCGCATTTGTCTGTTCATATTCTAAGATTGCAAAGAAGTAATTGTTTACTGGTGACTCATATTCTAATTAGTAATATATGAATGAATAATCTCTTTATATTCCTCAAAAGTAAATGTTTATTGGCTACTGAATGTTCTCTTTAAATTCCATTTGTTCCTTTTAATGCTGCATATATTTTGCTTGGGTATGGTGGTTCATATTCTGAGACTGCAAGCTAAACAATTCATTAAATTGAAGTGAATTTGCACCTTTAATCAAAAGACACAATTTACTACAGAAATGGCATGTCATAAAAATCAAAGATAATGAAACAAAGTTAAATGATGTTCGTATGTGGTTTTTGAAAATGTATCAACAAGATAGACTCATGCATCTAGTTGTTTTATTAATTCCCCATGTTCATTTCTCCTTCTTAATTTGACTTGAAGCTCCACAAGGTCTATGTATTATGTAATGGCCAACCAAGTCATCACAAAGCACTGGATCCGCGTCTTTGTCAAGTATCTCTGTAAAAATGATTTTGTCAGACTATATTAAAAATCTACCAACTACAATTTGGAATAAGTAAACTATAAAAATACAAATATTGAATGTTTATAATCGATTTGTTCTTCATCATTTGCTATATATATACACTATGCAATTTGTTTTATAGGAATAAAGTTGAATGCTTGTTGATCCGATTGAAACCCTACAAGGTTCATGTATCATGTAATTGATAACAAAGTCACAGAGCACTGGATTTGCATCCTTGTCGGGCATCTCTGCAAAAATGATTTGATTTTGTCAAAATATATTAAATACACCAACTCCAACTCGAATAACCAAACTACCAAAAATAAAAACATTGAAGGTTTCTAATCAATTAGTTCCCCATGTTTTCTATGATTTGTAATGTGTTTCATATGAATAAAGTTAAATGATTCCTTACGAATTTAGAAATCTCAATTTTTGAAATATGTTTTGTTGTAGAATATGAGCTTTTAAACGTGTTGGGTTAGTTTATATCGGTCATTTATCTGGAAAAGTGTACAATTGAGAATCAAATGAACTTGCTTCACATTGACATGTAATATTTGTAGTTAATATTTAAGTGTCTTTTCAACCTTTTTTTTAAAACCATCCTAATTAAGATTTGAACGACTTTTCAAATATGGAACTACACTATTTGAGGGAGTGTGAAAGGGTGAACCTAATAACTTTGGTCTTCTCAAACATTTAATTGCCCATATAATGACTCTTTTGTTGCATTCAGTTTTTTTTTTTAATAAAAAAAATTATTATTAGTGGTGAATTGTTGTTTAGTCTTGATTGAGGAAAACCATTAATTAACATCCTTAATGCTAATTTCTTTTTTCTTTTTTGGTTTACAATAATGCTAATTTCTTTAGTAACAATGTTTCAATGGATGCCGTTAGTAACAAAGTTTTTACAAGTTTTCTATAGATATAATAAAAGAAAGATATTCATATTGATTGCTTATATTAAGAAAGTTTTCATCAACATTTAGTTCCAAGGCACATAATATCATTTTAATCACATGTGAATATGTTCAAAAATTTGAGTTATATGGTAGTCACTAGTCAGGCCAACAAACTAGGATCAAAATAATGTGACTTTAATGATTTAACATTCATCAGATGACACTACTACAAAACAGAACTACGACGTTCTAGTTTTTAGACATTTAACGTCCTATTTTCGCGAGACGTCTATCAGGGAGGTGTAAAAAAAGTGCAGTCCTTAAATTTTTAGGACGCCATATTGGTATCCTACGGCGTCCTAAAAATATTTAGGACACCATAAGTCTTTTTTTTAAAAAAAAAAAAAAAACCCCCCAAACAAGGATTCAGGATCATCTGAGCAGGGAGCGAGTTGATTATTCAATGAAATTAACCAAGAGATTAGAACAAGGAATAATAAGAAGAGGTTAACAAAATACATACGCTTATTCTAAGAATCTTAAAGCAAGAAAAATCTCAAAATCAAATATGTATAAACAATATAATGAACAAAGCTGAGATGAACTCAGAATCAAATCAGATCCAGCCTAGATGAGATGAAAAATAAATCGAATCAGATCCATGTTCAACAATAAATCTATAACACCCCAACTTTTCTAAAGCATTTTCGAAATTATTTGATCAGAGTTCAAAATAATTTAACCAGAGTTGAGCAACGAAATGATTTTAAATACAAAGTAACTGATATTCAACCACTGTAGTGTACTGGTTTGTTGATACAAAGAGTTCGAAAGACTATACATATCTACAGGACTTTCTCCAGCTAGTCCTTCTGCCTGCTGCTTACCCTTGTTTCTGTTTCTGTTCACTCCGAAAATCCTGAAGCTACAGTAAGAGCTGAGGTTCAATACCCATTGAACCTCAGGTAACGGTTAACCTCATGCTTATGTATCAAATATGTATGACAGATATTCATGTCAAAACAACAATAATCACATACATTATTCTCATATTCACATAATAACATAACACAGCCACTGCAATATGCATGTTATTATAGTCTGCACTATTCACCAGTGCCACGGTGTACATCCGTGTCCTCAGCGCTAGGAAAACATAACGGCGTTATCAAGACTATAACCCGTATTAAATTGTATGTGTATGATCAATTTTTTAAAAACAGAATTTTAGACTATCTATCACATATAAGCATACCATAAGCATCAGAGTTAAGGTTACAATACGCGTCCGTACCTTCCTTCCACGTGAATAGTAAATTACTATTCATGTATACGGCACTATTCATGTATACGGCACTATTCACGTATACGGCACTATTCACGTATCCCCAAACTTCCTTTGAATCTGACTCCGGAATCCTCGGATATCCTATAATATCATTTTTATCAGTGACCATTAATTTTCAGCATTTGCGGAAACTATGTTGGATATTCACTATTCATGTGAATAGTACCAGTAAAAATATTTTTACCGTGCCGGTAAATATTTTTTACTGTGCCAGTAAATAATATTTACTGTCCAAGGATAATTCTTTTCTGATGTGACAGATCAGACTAAGCTGCAGCCACAGAGCATACTCAGAAAAACTCTATCTGGCATTTCTACTATAATTACCAAAAGAAACTACCAAATATTAAGACTAGAGACCAAAGAACTTACCCTTGAAGTTCCTGCTCATTCTCTCCAGCTTCAAGAACTTTACTCTAAACCCTCTCTCTAACTCTAAGAATTCTCACTCTTCTCTTAAACTCAACTGTTGTTCTCTGAGTTTGGTGTGAAGAAAATGAAGAAATGAAGCCTCTATTTATAGTGAAAAAGCATGATACTATTCATACTTTATCAGGTCAGATTTTGGCCGTTGGATCTTGACTTTAAACATGGCTTCATCTCAACCGCCCAATCCATTTGCTTACGTCATCGATGACGTCATCAAGATGCTTACGTCATCGATGACGTCATCATGACGATGACACTTTCTTACTCTTTTGCATTTATCCTATAAAGATTCCCTGATCGGTGTTCTAATCGCGTTATATTAGAAATTCTCAAGAATCCGGAAGCACAGCCTTGAAGTTCTATTTTTCCTCTTCAGAAATATCTGGGTCAACTAAATTTTTGATCCTATTTAGGGTATTCCGTAACCTGCCGAAGATTTTAAGTCGGACACTGACGGTTACAGAAATTACTTCGGGTGACACCATCTTCTAGACAAAAATTCACTGATTCATAATATGTGCAGTTGTTTACTACTTAGTTCAAGGATTTTGAGTTACGATTTATTTCCTACAGGTTCCACTATCTGTCCTAATTCAAATTATCGGTTTCAACCTATCTCAAAAATCATTCCGCCGATTACGGAAATGACTTTGGAGATAACCCACTCTGAGATAGAAATTCACTTGTTTATAATATACCCTTACTTTAAAAACCTAATTCACGGTTTATTAGAAATAATTTTATTTCTATTGTTTTCCAAAGTATAAGATATTATATTATAATAATATTATTATTGAGTGGGTCCCGCGCGCAAAATTTTTCAAAACTCACGAGACTTCTGTCGGCAGAGGAGAAATAATTTGACGTGGGTCCCGCATGAATAGTAAATACGTATTTATGAATAGTGAATACCGTATTTTTGAATAGTGAATACGTATTTGTAAATAGTAAATACCGTATTTTTGAATAGTAAATACTTTTCATATTTCTCAAAATATCGATTAAATACCGTATTTATAAAAAGTGAATACGTATTTGTGAATAGTGAATACTATTCATGTACGTATTTGTGAATAGTAAACACTATTCATGTCCAATAAAATACTGATTCTAAATTTGTCATTTTCAAAAATAGGGCCTAGTAGTCCTCCAAAAATAGGCTAGTTTTCAAGTCTTTAGGTCCAAAATTCAGGATGTTACAATTCTCCCCCCGTTCAATAAATTTCGTCCTCGAAATTTGACAATATAAAATCAAAAAGTTATCTAGACCTCTAGTCTATTCCTTCCTTATGCAAACTTAAATAGCACGCATCCTACTATTCAATGTCTCAATCTTATACCCAGGTATAGTACTAAATTACAGGACTTGCTGATCTATTCTCACAGTACTCGGTTACACAGGCCTCACTGCCTGATTTATTTAGCCTTTTGGCTTAACACATATTGGCCTTCCGGCTCAATCTATTACCATCGCACTGGAGATTCTAACCTTTCTACTTAGGAATTCATCCTCAACCCTTAGGCATCTTTATTATTACCTGATACAGTGAATGTTTTGCTAGTCTTACGATGTATTCTAAACATAGTTACTTAGCATTTCACACAGTGCTAAGTATCACCGGTCTTATGTCCTAGGAGCATCATCCCGTGTATACTTTGCACACTACGTCTTATTGCCTTGAGCATCTGCTCATCAAATTCATCCGAGACTTTCCCATTCAAGTCCTCAAACTACTTTCACTTACTCAACATCATAACCGGCAGCTATTATCTGACTTAACTAATTCAGTATTCCAAACCTTTCTAATAGTTGCTGTTCCTGTACCATAATTCCCAATTACACTGCTTTTCTTTTTAACACGATAGCGTCGACAATCATGTCATTGCTACCCAAAATTATTTTCTTGTCTCATTTTCAAATTTTCAAACATGAAAAATTTTCCGTGGTTTCAGTACATTTCACAATCTGCACTATACCACAAAGTAATAGTGCTATAACATTTTTAAACTTAATCGCTGCCATCACAAATTCATGAAAACATTTTTCACTGCCGGATCATTTTCAAAAACTTTGATTACCGGCACATATCTTTGAGGGAGCTAATTTATTTCACAAAATTTTACAATTGAGAGTACACACCTTCATTTTAACCATTTGGTACAGTGAGCGCCTTACCCCAATCCTCAAATCCAGTCTCAACAGTACTATCAACCATGTGGGAGAACCTCCGCCCCTCTCTCAGGAGACCCAGTGTTCACACTGGCACATAAAGTAGCAACCCTATCTAGCGGAACTCAGTCCAGTCATAGACAGTCAGGTTGTACTAAACAAAACATATGCCCTCGGCAAAGTGTTATGGATTGGGTGCGTTCACTGCTGGTGCGATTTCCATTTTCTCAAACAAAATCCCTCCAAAAATTTTTGTTCAAAAAGAACATTTATCAAAGGCCAGCGATTTCAAACATTTTAAAACATCTAGCAAGACCCAGCAAACTGTGTACATCTACAACAGCTTCTGTCCTTCTAGTTTTGTACTGACTTTACCACAACATAGTTGAAAACTCAGTTTCAAACTCTGGGTTCTAACAAAACCGTTTGTACAAGACAACATCATAACCATCACTGTGGTCTCAAATTCTGTTGAAAAATATTTCATTTGAAAACTCGATTTCACAAATTTGAAAGTAAACTCCGAAAATTTCAAAATAGCAGGTGCATTGGTAAGTTCAAAAATTCAATTTTTTTTAAAACCTTACTTAGGAATCAGACAACTAACATTAGAAGGTCATCACTAACTACACGCATTGGAACCTCTGTCCTTGGCTACTCAAACTATCCATAAAATACTTAGTTTGTTCTTCTTTAATCTTCCAGCTATTTCAAACATCGTTCGCTATCCTCGGATCTCACAAAATTTTATGGACACTTCTCATATTCGTTGTCTGACAACTATGGGCTTCTGCTAGCCTATAAACACAATATATATTGTATAGCACTGGAGCAAACCATGACGATATACTAAATTACTTAAACCTTCACTCTGGGGAACCTATTCGATGTGAGACTCATTATAATGTACTTACCTTGAGAACCGATGCACTGGTAACTCTACTTTATGGTTCGTTGTCACGGCGGCTCCACTCTACGGTTCGTCGTCACGGTGGCTCTGCTCTACGGCACATTACTCGGCGCTTCACTCAGTCTTCTCAGATCAGTCAGCTTTTCCGGTTAGCATCCTTGTAGGTAAACCTCCTAGATCAGAACTCCCCGTAGGTATCTTTCTCCGATTAAACTTTCCATAAGTAGCGCCAGTGATCGTCTTTGAATCATTATAATGAGAACTCAAATCTTATCAGGTTCCTATTCTTTAGTAGTTTCATAAACCGTTGTTTCTATGTCTGCCATCTTATCTAGGGTCATTCTATTTGTGGACTTTCACTTTCTATTTAGCTCCAAGCATAATTCTTAACTCAATTTTCCCTATCGGGTAGCCACTTACTTTATAGGGAATCTATTAGCCACTAACATCTCTATGGTTCTTGGTCCCACCTTGAGACCATAACCTGGTGGCTACTGAGGTTTCCAGTTTTCGTATGGTTCTGTTAAGGAACTATCTCTTAGGTATTTGGAATCTAGGCAAAACTCACTCATATTTTCTCAGGGTTCTTACTCTCACAGGGGTCATAGTTCTGAGATTTCTCTCGCCTAAGCAATATTAACTTCATAATGTCTATTGATTCTTGGTACTAATATTGGTATACTTACTACTGGGTACCTACAACTCTCATAGGCACTAGTATGACATAACTGTCTCCCCAGAATTACTGGGTACTTTCCCTCTTCTGTCAATTGATCACCACCGTCAAGGACTTAATCAAAAGATCTTCGTCCCCGGAGCCACGCCCCTTTGCACGCATGGTGTCTGGCCTCTACAAGGTAGGGATTTTCTTCTCAGGGTACCTTAACAAGTTATTATTTTGACAAGGACATTAAATCGATTGGTTACTATCCAAGGGAAACCTAAACAGTAGGTTACTGTCTACCGGAAAACTTAAGTCGTACCGACTTCTCTGTACCACTTCCCTTGAAACTCTGAGCGGGGATTTAACTTAGATTCTGATTCCCATATCAAAAGTCTTAAAGTTTAACAACAGAAACCATATTCTGTGCCATCTACTCTATATCAAGGCCTCCCGAGCCTAACCCTTTTCCTTAGGATGTACGTCCTTTTTGTATCACAACACCAGTATTGTATCAGTACTTGTACTTGTTTTTTCGAAACACTTTTAAAACCATGGCTTAGAGCCTAACTTAGTTAGTCAAACCGATTGGCCAGGTAGGCGTCTATCATGGGAGCCTCACCGTGCTAGGGTGACTGATTGGCTGATCCACATAGACTCGGCCCTACCTTCGGCACCAATGGTTTACTGTAACTGAGTCGGGTTCATACCAGATAAAACACTTTTGAAAGCTTAGAACCTAACTCCGCTACTCAGACAATCAGACTAGGCAGGTGTATTTGTGGAAGGCTCGACGAATTCAAGGAAACTGATTGCCAACCACAAAACCCCTTTCTAGATATCAGACTGTTTGGAGTAACTTAGTTAACTCTGTGCCAGGATGTCTGCTCTGATACCAAAATATAACACCCCAACTTTTCTAAAGCATTTTCGAAATTATTTGATCAGAGTTCAAAATAATTTAACCAGAGTTGAGCAACGAAATGATTTTAAATACAAAGTAACTGATATTCAACCACTGTAGTGTACTGGTTTGTTGATACAAAGAGTTCGAAAGACTATACATATCTACAGGACTTTCTCCAGCTAGTCCTTCTGCCTGCTGCTTACCCTTGTTTCTGTTTCTGTTCACTCCGAAAATCCTGAAGCTACAGTAAGAGCTGAGGTTCAATACCCATTGAACCTCAGGTAACGGTTAACCTCATGCTTATGTATCAAATATGTATGACAGATATTCATGTCAAAACAACAATAATCACATACATTATTCTCATATTCACATAATAACATAACACAGCCACTGCAATATGCATGTTATTATAGTCTGCACTATTCACCAGTGCCACGGTGTACATCCGTGTCCTCAGCGCTAGGAAAACATAACGGCGTTATCAAGACTATAACCCGTATTAAATTGTATGTGTATGATCAATTTTTTAAAAACAGAATTTTAGACTATCTATCACATATAAGCATACCATAAGCATCAGAGTTAAGGTTACAATACGCGTCCGTACCTTCCTTCCACGTGAATAGTAAATTACTATTCATGTATACGGCACTATTCATGTATACGGCACTATTCACGTATACGGCACTATTCACGTATCCCCAAACTTCCTTTGAATCTGACTCCGGAATCCTCGGATATCCTATAATATCATTTTTATCAGTGACCATTAATTTTCAGCATTTGCGGAAACTATGTTGGATATTCACTATTCATGTGAATAGTACCAGTAAAAATATTTTTACCGTGCCGGTAAATATTTTTTACTGTGCCAGTAAATAATATTTACTGTCCAAGGATAATTCTTTTCTGATGTGACAGATCAGACTAAGCTGCAGCCACAGAGCATACTCAGAAAAACTCTATCTGGCATTTCTACTATAATTACCAAAAGAAACTACCAAATATTAAGACTAGAGACCAAAGAACTTACCCTTGAAGTTCCTGCTCATTCTCTCCAGCTTCAAGAACTTTACTCTAAACCCTCTCTCTAACTCTAAGAATTCTCACTCTTCTCTTAAACTCAACTGTTGTTCTCTGAGTTTGGTGTGAAGAAAATGAAGAAATGAAGCCTCTATTTATAGTGAAAAAGCATGATACTATTCATACTTTATCAGGTCAGATTTTGGCCGTTGGATCTTGACTTTAAACATGGCTTCATCTCAACCGCCCAATCCATTTGCTTACGTCATCGATGACGTCATCAAGATGCTTACGTCATCGATGACGTCATCATGACGATGACACTTTCTTACTCTTTTGCATTTATCCTATAAAGATTCCCTGATCGGTGTTCTAATCGCGTTATATTAGAAATTCTCAAGAATCCGGAAGCACAGCCTTGAAGTTCTATTTTTCCTCTTCAGAAATATCTGGGTCAACTAAATTTTTGATCCTATTTAGGGTATTCCGTAACCTGCCGAAGATTTTAAGTCGGACACTGACGGTTACAGAAATTACTTCGGGTGACACCATCTTCTAGACAAAAATTCACTGATTCATAATATGTGCAGTTGTTTACTACTTAGTTCAAGGATTTTGAGTTACGATTTATTTCCTACAGGTTCCACTATCTGTCCTAATTCAAATTATCGGTTTCAACCTATCTCAAAAATCATTCCGCCGATTACGGAAATGACTTTGGAGATAACCCACTCTGAGATAGAAATTCACTTGTTTATAATATACCCTTACTTTAAAAACCTAATTCACGGTTTATTAGAAATAATTTTATTTCTATTGTTTTCCAAAGTATAAGATATTATATTATAATAATATTATTATTGAGTGGGTCCCGCGCGCAAAATTTTTCAAAACTCACGAGACTTCTGTCGGCAGAGGAGAAATAATTTGACGTGGGTCCCGCATGAATAGTAAATACGTATTTATGAATAGTGAATACCGTATTTTTGAATAGTGAATACGTATTTGTAAATAGTAAATACCGTATTTTTGAATAGTAAATACTTTTCATATTTCTCAAAATATCGATTAAATACCGTATTTATAAAAAGTGAATACGTATTTGTGAATAGTGAATACTATTCATGTACGTATTTGTGAATAGTAAACACTATTCATGTCCAATAAAATACTGATTCTAAATTTGTCATTTTCAAAAATAGGGCCTAGTAGTCCTCCAAAAATAGGCTAGTTTTCAAGTCTTTAGGTCCAAAATTCAGGATGTTACAAAATCAACTGTGAGATTTGGCAGAGCAAAGTAGATCTAAAAATATAAAATTCTAGATCTGAGAACAACATATCTACGGCAAACCGAGTGAGATTTAACGGTACAAAAATGCAGAAATCGATCGATTACGTAGAGCCAAAGAAAAAAAAAAGACATAAGGACGAGAGGGATGCAATACCGGTGTTTGGGAGGAGAGGAGGAGAGGCGCTTGGATTTGGATGAAGGACTAAGGTCGGCTGAGGCAGTGGAGATGGAGAATATTACTAGAGCGCAAGATGAGAGCTAAAGAAGAGAGAGTGTGAAGGCAGAGCACAAGATGAGAGAGCGGATGGATTTAAATTCCGCTACTTTTGGAGTCTAAGTTTAAAACTTAGACTTCAAAAGTGTCTCTAGCGGGCCCCACACATAACCCCTGCTGCACGACGTGACCCTTTACTGCACGACGTGACCTTCTTTTTGGCTGTACAACATGACTTTTGGCGTCTAAGTTGAAACTTAGACGCCAAAAGTCAACGTTTATCACATATAATTACAAAAATACAACCGCCTTTATTTTTTACTTCTTTTTTTTTAAAAAAAAAAAAGATATCTTTTGGGGACGCAAAAACCATTTTTTGTAGTAGTATGATACTAATGGTGTTAAACTTAAAAGATTGAAAATGCATGTTATAAACTTAAAAGATTAAAATAAAATTTTGATATAAATATAAAGTATTAAGTGTATACTTTAGCCTTTCTTTTTAAGTTGAAGAAGATTGAAGATTATGTTTGAATCTTTATCATATACTTTAAAAAACTATTGTATTTGATATATCATAATATATATTGTCTCTGACGTGTATGCCTATAGTGGTGAGTGGTGACACAATACTTTATAATGTATGTGCCGTTTGTGTCTGTGTTCTGTTATTTTTTAAAAGTAGTTTTATATAATTGTTTAAAAAAATAAGTTTTGGAAAAAACCAAAAAAAAAAAATTGTTTGAATATTTGCTTTAAAAATTTACTTCTCGCTAGTGGGAACATAGCAATAACCGGTGTCGATGGTGTGGTATCGATAATTGACAAGTGGCGGCCTCAAAAATAAGAAAACATATAATAATAACTGTTTTAGTTTTTAATTTGTAAAAACAACTTTCTTTTTTTTTTTTTCAAAATCAACTTATAAAAAATAATTTTTCAAAAAAGTTTTTAGTGCTTTTGTTTTTAAAAGCAAAATCAAACAGGCCCTATTTCTCCCCACTACCTTTTTTTTTTAACATAAAGAGAAAATGTTGTTAAAACAAATTAAACCATGTTTATAAGTTACATACAATTATAGCCATGACTTAAATAAAGTACATACAATGTTATGAAATACAGACATAGAAAAAATTCTTTTGTCAACAGTTGAGAAATCCTCTGAGCAAAAAAAAAAAAAAAAAAAGTTGAGAAATCAAAAGGCATAGTCATAAGATTTTCTGTCAAGTGATGTCGTCACGCACTGATAAGACGTGAAGAGGGATTTGGATGAAACATTTGTTAACTCGTAGAGATTCTCATATGAACTGAGCAAAAAAAAAAAGATTCTCATATGAAATATAAAATTTATACTTCTTTTTATATGCATAGTCATACTACATCATACATGTTACAAGGCATTGGCGGACCCACGTTTGTCTTTATGGGTGCAAGTGCACCCATAAAAGTTTAAAACATATATATTATTTAGTTGTAACTTATATCTATTGGACCAATAGCTCAAGTGGTGCAGCATTTTGTTATTGATCACCAAGTCCTTGGTTCAAACCCTAGAAGGTCCTTTTAAGTTCTTATTTTTTTCTACAATTCTCCCTCGCAGGTCGTAGCCTTCTGGGTCACTTCATTGATTCTTGGGGCGAGCCTGATATTTATACTCTCTCATCTCTAAACCAAAAAAAAAAAAACAGCCCTTTTTTATTTCTTATTATTTTCTCAAGTTTTTACTCCTTATGAAAAATACATGTAACAATAGTTTTATCTGTGATTTCAAAATAGCAAGAAAATATATTTTTTTATAACCAGTCACTATAAACAGCAGAAAGATTTTTGTGATTTAGTTAAACTGGCAAGGATAGTTTCTTTAATTCAGAAATCATTAAGTAGTTCAATTTCATTGATTAGCTTTTTTTAAAATTGTAATGAGTTTGGTGATTGAAACTGTGGTTTTATGTAAAATTCTCCAATTTTACAGAAGTGTGATGGATAGTTTGTGCCTCTTGACATCGAATGAAACGTGTTAGGATTTAGAAAATTCATAGTTTATTGCTGATTTGATGGTAGATGCTAATCCTATTTTATACACATTTGATTTGCTTAGAACCCATTGAAAGAAGTTTCCCTTTTTTTTTCTTATCTATATTCATTTGATTTTTAATGCATTTAAAACTTTCTTTAAAAAAAAAAAAAATCGGGGGTGCTGCCACCGAACCCCTCAAATTTCCTTACAAATTGTGCACCCACAAATATAAATTCTTGGGTCCGCCACTGATACAAGGAGTGTTGCACAATTTAAAATACGTTTTAAGATATTTAACAATATTCATTATTCAAATCAGAAAGACATTTCTCTACAGAATTTACATATTACACACGAAACAACACCCATATATATATATGTGTATATATGTATATCGCACTACCAGTAACATCTGCCTCCTTTAATTTCTTCATTTCCCGTACAATTCAACTAAATCAAAATACATCAAAAGCACAGAGAACGAACAAAATTCTTGTAACAAAAAAAAAAAAAAAAACCGGAGAGAAAGAGGGAAAAAGGAAATTACCAATTTATCATCCTCTGTAAAACCCAAGAGAAAATATATAGCTTCTTCAATTTCAAATCTAACTAACAAAAAGGAGATAAGTCAACTGCTGCTGCGCCTCCGATCAGCGGCGAAGTGAGAGAGAGGCACCACCTCCTGCAACGGGGTCGAGATCGGCGTGGGAAGTGGGGAGTTTCGACAGACCGGGCATGAGCCATTGAGCTTGAGCCATGCATCGAGGCAAACAAGGTGGAAGAAATGGCGGCACTCCGGCATCATCCTCAGCATCTCAGAGTCTTTGTACTCACACAAACAGATAGAGCACGTGATATGGTTATCTTCGGCGGAGGCAGAGGCCAGAGCATGCTTGGTGTAGGAGAACCTCGGGTAGGAGTTGATGACATTAGGGGCGAGGCCGAGGGATGAGATGGGGTTATCATCGCGGTTGTGGTGGTGATCGTCGTCAGCGACGAAGACGATGCGGGGAAGAATGATGCCGTCGGTGGCGGCGGCGGGAGGAGGGGGAGGGTCAGGGCGGCAGCAGAGGTAGGAAGAGAGGAGGAGAGTGGAGAGGAGGAAGAGAAAGGCGAGGGCGATAGCGATGGAGTAGCCGAGGCCGATGTTGGAGAGGAAGGAGGTGGCAGCGGCGGAGGAGGAGGACATTAGGAGGAGGAGGAAGAGGACGAAGTAGAAGGGGGATATCCATTTGAAGGAGAGGAGGAGAGACAAGAAGGGATGATAGTGATGAGGAGGTGGGTGGGAATTTCAGCTCTTGCATTTAATACTGTGTTTTTTAGAGAGAGAGAGTGATTTGGTAATGACTAATGAGTAATCAATTAAGTGTGAAAGTTAGGAAGTTGAGGAGGCATTTAATTAGAGAAGAGAAAAATATGGCCTCTCTTTTCTTTCGGCTCCACTTAGCTTAGCCTTTGGAGGTTGTGAGTGGAGGCAAATATGGAGTATCAACTCAGCTACAACCACCACAACCCGTATCTATCTTTTCTTTAATTAAGTGCACCTCTTGCATTGTGTCCACTCTCAACTCTCAAGGTTAATAATAGGTAAAATTATTGGAAAAATCGCTCTTACATATATAATTTATTGCTCAGAAGGTACTTAGATTTAGTCAAGATACTACCCAAAAAGTATTTAGATTTAGTCAAGATTCACGTACAACCTAAGACTATAGCAGTGAGTAGTGCAATTCTTCTTCAATTATTACAAGCAATAAAATTTTTAATCAAAGAGATGTTATATACATGACTGAAAAAGAGTTGCAACCACTCAAGTATAATTCGGATCGATGACTTCTGGAGAATAAATTTTGTAAAGAAAGATTTTTTAGCAAATTTCCCAAATCAATATGCATGAGATAAAATTTATAACAAATTGTTAAATTGATATGCCAGATAAAATTTATTCTCTAAATATTTTAGAGAATAAATTTTAATTTGAATTATGCTCTTGTTAGGCATATATATACTCTTCAGATCCTATTTATAAGGCACATTATTAAATTTTTTTAATTATATAAATGTACACTTTTACCCTTCCCTTATTATTATGTAAATTGTTATTTTATTAAAAAGTGTGTAGATAAATAGGGGTAGAGTTTAATGTCTTTTATTTATTTATGTGAATATGTTAAAAGTGCTTTATAAATAGCATTACAAAACTATGTACATATGTAATAAATTCATTTTTCTTACAAAGGGTGTTGATTCTCATTTTGTAATGTGGATATACAAATTATATTTTACACAATGACAACAACTCATTATCTCCAAAATTAATTACTTGGGTTTTTCTTTTTTGTTCTTGGCGAAAAAACTCAATTAGGCTTTTAATACCACCAACGATAGATATCGACTATTGAAGAAAAATGGGAGGAATGACTTGTTGCTTACTTGCTTTTGTCATATTTGCCGTTGGATTTCATTTTCATTTCAGATAATGTTGATGGTGGCATTTAAGGTTGTGATCAATAGTTGCAAAGATGAAAGCAACGTGGTGAGATTTTTTTCCCGCCGGCTTATTATGTGGTTGCCCCAAATCGTCACCGGGGTCACAAAAAAATAAAATGATACTCTAATTCTTTAATTTATTTGATTAAATTATATGGATTACTTTTAAGTATTTAAAAAGAAATTACTAACTGGCCTGGTCAATATTCATTAGCGTGTCGACGGGGTCAAAGCTATAGTCACATAGGAGTATTAAAAAAATGAGTTGTGCCAATTGTGAGTAATATGCTTGTTTGTTTTTTCAACTCCAAACATCCATTTTCATTAAACAAAGAGTCCAACTATAACAAGAAATTAAGGGGAAAACATAAAACAAAAAAAATCCGTTGGAATATACCTTGTGGATTAGGATCTAAGCTCAATGTGAGAGGGGTTATTATGTAAATAAGAAATAATGTGGGTCCAAATGTGAAGTTTTAACTTTATGATTCAAAATTCAAATTAGAGTAATTGCCCATATTGATTGTATTGGTTAGTGGGAGTCAGTTTTGATTGATAGAGAAACTCTCTGGAGCTTGATACAGTCTATGAACGCATTGATCGAGCCTTAGGAAATTGCCAATTAAGGGAGCAATTCCCTAATTTACAGGTTCTTAATGTTGAACCATTGGGGTCTGATCATCACCTTCTCCATATTCAATGCTTTCCTAGATCTCAGCGAAGGAAACGAACATTTAGATTTGATGCAGCTTGGGTTAGCCACCCTGATTTTCGCCAAGTAGTAGGAAGTTGCTGGAATGGGTTGACTGATGATAGTTTCTCAGTGATTTATGATTTTGTGAAAAAACTCTTGGGGTGTAAGGAAGGGCTAGTGAGGTGGAGTAGAAAAGAATTTCCTAATAATGTGAAGTTAATAGCTGAGATGAAGGCTCAATTAGCGTCTCGTTCTCTTGGTGGGTTGAATAGTGGTAATGTGGAGGCCATTAGTGATATTATATTAGCTATTGAGCGTCTTTTGGATATTGAGGAGAAATTTTGGCTACAACGGTCAAGGGTGAACTGGTTAGTGGCTGGTGACAGAAATTCTCGGTTCTTTCATTTGTCAACTATCAAGAGAAGACAAAGGAACAATATCCTTAGTCTCAAGGATGATGCTAGGAACTGGTTGCTGGAAAAAAATGACATTGATGCAAATATTTCTACTTTTTTCCAACAACTCTTCACTTCTTTTGGCTCAGATGGCTCGGCCTTGGTACTAGCATGTGTGGGTAGCAAGATAACAGAGGAGATGAATCAGCGCCTAATGCTTCCTTTGTCGATCCAGAGAGGAAATCAAAGCATCGGCTTTTAGCTTGGGAAGTTCAAAAGCTCCTGGTTTGGACGGATTTTCTGGTACGTTCTATCATAACACCTGGACTGAGATAGGTGACTCTATTTGCTCTTTAGTTGAAGCTTTTTTTGCTGGTAATACTGAGTTAGATATGATTAATGAGACCGATATTACTTTGATTCCTAAAGTTAATAGGCCTGAACATGTTTCTCAGTTTCGTCTTATAGGCTTATATGATTTTTCATACAAAATTATTTTTAAGCTTTTGGTAAATAGGATGAGACGTCTACTTGATTGTTGTATCTCTCAAAACCAAAGTGCGTTTGTCCCGGATAGATGTATTCAGGATAATATCATTATCGCCCATGAAGTCTACCATTACCAGAGGAGAAAGAAGGGCGTGAGGAAATTTGAATTTGCTCTTAAGATAGACATGAGTAAAGCCTATGACCAGATTGAATGGGATTTTCTTGAAAAGACTTTGCTGCGTTTTGGTTTTTGTGCTAATTGGGCCTTATCATGAAATGTGTGCGGTCAGTCGCAATGAATATTTGTTTATCGGGAGCCCTTGTTAGTTCCTTCTCCCCAAGTAGAGGTTTGCGTCAAGGAGACCTTCTCTTGCCTTATCTCTTTATCTTAGTAGCGGAGGTGCTTTCAAGTATGATAAGGAAGAACCAGGAGTCTCAAGCGATTACTGGTATTAAACTGAGTCTGAGTTGCCCGGTCCTTACACATAGCTTCTTTGCTGATGATGCCTTGTTCTATATGAATGCCTCTAGAGATAACTGTAATAATTTGAATACTCTTTTGCATCAATACTGTGTTGCCTCTAGTCAAATTATCAATCTTGATAAGTCTAGTGTATTTTTCTCTGCTAACACCCCTGAAGATGTTAGAACTATGGTTGGTATAATATTCTCGGCATTCTAGCAGTAGTGGATCCTGGTAAGTATCTTGGTATCCCGAGTATTTGGGGTAAAATCAAATAGCAGGCTTTGGCCTATATTAGAGAGCGGGTAACTAGTAAGCTCCAAGGTTGAGGGCATTCTTTCCTGTCCTATGCTGGTCGGGAGGTTATGATTAAGGCGGTAATTCAGGCCATTCCGATATATCCAATGAATTGTTTTAAATTCCCACTAAAAACTTGCAAAGAAATTCATAGTCTTATTGCAAATTTTTGGTGGGATGGGAATGCATTTGGGACTCGAACTCATTGGAAGGCTTGGGATTCGCTTACAAAGGGGAAGAGCCAGGGAGGTATGGGTTTTAAGGACTTGATTATCATGAATAATGCCTTACTTGCTAAGACGGCTTGGTGCCTTATGACAAAACCAAATGATCTTTGGGCCCTTGTATTGAAAAGTGTATATTTTCCCAAGAGTGGTTTTCTTGATGTGGGTAAAGGGCATAGAGCCTCTACTGTCTTCTCTCCTTCTTGCTGGAACTCTGTTTGGATGATTAAGACTATCCCCCGGGTTCAACAATTTATATGGTGCATTCTTAATAATGCACTTGCCACTACTGTTGCATTGTATAAAAGGAAACGTTCCCATTCTAAGATCTGTCCTATTTGTGAAGATGTTGAAGAAACAATTGAACACCTCTTCTTTTTTTGCCCATGGACTCGTGGGACTTGGTTTGGCAGTAGCTTGGGAGGGCATTTCGCTCTTGCTAATTTGACTAGTTTTAATGCATGGTGGCTTTAGATTTCAGCCTCAAAGCTTCTTAGTCCTTGTGATATTTCATTAATTTGCAGGACTCTTTGGTTTATTTGGAAACAGAGGAATGAATTTGTGTTTAATTACCATAGGCCTAACCCTTTTACTGTTGTTGAATTTGCAAAAAAAAAAAAAGTAATGCTGAGTTTTGGGGGAATATGGATTGTATGCGGGCTGAGGGGATGTCCTCGGACAAATCTGAATTACCTTGTGTTCATTGGTTGCCTCCTGAATCTGGTTTGGTCAAAATTAATACCGATGGTGATTTCTCTTCTGAGAAGGTACCTGCTGTGATCGGTGTTGTCTGTCGAGATCATTTGGGCTTCTTGCAATGGGGCTATGTAGACAAGGTGAAGTCGATTTCTGCCTTCATGACTGAGGCACTTGCACTAAAAAGGGCCTTGTTATTGGCTGTTGATATAGGCATAGATAATGCTATTTTTGAGTCTAATTGTCTTTCTTTGATCTCTTATAGTAATGCTAAATCCCCTGATATGATTAAATGGAGAAGCAGGAGTATTATTCAGGATATTATTTGTCTCTTTTCTGACAGGGTTGGGTTCTCTTGATCTTTTATCCCTAGGAGGGGTAATAAAGTTGCTGATTTACTTGCAGCAAATGCTTTTAAGGAGGTGTGCTCGATCGGGTGGATCCAACAACCAACACCTTCTTTGTCATCTCTTCTAACCTTGGATGCTCAGGAGGCTAGTATTATTCGGAATGCTGATCTTTCTTCTTGTTCTGTTTTGGAGGGGACGTAATTTATTACTGTCAGGATTGTTCCCTTATTTGATTTCCTTAGGTCTGTATTTGATGTTTTTTAGTTTCTCCTGTTGGTGTGTTTATGCTTCCTTTCCCTGTATCGTATTTTCTTGTACTGTTGTCTTTTTATCAGTAACATATGCAGTCCGATTCGAGCAAAAAAAAAAAAAGATAGAGAAACTCTCTTGTAACTTCTCTCTTGGGATCTTGATGAGTATATATTTTAGGATTAAATAGGTGTATACTTTATGAGATTTAATTGGAATTATTGATATTATATACCTATTTAATTATCTTTTATTGACTTTTCCATCATTGAATCAAACTTGGGATCAAAGAATAAATCGACATAAAATCTACTCATATCATATTTTTATTGTGCAGGAAATATTAGCTGATTTGGAATGAAGTAGAAAAGGCAATAAGAGGATATGCAATCAGCCAAACTTGATGGTCTCCCGCAAGAAAAATAGAAACAAAATCAATTGTGTGATCTAAGGGAGTAAGTTACAAGATATGATATATCTTTTTAATAAGAAAAGGAGAATCAATGACCCAAGACCTAAATTATTATAAATAGGGAGGCAGAGACAAGCAAAAAGAGGACGAAAAGCATATCAGAGAGACACAGAACGAGAAGGAACAAAGAAGCAGATGAGTAGAGGCTGAGCGTTTCAATTCTGTTCATCATCTCCACAGAAAGACGGAAGGACTGTGCAGGCGACGTAGAAATTTTCTTTCCTCTCTCTCCTTCTTTTTTGAACCTGAGTTTTATCTTTTTTGTTATGGATTTGAATAAAGTCATGTGTGGCTAGTTTGTTTTTCAACCTAGAGTACTATGAACTTGTTTGAGGCTTAGAAATTGTTCCCACTCATTAGTTTTGCTTAATTTTAATCAGTTTATTTGATCTTGTTTTTATTATTTATTACTTAGTGATTGGCCACCGTTAAGCATGTTTTGGGGATTTAGGATTGAACTTGACGAAGGGAATCTTAAATTGACCTTGGGATTAAATAATGTGGAATTAGATTTAAATTTAATGTGAAGTTAGGTTTTAATCTAATTTGTGTTTAGGATAGACATATACCTAGAAGCTCCGCATAATCAAATTAGAGTGAGCCCGATTTAAATTGCATCTTAATTAATTACGTGAGGCATTGCATAATTATTTGAGGTAGGTGTATAAGTGGACCGACAGGCACTTGTAAACATTAATACTCTAGATTAGCTGATCAAGTTAAGTCAAAGTTAATTTAGTGGGGATAAAATCTAGGAATCAAATAAGGGATTAGTGACTCTAGGTTGCTCGTTTGATTAGTGGTAGTTGTTTATTTTAATTTTAGATTTTTTTTCCTCTTAATTAAATTAAATTTTGGCTTTCTCAACTTAAATGAAATTGTGAAATTAATACTCAACTAAAGTTGTGATACTAAGTCCTCGTGGGAACGATACTTTTATTATCACTTTATTACTTGATACAACCCGTGCAGTTGCGGAGTTTTTAGGCTATAAAGTTTTGCCCTATCAAGTTTTTGGCGGCGTTCCCGGGGACTTGTGTGCCACAACTGTGTTAGTTGGAATTGATTGAGCATTAGTAGTTTAAGTTTGAGTTCGTAAATTTTTATTTTACTTTTTCTGAAAAAAATTTAAAAAAATGGATTTCAATTGGCAACCAACTGGTCTTAATAATGAAAAGGAGATAAATTCTTTGTCTTCTATACAAGATGGATTGATTGCTAAATTAAATTCTTTGAATGAATCTAGGCAACATAAAAGGAGCATAAATGATAGTTGTAATCAATATGTTGATTCTTCTCAATATATTTGCATGTCTTGTGTTTATTGTGGAGGGAATCATTTATTTGAGCATTGTCCATATAGTACAACTAGTCATTTTATGAGAGATGATTTCACTAGGAACCAAGCTTGTTTTGATAACTCATTTTGTCATAGTGAAGGTTTTGAGCAACAAAATTTTAGGGATCCACATGTCTATTGTTCTTATGAAAGTACCCCTCCTTATTACTCTTATCCGTATGTTGAAGAACATATCATTGAGTACAGAGAAAAATCTAATTTGGAAAAATTAGTTGAGGAGTGTGGGGAAGCATTAGAGAAATCTAGTAGAGAGTAAAGGGAGATTCTCGCTAGCATTGACTCAAGTGTCCAAGAAATTGGGGTAAGTCTTCAAGATATTGGGGTAAGTGTTCAAAAGATAAAGGTAAATGTGAGTCAAATTTTTTCAACCTTTGAGACTATAATGCAAAATAATTCCTTAAACCTGATGACTACTTCTTATGCTGATAATGATTATTGTGAGGAAGTTGAAGGTAGGGAATTACATGAGACTATGGATAATATAGAAAGTAATTGTGGGTTTGAAATTGAGTTAGATAATAATGGATGTCTAGATGAGGTTCTGGCTGTGGAGCCTAAGGATTGTGATCCAATTGATGTAGATGTCCCAATTGTTGTTCATGACCCTTCTCTTGAAATGTTGACTCTTACTGATGAGAGTCAAGTTGATTTTAGTGGATGCTCTAAATTCTTAGATGTGCCTATATTTATTTTTAAAGATATGCATGTTGTGCTTAATTTGAATTCAGTGATTGCTTGTAATCCAAGATTGTCTATGATTAAGGAAGTACAAGTAATTAACTTGAATGATCAATTTTTGTGTGTGATACCTTGTTGTTTGAAAAGAAATGAAGACAAGGTAATTATGGTGTTTGATACTTATGATTAGTGGTTTGTTTTGAGAAGTCTGGCTGAAGACTATAAATTTAGCGCTTCTTGGGAGGCAACCTAAGGGTTTTGCTTGCATATTTCATTATTATTATTTTTTCTTCTTGCTTTCTTTCTTTCAGTTTTTTTCAGGTTTGAAGAAATTCACTTCTCTTGTTGCTGCAAGGTTTTGTTTTAGCACTCCACATCAGAGTTAGCGGCCTAAACTAGGGGAGTACTAGTTCATTTCCCTCTTTATTTTTTGCAACATTGAGGACAATATTTGATTTAAGTGTGGGGGAGGGATATAATTTCTTTGGTTATGATATAATTTCTTTGAATTATGCTTGTCCTTATGCAATTGAAAAGAGTTTTGTTAACTTGAGATTTTTGCATTGTTGTGGATTGACCTTAATTTTGAGCTTTCCCATCTTAGAGAATATTATCAAGTCAAAAATTAAAATAGAAAAAAATGTTTTAACCAAGTCTCTAAGCCTTGAGTTTTTTTTTGCAATCTTGAGATGGACTATGAAAATAAGGATTAGTTTGTAATGTGATCAACAAATTATTAGTTCAAGAATATTTTGCTACATGATTTCTTTAGAAAATTAGATGATGATATGTGCTAACTAAGTAAAACTTTTGTGTAGGGAAATAACTTAGGATAAATAAAAAAAATATAAAAAAAAAAAGAGAAAAAACAACTCTAATGACTTCTCTAGACCTTACTTAGTAACCGGGGGCACTTCATCACCAATGTTGGCACTCGCGTCAAACGGTAAAGTCAAAGAGGGTTATGAGTTGGGCTAAAAGCCTCTTGAAGTGCCTGTTGGAGTAACTGAGTAACCGGTGCTACGTCACCTATGTGCAGGGTCACGTCAAAAGGGGACCTACAATGGCTCAAGAAACAAAAACAAAAAAAAAAAAAGGAAAGGGAAAAAAAAAGGCAAAATGAGTTATTTCCTACATGAGAATTCTTAATAAATTAAATGAAAAGCTTGGTTTGGTGGGGGCATTTGAATTTTTCTGGAGAAATTAAATAGCGTGATATTAACTTGTTTGGGTTTTAGAAATTGTTCCCACTCATTAGTTTTGCTTAATTTTAATCAGTTTATTTGATCTTGTTTTTATTATTTATTGCTTAGTGATTAGCCACCGTTAAGTATGTTTTAGGGATTTAGGATTGAACTTGACGAAAGGAATCTTAAATTGACCTTGGGATTAAATAATGTGAAATTAGATTTAAATTTAATATGAAGTTAGGTTTTAATCTAATTTGCGCCTAGGATAAACATATACCTAGAAGCTCCACATAATCAAATTAGAGTGAGCCCGATTTAAATTGCATCTTAATTAATTACGTGAGGCATTACATAATTATTTGAGATAGGTGTATAAGTGGACCGACAGGCACTTGTAAACATTAATACTCTAGATTAGCTGATCAAGTTAAGTCAAAGTTAATTTAGTGGGGATAAAATCTAGGAATCAAATAAGGGATTAGTGACTCTAGGTTGCTCGTTTGATTAGCGGTAGTTGCTTATTTTAATTTTAGATTTTTTTTTCTCTTAATTAAATTAAATTTTGGCTTTCTCAACTTAAACGAAATTGTGAAATTAATGCTCAACTAAAGTTGTAATACTAAGTCGTCGTGGGAACGATACTTTTATTATCACTTTATTACTTGATACGACCCGTACACTTACGAAGTTTTTAGGTTATAAAATTTTGCCCTATCATATCAGATCTCTTCTTCCTATATGGTGCATCTACCGTATAACATGATGAGAGTCTATATTAGTATCGATCTCATGTGGGTACTCAGCGAATTAATGAATGAAATTCAGGTATGCCCGAAATCTTTCAAAATCAAATAATATAGGAAAACAAGTTAAACAAACTATGGAGATCAGAAAGTAGAAACCAACACTCACCCGAAATGCCCCCACCCAACACGGGACAACCTCTCATCAAGCGGCAATTTATATAATAACTTTCATAGCTTGCAAATTGCATGTTTTATTGTAGACTTTATTGAAGTGCATGTATTAATCTATTGATGATGATCAATTAAATGCACATGATGATGATGCAAAAGCATTATAGTCAAAAGTTCATATGATGTCCCAACCATAAGATTAACAAATTTGTATAACTATGATGCAATGGAAGGTGTCAAAAGGGTTTCCACCTTATTTAGGAATTGTGTGATTTTATGATGACAGCAAGGAGAATTGAAAATTCAACCCATCCCCATAATGTTTGGTGGATTATATTTTAAGAAGTTATGGCAACAGATAGAAATCTAAATGGTGAGACATAAAAGAAGCATTATTCTATATTGATTAGCAGTGGCGCGGCTCATCCTAATTAGGGTTGTTTCATTTATACGTACTCTCCACAGACGTTGACGATCCAATCACCAACTATAGTGCACCTAAAACTTCTGCTAACCTCAGCTTAATTAATACGTACTCCCTCAAATCCAATTCATAATATAAAGCACTTTATAAAATGGTAGTTAAATCATTAAATATGCTTTAAATTAAATTTTTTTCCAAGTTTACCAATATTAAATTAAGTTCTAAATGAGAAAAAACATAAAAAAAGTTACATTTAAGCATAACTACATTAAAAAAAATGATAAATAAGTATTAATCACTCTCCAAATAACTGATATTATCGACTAAGATATTACACTATAAATGAGAGGGGTACGTACATACACACACATATATATACATACATACATATATGTATGTATCACGCTAAGTAGGTTTTTTTTTTTTTTTAGGGTTCTATTAATCCAAAACTTTACTTTCCCTTTCCTTCCCTCAAATCAAATAAACCCTATATTTGAGGCGTTTGAGCCCACTTTAATCTGGTAACAAATTAAAACCTATTTATCCTTAATGGTCATATATAAAGATTCAAATATATACAAGGCAGATGGTAGAGTAAGGGACTTGTTATGGAAGCTGAATCGCCACAAAGAGTTGTTCTTGTTTGGAGATAATTAAGTAAGCAGTAGCTACATCAATTGCATGCTTGCATGGATATCAGATTAAGAGGATGATGGTTTATTTTTAATCAAGTTATTAAAAGGAAGGGAAAAGTTTCATCAATTTGTGAACAAGTGGGCAATTCCTGAATCCAACAAACAGAAAGTGAAGAGTTTGGCTCACCTGGCTTTTGTTCCCTGATTTATCAGTAGTCTTTGTTCATAGCAACAGGAGGAGAAAGAACCAATGTTATATGACTCCTTTTTCCAGGCCATATGAAAATATATATACTGTCTATATATATGTGTATCATCTCTCGAAGGACAGAATTTTGATCACATCGTTTGGGGGTAATTCTTGAAGAAATTAGACATTTGTAATGAACTTTCACTCTTCCTCTTGTTTTTGGTTTCAACACTTTGAATATCTTTGGTCCTGTGATGAAGGATAATCATATATATTGGTCCTTTCATCTTACCAAGAACAAAAATGAAGAAGAAGAACTAATTTTACATTTGCTACTTTAATTAATTAGCAAACAATGCATGTATTGTATCAAAAATTAATCACCAAATCGAATATTCAATCGTCAACTTCAAATCATTGGTCGCAGGACTACGACGACGGCTTGGTCCGTGGCAACGACGCCGAGTCACGACACACAGGACATGACCAATTAATCCTCAGCCATTCATCAATACATTTAAGGTGAAAGTAATGCCCGCATTGTGGCATCATCCTCATCGTCTCGGACTCCAAATACTCGCACAAGCAAATCGGACATGTTGTGCCGTTCTGGTAGTCATCGTCTTTCTTATCACCGTACATGAAACAAGGGTAAGAGTTGATGGCGGCTTCAATGTCGGCATTATTTTGGACAAGGTTCTCTTCGTCGTCATGGTGGTGGTGGTGGTCGACGGGATTACTATTATTAGGAGTTGAGTTAGGGACATCGCCGCCGCTGAGATGGCTGCGGTGTTGACGGTTGTTGTGGCCACGGCAGTGGTGATAAATGGAGATACAAAGCCAGTAAAGGAGGAAGACGACGATGACGACCATGAGTGCCTTGGTGAACAAGGAACCCACGCTGAGGTCGTTGATGAAAGTAGCCGCGGCGTCATCCTCCTTCAAGTTGTAGTTGTTATCATCGGCAGTGGCCAGGAAGGAGGGTTCCGGCTCCGGCGGATGCATGGGGATTAAGGAATAGGTTAGAGAGAGAAAAAAAGAGAGGGCATAGTAACAAAATAGTATATCATAGGAAGAGACATGGCGGGAGACCCCAGAAAGGTCAAACTTGGAAACAATAGGTATAAGCAGTTATGTTCTGTTAGACAAATCATCAAATAGGTGCGAGCCATTTGCATGTTGTTTGTAACAGAATCTGTAATGTGTTTAATTTTAATAGCTAGCTGTTTTTTCTGTTTCCAGTTGATTATCGTTGTTATCAATTATTTTAGTCTGTTTGGTTTTTTTCTTAGTTATAATTGAGTTTCATTATAACTAATTAAGATTTAAATTAAATTATTCGAATGTCTTCTTTTATCCAATACCAAAGCGTCGACAAACATGCCAACACTTTCTTGGTAACACAGTCGAAAATGACAACGTTGGCGAAAAATCAAGAATTTCAGGGCATGTTCAATGAGAATGTTTGCACTCACTAGAATATGGATGGTTAGGTCCAATGTTTAACATGTAACAAAAAGATAAACAAAACAAAAGAAAACCTGCACATCAATATCAAAATCAACTAGTCACCCCCAAACATCTTTTAGTTTAATGACGTGAGAGTTTTTTTTTGTTTTTTTTGATATAGCCAGTGGAGGGAGGGGGAGGCAGGGCTCGAATCCTAAACAAGGGGGAAGACTAACTCCTAAGGCTGGCCCTAGTGCCATCGCGCTATGAGGTTGAAATTCGAGCTATTATTGTCTATCCGGCTAACCTTTTAAATATAAAAAAGAATTAACTAATAATCACCGCCAATAATATTCTAGTTTAATAACGTAAGCTTCCGTAGCAAGGAGGTTGACATGCCACAAGCCCACAAGTTTAATCTGACTTGTAATATCAAATTTTAGTGTCTAACCCTCTAAATATAAATAGAAAAAAGGAATTAATTAGTCACAAATGTTAGGTCCAGCTGTCATCAGAACTCCGATGGTTAGGGATGAGGTTTTTTCATTTTAAATTAGGCCATTTTGATAATTATATTTTACAACTTATCACAACTACAATAAATAGACATTACTTCTCTAAAAAAAACGTCTCTTTTTCTATAGGGAAGTAAAAATAAAACCGGTAATATTTTTTTAATTTTTGACATATTGAACATTCTGTTTTAGAATTAGAAAGCCTAAAGTGGATTGCAGGCGTCCTAAAATTAAACTGGGACGTCAAAAGTCAACTATAGGCAACTTTAGGCATCCTCCAAATTGAATTTGGGATACCTATTTACACAATTTAGGTGTCCTAAATTCAAACTTAGGATGCTTAAAGTAAAATATCCGCGGCTTAGAAATTAGAACACCTAAAGCATACATAAATCCACTTCACACACAATTCCCCTGCTTAGTCCGTATACCACTACAAAAAAAACGCAGATTAGCCACTGAATTACCGACGAAAACAATTCCGTCGGAAATTACCCATGAAATTCCGTCGGTAACTGAAATTACTGACAGAATTACCCATTACCGATAGAATTCCGTCGGTAATTTTAATTTCGGTCGCAAGAAAGCCGTGAGAAAAATCAATTTTATTTTTCCACGACTTTTTTTGCGACGGAAATTTTCCGATCGAAATTAAAATTACCCACGGAATTACCCAAAGAATTCCGTCGGAAATTTTAGTTACCGACGGAATTCCATGGGTAATTCCATTGGTAATTTTTACCCATGGAGGGAATTTTTTCCGTCGCTAATTACATGGCTAATCCGTGTTTTTTTTGGGTAGTGTACACATCTTCCCTCCTCTCTCTGGACCTCCAAAATTCCTTCCTTCTCCCACCATTGGACTTCCATCTTTCTTCCCTCTCCCACCGTTGTTGTCCTCTGTCTTCCCTCATCTCTCACTCTGTCGGATCCTTGTCTCCCTCCATCTACCAATGTCAGACCTTCGAAACTTGTTCCCTCTCCCACCATCATCTAAAGATACATTGAGTTCAATGTTACTACAGGTTCATCATACACCTCGCTCCTCTCATATAACTACGTTCTCAGCTTCAAAGATTTGCTTCTATTTCAATTTCCATAGATTTACTTCTACTTCAATTTGCTTCTAGATATGCTTCTGTGCTTCTTTTTGACCAAGTTCGACCACCTACGACGACACCAGTGATGGAGACTATGTACAGGTGTTCTTGTGTGCTTCCTTTTCAATTTCCAAAGATTTGCTTATGTTCTTCTTTTTGACCAAGTTTGACCGCCAATGACAACGACTATGTACATGATCGACCACTAGCGAGGCGAAGGTCTCTAGGTTCGACGTACCACCAACAACGGTGAACGTCTCACAAGGCACCAGTAATGGAGATCTACAGGTTCGACCACAACCAGATCCACGATGCTCATGAGGTCGCCTTACTGGATCTTCTTCAACAGCTCCTCCCAAACCTTAGGTTTGGGATTTTTAAAATTTTTTTTTTAAAGAAAGCAATAAGTCTCAACCCATTACATTTTCTACATAGACGTCCTCCAAAAAATGGGCGTAGAATGGGTCAAAAAAATGGATGTTATAATGTTTTTCTGTAGAAGTGTATTTATACTCAAGGAATGTATAGTAGATGTTAGAATATAATATTAGAATATAGGATATATAAATAGGATTGTATATATTCTGGTTGTATCTAGTTGTATTTTCCTCTTGCATTAGTTGGACAGTTAGGAACAGGCTATAAATTGCTTACATAGTGTATTATTTGTGGGCAATGTAAAACTTCTATATTCAAAATAAGAAGTATTCTTTTCTCTGCCTTGTGGTAACTGGGGTTGAAATATTCAAAATGGTGTCACAGCCTACGTTATTCTCCATGACTTCTGGTTCATTATGATACACAGGCCATATATCAAGAATTGGGCCCAGTTTAGTGTATTCCATATCCAAGAACCAAGACCTGGTACGCTGGACACACACCAAGAGGCTTGACCCGATGTTGTTTCAAGATCCAGACTCGAGGCCAGCCATGGAGCTCCATATCATCGAACACACGACGTGAATTGCGATTTGAGATTACCATTGGGATTCAACTGGCATCTAAGATCCAGGCTAAAAGCATGAACCCATCTCTCGCAGCCCTCTTGATCGTGTTCATTTTCTTTGATTTGTTGTGCGACTGAGCGAAATTGACGGATTCTTCTTAAATTTCTTGAATCCCAGCTCTCGCCGTGGCATCACTTGCAATCTGCAATTTCTTGACTGATCTCCAAGACCCTCTCACCATCACTTCTGCCTATTCAACCTACTCCGCCGTTGCCTCCACTACAGCTTCCCATGGCTGACAAAGATGCATCAACGAAGACCAACCCAGGTTCTATTCCTTTCACCCACCCACTGTATCTTCACCCATCTGACACTCAAGGTTCCTCTATCGTCTCCCACACACTTATTGGTTTTGAAAACAACACCATGTGGAGTCGTGGGATGCGCATCGCCTTGCTTAGGAAGCACAAGCTCGGTTTCATTGACGGCACCTGTCGCAAAGACGATCAAGATCCGACGCTTCATCCTTAGTGGGAATGCTGTAACGTTGTGGTTATCTCTTGGCTTCTGAACTCAATTAGTAAAGAATTAGCCAATAGAGTCATTTTCTTCCAGGATGCTCACGATGTCTGGGTTGACCTTCAAGAACGATTTGATAAAAGGAATGGGGCTCAGATTTTCGGTCTCCATCGTGAAATTTCTCTGCATTCTCAAGGTACTTCTTCAGTTTCCACTTACTTCTCTAAGTTGAAGGAATTGTGGAGGAACAATCCGCCTTAACTATCCTACCATCCTGTACGTGTAATACCTCAAAGGCTTATTCTGATTTGGTACAAGAGCAAAAACTTTTGCAATTTTTATTGGGACTTAATGAGTCCTACAATCAAACTCGTAGTCAGATTCTCCTTATGATTCCACTTCCTTCTGTAAATGCGGCTTACTCCATGGTCATTCAAGATGAGACATAGAGATCCATTGCTGACCGTGGCCACCTACCAGAAGGCATTGCTATGATTACTAAAGGGAAAGGTCATGGGAGAGGCAGAGGCATAAGAGATTTGTCCATTGAATGCACCTATTGCCACAAAAAGGGGCACTTGCGTGAACAATGTTTTCAGTTAGTTGACTATCCACCTAACTTCAAACGGAACAAACCAAAGCAAAAGGAATCTAGTCAGTTGGGGATTGAATTTGCTGATGACTTAGACCTACATGTCAACACCACAAGCATGGTGACCACTTCTTTGTCAAAAGAACAATATGAGCGCTTGCTTGTTATGTTACAGAAGGATGAGGAGTCAACGGTGCATGCGTTGACTGGTACAGGTTTGAATACATGACCATTTTTAAATTCTATTCATTCATATTGGATTCTAGACTCATGAGCAACTACATATTTAATCAGTGATAGATCTTTATTAGATAAGTGCACTGCATATAATGGGCCTATTAAATCAATTAAAATCCCAGATGGACAGCGAATCCCTGTTACACATATAGGCTCAATTACTATAGCTCCTAACATTACATTAACTGGTGTACTATATTCTTCAAAATTGAAATTCAATCTCATATCAGTCTTCAAATTCACTAGAGCGCTTGAATGTATAGCTTGCTTTTTCCCTGACCATTGTGTTTTACAGGACCTTCTACATGGAAGGATGAAGATGACTGGTAGAATGATAGGTGGACTATACATCATTAAGGTTCCTAATATTTCTCATGTAATGAATGTTGCACAAAATCACACTACACAGAAACACAATAATAATTTGAAGTTTGTTGATGTATGTTTGTGGCATAGGAGATTAGGCCATGCCCCTCTTTCTGTAATGAAGCATTTGAATTTTGCAATTAATGACACTGAGTTGATAAATCACAAATGTGATATTTGTGTTCAATCCAAGCAGACCAAGTTTCCCTTTTCCTCCTCTTGTATTAAAACTACTCATTGTTTTGAGCTCATACACATAGATATATGGGGTCCATATAGGACACCCACTCATCAGGGATTTACATACTTTCTCACAGTAGTGGATAATTTTTCTAGAGCTACGTGGTTATTTCTGATGAGACATAAATCTGATTCAATTACTTATATTCATCATTTTATTGTTTATGCAATGACTCAATTCAATATGAAGGTTAAGAAGATTAGGAGTGACAATGTGATAAATCCCAATTTAATATATTTTATCCCGTCTTATTCATTTATTTTGGGGACTATTTTAGACTAATTTGGATTTATTAGACAATATTTAGATTGTTAGCCTATTTTAGGAAATAATATAAATCAGAATTAATTATGAGATTATTGAACTTAAATTTTCAATATTCTAATTGAGATCTTGTGATTGAATAATATTTTTAAATATATGATAGATCACGATTTTATTTAATTCTTGCAGGATAAAAAAAGCATATTGGAAGATCCTACGATGTAGAATTAACCTTAGAAGCTAAAAGAAGATCTAATGGTGGAATTTTGTTGGGCTTTTAGAATTTTAATTGTCTCAAATTGATACCCAAAAACCCTCTCTTTCTCTTATAAAATTAACCTAACAACTACAAAAAGATTTCATGCTCTCACTAATAGCCGACGTACAGGCGCAAGAAGGCGGAGAGACACAGCCGCGCGAATTGATTAATTCTCTCACGGAAGCTAATTGAGCCACCCACGCACAGTTATACAGGGTTTTATTCAATTGAATCTTCTATTCATCCATTCATTCAATCAAAGCCGCGGGACCCACGCTATTTCCTATTGCATCAATTGAATATTCAATTCATCAATTCAAATGATTGTGACCTGTTGCTCGGAATTGGGAGGAAGGGTTGTGATGGAAGCGTAAGCAATTGGAGATAACTTAGGAGGAGTATGGAAAAAGTTAGAACCTAGGAACTTACACTTGAAAACCACAAGGGAGTGTCTTTCTTTTTATCGTCTTAATTCGAACTTGAGGTTCTTTAGTTTTAAAGGGTTTTAAGTTGTGTTAATTGAGAACAATCTAATTTTAGATTGTAAACATATTTCTTTTGGATTGGATTGATAATTTGAAGTTTTTATGTGTGAGACAATTGTTGGAGTTTTGTTTGCAACCTTTTGATTGTCAATTGAATTATTAATTGAGTTTTCGTTATTAATTTAATTGTTAATTTGGTTTATCATCTTAATTGTTTAATTGGGTTGATAAATTATCTAGTTGTTCAATTGGATAATTGTAAACAAGATTTTCAAGACTATGTTGTGATTGATTTTTAATGAGTTTAATTAACCACCGCTTATTTCATTATGAGTTTTCTAGTGGCATATGTATTATTGAGCTAGAGGGTTTCCCGTGTTCAATTAGGTGATTAAATTCATTAATCTTCCTTTGGTCTAATTAAATGGTTTGGGTTAAGAAAGTTAACTTCATGTAATTCCTAAGTTGTCCCATTCTTCCTTATAATTGAACTAGATCTTTGTCATTTAATTTGATTTTAATAAATTTTCTTCTTAGGATTTTAATTTTCCTTTCATAACAAAAACCCCTCAAAAATTGCATTCATATTTATATAGGTTAGTTTCATTCTCATTTAGGTTTTAGAGTCAATTGCATTAGTGCAGTTAGTTAGTTTAATTTCATCTAGGTAGTAGTGTTTTGCATTTTAGTTTAGGTTCATTCCATTGCATTTTTATCACCTAAATTCAACTTAAAGAAAAACCCACAGATTGCTCCTTGGGAGAATGACCTAGGTTGCCACTATATTGCATTATTAGTTGGTCCTGGTTTAATTGATTGCTTTAGTGACGAAAGTAACAACATCACAATGGGATTGAGTTTCTAAGTAATCCCTTTAAAATGCTTATTCGAGAAAAGGGAAATGTGCATGAGACCACTTGTCCTTACACACCACAACAAAATGGAGTTGTAGAATGTAAGCATAGGACGATTATGCAGGTTACTAGGAGTTTGATGTTGCAGTCAAACCTTCTAGTAGAGTACTGGGGTGAATGTGTAAAGGCTGCAGCATACTTGATTAACAGGTTGCCCTCTAAGGTTCTTGATTTTCAATCCCCATTTGAAAGGGTTTATGGGCATAAAGCAGACCTCAAACACATGAAAGTTTTTGGTTGTCTTGCCTATGCCACAAATCTTAAATGTCATGATAATCTACAACCTCATGCTCTCCCTTGTGTATTTCTAGGCTACCCAGAGAATCAAAAAGGATATTTGTTGTTAAATTTGAAATCTAACATGTTATTTGTAAGTCGACATGTCAGTTTTGCAGAGCAAGTTTTTCCTTTCAGGCATACACACTCACAACAGCAGCAGGAAATACATCCAACCATAAAGGAGATGTTTTGGTTTGAATCCGACACACCTTATATGCAATCTGATTTGACACAGGATAAGTATGATCTTTCACAAATACATGATCCATAACAATCCTATTAGGAAATCCCTGATCAGGAAACTGATAATCCAAGTAATTTAGATCAATCACGTCCTATAAGGGATAGGCGACCACCGATTTGGTCTCATGATTATGTGTGTTCCTTTTTTATTTTTGAAACAAATACAACACATGTAACCAAATGTTTCTACCCCATAAGTCAGTTTGTTTCTTATGATGGTATTTCTGCTGACCATTTGGCTTTTCTATCTTGTATTGATACAGTTCCTGAGCCTTCAACATATAAGCAGGCTATTAGCAACCCTAAGTGGGTAAAAGCTATGAAGGTTGAAATGGAGGCTTTGGAACAAAATCAAACATGGGAACTGGTGCAGTTACCCAAAAACAAACGTGCCATTGGTTGTAAGTGGGTATATAAGGTCAAATATAATTCTGATGGTAGCATAGATAAATACAAAGCTAGGTTAGTAGCAAAAGGATATAGTCAAAGAGAAGGGATCGATTATCATGAAACTTTTTCCCCAATTGTAAAAATGTTTACAGTTAGGCTGGTATTGAAATTGGCAGCTATGTATTCATGGAATCTTTATCAAATGGATGTCTATAATGCCTTTTTGTAGGGTGACCTCCAAGAAGAGGTGTATATGAGATTACCTCAAGGTTTCAAAGGTAAGGGGGAGAATGTTGTATGTAAGCTTTAAAACTCTCTTTATGGACTTAAATAGGCTTCCCGCCAGTGAAATCAAAAATTATCTCAAGCCCTTATTAAGGGTGGTTTTGTCCAAAGTAAAAGTGACTATTCTCTGTTTACTATGGATTGGAATGACCAAGTGGTATTTGTTTTAGTATATGTAGATGACTTGTTGATTACTGGTAGTTCTGAAGAAGGCATTAGTTATGCCAAGAGTTTGTTGCATGATAATTTTAGGATTAAAAACCTAGGACATATGAAATATTTTCTAGGCATAGAGATAGCTAAGTCTGAAAAAGGTGTGGTTTTATCTCAACGAAAGTTTGTATTGGATTTGTTATCTGACACAGGTATGAGTGGATGTAAACCATTGAGTGTTCCAATGGCACAGAATTTGAAATTAATGCCTTTTGAAGAAGGAAAACACAATGTACAGGATTTGTGTAAGAATGCAGAACAATATCGTCGCTTGATTGGTAAATTGATTTACCTAACCATGACTAGACTTGACATTTGTTTTTGTGTGCAGACATTAAGCCAGTTTATGCAAAAACCAACTAAGTCGCACATGGCAACAACTAGAAATGTTCTTAGATATCTAAAGGGTACCATTGAACTTGGTATAAAGTTGAGTTCTAATGGAAATCCTAATTTAGAATGTTTTTGTGATTCAAATTGGGCTTCTTGTGGAATTACACGGCGCTCAGTCACTGGATATTTGTTGAAGTTTGGAGGATCTCTTGTGATGTGGAAGACAAAGAAGCGAACCATGGTGTCAAAGTCATCAGCAGAGGCTAAATATAAGGCACTCAGTATGGCCACATCTGAAATAGTGTGGGCACGTGGATTGCTTCGTGACTTGCGGATTCCACAAACGCAACTAGTGTCGATCTATTGTGACAATATTGCTGCAATACACATCGCTGCAAATCCAATTCTTCATGAGTGAACGAAGCACATTGAAGTGGATTGCCACTTTGTTCGTGATAAATGGCGAGAGAAGGAGATAGACCTTCTGCATGTTCGTTCTCATGAGCAAGAGGCTGATTTGTTGACATAACCAGTATCAGGAGATGTCCAACGCAAGTTATTGAGCAAGTTAGGGTCTATTGACATATTTGCGCCTCCAATTTGAGGGGAAGTGTTAGAATATAATATTAGGATATAGGATATATAAATAGGATTGTATATATTCTGGTTGTATCTAGTTGTATTTTTCTCTTGCATTAGTTGGACAGTTAGGAACAGGCTATAAATAGCTTACATAGCGTATTATTTGTGGGCAATGTAAAACTTCTATATTCAAAATAAGAAGTATTCTTTTCTCTGCCTTGTGGTAACTGGGGTTGAAATATTCAACAGTAGAAGCTGAGTATATCTTTGTGTATTTGATGAGACTTTAGAACAATTGGCTTACTTTTGTGGAACTGGAAACTAATTTTTGCTCTAGCTTCGCCCCACCTTTAGAGTCCTATATGCTGTATGAAGGCTTCTTTGAATTAGTGAATGAAAAGTGGGCTTACGTAAGTAAGTAAGTAAATCGAGACAAAACTCTTTTCACATATTCTCTCTAGTCCTTATTATAAGGTACCAACTAATACTTCTTATAAATCAATAAAAACAGTTACAATTAATAAAGTTGTCCTATAATTTAAATAACTTCCAATAATATCCGTACTAATTGCACTAAACTCTAATATTATATTAATTATTACTCTCACCTACTACCCTAATTAATTAAGAAGATACAACATACATAAAGTATTTATCATGTGCACTTTAAATTATGTTGAAAAAAGGCAATATCTACTGCTACTCTAAAGATGCATTAAGTCATAAATACGAGGAGATAGTGCGTGTGTTTTTGGGCAATATTAGTGTGTGCTGTTAGATGAGCCATCTTTGTCTATTCCCAAAAAAAAAAAAAAAAGAGTAAATACCTTTTCTGGTCCCTGAAAAAAAAACATGGACCCCATTTTCGTCTCTAGGGACTAAAATAGGACATTTTTATGAACTAAACAGGGGTTTTTGGAAATTTTTGAGGGATTAAAATGTTCACCAATCAACCCTTATTCGTCCTTTTCAGGGACTAAAAATTATTTTTTTTTTTTTGTATGAGGGACGAAAATGATATCCGTGTTTTGCTTTAAAAGATTAAAAATGGTATTTACTTATAAAAGAAAAAGCAAAAGCGCGGAGCCATCTTTGTGGACATTGGACGATAGGTCTAAATACGCTTAGAAGTTAAAACACTAAATGCATGAAGACAAAGTTTAGTTAAAGACTACGAAATTCAAAATTTCACAAGGTAGCCATTCGTTCGAACTAACAGTTGTACGTTACCAGAATTCTTTTATTAATGAAAGACCTCATGATGTTCTTAATGAATAAATATATACGCATAATAATTTACTTTGAAGCTTATTTATTAATCACAATTCACATGGACATGACTTTGTTCCTAATTTTTTTAAGTTTAGCTTTCAAATGACACAAAGTATAATTTGTTTATATTTATTACCAACAATCTAAACTATGATGTGGGTCATGTGACCTGAAGATTGAACACTTTTTTGTGTGAATGAAGATATGGATTTTATTTTAAGAATATGGCCCATCACTTTCATTTTAGGTACACCGTAATTCTTACAAATCTTATGTTTAAGGAATGCAATTTTAATTTTTGTCCCTACTTTTTTTTAAAAAAAATTGTACTCTATCTAGTCATAATTATAGAACACATTTATCTAATTTTAGAAAAATTAAATATAGTAGTTAAATTAGTTAATTATATTTGTTTTCCTAAAATATCCTTATTTAAAATTTAAAATGGCATCCAGTCACTATATTTCTCTGTTCTTTATTGGACCTTTCCTACTACAAACACAACTTCTCTAGCTCTTACACAGTCTAGCGTCGCTATTCTCCCTCAACAACTTCCGGTACTCTTGAAGGTTAGAATTGTAATTTAATAGTAATGTCTTTATTAAATATGATAAAAATTGTTCAAAATTATTTTATTAAAAAAAATAACAGTAGAACTGGGGTGTATATAACATTAGTGAGTTGCAAGCATTACTCATTTTATAAAATATATAGGTGTATTATTAAATAATTATTATTAAGAAATTAAATTATTAATAAGGATATTTTAAGAATAAATTGACAAAAATTAGAATTTTATCTTATAATTATGATTAAAATAAACCCTCAAATATTAGCTTATAGAGATTCTATCTTGTTTTATTACAGCCTATTCTTCAATTCTGGATTTGTTCCCACTTTTTTGGTCCCTTCTGTCCTACTTTATTCCGTTCCCCAGCTGTCAGCTCGGAATATAATAAACTTACGCGTTTTTAGTTCTTCTTGACTTTTTCAATTAATTTAAATTAATATCGGAGAATTTGTTATTACTATGAGAATTTAATATAAAAACACAGTATTTTCTTTAAAGACATCCTAAATTCGGATTTTTCCTAACAAAGAGAGTAAAAATTAAAATAATTTATATAATTCCACTCAAAATACTTGAGCAAATTGGATGCACTAACTTTTTAAAAAAAAGTTAGTGACCCAAAAAATTAAAGTTAAAGATAGACCCACTTTGAACACGTAGGTCCCACACCCTCTTTCCAAATTCCAAGTTCCACCTCTCCAGGTTCATCTCACCTGAAGGATTCTGTGCGTCTGATCCATAAAGATTCGACGATGAAGGGAATTAACATCGTAAATAAATAAATCAAATAAAAAACTGTAATATTTACTAGAGTGTGAAAAGATTGAAACAGAACCACCACTGGCTGTTATTTATTCACCCATAATTAGAAACACAAATCTCTACACACTAAAATAATAATAATAATAATAATACACAATAATGTCATAAAGCTAAGGACACAAATTAACGTAAGACCTTACTAGATAACCGGGATGCTAATATAAAAAGAAGGACGCAAATTAAACCTAAGACACACAAGAAAAATCAAGTCTAAAGTTTAACCTTCCGCTTACAAATCATTTCCTTCACCGATTCACCACGAACATCAATAGTCAAAGAGCAATTCAAATTGATGACCACATGTTTCTTCACGATATTCCAAATATTCACTCTCCCCGGAACTATTGAGAAGCTCGTCATGTTCATCTCACCGCCGGTGATGTCCGAGTAGAGCTCTGAGCTGCTTAAAAGGCGGTCCGCCATGAAGTCCACCGTGATATTCATCGGAAACGTTCTCCGTGCCTTCGCTTCTCCCGGCGGCCCATATGCCTCCGCCACCGTGGTGCCGTGGTAATCCATCGTGGTGGTGGTGTTGTCGAACCGGAAGGTCACCGCATTAGGATTCTTGATCGTCATGGCCACGGCGAGAGTCATATTAACCCTAACTTGAATCCGAGGCACTGCATCGAGCTTGAGATCTAGATTTGTGACTTTGACCTGATTCATTGTTATTTTGGGATCTTTCACCTTAAATACTGTAAATATTAAGATGATGATGATCACTATAATTATGAGCAGAAGTGAGAGTGATATACATCCACACCATTTTATTCTTCTCCGACGAGCTTGCTTATCGGCGCCGCCGCGCGAAACTGCGGCTAGGGGCTGGGCTTCAGGCTCGCCCATAGATGACCGGAGAAAAGAAAGAGGGAAGGAATTGAATGTCTCTGCGAATTAAAAGACTAAGGCGAATGAATTAATATGGTTGGGTGAGAATCATATCTGTGTGCGTGTATATATATATACACACACACACACACACACAACAAGTTAGTTAATTGAGTTAATTGTCGGCAAAACTGTAGTTTCTTGACTTCCTTCTATTTGTTAGGGAATGGAAAGAAACTTGGAAACTGACTTCTATTGGAATTGGACCACGGGATAAATTTTCGATGATCTAGATTTCAGGAATTCTTATTTAATTTATTTTTAAAAACAACTTGTTGAGAGATCTACTTTTCTTTTTCTTTTTTTTTTGTTGATATTTTCAGTTTAAGTGAAATAAAAATATAAGGTGATTTTTTTTTAAAAAAAAATATGTAATTCGAAGACTTTCAACTTTGTTTATTTATTTATTTTACCATCAGAACTCAGAAGACCTTCAACTTTGAGAACATGGAAAATGAAGAAGTCCAAATTTTTTTAAAAAAATGAAAAAGTCTCACAAACAATAAATGACGTACACTCCGATCAACAACAAAAACGAGGGGAAGGTGGCTTTCTTAATGAGTGACTAGTGGATGCAAGTTCCATGTGATGGATTATTTTTTTCCCAAGAAACAAATTTATTTTTTATTTTCAATTTTAAAAGATAATTTTTAAGAAAAATGATAAGAAAATACCATATGAACTTCAAAATTCTAAATAAGTAATTTTTTTACTAAAACGAGTGGTCAATTGCTATATTTTTGAAGTAAGACTAATTTGAGATTTTAAGGTTTAAGTGATAATTTATTGTCTTTTTCCATAATATTGTGAAGATAAAAATTATTAAATTACTTTAACTATTTTCCTTCTTTGAAAATAACATCCTACGTCTGGCCTTTTTTGTAAGTAACTTTTATTCTTATTGCGTAAGATGAATTAGCAGATAAGAGTAATTAAAAATAATAAATATATCAAAAATGTCATGTTTTTTCTAAATATACTCTTATTTATGAAATAGGCATAGGAGAAAGAATGAGTAATAAAGATGAGAAAGTGTGAGTAGGAAATATAAGACAAAATATATAATAAATGATTAAATGAAAGAGAACTATTGATGAGTGATGAATAATTAATATAAATATATGTATTTAAGAGGGGTAGAAAATAAAAAAAGAAGTTTAAATTTTGAGATATATAGAAAAAAAAATTGCTAATAAAAAGGACCAGTCTTGAGGGAGAAAAAATTACTTATAAAAAGGACTCGACGAAACTATCCAGAAATCAATAATTTTTTTTTGGGGGGGGGGTGTTGCCCACCTGATATATCAGAATCTTCAGCCCTAACTAATTTAGATTTGTCTTGAATCAGACCCAAAATCGTAGGAAAAAAGCTCTTAACACCATTTTCTTACTAAAAATCAAATAACTACAATTTGAAGACTCTTGTGCTGGGCCGTAAGAGCCCAGATCCATTCTGCCCTCGTCTATCATGCTTTTGGTGGCCCTCATCTGACCTCTTTGCTCCTCGATTTTGCCATCTGGCAAAATACTATGACCCCACGTCTCTCATTCCTCATCTTCAATTTTTCTGCCTAAAGCTAAAATTTATTACTACTATAATATTGATTTCCCAAGATTAAATAAAAATATAAAGGAAGTGCTTTCTTTGGATTAATGTGTATTTTTTTTGCTGTAATACTTTTTTAAATTGCCATTCATAATTGATTCACTCAAAGCAGGCCAAATTTTTATATCTTTATGAATTAGTTTGTATGCACTGTAGAGCATGTATATTTCAAATCCGATGCGGTTTTACTCCAATACCCTAACCATCTGCTGCCCTCAATTTCCACTAAACGGCGTGGTTCTCGTACAAAATAACACTGTTCACCCTTTTTTCCCCAAAAAAGATAGCATTAATCATCTTGAGTATTTTTTGCAAGATCACAAATTATTTCTTCACTATCAGTCAGTAGCTGAAGTATCTTTTTAGTATCATATATCTTCAAGTATTTTTTAGGGGTTAAATACCATTTTTACTACGGAAATATTAGTTAGGGAGTATTTAGCATCTGATACTCTGAAAGTTTATAAAAAGGAGTAAATATGCCCTGAAAGTTTTTTTATGAACAAATTTGCTCCGGAAGTTTTTTTTTAAAAAGTAAATTTGTCTTGGAGGTTTAGAAAGAAGAGCAACAATTCAACAGTTAAAATCAACCGATGGGTAAGATTGCTATGTTAGTAAACTTCCGAGGCAAAATTGGTATTTAACACATTTTTTTAACACCAGTCAATAACTTAAAATATTTCTTCAAGATCCTAAAATAATTTTTCAAGATCATGAATAGTATCAGTCAATATCTTAAAGTATCTTTTTTAGTAATAGTTAACATCTTGAAGTATTTTTTTAATACCAGTCAGTACCATAAAACATAGTATTTTCAAATTTTCAGCCTAAAACTAAAAATTATTACTTTCATAAATTAAATAAAAATATAAAGGAAGTGCTTTCTTTGGATTAATGTGTAATTTTTTGCCGGAGTTTTAATAAGTTTATTATTAACTCGATCAACATCCATAGCAGTGGTAATATTATTTTCTTAAATTGCCATTCATAATTATTTCACTCTCAAAGTAGGCCAAAGTAGAGCATGTGCGTTTCAAATCCAGCATATTGTTGACTTATATAATAGGCGAATTACAACAAAATTAGTGAAACATACATTAACAATACGGGTGCTCGTACTATTATTTAGGAAAGGGGAATCAAAAAGAAGTGAAATGTGTGTGTGTGTGTGTGTGAAGTGATGAACTAGGCAGCTGGCTAGGCGAACAAGTCTGAGAGGGTGGGAAGCTTGATCTCGCCCTGTTGAGAAACAGGGATGTTAATGTTGCCGATAACAGGAAGATCAATGATGAACACCAAATCCAATTTGTAGTCTATGTCCCAATCCTTTGCCACGTCTCTCCCTAAGCTCAGTAATATACTGTGTGCCACCTTCACCGGAACTTCCACCACCGTCGACCCCTTCGCCTTCAACGACCCCGGGTCCGGTATCACCCCTGACGCTATCTCCCTACATTCACAATATCATCCAATTATGTAATCGACCTTTTTAACTGTAATTTCATTGTGGGAATCAAGAACAACGTACCTTCCATCGCTCTTGAGCGAATAGGATATTTCACAAATGGGCAGAGGAGTTGGGTATGGATTGGATACAGAGACCTTGGCGGTGTACTCGACGCCCTCGCGGCTCACGCGCTGGAAGTCGACGTCATCAACAGTCGCCTCTGGCATGGGGGCCTCGGCGATCTTCTTCGCCACGTACGTCTTCACGGCCTGCGACAGTTTCCATAAACCGATTACCACACCCACAGATATCACTGCCACTGTTAGTTTTTTTGTCCTCAACCTCCACAATTCGCTCTCCATTTCAGGTCGATCGGAGGCGACACGTGGCTCGACGCACGTGACCTCCTCCGATTTGCGAGATCTGAGATTGTAGCTCACTGACGACGAGAATGGAGGATAGATCCAAATCCGATGACTATGGATCTACTTGGTCGGTGCTTTCTTTTCAGTTATTTGAGGCGTGTCATGATTATTAATATATTGATTACTACGCGTGGGAGATGTTTATTGGGTTGTTCAATGCACATTCTTTCTTGCCCCACCCACATTAATAATTCATCTCCCCTGATGGCTCTCCAGATGTGATGTCTTAACTTTAACCTGGATTACTATTATTTTATGTTTATAACTATCCGAATATGAATAATTTACAGTTTCAAGAACAGATATCAGAAAAAATTGTGAAGGCCGGCCATAACTGGTTCTTTTCTTGATTTGCATCTGAAAAAATTGTCCGGTCGAGAAAAACCATCGACAGGGGCTGCGAAATGGTGGCTGCTTGATTATATATATCTACGTGCAAGTTTTTTTCCCCGGAAATTTGAGTTTATATAAAAAAAAGGAAAAACGAAGGGAAAAAAATTGCAGAGAAATGAAAAAGAAAGAGACTGACCTCCATGGATGGATCGATGAGCGTTATGTGTGGACAACAGAGAAGAAAATGAGGTGAATGGATCGGAAAAAGAAGAGCTTAATTTGTGCATCTCTGAAACTGGCGTTACTCCTTTATTTATAGAATTTTTCTGACGTATATGGCTGCTTAATGGCCACAGCTAGCCCCATATAAGTTAATTATTAAAATAAAAATTTTAGTAATTTTAGTGACAATATCCTATCCTTATATTATATATAAAAACACACACGTTACGTTACGAGTATATTATTATTAGAGGTGTAAGATGCGTGTGTGGCCATATCTTCAAATTAATGCCTGTAAAAAGAAATCAATTCTTGTCGGGATTTTTGTGAGTGGTGCTTTTTTCCCAATAGTCATAGTGAGTGAGGCGATCCCGTTCAGACTATATCTTGTGTGTTGGCAAAAAATAAAAAAATAAAAAATCTATCCGGTTCTAATTATAAAATTAAATTCATTTTTTTAGAGAAATTAAAGAAACTAATTAAATTATTTTAAAGTATTTATATTTATATTTTTGTCTTCAAATTAATTAATTAGATTAATAAACTAATATATAATTTAAGGATACACAACATATGATATAATTAAGTAACTTATTTAATTTTATTAATCTCTTAAAGAAATCAACTTCATCTCATAATTGGGTCAGAAGTAATATTTCATTAAAACTAACCTAATGAGAGATACAGATTCAAAATAAAAATTTCACAAAAAGAAAGCTAAATATATAATAATTAATGGAAAGAACCTTAAAAATAACTTAACCCTAAAATAGGTAAGAGGGAGTCATCGTCATAGCTAAAAACCCCACCACCTTCATAATCAATTGTCTGTTGCCATTGCTAGGAGTGGTTGCTCAATGACCATCTCAAAGGATTCATCACTTTTATCAACCTTCATAATCAATTGTCTGTTGCCATTGCTAGGAGTGGTTGCTCAATGACCATCTCAAAGGATTCATCACTTTTATCAACAATAAAGCAATCAGACTGGTTGTTGAAAAAACTCCATGAGAAGATCTTATAGAAGGAAAAGTACTTACAAACTCCAATAAGAAAGATTAAAACAAAGAACATAGCTGTCAATTGCACAACGAACTGAACTGCACGATCTTAACTATGACATACACTTTGGATTCAACACTACCGACAATCCATAATAGTCTTTTAAAAGATGAAGCTAACAATATTTAAGAATATAGTTACCAATTCTTAATCTTTAAAGCCACAAAATGTAGCCACCATGTGAGATTTGCTTCCATTGAAACTCTCAACTCGATTTATTGTTGTAAAGAAAATCAACACTACCATAAAAAGTCTAAAAAAATATGAAAATAATTGGAGATCAACACAAAATACAGACGTTTTCACTCCCAGTCGAAACCATAGACGGAGAAGTCATGAAAAAAGTTTGCATAACGATAAGAGAAGAGCACCCACCCCCAAGCAAGTCCAGAGGAGGGGGAGACTATATCGTATATGGCTTATAATTTGTTGAATTTGTCATTAATTCTTTTAAATAATTTGAAGCTGAAAGACGCTCAAAAGTGAAGAATGAAGAATTTCCTTTTGGCTAATCAGGGGAATATTGCAAATGAATATGCATGCAAGACAATTCATGAGATCTCTCAGGCAAAAATACAATTTAATTAGGAGAAATTATCCTATCCGATTCTTAAAATCTTGAAATTTATTACATACCATAAATTTTAAAATTTTAAGTCTAATTTAAAATTTTATGATTGAAATGGTAGTGTGAATGTATAAGTCCTATAATATTTACCATTATTTTATTATTTAAACAGCACAATTTAAAAGTGAAATTATGATCGTATTTATGATTATTATAATTATTTCTGAATTTGATTGTTGAGGATAATTTGTCCCAACTCCTAACGGTATTGCAATAATGAACAAATGTCAATAATATATTCTTTTCTTCTGGCGATTATTCCGAATATAATTTGAAGAGTATTGAATTCGAGCTGATCATTAGGCATAACGTAAGGCTAAAAACAATCCATTGGCATGCCTTGCTTTTCAATAGCTTCCTCTTCAATCATAAATAATTATAATCATACAGATTCTGAGATAATTAAGTTGTTTTTATTCATAATTATGAATGCAAATTGTTATAGGTTCTATATTAAATACTGATTCATAGTACTACCTCTGGTTCTAATTATAAGACTTAGTTGACTTTTTATGGAAGAGATTAAGGAAGATAAATAAGTTGTTTAATCATTTCATATGTTGTTTATCCTTAGATTACATATTAGTAGCTTATTACTCAAACTAAATAGTTTGAACAAGAAAATGCAAATACAAATATTCCAAAGTAATTTAATTAGCTTCCTTAATCTCTCCAAAAAAGTCAAATAGGTCTTATAATTAGGAGTGGAGGAAGTATTTCAAAAAGAATTTGATTTTACGCTGTGTGAAGAAGGTTGGAAAAATAAATTCGATCAAATTATTTAAACAAATTAGATATATAATCTCTAAACTGTGATTCAGATGTACATAAAGGCAAATGAAAAAAATAATTAGGGACTCAATTCTTGCATTTTAAAAGTTTGAGCAACAAATTAGGCGGCATAGTTGGGAAGGGAGGATACCATGTCCGTCCACGTGGGACTACTTTTTCACTTTATTATTTTCATACAGATATTTAAAAGGATAAAAGCTAAATTATATTTTTAATCTTTTAAATTTTGCATGAGGCAGCATATTTTTAGGGCCTGTTTGGATGGGGTTTTAAAAAAAAAAGCCTTTTTTTAATGCCAAAAAAAAAAGCTCTATTTATTAATCTATATGTTTAGATGATATTTTTTAAAAAAAGTAAAAGTCACAAAAAAAAAAGTCAAAATGCTTTTTTTTTTTAAAAAAAAAAAGCTCTAATTTGGAGCTTAAAAAAAAGCTCTATAAAAAAAAAATCACTTTTTATAAAGTGACTTTTAGTCTTAAAATTCTAACATTGTTAATGTTGCTAAAAACGCTGATGCGACGAACTCAAGTGATGACTAATAACATTTAATTACACAAATTTTATATATTCTTCAATTTATAATTACCAGTATTTTAAATTTAAGTTTCATAGCATTTAATTACATAGTCATTACTTAAGTTTACATCATTATCATTTGAATTTGCATTTTCTGTTAGCAAAATTAACAGTGTTAGAATTATAAAACTAAAAGTATACTTTATAAAGTTAAAGGACCTAAAGTATATCTCATATAAACTTAAAAGACTAAAAGTATACTTTAACCAAAAATAAAATAGGACTTCAAAATATATTTGAGATTTAAATAGTCGTAATATAATACTTCATCCATTCGGTACTAAATATAAAACAAAGTGAACTTTTTTTGGAGAGATTAAATAAGCTAATTAAATTACTTTAGAGTATTTATATTTTTACTTTTCCCTCAAACTAATTAATTTGACTAATAAATTGATATAGAATCTAATGATATAAAACATATAATATGATTAAGTAACTTATTTAGCATTCTTAATCTCTCTAGGAAAAGTCAAATCTGTTTTATATTTAGAATCAGAAGAAGTATTAGAGTGTGTTTGGTTTGAGGTGAGAGGATGAGAGGTGATGAGAGGGGTCCTCATTCCTTCATTTGGTTTGAATTTTTGGGTGGGAGAAAGCAAAAATTTTGGCTTTCATTCCCTTCCCTCCCTTTATTTTTGGCTCTCATTACAAAGAATCCGCTCCCCTCTAACAAACCAAACAAAGTAACAAAGTAATATTCCTCCTTCCCCTCTTCCCTCTTCCCCTCCCTTGAGACCAAACATACCCACCCATAGAGACGATGATGATCTGAGGTAAAGCAAGCCTAAAGCCCACCACTCATGATCTTTTGTGTATTCTCTCGAACCCATTATACTTTGGGCTGAATTGGGCCCATGAATCACCAAAAAAAATATATGTACATGAACGTCAAGCCCAACTTGTAATACGCATGATATGCGCACACGTATTTTTTTAAAAAAAAAAATGTTCTGACTTCCATGAATAGTGCTATTTGATCTAAATTGGCTTGGAAACTGATAAGCTTTATCCTTAAAAGCACCATCAAAATTAAGCTTTATCCAATCTACACTACGTAACTTCTTTTTTGGTCTCAATATAATGGACCATTTTTACCTGCAAGATTTCCCAATTCTCATACGTATTTCTGTATTTACAGGCACTACATACATAATAGGTCGTATCCACTACAGATTCAAATTTTTACAACCAAGCCACTGCCAGTACGTAAAAATGAAACAGTACATATATATATATATAATCAGAAACAAGCAAGCATTTGGAGGAGCAAATGTCAGATTTATTGTACACATATTTAATTTATTAATTGACGTTGCTGTTACATGCAGTAATTAATTAATTAGAGAGGGTGGTGAGGAACTGGATTTGCTTGAGGAGAGGAGTGAGAGTCTCCATGAGCTTCTCACAAGGGTGGTTATGGATTCCCTCGTACGTTGTCACCACGATGCTCGTGTCCTTGGACAACCTCTGCACTTGTTTCTTCACATTGCATGTGTGATGTGTGCATCTGTAGTAGCTCCTTTTTATTTGTTTCATCCAACACATGTCAAATTCCATATATGCCATCATCAATATCTAGACATCATCGTCTCATTCATCACATGCATATATATGTAACCCTAATTAACAATAATACATGTTCTTATATATATGGATTTGGATTCAATAAGAGATCCATAGCAATATCAATAATGTAGTAGTACTTGCTTGATCGTTCTTACATTCTACTCCCTCTGCTTCTTTTTATAAAAGTATATATGATAACCGAGAATAAGAAACAGTTAAAGTTAGGAAAATAAAAATAATAAATTAAATATATATGTTAAGAAATTACCCTTTTTTTTAATCAAAGCATACCCTTATTTACAAGGGGATAAGTAACAAAGAGAAATATAGTAGTAGTGAGATTAAGTATGAAATAGAAAATGTAGTAGTGATGTAGCTAGTATGGGAAAAAGATAAGGAGAGAGAATATTATTAATTAGGAGCAAAATTGGTGAAAACATATTGAATGCCCTCACAACCCCAAATAAGACATTGTAAAGAGGATCAAAATAATTTAAACTTCATGTTCTCAAGAAAATGAAGGACAAGAGGGAGTACAATATTGTTTATGGGTATATATATATATATATATATATATATATATATATAAACAAGCATGGAAACCAACAATTCAAGATATCTATGTATTATATTTGTCGAATTATTAGTTCTCAAAATGTGTGCGTGTGGTCGTCATAGATAGAGTTGTTGCCAAATTTCTTGGAAAAAAAAAAGAGTTTTCATGAAGATGGACTGCATCTACAATATCACCAAACACCACCTAATTAAAACTGGTGTAAACATAAGAATCAGAATTTGTGATGATGCAGTTCAAAAACAGTTAGTTTAACCAATATTATTATTATTGGTCTGACTTTTCAATTCGTGACAAATGGCCCCTTTTCTTCTCTGGGTAATGCTGGCTTTAACCATGCATGTAATAAACTCTAGCTAAGGAGGTTCAACTAATTATGCTACGTGTGTGTTCAAAGTTTTTTTTTTTTTAAAAAAAAAAACTCTCATACTTTCACATTGAGTTTCACATTAAAAAACCATATTGCACACGTTTAAAGAATCGAATAGATCATTCAGTGTAAATGAAGTGATTAATTAAGAAGATAAAAGTTTTTTTTTTTAAGCAATCGAAAAGATTATAAGTATGAGGAGTTCATTTCTCATGGTTTGGTTGAGGATATTAAGACTCGAATACTGAGAATGTTTTTCACCATTCCTGAACTAAACTGATAATTCTAATTCTAATTAACTTCAGAGGTTGACCTAAAAATGAACTTATAAAATATTGGACCAGGTTGACTTAGTTAATTATTTAAACATAGATATCAAATATAATTATCTATATACATAAGTAAATCTATTAGAAGCTGCACTTTTCATCTAATTAAAAAATAAATTACTTTGATCTAATTTTTAATGAATTCGTAGCTTACAATACACACACATGTATTTTATGAAAGCCTGTAATACATTATACATACATACATACATATATATATATATATAATGCTCCGTATAATATACTAATTAACGCGACTTCATAGTTCTAGGAGAAAATTCCATTAAAAATATTCATATATGTACGAAATTTCTACAATAAGAAGTTTCAATAAGAAATTAAATTTAGACCAAATTGATGTCTCAAAAAAAATTTAGACCAAAAGAGTATTAACTATTGAAAGTTAAGAAATGCAGGTTGAACGTCTAGGTCAAATTATATAGGTCGGAATTTTGCACACTCTAGTATATATGGTCCAAGCTTTTTATTTCTTTCAAACTCTTAGTTATTATTGTCTATTTACCTCAGTTAATCTGCACAATTTACATAGAAAATGTTAAATCTGATGTTTTCTTTCACTTGTGTGCGCTAAATATTATATATATATATATCTATCTGTGGCATACTAACGTACTTAATTTTTAAATAGCACGTGAAATAATCTCTATTACATATATTAGCGCATGTATATACTTCATCGATCCTATTCTTCTTTCTACTTAATTATAAGAGTGTATGGAGAGATGACACTTGTAAGGAGCTTACTGTCATGTTAAAAAAGAGAGGTTGAAACGGCCTCTAAGAGATGTTTTAGTTTGAAAGGCTCTGTATTAAAGGTTTATGTATCGATGACACATGGAATATGTTGAAGAGAGAAATTAAAAAAATGGTTTTTTTGTTTTGTAGTTTAAACATATTAATCCTCCACACTCCACAGAATGTATATTTGTACGTAATATGCTATAATTTTTTGAACTAAGCTACTACGATAAACTGATGTTACAAGGAGTTAATGCATATTGCACAATATACTACCCGTTGACATTTGAATTCGAAGGATTATAATATATTAGATATTTTAGTTTGATTAGATTAAGTTTAGGGTTAGATTTATGTTCGCCTATATATACGTATTTATACTCCCTTTTGTTCAAAGATTAATCAATATTATTTAGGAGGTTATTATTTACCCTATGCATCAATATAACCCTTTAAATTTCAACAAAACAAGAGCTATAAGATTTGAATCCATTTTATTTCTTTACTAATAACCAATGACTTTCGCTGAGGCTAATCTTGCTTGTTTACAAAAGCATTAGGAATAACAGGAAGGGAATATATATCTATCTATATATATATATGGGCAGTATGAAAGGATTAAAAACTTGTAAAAGAAGAAATATATATATGAATAGAGAGAGAGAAACCTGGGATAGATGCTATTCTTGACAGCTTTCTGGCCATACTTCCTCCAACGGTAACCATCGTCGAGAATATCATCAGCACTTCTCGTCTGAAACTCAAACCGCGGCCTCGTCGTCTTCTTCATCATTCTTCTTCTTTTCTCTTTATTGTTATTATTCTCCTTCTCCATATCCTCACTACCTCCATTATTAATGCCACCCATTAAGCTCGAAGAAGATAAACCACCTTCACCACCTTCCACCATTGGCTTGTAACTGCTATTGACAATGTCCTGATCAACCCCAACCTGCATGTTGCTTTGCCCTGATAAAATGCTAGCCCAATCAATGTCAAGCATGCCTTGTGGGTCCAGCTGCGATGCAGCCCCTACCGGCGCCGGGAAGACGAAGTTAGGGTTTTGATGAGGTGGCGATATTGGAAGCAGTGGGGGAGGTGGTGGGTCCACCGGGAGGTGGTTTTCCATGTTGAACCAGGTTAATCACGTTAATTAGGGTTTGGGTGTGAGATAAGAACCAGAAGCTCAGGAATAAGGTTATAGAGAGAATGAAAGTGAGTTTGAAGGTTGAAATTTATAGAGGGGAATTGGGAGAATGGAAGGTAGAAGAGGTTGGACTGACATGTATACGAAAAATATATAAAAACATAATTATTTATGAATTATTTTGATGTACGTGGTTTTATTTTTGTGGACACGTTGAGAGATATTGTGTGTGTATGTTTTGAAGAGGGAGGACACGTTCATTGGTGATAACGAAAGGAGGAAGGTGGGTAAGGAACGTTAACTTGTGATGAGGACTACAATGGGAATGAATGAAGCGGTTTGAGGCAGTTAGTTGAACTGAAGTAGTTGAAATGTAGGTTGGGTTAAGCATGCCTTACAAGATTACTATTTCCTTGTTAGCTTCTCTTAATTACTAGTACTGCTTATCAACATTCATCGTTTACACAAACAAGTACCATGAATATGATTGTGTTCTTTCATTACAACTTGCCACAACAACCATACACCATTCTTTCATTGACCACGTTTCATTCTATGACCCATTCAACTCTACTTCTATTTCACTCTTCACACGTGCTCATTTTTTTTCTTTGAATTTGGATACCTGTCAAGTCTGTAAAATATCAAGAAAATTGATCAAGGGATAATTGCTGAAAACCCCTCTTGTTGCAAAATTTATTTTTCAAAGTTTTATAATAATCTAGATCTTCGAGTAGGTGCAACTCATCTTTAACAAGTTGCAATTCTTTTTTAAATGTATGTAAATACATTCCGTTTTAGACATAATTAATGATATGTTGCACATGAATAAAGGAGGTGTGCACCTGTTAGATTATAAGATCCAATCCACCAAATAAAGGGCCAAGCCCATTGATTGTAATTAGGGGTGTTCATGGGCAGGGCTGGGCAAGGCGAGAGTCTTGCCCGGTGCCCTGCCCAAAAGATTATTGGGCTGTAAAATGAATCCCAATGCCCAGCCCTACCCGATGAAAGCCCTAAAATTTTTGGGCAGGGCAATAATGGGTTAGGCAAGGCGGCCCTTACCTGTCCAAGTGGCGATACCCTACCACACCCTATGTGAAAAAATACAGCTTCAGTCATACCTAATAAATAATATTGCAAAATTTAAATAAAATACATAATTCTACACTTCAGAATATTCAAATAAGAGTCTAGAACTTAAGTTTTGAAATTAAAAAGATAATCATATTTCTTAGGTTATATATAATTTTGTAAAAAATATATAATACCATCCTATAAAAAAAATAAAAATATATAATACTTTTCTTATTCTATTAAATTTTTTTAAAAAAAATATGATAACTACCGGACAGGGCCATATGGGTAGGGCGGCATACCATGCCCAATGCCCAGCCTTGCCCACAAAAATGTCCTACCCAGTTTGGGCTGCTTTTCCAAGGGTTGGATGATTTTTCAATGGGCGCGAGCGGATGAACAGGGCGCTGGGCATCATGAACACCCCTAATTATAATATTCTAGAACATGATAGTAACAAGTGTTTCATTCTTCTCTCGCACATGTAACAAGAGACACATAGTTCTCAAAATATATATTTTTTTTTTTTGGAGGGGGGGGGGGGTAAAAAATAGTCTTTTAAGAAATCAAATCTAGAATACCCAGATCTGTTTAGCTCTTTCTGCTAAGTAAAGTGCTTAGCAAGAAAACCGGTTCCCCTTGCTCTCTTATCTACATATGCACTATTGTAATCGTTGTTCATAAATGTAATTGGTTTATTTAACATTTTTTCATTGTTTGGGTTTGTGCATTATGTTAGACCCACTAAAAATAAGTCGTACATGAATCCTTGAACAAATTTCAACCCTTTTTTAATTGAGGGGCGCAATAAATCCCTTATTTAGGATGAATTCAAATGTACCATTGACTTTACTTCATTTGCTTTATACTCCCTCCAGTCCTAATTATAAGACATAGTTGACTTTTTTGGAGAAATTAAGGAAGCTAATTAAATTAATTTAGAGTATTTTTCTTTTTATTTTTTTCTTCAAAGTAATTAGTTTAACTTACATACTAATATATAATCTAAAGATATACAACACATAAAATGATTAAGTAACTTATTTAGTTTCCTTAATCTCTCCAAACAAAGTCAACTATGCCTTATAATTAGGACCGGAGGTAGTATATAGGGTTTGTGACATATACGACATTAATGAAACACAAGTTCAATGAGAAAAAGAATATATTAATTAAAAAAAATCATATAATCATTTTGCCCGTGCATAAAAATTCAATGATCTACTTTTACACAACTATGATAAACCACATTTATAGATTTTTTTTTCCCACCCAGTTCACCATAACTTTCGATTCCGACTAATCCAAATTCATTCCGAGTTGAGTCCACGGTTGTAAGGAAAGAGCTCCCAACACCATTTGTTCTATTCACATGCTTCAAACCAAGGACGTAATTATCAGCACTCCTTGTAGTACGATGGTATTGGGATGTGTATCCCCCCTTAGGTCCTTAGTTCGAATCCCCCTCCCTTCGCCTTGTAATAAAAAAAAAAAAACCAAGGACGTAATTAAAGGAGAGTAAGTCTCTTTCTACCTACTCTCAATAGATATTGGTAATCACATTTATAGTTTGTTGTGAAAAAAAAAAAAAAAATAATTCAAAACCAAGAAACTCTGCTGTTTAGACCAATGACATGCCAGCCCGTCTCAGCCCATATTAGAGGATTCAGTTGGTCTAGACGTTTACAAGCCCAGTTTGACATACTACAAACGTTATTTTAGAACCCTTCCTGAAACGGATCACTTAAAAGTAGCCAATATATTCCAAATTGATTCAAAATGTCAAAACTCATTGACAATGAAAGAGCAAATTGATTCAACAAATCTAAACAAAGCCAGTAAAATTCGGATTCTGGACCCTCCATCAAGTCGATGAGCGTCATAAACTATTTTGATGGCACCCGAACATAAGGATAGATTATAAACAATCATCAAAAGCTATGCTAGCTCTTATTTTCAAAATTTTTTTATTATTGCTATGGAGAATAAAATACATGAGATGCACAGCAGTAAATGAAGTTTTAAACAGCGCCCTTCCTGTTTCCAATAACTCAAGAAAGTTTCCAAATTTTGCAAAGCCTCATTCAACCTAAACAAATTGAAATCTTCAATTGCTTCTGGCAATTTCTACGTTAGCTCGATCCTCTATATTCATTCTATCAATTAACTTGCAATGATCTTAAAAATTGATACATACAAAAACCATGGAGTTCCAAGAAACAAAGCTTCCTGTAACTTTGGCGTAGTGATCAATATCAGCTGATGATCATCTTGTTCAGAAATTCAGCATGCTCAGGAAAATACTCCATCAGTTCATCCTTTGTCACCCAAACAAAATCCTCACTCTTACTAATGTTGAACTTGTTTTTTGCAATTACTTGTGACTTGAAGAAGAATTTCTGACAATATTTCAGCAGAACAGAAAAGAATGGTAAGAGCATAATTCAGAGAGAAATAAATGCTGCATGGGATCACATGAAAAAGCTAACTTCCATATTCATGCAGTACAAACGAAAACCCCTTAAAGATGGGAGCAAAATAAAGTTATTTGGGCTAGAGTCAAGGAAAGTCCTGTAAGCATCTAAGGTTGGTTTCCCCCCCCCCCCCCCCCCCCCAAACTCCTGGAAAAAAAATATCCTCAAATAGTCATGATTATGTTAAAAAAAAAAAAAAAAAAACTCTTGATAAAAAAAACATCTAACAATTGTAAAAGATCTCCCATGAAGGCACCTTGAAGGATGAAGATCCTGTCGCATCGTCTGTAGGCTGAACAACCATATGGCCCATTGGAGCATTTCCAACAAAATAAGTGCTAGAAAGATCTCCTAAGACTGATTTCAAAGCAGACTCAGCACACTGCAAATTTTTAAAAAGTATGAGGGAGTGGAAAACAAAGCGGAATAAATGCAATAAAAGTCACATAACAACTTCCACCTTGCGTAGCGTCTCCTCTGATTCGTAAACTTTTTCTGGAAAATACCAGACGGGCTTCCCACTTGGAGCTCCATAAGGAATACCTTTCAAAAGAAGATACAGTCTTCTGTCAAGAGCTCTTTGCAATGACCTGAGGGGTGTGGTTTAAAACTATTCAATAAGAATCGGCCGAATGATAGTAATATTAATAATAAAAATTATATGTAATCATGCAACAAGTAATTTATTTTACAAGCTAATTTAATAAATAAATTGTTATAGAAACTATTATTGTAAACCTAGGGATTCTCTATCAACATTCTATATCATAAATAAAAGAATATGTCAAGCAAATGAGTTTAGATATATGAGCATTCTTCATTATCATTCAGACCAACATGTGCAAACCTGTTGAACATTCAGAAGGATAGGCCTAACCTGCCCTTACAGATGGTGAATTTCTCAGTTAAAGTAAAAATCATATTAATTATATTTGATCACATAGGAGAAGGCTGATCAAAAGTCAAAACCATATGTAGAATAAAAGGTTAGCGATCACCATGTCACCCTGAAAAAAAAACTAAATATACAGTGATGCAGGCATGGCCACCATATTACTAAGGTAAGGTTCAGAGATGATGCCAAATAGCATTGCAAAAAGGAAGAGAGACGACTGTCAACAAAGTTGCATATTATTAACTGCTGAGTAGACTATAAGCAGCCTATTCATCACCAACAAGTACATAACAGTAACTAAAAAGCAATGTCATAGCTATGGCCTATGGATAAAAAGGAGAATAGAAGTGAATTATTATTATACGTAGCAGTTTAAATTAACTTTGACTAAAGAACATTGCCTTATAATATACCTAGGTCATGCTTTTATATCATTAGTTTTACACTAACATATAGTATAAAAAGTTCCAATAATGAAACAATTGATATGAATGAGTAAAAGATAATAAAGCGTATGAAAGAGATCCCATGAAATCATTTGTTAGGAATTTCCTTAACTAATACCATATGAGAAGATGGAAATTCGCCCAGTCTCGAGGATGCGAGGATAAGGTAAAACAGATACATAATTCATTGGATTGACAATAAATATACGACATTTTGGGTGTGTCGCAACATTTAATACATACCTTCTATCATTGCTTTTGTCAGCTTCAGTGACTCGAGGAGCTGGCACATAGTCAATCTGATAGTCACCTTTCCCCCTGGATGTAACATAATATTTACATAAAGCTATATAAAATCAAATATTTATCTGTACTTTTTTCCAATTATCCATCTCTTAAATGGACGCAGGCAAGAAAGAGAAGATACCAAAAGGAAGAATATGAAGGCGAGAAAATAAAATCATTAGAACAGGTCATTACCATATATCGTCTCAAAATAAGACCAAAAGAAGAAATACAAATTATGCTTGCTCCAGCAGAAAATAAAATTCATTTTTCAGGACATAAAGCTTTAACGAGGACAATGGAAACCAGTAAAGCATATTAGAAAGATAGCATCTGCAAAATTACAACCAGTTCCCACTCAGGAGCACAATGACGGATTAAGGCTGTTTGGAAATTGAGTTGACATTTGCAAATCAATAGGAAAAATGGAATGGGAACATTAGAACCAAATCAGTTCTTGTTGGGAATCAAAGCATTATCAATTAATTTGCCCAGAATAAACAAGACGTAGACTTCAATGATGTGACCATAAGCAAGTATAGCAGGGATTAAGATCACCCTTATGAGAAAAATCAGGAAACATGACAATCATATCAAAGCTTAGCATTTCAATATCAACTGCTAAAAACATAAATAAAAACAAACTAATACCTTGCATTCGATCTGTCTAGAAATTCATCAGGATATCTGCGCCGATACTGCTGTTGCCACCGAAACCTAAGCATCCCAACCCAAAGTAATAATAAATAATAGTTGTTCTAAGACAATTATCAACAACATTGCCACCAAGTAAAGGCACAGGGAATGTAGAAGATCAAACTAACAAACACTGCTAGAATCGATTATTCAAGCATGCTGAGCAAATTCAACCATAGCGCAAACACTCGGTTCGTGTCTAAAAGATTGGAAGAGGCAAGAACGTGATACTATGCTCTGTCAGAATCCAGTACAGATCTAAGATTAGGTACTAGGAGAAAACTATTTCCTTTAAGCTAATACTCTGGATTTCTCCCTTAACGCTCTCTTCCTCCATTCCTCACGCAAAAGAACAATTCTCCCAGCGCATTTGTTAGTTTGATCACCTCATTCACTCCAAGAAGAAGAAGAAGTACAGAAGATAACATATGGAGGGGGAACTCACGAGAATTCTTGAAAGGCGTAAACGACAGGGTCGATTTTGGGAATAACCACGGGCAGCCGCTCGAAAAGCACAGAAGCAACGATTTTTTCGGAGCTGGTGCTGAACCCTCGCCTTGTTAAGAAAGGCCGAACCAACGACCTATGCATCCTTAATCTGATGAGCACACAAAAAGTTTTGATGAAATAGCCTAAGGAAATGGATACATATGCAGAAAGGGAGGGAATTTTAATGAAGTGGAAAGTAGTTCCTTAAGCCATTTCGGAAACGATGAACTTGTTGCAGAGAAACATTGAAGGAGAAGAAGATGGAGGAGAAGGTCACGGAGGAGGAGCTCACGTTTTACCTGAAGCTGAAGAGTAACGAGCGACGGCCCTTCTATGGCGACACTGCGAGTTTGAGGGTTCTCATTTCGCTGGGTTGTATTTTTGTTTCCTCCCCATGTTAGGAGGTTTTTTTTTTTTTTGGTAGTAGTTAGGAGGTTATTTTTAAAAACTTGTAAAAATAAATTTCAACATTGCCTCATTTCATACGCATAAAATATTAAATATATATATATATATATATATATATATATATGGGATAAGATATTATCACTACCAATTTTATCTTACTACCACTTTTTCACCATTAAATGAGAATCTCATATACCATTATCATTTCTCTTTCCTATTAAGATTCTAATCTAACAGTGAAAAAGTGGTAGTGATTTGGTAGTGACATAAAATTGGTAGTGACAATAACCTATACCAATCACTTTTTTACTGTTGAATCAAAATCTCAATATAAGAGAGACTTGGTAGTGACATATCTCATTTACTTTTATCATTTCTCTCCTATTAAGATTTTGATTCAACAGTAAAAAAAATGATAGTAATATAAGATTAATAGTGACAATATTCTAAACTACTACAATGGTTTATTATAAAGAACATTAGATGATACTAGAGAAAGATACATTATAGGCATTACACCCAAAAGATAAATAGGAAGAATTATTAATGGGAAAATGATAGAAAAAATTGTTTAAAATAGAGAAAAGATAAAAATCACTGATTTGATATGCGGGAGGAATATGAAAAATAGTAGTAAATGTTTTAAAATAACCAAGCTGTATTACCCTTTCTCTCTCCTCCTGATGAAGCCATTCTCCCACGGTGAACCTCTAGCTCCAATTCTCTCAACACCGCCATTAGCCTCGCTCCCGGGTTCATGTTCCTCAATTGAACCCTCACCACTACCGTCTGGCTTCTTTTCGGACTGGGCTGGGAAACATCCGGTTTTCTCCCTCTCTACTTCAAGGTTGTTTTTTCAGTAATTTAAATTGACAAATTCATAAATCTCTTTCACAACTTCATATTCCAAAAAACCAACACTTATATCCCAATATAATTTTCAACGCATAAGTTTTAGGGGTTAATTAATGATTAACAACTTTAGAATTTAAATTAATGACTTTAATATCTTGTTTCACAACTACATATCCTCAAAGTCTAACACTTATATTCAAAGTCTAACACTTATATTTAGGTATAATTTTTAGGACATAGGTTTCAAGAGCCAATAACAATATCCTTATAGAGATTAATAACATTAGAATTCAAATTAACGACTTCAATATCTTGTTTTTATTTTATTTTCGTATGTCACATAACTCTGGGTAATTTGACCATTAGGTGAAATTTGGAAATTCATTGCCCCATCATTCGTGACACGAGATTTTATATATTGGCTGCATCATCGATTTGTCTTTTGCTTATCTAATAGTATTTTTCTTAGATTTTCCCATTATTACAAGATCATATGAAAATAACCTAAACACCAAAAAGAAAATCTCAATAACGATAAAATAACAGCTTTTGCTCGAGTTTTCTTTAAAAGAAATTTCAGTTTCTTTTTTGTGAAAAGTTTTATTATTTTGTTATAAATAATAATCCATCTTAAATCCCTATAAACGTACAAGAACAAATTATATCTTGGATATAAGTTGTTAACGAAATTATATCAAAAAGAAAAAAGAAAAAGATAACTTACTAGATTTCTACATATTTGTAGTTTCCTCTGAATTAGGCTTGTTTGGATGTGGATACTTAGAAGTATTAAACAATAAATAGAGAATCTTCATATAGCGGTTTGATCAGAGTCTGCCATGATAACTGCATTAAGCTTTCCTTTACAATATCAAGTCACAACAAGATCGATACAAGTAACAACTATATGGCTACTCCTACCCACTTTATTGAACTGAACCTACTTACAAGTAACAACTATACATAAAAAACACAGGGAACTACTAGACTAGTTTTGACAAAGTATTTGTACAATAAATCTCAGCTTCTTCCGGTGCTTCAAGGTCTATTATTTTCGCACATAATGAATACCATATTGCTTTTCAGTTCAGTAAGAGATTCGTATCATGTTAAATAACAACATTCTGCTGGATCCTCATAAGCACCTGAACTTCTAGAGGAATTGTTGGGACTTCGATGCACATAAACAGCCTTCGTTTATCTAGAGGTTCTCCTTTATATCTTTCAACCACCTATTCATCTGATCTCTTATGCCAAATCCTCTGCTAGGCTTTAGAAGTTGCTTGAATAAAGCCATTTTCGGAACATTCCAGTGCTCCACATGTCTGAAAAATTTGCAGAGATGTGAACACAGATAATTATATGGGTAAAAACTAGAAAGCAAAGTGGTCATGTGATGTCAGGCTTGAACCTAATTAAACGTTTCAACTACCTGCAAACTCTTCTAGATTGTGCATCAAAATAGTATTCTGTATATCCCGTTGCTGCAGTTTAAATCAACACGGTCAAATTACATGGCATATCATATAGATAGATTAGACTCTTTCTTCGTAATCACTGTGGTATAAGCACGTTTGGTTGAGACAACTAATGAAGTAGGCATGTTTTCTCATGCATTGTACAATGGACTATGGGGTCTTAGATGAACCACCTTATTCATAACTTAATAGGGTCATTTGCCATCGATTTTATATTTCAATATTGATATTAACTTCATTTAGAATCATGCATAGTTGATTGTAGTTTTTGACCAGGCATCGATTGATTGTAGTTAAACAACAGGGAAAAAAAACGCAGAACGTAATAAATTACTTTCACCTACGTGAGTTTTTTGAAACCAAAATTGGCAAACCCCCCAGTCAATTTATACCAAAACCTCCTTTTTAAGTTTATAGAATCTGAACTCATCCTTTCCAGTAGAAAAAATATTACAGTAACCTGCCTTCACTTTTTCGTAAACATTTAGTCCGCCTTTTGGTGATTTGTAGTTCTGTACAACATAGAACTGAATTCGGTTACTAGGTGTTTCTAGATGGAAAAATGCAAAACTCATAGAAGCTGAAATGTAATTTACTCGAGTGAACAGCAAGTTCAAGTGAAACATGGTGATCTATGTAAAATATTCCATGGCAAGATTAAACCGACAATTAAACAGCTATTTGGCCTTGAGTGGTTTAGTTTAGTCACTGGAAAGCAAGAGAGGCATACCAGAAAGAATGGGTCTCCATGGAAACAATAAGATACAGCTGAATCGCCAGTGGCCAATTCCCTTATCCTGTACATAAATCAGACATGTAAATCCATAATATGGCCATTGACTAAATGGATGACTTGCCAAACCAGAGTTTGTGAAAGTAGTTCAAGAATCAGAGGTTAATCTCACCTCAAAGTCTTCCCACTTCATAAGCTTCATGTTGGACTTTACAAGAAGTGATCCAAAATTAGTGCAGTTCCTTTTGAAACGCTGAAGCCCTTTGAAGGAGCCTGCTGGATCAGCAAATTCACAATCCTCTTCATAAGCATTCAAGGTGAGATTTCCTGAGGGTGAACAAGACCAAGTTACCCAAGTGAATACCCATCAGAAGTATATGAAATCACTGGCCAGAAAATATTCAAATATGCTTGAGTTTATATGAGCAATCATTTGAGGCTGCTATGTTTGAGCTTTATGCTATGTCATTGGAAGGACACTTCAACCACGTGTAACACAATTTTTACTTCCAACCAAGTCTTGAGAGAATTTCTGACTTTTTTCTTAAGGTTTTTGAGTAAGCAGCAACTTTTACAACTCTTCACATGCTGGGGATGCAGGACAAACTCAAAGAATTTGTTTTAGTTCGACCAATTTTATTGAGAGAAGCCAAAATACTCCGTCTAGTCCTGTTTGAGAAGTTAATCTTGGTCCTAAATATAAGGTCTATTTACAATGTAGGTCAATCTTTTCCTAATCCACCCCTATTAATAGTCCCTTAACAATAATGAAGGAAGAGAGGGAAAGAAGAAATTAAGAAAAATCATTGTGTTTTAGAGGAAAAAAAAACATATCATATTGACTAACTTCCTAAATCTAATCAAATTAGATAAATAAATCTTACATTAACTCATGAGGAAGTATTATGTAATAATAGACTACTCCCTCAAATCGATAATAAAAGGAATTTTAACTAATTCACGGAAAATAAGAAAAATAAGAAGTGACAATTCACACATTAAATATGTCATAAAGTGACAGTACCCGCATGGTGAGCGAAACGTGTTCTAAGGGATTGTGGAGGATTATCATTTTACGACTCTTTCACTAAGTGATGTAAAATATCTTTAGAATGCATGCAAGTATTATGAAGGATGCAAAATATCTTTGAGGGAGCCAATTCATAGCACCAATCATCCTTTCAAGAACAGGGTTTTACTCAAATTAGGAATTAGGAATGAACTTGAACAAACCGACTGTGTTAGGGCAAAACCTGTGACGAAGTAAGACTTTTCGAAGTCCTCTTTGATGGTTGCCACAATTGCAGCACGATCAACTGCACCTGACTCATCCCCAACAAGCCCAAGAGTTCTCTCAGGAGCTTCCTTCTCAATTGAAGGGGAACGAAAAACGGAAGCAGCAATACCCAAAAGTTCAGAACTATACCATGCTATCTTGAGAAGTGCATTTTGGGGCTCAGAATCTTGTTTTGTCGAGGAGTTGGGGGTTAGGTTTTCTCCATTGCATCGCAATCTATAGGTTTTGCGGGGTACCTTCGATGGAAAGATCAGAGAATGTGGAGAATTGAGGTGGGGACAAATGGAAGCCATGGAGGCAATCGCTGCCATGTGAGACGACAGGCTCTCGCGCGGTTTGTTTAAAAATCTGAACTTCCTGGTGTGTGAGTAATTTATAGCCGTAGAAAAAAAATGACTTATTTTTATGGATGACAAAGTCGGGAGAGGGTTAGGAATTAAAGATCTACAATATTAAAACAAAGCTTTTATGATGAAGCTCTGTTAGGGGAATGTTACCAAGCCGGATGGCTATAAGTGAAATGTTTGCGTAGCAATTACAAATGTGATGAGAGTTAGAAATCAAAAGTGAACAAGAAAAGATATCAATCTGCAATTTGGGATGGTGTAACAACGGTATGGGAAGAATTCTATAAGGGGATTGGAAAGAGACTAAGAAGTGGGTTATCTACAGAGGCTTGGGAGGATCATTGGACGCCATTAGACAAGCCTTTAAAATATTATGTAGATAAAAATTTCCAATTAATAGATCTTGATGCAGTGGTAAAGGATTTTGTTAAGCCAAATGGACAATGGGAGAGGGATAAATGGAGAACATTTCTTCCAAATAGGATTGTTCAAGAAATTTTGAAGGTTATTCTACCTAATGGCTTGGGTGATGATGTTTTTTATTGGCGTAAGGTTTCAGATGGAAACTTCACTGTTAAATCAGCATACACTATGATTTACCACCAACAGGAGCATACACACGAACACACCTGGCAATGTATATGGCGTTGGGAGATTCCTGAAAGAGCAAAATTCTTCATGTGGCAAGTGTTTCATGAGAGATTTCCCACTAATACACTTAAAGCAAAATATAATCCCCATGTGCAAAGCACTTGTCCTTTTGAGTGTGATAGAGAGGAACCATTATCCATATATTGAGAGACTGTGAGATTGTCAAGAGAGTGTGGTTTAATTTAACTAATCCATTATTTTATTCCATATTTTTCTCTGGCTCTTTGTAGGATTGGTTGAAATGGAACTAAAAAAAAAATCCATCTGGCAGGCATATTGCTAGATGGCCATGGCACAGAACATTTGATATTGTGTACTAGCTTCTTTAGAAGAATAGATGTACAAAAGTATTTGAAAGCACAAGAGATCAGCCAAGAACGATTACACAGGGATGTGTATTGCATTTAATGGAAGGAGTGGTGCATGGTTGTTTCCAGCATTATGCAGATACCAGACAGAGCAGAAGCTAGATGGCGTCCTCCAAATCCAAGCTATGTACAGGTGGATGTGGACAGATCATGCAGGAATAGTGGACAAGCAACTTGTGGAGGAGTGATTAGAGATCACCAAGGAAACTGGATATGCGGGTTTCAACAGAAGTTAAGATATACTATGTCAACTGCTGCTGAAATTCATGCTTTCTACAAGGGCTTTATACTATGCAAACAACTGGGTTTCAAGAAGTTTATACTTCATACTGATTCATTGGATGCAATTCATTTGTTATTACTTGATTGTGGGAAGGGTCATCCTATGAGAAAGGAGATACAGGAGGTAAGATCCTTTATCATTTCACATGAGGATCTACAGATTATCTATATGTACAGCATTAAGATGTGCTGATTATTTAGTCTGATCAAAAGCTCAAGGGATGAATCAGGATTTTGTAATAATTTTATCACAACCTATTGAAGGTGTTGACTTAGATAATATTGAGGGTGGCAGAATGTTACTGTGTTCAATGAATGTAGTCTAATATTAGACTTTTTGTAAACCTCAAGCTTTTAGCTTGCCCATATATAACGGGAGAACATATTTCCAATTTATAAATTCGACCTCCTAGTTCAAAAAGTAAACATTGGTCGCTGATGTGAACCCCAAAAACACATCTAAATCGCCAAGTGAGCCAGAAACTTCTATTTAAGCTAATTATTTCTTCAATTTCCAGCATCTTATTGTTGCGAATTAAGATTGATTTACACCAGAACCATGTAATTTTGATTAAATTATAATTTAGGGTTTCATCAAGCTTTTCTATAGTTAGCCTTGACTTCGTAAAGTAAAATTGCACTAATTATAAAGTTATCAAAAAATTAAAATTAAAATTTATTTATATAACATGTGAGAGAGATAATAACTTAGAAATTTCTTGGGGATTGATATCGTGATTCAAAATTCAATCCTTTCCTTGAGCAACCCCTGTATATCATCTTTCTGCAAAAATAAAAAAATAAATTCTGAATTCCTTTCATAAATACAAAAGAAAAACGGTTGTGAAAGTGAAAACAAATAAACTTATATCTGAAGATACTTCTGACCCAAAATAACAACTAAACCCCAAGCTGTGCCCTTCACAGAAACGAATACCCCTCCTAAAATATTCAAGTAAATAGTCAGCTTCAAGCATACGTACTTGACTGGCAAATCACAATATCTCTATCTCATCATCAAAAGATTTTCATGTGTTGGACTTTTGAGAGTTATCTTCCCCCTCCCAAAGTTGCCTATTGCATTCCCGGATATTGCTTGCTTGTTGCCAGTTCTGACTTTTGACAATGCAGCCAACAGAGGAGAACTCATTACCTTCTTCCCCTTCATTCTCTTTTTGAGAAATTCTGCAGCTCTCTCTCTCTTTCTATGATTCAGCAGATCATCTCAATAACAGCAGGAAGGACACGGATTTTTCTTGGAAGGAACCCCAGATGTTCCCCATCGGATTGAATATATATCCCACCCTTCCCTGAAAGGTCCTCCACCTCAATAGAGTGTACCCTACAACACACAGATCATTATGACTGAATATCATCGCAAATGGTGAGCTAGACATTGTACTCCCTCTGCTTTTTAATATAGGATGTGCTTGGGGAGTTTATATTAGTTCTAAATATAAGATCTATTTATCATATTTGTCAATTTTTTCCTCATTTACCCTTATTTATGTTATTTCAACAATAATCACGAAGAAGAGAAAATGAGGGAATTAAGGAAAATAACTACGTTGTTTAAAAAAAATATGTGTCTAATTAACTAACTTCCTTAGTCTAATCAAATTAGATAAATAGGTTTTATATTAAGAGTCAAAGGGTGTATTAAATAAGAAAATAAACAGTTGAACAAAATAAAAAGATGAAGAAAAAAGTTCTTTTAGCTGGAAAACATAGCATATTCACTACTTATCATGAAAATCACACATAATAAACGCCAGCTGATACTCCAAAGTTAAGCTGCATATTTTATCGCCTTAACATGCAAAACAGTCTGCTCATTGATGAAGCTCACTGACATCCAAATGGGTTAAGGCGTCAATATAATTGTCATAAATTGTGAAAGACCAAGTTATGGTAATCAACCAGTAGGGTGGATTTTTGTTTTTTAAACAAACAGTTAACTTCACAAGCAAGAGCCCTTTTGTCATGATAAATCATTCTTGATTCGAAAGACAGTTTCAAGAAGTTTTTATTATGAGCAGCCATCCACAAACTAATGACGTCTTGAAGGTTGAAGAACCACGTGATTGTGACACGTTCTTGGGAAAAGAGGTTACCTTCTCGAAGATACATTTTTCACAGACAAATGTGTACCATTGTACAGCTTATGTAATTTGAGGATGAAATCATACCACTTGAAGTTTTGAAGAATAACAGCCTGTAGAATTTGGAAGCCAAAAAACATCTATCAACTTCAAGTTATAACGAGAGAGAGAGAGAGAGAGAAGGCGCAGGATAAAGGAGCCTTTAGCCAGCAGATTTTTAAAAATAGATGCTAATATTCATCAAGTAGATTTTAGGAAAAGGCATTCCACCTCAAAATTTCCACTATGTGGATCAGCATTTGGTGTAATTTTCATGCCACCACCAAAGTATTTTGCATTCCCAACGCAGAGAGCTGTAACTTTAGGACATTTCTCCCAGTCACCATCGTTTACCTACCAATTTTCACATATAAAAACAAATCTTAACTTTTTTGTGCATCAGTATGAAGCCAAAATAGAAGGATACTGAGGACATCTTTCAAGATGTTTACAGCAAATTAGCAATACAAATAAATACATTACACTGACTTTGATTCTTAAATCCTGGTTATGATGCCCCATAAAGGCTTGCAACGCGCCAATGACATAGCACAGTTTACCAAATTTCTTGTACCTAGAAGCATAAAATCCAGCCTTGGCACTCCTACAAAATTTTGTAAGGCATGTATTTAAATAATGATCTGAATCATCATCGTGAGGCTCAATTTTGGATTTCCAAAATTTCCTTACAAATGAATGTCAGCAACATTTATGAAGTAGTGCTCCTCTCCAGTTTCTCCAGTGATGACACCAATATCTATCTTTGATCTCACCCCTAAATAAGTCCTACATTAGCATTTACAAAAGAGAAACCAAAAGCAAATATAGTAACAGGTTTTGCAGCAAGCTCTGCCAACCATGAACCATAACATGACTAGAATAGACCAACAAGGTAACTGAAAGATCAACACCTTTAGAAATGCGTTCAATGGCTTCATATGTATCATTTTTCCTGGCAACCGGAAACAGATGTATCCATTCAATCAATTCTCACAAGGTTATGTAATGCATACAAATTAGAGATTAAAGAAGAAATAAGACAAAGAAACTATAACTAACCACCCAAATGTTCGCGCGAAATCAGAACCAGTACCCAAGGGAATGAGCTGTACAAAGGTAGAACATAGTTATATCTTCTGCTGAGAAACCCAATCAGATGTGTTACAAATGACTGAATCTAAGACCATCTGCATAAGTTTCGATGAGGATATAGTACTATAATGGCAAGTACTCACACCAAGAGCAGTTGAATGTGAAGGCTCTTTAACATTACTGGTAACAGGTTTTCCAGCCCAGAAGAAACCATTAACAACCTGCTAAACAAGTGTCATAGTGAGAGAGGAGGATCATATCGCATCAAATTCTACGAAACAACAAAGATGTTGAAATTCCAGAAACAGCAGTGCAGAAAACCAACTAAATACTGGCGACCCAACAAAAAGATTTTAGAACAGACCAACTCAGATAAGACAAGTTACAAAATAATTTTACTTGGGATCCGGATTGTGTTAGTAATTTGAATGAACAGTAGTCCATCTATTTATATCATCAGTCTACATAGTCACATTAAACAAACAGAAAACAAAAAGGGAAGCATGCAGAAAATGCTAGCACCTCATGAAGAGTTCCATCACCTCCAACCGCAATAACTGCATCAGCTCCCTCACGTATGGCCTTCATAGTATAGTATGACAACAACAACAACAAGAACTCGACAGAGATAATACATAAAACCAATTAATTTCGATTTCCAAGTATTAATTCTTTGAACTAACCTCTCTCGTTATGTCAATAGCATGACAGGGACCCGAAGTTAAGGATTCACAAATCTACCAAAACCAAAATGCAAAACCACGTGAATTAATGAATTAAAACAAAAAACGAAAGACACTGCATTTGCAGATTTCATCAACAGAGGGGGAACTCACATTGCATTCTTTAGCAAAGCGAGACTGTAGATATGGTAGAATCTGCTTCCACTCTCTACCAGTCCGACCATTAGCACCTGCACCAAAGTTCCAGCATCAAAAGTTCAAATCTAACGGCCCTTACAAATTTTCTCAGCGGCGAAGCAGAGAAAATGAAGTAGGATTTGGGAAAAAAAATAAAAAGGAACCAACCTCGAGGATTGACGACAAACACGAGGTTGCGTTGTCGAGATGGAGAAGAGAAACCAACGCCACGGAGGCGTTCGGAGGAGAGATCAGGGGCTATTGGCGGGAGCTCTGATCTGAAAAACGAGGGTTTAGCCATGGGCATTTCGCTTCCCAAAACCGCAATCTGATTCCAAAAATAGCTGCTTTGAAAACTATGGCACGCCATGTGTCAGGGAAAAAGAAGATATATCCAAAAAAATTGATTACTACTATTCTTCCCTCATGCGATAATCCGTCAAATTTTCACTGCTGTCATTTCAATTTTAATTCCATGGCTCGTCTGGCAAGAACTCTGGCTTTGCGTTTTTGGATTCTGCAAGGAATGAATCGCTTTTAGGAGAGAGACGACATGAGTGACGATATGAGCAACAACGGAGAAGGAACACCTAGATAGGCGCCAGTAGTTAATAACGATGAGGATCATAGGAAATAAAGAAGACACGTCAGCGACTCAATTTTCCGTCCGATTGATACTTCAGTTTGTCACAAGTTATTAACAAAAATGGGACCAGTGACTGAATTAGTGGGTGAAGCGAATTTTTGACCCCAAAAAAAAAACCAGAGACTGAAGATTTCAGGTTTTTTTTGAGCAAAAAAAAAAAAATCAGGATTTTTAATATGAAATTATGCTACTTTTTAATGTCGATGAGTTTTTTTTTCACCCAAATAATATTTACTGTGCCCCTAGCTCTTTCAAAAAAAAAAAAAAAAGGTTTAGGAATAGCATTGCTCTTTAACCCAATTAACGATGATCATTAACAAATTAACTAGGTGGATAGATATTTGCACAAGCAAGTGAAGTGAGCAAGATGACGGCTCTATTGCTCAGTCCACCCCATTCAATTCGAACCAACTGAAAAAAATAAGCTCAATCTAGCTGTATACCGAATTAATACAGTATTCTAAGGTTAATATTATTCTTAAATTTTTAAAGTTTAATCATATTTTAATTTTGATCAATGTAGTTTTAAATCATGATTTTTTATATATATATTTTATAATTGAGACTTTTAGTTCTAGTAATTTCATAAAGCCTTTTTAACCAGGGAAATCAAAATCAAAACTCATTAGAATTACGTCAACAAAAAATAAAATTAGGTGAACATAACTCATTAAAAGTATATAAATATGAGAAATAAAACTCTTTTTACCTTTTTTTTTTTTGAAAAAATAGAAAACTAAACAAAACGTTTGACCTTTATACTTAATAAAGTTTCTTTTTCCCAGAATTGTATTTAATAAAGTTAATTAAAGTCAACCCTGTTTTGTTTTTTGCCAGTTAAAGCTAACCCTGTTAAACTCATACATTAACCCCTATTTTAATTAACTTTATTCAATTTAGCTTGATAAATGTGTGTTTGAAGATTCTTTTGCAAGTGCCTATATGAAAGATTGTATAATGTATAATTTAGAAATAACTTTTATGGGGAAAAAAATTATCATCATTCAAAATACATATTTTTCACTAAGCGATGGCAATAAGGCTAAATCTTACAAAATCCTCGTGGGCCCGAACTTTTGATGAATTGCATATAATCTCTGGTATTTCAAAGTTTAAATTTAATCCTTTAATCTTTTATATTTTTTTTTATTATCAACACCCCGTCGTTAACGGACTATTATCTTTCTAATGAAAATTGTCACCTTAGATTAACATATGACATGTGGCATGTAACATCATGAATTTTGGGCATTGAAATTTGAGAATAAGTCTAAATAAGGCGAACGTCTAGACACAGTTCAGGAGGTGTGACATTCTCGAATAGAGCCATATCTTCAGCCGAGGGACCAAAAAAAGGGAAAATTATGAAATAATATTTTAAGGATATAGAATTATTATGATGTAATTATTTATGAAAAAATTGGCCTTAATTATTGTAAAGCTAATAATTGAAATTTAAGGCATATTTTCCTATAAATTAAAGGAAAATAGTTGAAAATCATTTTTGGCCTAAATATTTTGAAGACGATATTTTATGGCCTAAAGAATTTAATTGAGAAATAAAAAGATCTATCTAGAATTAAGAATTTATTTTGGGAATTCATTTGATAACCAAGTATTAGAGGTAAAATAGCAATTTTGCCATCACAAATTCAAGAATGAATGCTAGGACGTGCTCTTATACATAAGCCATGTATTTTTTAATAAAAAAAAAGGGTTTCGGTTTCACATGCAACACCAACTAACTTTTTTCTTTTTTTCTTTTCTTTTTTTTTTTTTGATAAAAACACCAACTAACTATTTTAATCAAGACCAAGGCCAATTCAGACAACAGGAAAAACACGGCCCATATATATACCTAACTAAACACCTTCAGCCCATTATCTCATATGACCCAAAGCCAATATCCAGCTGCAACATGAGATAATAAAAAGGCCAATGAGAGTTGGCATAGATGGTAAGGGATCCAGGACTAGGCCCTTGGGTCGTGGGTTCGATCCCCTCTGCTGTCGCTGGGACTCCTTTGGTACGCAATCTCGTAAGTGCTCATAGAGCCCGGGGCCCTTGGGTCGTGGGTTTGATCTCCTCTGCCGTCGCTGGGACTCCTTTGGTAGGCGATCTCGTAAGTCCCCAGGACTAGGCCCTTGGGTCGTGGGTTCGATCCCCTCTGCTGTCGCTGGGACTCCTTTGGTACGCGATCTCGTAAGTGCTCATAGAGCCCGGGACCCTTGGGTCGTGGGTTCGATCTCCTCTACCGTCGCTGGGACTCCTTTGGTAGGCGATCTCGTAAGTCCCCAGTAAGTGCTCATAAAGTCCAGGGCCGTGCCCTGACCTTGGTGGGGGACTGATGCCGAACCCCTCCAAAACTTTTTTATATAAAAAAACCAAAAGAGAGATAATAAAAAGAAATGAAGATAGCTAAATCAGATGGCAGCACGAGATCAGCAGAAAATCAGATCAAGCTGGCATAAATCTCACTTACGGCCATCCAATTGTTCACGTAAGCTCAGACCGTCCCATACTCCTTGAGCCCAGTGCACCTCCTCACTCCTTCTTATATCACAGATGAGATCAAGAGTAAGAGGGAGAGTCGGAGGAGCTGAGAAAACGCCAAGAAGTTTGTGATGGAGAGAGTGAAACCGAGAGGAAGTGCTATGCCTCGTTACTGAACAGAAGCGAAATGAAAACAGAGGCAGAGACGTGGAAGACAGAGGAGGGACTAAACGCTCCATGTAAGCTCGAGTGTTGACTAAGGCGAGTCTCTGAATCTCCTCCCATCTAGCTACTGCCTACTGCATATCTGCACGATTGGTTTGAGAGTTTGAAGCTTAAGTAACATGGTTTTTCTTCTGTATGTTGCACTGTTTTCTGGAGCTAAAACAGAGGCATTTTTAGCATGTTCCAAACGTCTAAAATGTCTAGATAGCCACACAAACTAGTAGAGCATAAAAGAGGATGATTAAATGGTGTATATGCATGTGTGAATATGAGTCATATGCATGAAATCATAAGCTGATGCTTTCTGGAAATCTGAACTTGGCACTGAAACAATAAACTTTGGGTGGAGCAAAACCAGGGCAAATGAATTCCGTTGATCCTGAAATTTTGTAGAGACTTAGTACACATCATGATATTTAAAAACGAGCCATAACCCACCCAAAACGGCTTGTAGAATGAGAGATATGTTTTCCCAAAGTTTAGCCAAAATCTGAAACGTTTTGTGCACTTCTGGTGAACAGTAATTTTCGGGCTTAATTTTGAAATGGCAAACATTTGAGTTTTTCCTTGAAATTTTTACAGTAAATAGTAGACATCTCAACCTTTCCAACGAGCCAAAGAACACCTAAAACGGAGGTCTATAACTCGAGATATAAATTGTGGAATTTGAGCTGAAAAAACTGAAAATTTTTGGGATTATTTTGGAACAGTAAAATGACGATGAATTTAGGACCAAGTAAACCTTTGAGTTTTTACATGAAATTTTCCATATAAATAGTAGACATATAGAGGTTTAAGTTGATAGGTAATTTGTCGAATTCCGATAAGTATTGAAGGAGTTATGATTCCTCAAAGATTGGTGAAGAAATCTGGGAAATTCTGGACATTGTTTATGTTTTTCGAAAGTTGGGAATTTTGTTAGTCATAAATCAACTTGGTAACTTTAATTTATGAAAATAGACTTATCAAGATTTAAGTAAAAATTGAAATCACTCCATTTGGAGTTATATCGATCTAGTTATGAATTTTTCCAAATTCTCAAAAATATTAAAGGCTGAATTTTTTATAAATCTTAAGATAGTCACACAAGTTGTTAATTTGTAAATAACCTTCAAAGTAAAGATTTGTTTGGAATAACTTGTTTATTAATTAAAGGTTATAAAGACTCTAAAGTGACAAGGATAACTCTTTTTAACATTTTAGAAGGACGTGATACTTAATAAAATAGATAAATAAATAATAATATTATTTATTAAGAAGGAAAATTAATAATTCCGATGATCTTACTTTAGGACATTGAAGAAGTTTGAATTTCTAACACCGGATATTGTAGTTATGGTCATGAAGTTGATATTGATTTTTGGCGTGTGTTTAAGCTCTTGGATTAGAACAGTATAATAATAGTTAGTTTTGGTGAGAGTTAACTACTTTCCACTTGTTATACGTATTAATATGTTGTTTGTGAGTATTTTGTGAAATGATTATAAATATCCTAATGAAAATTGCCTTGCAGAACCTTATGAATTGAATTGTGAGTGTATATATATATATATATATATATATTTATTTATTTATTTATTTATATATGTATAAGAATTGAAAATAGAGATGTTATGACATGTATATGAGAATGATTTAAATAACATGATATGAACATGAAAATCTTGGAAAATTCCTGTTGAACTATTTATTGTGATAATTATGGTAAGGTTGAAATGGAAAAAAATAGAAAAGTTCATTTCACCACGTGGTATAGCCTCCATTGGTGCATGATGGTTGACTTTCTATTGTCCCACTTATTCAATGAGGGACTGGCTCACGAGTTCAATGAGTGCTTACAACACCTTACTAGTTTAATGAGGGGAAAAGACTCATGGTCTGAAACATGTACTCTGAGGGTTTTGGCCGGTTCTCATCACATAACCATTGAGCTTTTGAGTAACCGTAATATGTATGTAACTTATCTCATGGGTCTAGACGGAGGAAATAAGGCGGTTCGGTTGAATTGATGAGAGACATTTTGAGAATTGTGTTAATGAAAACTGTGATACGTAATTTTTAATACAGAATTTATAATATGAAATTTTGAGATGTGGATATTGGTGAACTATATTTTTTAATACTTTGTTATATAAATTGTTCCACATGACACCTCACCAGCATATATTAGTATTCGTAATGAGTTGAATTGATGGTTACCCACATTTTTTAGGTGATAGTTCTTGTACGGGTCTATCAAGGAAGACTTCAGAAGCTTAGGCTACTTCTTCTGACAGTTGTGCTTCCATCTTTAGGTATATGTTGGATAATTATATATTGTCACGTTAGGCTCATTCTGCATACTCTGATTTAATTTGTATATTTTGGTAAATAATAAAGCATTATTTAGTTGTTGATCAACCCTTAATTAGTTATTATGTTAAGTGGTGGACGTTATATGACATACTATATAAATTGCTAATTTTAAAAACTCCCCATAAACTTTAATCAGTTAAATATATAACCCCTGAACTTTTTTTTTTTGGTAAAATAAAAGTTTTGGAGGGTTCGGCATCAGTCCCCCACCAAGGCCAGGGCACGGCCCCTTACTGGGGACTTACGAGATCGCCTACTAAAGGAGTCTCAACGACGGCAGAGGGGATTGAACCCACGACCCAATGACCTAGTCCTAGATCCCTTACCATTTATGCCAACTCACATTGGCTATAACCCCTGAACTTTAATTAGTTGTAGATAACCTCCTAAACTTTTTTCCGATTATAAATAACTCGTAATTTCAAAATTTAAATCAAACTCCCTTAAAAATTTGATTTATAATATTAAACACTCCTAATTACTTTTTTCATTTTAATAATTTTATTAAGATTTTTATTATCATTGTTAATTAAAATAACTATTTTATGGCAAAAAATATAAGGATAATAATTTTAAAAAAAATATAAAAATAAACCGTTGGACCTTTCATTCAAGAAAAAACCTGCAACTTCTTCGGTGGTTTTAATGACGACGATTCTGCAACTTCTTCGGTGGTTTTAATGACGACAATTCCCCATTGATTAGGCGGTCTATAGGCTTTATTTGGGGAAACATCAAACTGAATCACGACGCATATTGCTTCGGAAGTGGGCGTTTGGATTTATAGTGATAAATAGGTATGGTGAAAGCATGATCTTCAACAGGAGCTAAATCAAACTTGGCAGCTGCATGGAAAAGTCACTATCCATGGGACATGTAAAAATCGGTTTCTGTTTCAGTTCCGACATGACGAATGCCAGATTCCGGCCATCTTTGCACTGTACTGCACCCTCATCATGAGGATCGTCAGTTTGCCGTACAGAAAGAATCTCTTCATTTGAGCCAGAAGTTGGAGCAGAACTGGAAGAACGATAATGATTAAATCGGTCATGCGGGCCGATCAGTGACGTGAATCCAAACAACTAAATACTTAACCAAATTCAAGTATTTCACAAGACATAAATAAGAATGTCCAACGTCCAAATTATCGAAATATGCAAATAAAAACTCACATCATAGTGTCAATTAAATCCCCAAAATATTTTTAATAAGTATAAATAAATTGTGGAAATGTTTAAGGTCATAGTAAATAAGAATAACATAATATGTGCTCTAAAAGCACACAGAAGCTTTCAAGACTCATTTCATAAGTACTTTCCTCTACTTCCAACTAGAACAATTACTTGAAAAATGTTAATATATTGGGATGCGATTCCATGTCTTAATATTTACTAAAAGTTTCTACGGTATACAAGTATATCACATATGATAAAAAGAAGAAATTGATTACATATATATTTACCTATAACACAATCTTCATATAAAACGATTTCCAGTTAATCATCATTAAACAACTATATTGTTATTTATAACATGTAATATACAATTATGCAATATATAATATGTAACCATTCTTATATCATCCTCCATCTTTATACCGCTGACTAGAGTCTTAACCTAACACATAGTCTAACAGAAAACACATTCATTTGATTGGATTGTCTCAAACTCACAAGTTCTTAAGATACACCAAGTCAAATGTGTAGAACTTAAGTTTGGTGGACTATAACTTTTCTCCTTAAAAGAATTCAACTAAGGATATGTCACATGTCTACAGTTCCAATGCAATCATGGCTAAAGGAAAACATGGAAAAAGGGTCATGTTAAATGGTATACATTGTGCACCGAGTAATGACATACCACGTAGTAAAAGATTTCATCATACAAATTTCTTCTTTCTCCAACTTGTCACAAGTACAATCATCATAACAGTTATATTCAATCACCAATAAATAATTAAAAGGCAAAGTATAATAAATCATGTTTCCATTTATATAAAGTATCATCACATATTCAAATATGTTTAAAAGGAAACTATAATACAGCAATACATTAATTATAATTAAATTATCAACTATGTGAATAAAGTAAGTTATTCACATATAAATATAATTCATTCTTTTTTTTTTAAATAAAAGATAGTCATTTACAATCATATACGATTGACAAGTATATGAAAGAATATTCAGAGTTACATGTTACTCCTTAGCTTACAATTAATCACACAAAGTTAGTTCAAAGCTCTCAATAAAACTCTACAACATTATCAATATAAATATCTATCAATATATAATTCAAAACTTTTTTAGAGTTACTCTAATGCGGCTCTAAAGCCTTTTTTACCCATATAAAACTTGACATTATAGGAAAACATACTTATTAGTTACCACATATGCACTTTTACATTTAGATTTAATTTTTATAGAAATAAAAATCATTATACAAATGCATCATACTAAACATAAAGAGACCTTGTATGTTTGCGTTCTGGTAAGCAAAGAAAACCCCGTTATGGAGTACGGATGCATTAACTGCGCACTTAATATGTACAAGTATCTGAGTTGTCAAGACCCAAATCGAGTAATGCATGAGATCCAAGTGGATGCCAATTGCCAAGAATGGGAGCGAAATTCGAACAGAGGACCAAACCCGCATGCTCCAGATTTTTAAGGAAGAAATCGAGTGGGTTCCGGTTCACCTGGATCTGGATGTGTTTATGGTGAATGTGAGTGACGTGCTTGAGTTACTTTCCAATGGGAGGTTCACACCTGTCTTGCATTATTGCACCACGGCGAGCAAGAAAACTCGTAGATATTCGTATGCATATTTTCATAGGCCCTCACCTGAAGCTCTTCTCTCTCCTTTCAACTTTTCTCCTCATTTTCGTGCTCTCATTATGAGGGAATATGACGCTTTCAAGGCCAAGGATCCACACAATGCATTGGCTTCCATCTCCGTTTCAAGCTTGAACTGATGAGAAATTATTCATGTTCCGTTTCAGTAATAAAGAGTGTTTTATAAACTTATAATTCCATGCTTTTGTTTGTTATGATGATCGGTAATAATATATTTATTTATCGTAATTGCAAAAAAGACTATTAAACTAGTTTCTTTTTTTTTTTCCATAAAAAAGTTTAGGTGAGGTAGACACCGGTATCCCACCACAGCCAGGGCATGTCTCTAGGCTCAGAGAATTTACAGACTTACTTACAGATTACCTACCAATGAGGACTCACATCAACCAGCGGGTATCGAATATTCTCACTTTACCAACTGGTACCAAACCTCATCACTTTTGGGGTGAAAACCGACATTTTAACCAACTATATCACTCCTCACTGACAACTATTAAACGAGTTTTTTTTTTATACAACTATTAAACGAGTTGTGAACACATGCACGCATAACCCTCTTATTGGGTTTCCCTTTTTTTTCTTTATGACAAAGTTGAAGAATGAATGAAAGGATCCACATGTTAACTGATTGAGATGGATTAACAATAACGATGGAGTTGGTTAGCTAGTTGAGGAAAAAGGGTCCGTGAGTCGATTGTTTACACAGAAGCCACATTTGGGTTGTGCCGACCCACCCGAACCATGGGTTTATTTGGGCCCATAACAGGGATGAACATACATAGGGTAGGGGTCCCCCCCCCCCACCAAAAAGAAAAAAAAAATAAAAATTAACTCAAAAATTCTAGGAATTATATTTTAACCTTTTTAGAATCTTGGAGTCTTTTTAAAATTTTCAAAATCTCAGAACCTTTTCTGAAATTTTCAGAATCTTGGAACCTTTTTTTGAGATTTTTTTGGTAATATGGACCTTGAAAAGGATTTTCCCAAAGAAATATCCAATCATTGACACATCTCATTGCGGAATGTGATCAAAAGAGCATTTGTTATTCTTAAAAAAAGATTTCCAATAATGGTTAGTGGCACTAAAACCCAATATTCATTGCAGACTATGTCTAACATTGTGATAGCTTTTTGCATATCACTATAATCCTATTTATAAGTCATTTTTAACTAAATCACACATGTCAAGGAGAGATAATTAACTCGATAATTATAAGGTAAATCACACATGCAAACTATGTCTAACATTTATGAATGATCATTTTCAACTCTTTCCTTCTCTCTCTTTATCACAATCTCATTTATTACCTTGAAACCGAAATTATAAATAGGACCAAATTTTTTTGTCAAAAAATTTATAAATAGGACCAGAGTGACATTTTATAACTTTTTGATGGATATAAATCCCGATGAGAGTCTAATTGCTCAGGTTGATCATGAAATTTTACTTAAAGACATCGATGACACAAATGATCATTTTCCATAAGAAGATTATAGACAATGATCAATTTTAAGAGATAGCAGCCGCTCCAAATTGTCTGAATAAATTACTTACCCATGACATAAAAGTTAATGATTTTTGCATCCCCTAATTATTAGTGTCAAACCTAAATTCCAAGAACTATAGCAGCCTAAGGGAAATCCAAAGTTGATAACTTGTTATGTAATACTCCTTCCCATTCTTAAGTTTCCTTAACCTCTCCAAAAAAGTCAACTGACTTTTACAGTAAAGATAGAAGGTAGTACCAAGATCTGATTTTTCCCCCCAAAAATAAAACCCGGATGTTATTACTCATAAAGTGAGATTACATGGCATAAGATCTAACAAGACATTTGCCTTTCATCAACCTACATCTAGGTGGAGGTTGATCAATGACACGTAAACTGTTATCTCAATGAAAAAGGATAAAGTGAATAAGACATACTAACATAACAGGTCACCGCAACAACAAAATGTGTTGCTCTTTTTATAAAAATGATAGATTGGCCGAGAAGTTCATAGATCTCAAGGGCAGGGAAAAAAGGAGCTAAAATAATTATCAGAACAGAGGTTTTTTACCATTTAACATGCCCAGTAAATGATCAAGAACTTGGCTTCCCCCATCACGGAGGCCTGAATGCATGAATTCATTAGTTATCCAAAGCCTAATCCCTGCTATCTGAGATGCTGTTTCCTTGACCAGCTTAAAATTCACATATACGTCATCATAATATACAGCAGCTGCAACAGGTACCTGCCCCCGGCATCGATCCAAATTTTTAGTGAAAGAGAAATTTAACAGAATAACATTCACAAGCCCCAAAAAAAAAAAAAAAAGATGCAGACATTTCTGCACAAAATATAATTGCTGTTGGATTTTAGATTAACTGGTTTGAGATGCCAACACACCGTTACTAGAAGAATTTAGAAAAATATGGGAAAAGAGAGAGACAGAGAGAAGAACAGAGAAGGCTTCAATATTTCCATACTTCTTATTCATCAAATCATCAACAACAATACAATAGCCTAGGACTTCCCTAATATAGGATCAGACCTTAGGCAAATACTAACGGCTAGGAACTAATTGATAACTAACTAATGGCTATCCTTCTCTAAGTGCGGCCTCATGGAATTAATCGTGTGCCATCACTTATTCCTAATTATTAACCCTCATTAACTAATCACTAACATTTACAGTTTACGTATCAATTACATTTCTACACAAAATGCTTGAGTAAAAGCAGCATACCTTGTTGTTATTCAGCACCTTAGAATCATATAGTCGAGGCCAATCCTTCTTCTCCGCCAGTTTATTAGCTACATCTCTGAATGGTTTCAAAGCATGAATCTCATCGAACATCCACGGGAAAATCATCTATAAATGAAAATAAGCATGGTCAACACGTGATTCTGGTAAAAAGAAATTAAAGACATAAACACAGAAGCTTTTGTCTTTCAATAGGATAACAGATGCTGTGCATTACAGTTCACATTCAACCTATTCATGCCCATTAAATCAAAAACACTCTTGGATAGATGACAAATCATGAAGGGCATATATTATTTATATCAAAGCTCAATGAATTTACAGAAGTCCAAGCGTGGGTACAGGCCTGAAGATATAACTTTGCATGTCTCAGTGTATCTTATGATTAAAGTCAAAAACCAATCTTGAATTCCATTCGATTCAGGTAAAGTAGAAAAATCAAATTTTAGAAATCAAAGTTCGCAAATAAACACATTCCGATTACCATTGCATTAACCATGATACATGCATTAAAGACGCTTCTATGTGGCAAAGAAAATGATATTTATTTTACATCTTACCTCTCCGGTGAAAAGTACAGGGTGGCCTTCTCTTGCTGCTTTAATGGCATCAAACTTGCTTTCATACTCTTCCCTTATTCTGTTAGCGGACCACATATTAGGAGCACCCTACAGAGAGATAGAGATTGAGAATCAGATATCAAATAAAACCATAGATTATGAGTAAACAAAAATAAAAAAAATTATGATATCCACCTGACAGTAGATGGGTTCGTGCAGGAGAGCATAGAGGGGATTTGTATCAAAATCTAACCACTTCTCAAACTGCATAGATGAAAAACCGTATGTTGATCTTCATAATGAAACTTGAACTTCAGGATTTGTACACGAGTGCATTGCCCTAGTGGCAAAATTATCCCCTTATATAGGGGAGATGGTGGGTTCAATTCCCCACAAGGCTAGTTTAGCCTCCTTCTAATTCCCAAAAATTAAAAAAAAAAAAAAAATCATCAGGATTCAAAATTTCATATCAAGAGGTTAATTGCTTACAGAAATTAAGAAGTTGTAGCTGATTCTCTTTGGTGCTCCAGGAACTAAAATGGGATCCCACACTCTTTCAAACCTATAAAATATACAGGTTAGCTTGTAACATAATGGAGAGATTAATTTGGTAGTTCAAGATAATTAAAAAAGGTAATAGTTTTCATACAAATAATGCATGCGCTCAAACCCAGCTCCGGATCCCAAGCCAGAGAGACCGAGAGTTTGGAGTCCTCTGGGGGTTAAGATGCCCCCAGACGGAAGCATCACCTATACAAAGAAAGAAGTAATAAGCAACTGAAAGAACTCAACATAAATTTTCCACTTCAACAATAAATAAAAAAGTCCAATGAGGCAGGTACTTGCCCCTCCTTTTTCAGCTAAATAATTAACCAGCTCTTGAACAACTTTGATATCATGAGGATATCTTTTGTAGTACTTGTCATTTTGACATATAACTTGCTCATAGCATGCTCTGTACACAGAATCTGCCGTACAAGCATCTCCAATTGGAGGAATTCCTCCTGTTAGAAGAACTTGTTTCAGTCCCTGGGGTGCAAAACTCAAATATGTGACTCCACAAAAGCCACCAAAGCTCTGCAACAGTTGCAAGAACACAGGAGGAGGAAAGAGTAAGAACTTATTAAATACTAAGGTTTAGTTTCAATATTGTAAAAGCAAATCAAACTAAATGATCATAAAACAACTACATAAAATATGAAACTTGCAGCAAGATCAATTTAGGAGAATAAAAAACAAGCAGCATTCCAAGGCACTCTGGTGGGAACTAATCACTCATTCACATAAACACCAATAGGAAGCAGAGATGTAAATACCTGCCCTAAAATTGTCCAAGGCCCTGCATCTGGAACAAGGCGCACTCGAATAAACTCTGCATCATTTACTATATTATCAGCTCGGAAATGTTTCAAGTAGTCAGCTAATTCATCTGCCGACTTGAATTGTGACATTGATGACACTGTCAAGGGAGTAGATAAGCCTGTTCCTCGCTGCAAAAACATGCATAGGAAATTGAATGAGTGATAAACTAAAACTTCATAGGACCAAGAAGAGTCTGATGCAAAAGCCTGGCAAATCATGCCTGATCCATTAAGATGACACGAAAGTCTTCAAGAGCTTTATGAATCCATCCACTGGATTCAGTTGGTCGCGGACACTCAAACCCCGGTCCACCTTGCAAATACAGTAGGTAGGGCAATGTTTGCTCTTCTTTGCCAACTGTGGCAAGACAAATGAACTTTTGAAGAGAAAATAACAGTGTGAATTGGAAAATCAAACGTGCAAAACTGAGCATGAACATTCATCCATTGGGGCATTGTCCTAAATTTACCACATACAAGTTTACGTATGATGGATGATCAAATAAGTCATTTTGGTGCTTACCAACAAATTAAAACATAAAGAAAATATATAAAGGAACAAATCATGCTTATTGATGGTTCTGAACAAAAGAAATCAATTTTGCTCTAGTTGCCATTGCCATAATGATAAGCATTCTTAGTGGCATTTTGATTATATACATAATCATAGTTATTAACAACACCCTATAGCTTTAGCTCAACAGAACCGCTCCTAGCAAAATGTCATTTGTGTCGTGTTACAACTTTCATTTAGCTCCAACACAGGAGCCACCTTTTTTGTGGTTATGGGCTTATAGCTTGCACTTCGGGCAATGCATAGGCAATAACAGCTAAAAAGTGATTTTGCAAAATTGCTAGAGATTCAAATTACCCATCCTTGGGCAATCAATATTGGATGATTTAGTATATGATTTTGTTCACCTAGTCGAAAGCATGAAAAGAGGATAATGCCATCCTTCTCATATTGCACTCTTGATTATATTTTGAACATTTAAAAATTGAGTATAATATTTTCATATAACTGGATAATACTATCTGTTCAGCGATAAAGTATTTTGGAGTTCCTTCGGCTACAAGTGACCAATGTGCTATTAATAACTATGTTCACAATTTTCATCCAACAAACAACAGGTAATTCTATAATGCGATGCTACATGTGATTGACCAACTGATCAGGTTCCACTTAGGAATGCTAAAATGAAATGAAGAGCATTTTTCAAAACAAATTATGTGGACTTCCTAACCTGTCCTGAGGGACTTAAATAAATAATCTTTTTCACCCAAACGGTGCGTTTTTATTTCTTACAGTGAGAGGAGGAGGAAAAACGAACAGTAAACATGATCAATTTCTTCAAAGTTTAAATTTTAAAAAAGTAGAGCCTTGAGATGAGTCTAAAATCCTTCATATATAAAACTAGTGTCACAATAGTATGAGGCCAGCAAGCACTTCGTGAGAATCCCGGACACTCAACAAGTTGATTCTCCATCCAATAGAATATTTGAGATTGGAATCTGGATTCAAAACTTAAAACTAATGTTTCTGAGATTGCTTCGTTTTACACAGTTACTCACCCCAGCAAGATTTTTTCCCATCAAGTTAAGAACAGAATAAATGTACAACTGAACTCAGCAAAAATAATAAAGTTACTTGAAAATCTGCATTCAATCCTATAGTCTCTATAACAGAAGATCCACAAGATCTATTAACTGAAAACAAATGCGGCTAAAGTCGACTATTTTGTTTGCACCAAAGGAAAACAGTTTTTTTTAAAAAAAAAAATCAGAAGTCAAAACAATTTTGTCGTAAGCCACACCTGCAACGACTTCACGAGCAAAGACGGATATCTTGGGAGAGGAATGAAGATCGAGAGTGTAGTCCAGAGGTACAGCGAATCGATGATCACGAAGCCGAAGCTCCGGCACGGAGTACCAGTTGCCGGAGACATGCTCCGATTTAGAGTGTGAGGATGCGGGATTTTCCCCGTTCATCTCAGAGATGGTATAGAGTGAGCTCCGACGAGAACGTAAGAAGGAATGCTTAGGGAAGGTAAGATCTTGAATTAGTGACTGAGTAGAAGTAGATGATAAAGCAAGAGAACGAGAACAGAAACGGAGTGAGCAAATCCAAGAAGCAGGCGCGTAAAATACAGACATTTTTGTGACGCGAGTGCGATGAGTGCGATTCGCGGCAAACCGTTTGATATTAAAATTTAATTATTTAATTGTGATCGATGAAAAATCACTCGTAGAAAAGAGGGAAAATTGGCAAAAATCCCTTATTGAGAAATTAATTGCCATGACATTAATAGGTTCATACCTCAAAATTAGGAAAGGTACGATATTTTTTTGCTAACCCCATCTCTCTTCTTCCCTTTCCCGTGATATAGAGGCTAAGGATGATGGGATGATGACAAAACTTCCGATGAAAACATTAGAATGTGCAATCTGCTTCTCAAACTTCTTTATGCAAACGAAGAGAGTTCAAAGAAAAAACACTTGAGAAAACATATAATTTCAAGCAAGTTCATTCGCACAATAGAGAAGTTCACTTGTAGCATAAAGATGTTCATTGGCAGATTAGGAATGTTTGTGTGCACATTAACGAAGCAAGTATATGTTTGGTTTTACTTTTGAAACCATGGTTTTAACTAAAACTAAGGTTTTAAAAGTGAGGTTACTAAACGTTACATTTTAAAGGGAAATACATTTCTACCGTTTTTTTTTTAATAAAAAGGATATGGGTTCTACCGTTTCAGGTATGTGTATGAATTTTGTTCTTCTCATGCAATATGAGAAGTGTAAGCCCCTATATTAAAACTTAAAATAGCTTTTATCCTTAATTTTGTCTTACCAGATATAAGATCAAGTGTTGGCACTCTCCAACTCATACAGTAATATAATTTAACCTTTTCAATAATTATTCTATAAAATCTATTGTGTACATAGGGGTTAAAAAGGTCAGGGGCCTGTGACCTGGCCTGCAAAAAGCCTGATCAGGCCTGGCCTGTCAGGCCAACAGGCCAGGCCAAGGCCTAATTTCAGGCCTATTTGCCTTAACAGGCCAGGCCCAGGCCTCTTAGTAGGCCTGAAAAGCCTATCAGGCCGGCCTGTTAAGGAGGGCAAAAATGTAATTATACATATATATTTATTTTTCAATTAAATCTGACTCTCTCTACAGCGTGAATTTTAAAAAAAAAAATGAGCAAGACCCTAACCCTAAGGACCCATTTGTTACAGCGAAAGTTAGCGATGGAAAGGGAAAATAAGAGAGTTCCGACAAATAAAACGTGTTTGGTTGGCTCCCCTTCCTTCGTGTAACTTTCCCGCCACTGCAAATCTTCCATTATTCATTGGAATGTGCTTTCCATTCAAAAATGGAGGGAAAGCTGAAATCTCCCCAGGAAAGTGAAATCATTTGACGAAATTGGCCCTCAAAAACCTTACCCTTATCTTCACAGAGCCAACAAGCTAGACGAGCTGAACGAAGCAGTCGATGAGGAAGCTTCGAACTACAGTGGGCGTTGGAGGCGAAGAAGCTGAACCCAGAGTGAAATTGACCTTTGCAATGCCCTGCTGCTTCGAGCTGAGGGAGACACACACAGAGCCAACAAGCTAGACGAGCTGAACAAAGCAGTCGGTGAGGAAGCTTCGAACTACAATGGGCGTTGGAGGCAAAGAAGTTGAACCCAGGGTGAAATTGAGCTTTGCAATGCCCTGTTGCTTCAAGCTGAGGGAGACACACACAGTTGAATGCTTTGGCAAGCAATTTGCAAACACAGACACATTTTATAAGCTCGGAGAGCTGGGGACATTCACAAAAACTCCAAGGAATGAACAAAAAAGAAGTTGAATTCTGTCAACGTGTTGTCAGTTCTTGCAGTGAAACTGTGAAGCCTTTTCACTGTTATGCAGTAGAGTGTTCACTGTCAAAATTTTCGTTCAAACTTGAACATATTTTAAGGCACTACGTTCGAACGTCCACCAGTAGTTCGAACGTCCAACAAATGACCATCTTCTCCTTCTTCAATCATCTGTCTTCCTTGTCATTGCCGCCGACGTTGCTTCCTCCTCCTTCTGCAAATCCCGATGCCAACGTTGCAAGGATCAAGAGGAAATTTGAAACTTTTTTCTTGGGGGGCTGTTGTCAAGTTGAGGGATGAAGAAGGAGGGACCAGACTCCAAGAGGGACGAAGCAAGGATCTAGGACGAAGCAAGGATCTGGGATGAAGCAGGGATCTGCATCGAGAGAGAAGGATGAAGGAGGAACTAGTTTTTTTTTTTTTTTACTAGTTGTCGGCTGAGACTACAGCCAGAGTGAGGATGAAGAAGAGAGGAATGAATTTTTTAGGTTAAGGGGTATTTTAGACAATTCATATTTTATATTTATGTTTATATTTTTTTTAAATTATCATCTTCCATCCCCTTTTTTATGTTTACCAAACAGCTCATTTTTTTTAAGTTCCTTCCCAATCTTCCTTTCCTTTCCTTTCCTCAACATTCAGCGAAACAAACAGGTCCTAAGTCCATCGTTCCTGTGCGTGTTCCTGAAGAGTGAAATCTGAAACGAAACCCGAAGACCCCAACCCCAAATCCCGACTCCCCCACCATCGGCTTCACCGAATCACCGTCCCCACTCCCCCACCGTCGGCTTCACCGTCCCCACTCCCCCACCATCCCTTTCATTTCCATCATTCCCGTCTTCCAGTTCCCGACTACTTCCTGAAATCTGAAACGAATAGCCCACCTTCTGTCATTACCCCATCTTCCAAATCATTCCCGTCTTCTGTCGTTACCCCATTCAAATAGCCAATTCTGTTGCTACCCCATCTTCCAAATCCTTACGCAGAGGGAAACTCGCGCATCTTTCGGATTTCGGATTTCTTTAACGCTGGTGTGTTTCTGTGTTTCCCAGTCGTTTTCTCAGGTCGATTCTTTCTCCTGGGTTATTTTCAATTTTAGCTAATAGCTATTACCATATTTCTTGCTCTTCATCCGTTGTTTCATGTATATATATATCGGTGTTATGAATTGATCCCTCCTGATGCTCATTGATCGGGAGCAAATATGATATGAGGTTCTTCTTGGAGTTTCTGTTCTCTTTTTTTTTTTTCCTCCAAACAAAACTCAATTTCTGTTCTGCACTTCAGCGATTTTCCCTTCAATGGTGTTGATCTAGATGCTGTAGTATCTCTGATTGAATTGATGTGTCACTTACAGACTATTGTAATGATGTTTTATGTTGCTTTAGCCTCTCTTTCGAGCAAAAAAAAAAAAGAATATGATCTGGTTATACAAGTATCCAGATGATGTTGTTTTATGTTGCTTTAGCCTCTCTTTCGAGCAAATCTCTTTTGCCAACTAATTGGATTTCTGCCGCCTTCCATCAGAAAAGGCCAATCAGTGAATTTAATTAAGAGGACCTTGGACTGTGTTTGGAGGGACAGTATGAAAATGGCTCTAGTCGAATCTGAGTGAATCAATTAGAACTTGGATACTTATAGGGTATCTTCTTTCCATTTCTTAATTATATATATCATTCCCATACATTCAAATGAAATTCGTCATTTATGTTTTGTACATTCTATGTCAATCTTTTTTTTTTAACAGACAAAAAGCATAGATAATGTGAACTCGCATTTCATAGATAATGTAAACTGGGTAGTACAAGTTTATCGATGTGCAAATTCATTTCATTTGAAAACTTTAATGCTTCGCTAAGTTCACAGGCAGTTCATTTGTTGTTGTAAATTAGGCCTGTTTAAGCAATTAGGCCTGTTTTCGGCCTGTAAACACAGGAGTCCTGTTTTCGGCCTGTAAACATAGGAGGCCTGTTTTCGGCCTGTTTTTGTTGGGGCCCGCGGCCTATTAGTCTAGGTACAAGATTTTTTAAAAAACAGGCCTCTTAACAGGCCGTAGGCCAGGCTCAGACCTACAACAGGCCAGGCTCAGGCCAAAATATAAGCCTGTAACATACCACAGGCCAGGCTGAGGCTGTTTCCCTACATAACAGGCCTGGCCTGTTTAAATCCCTATGTGTACAACAAAAAAAAAAAAAAAAGCTTTATTATGTTACTCCTCTTGCCCTTACTATAACATATATTTAGGGAGTCAATATTGGTTTTAAATATATGACATAATTTACATATTTATAAATCTTTTTCTAATTTACCTTATTGATCTTTTCTCAACAATAATTAGAGGGAGATGGAATGAGAGAGTTAAAAAAGATGACTAAGATATTGAAAATATTTGTTATATTAAGTAATTGAATAAGCTTTCTTAAAATAATCAAATTATACAAATATATCTTATACTTCTTCATGTCCTAATTATAAGATCAAAGTGATTTTTTTAAGAAATTAAGGAAGATAATTAAATTATTTTAGAATATTTTTATTTTTTTCTCTAAATTGATTAGTTTAACTAATAAATTAATATATAATTTAAAGATATATAACATATGATAGGATTAAATAACTTATTTAATTTTCTAAATTTTTTCAAAAAAAAAATAACAAGATAGCGCACAGGAAGTATTAAAGACTAAGGGAGTATAAAAAAAGGAAAAAAATGTCCTATTATATTGTAAGAGCTAGTTAACATTTTAGAAAAGATAAAGGAAGCTAATTAAATTACTTTAAAGTATTTTTATTTTTATTTTTTTTAAACTTTTTAGTTTAACTAATAGACTAATATATAATCTAAAAATATTTTATATATAAAATAATTAAATAAATTATTTAGTTTATTTAACTTTGCTTAACTCATTTTTAGTACCGTCTTCCACCCTAACTATATGATCGTTCACCATTTCCCATTCCATTCGCTCCCCCCTTTTCCTCCAGAAATGGCTTTCTTCCCCTCTTTGATCAGAAGAGCTTCTTCATCTTCATCATCTTTCTCACCTGTTGTTCGGAACCTTCGTTGCTTCAGCAATGTCCCGGAAAACACTGTGTATTCGGGACCCACTTCCCAGAGCTCGATCAAGAGAGTGACGCTCACATACCTGAAGCAGAAGCATAGAAAGGGCGAACCCATCACCATGGTCACTGCATATGATTACCCGTCGGCGGTGCACTTAGACATGGCCGGTGTCGATGTCTGTCTCGTCGGAGATTCGGCGTCCATGGTGGTTCACGGTCACGACACCACTCTGCCCATCACTCTCGAGGAAATGCTCGTTCATTGTCGTGCCGTCGCTCGTGGCGCCAAGCGGCCACTTCTCGTAGGGGACTTGCCGTTTGGGACCTATGAAACCAGCACCGGTCAGGTGCGTTTGCTTTTGGTTAATTGGTTTAGTTTAGCTAAAAAGTTGTGTTTTTATCTTCAAAAGCTTGAAATCCCCGCTTGTTTTGTTCATGAGGAAGCTTTGTTTCTTCCTCCAGAAGTTCACTTTTTTTTCCAGAACAAAAAATCCGCAAATTTGCTTTTCCTCGCCATTTTTGGTCATGACAAAATTGTGTAATGAGTTTGATTAACCTTGCTTTTTTAAAGTTTCAATAAAGAAGAAGTTGTCCTTTTAACAGTTTACCAATTGAAAGAAAGTCAATTAACCTTTTCTCAGAAGAAACAAAGTTTAATTTTGCTTTTTATAGCCAGCTGTGAGAACTGAGTTAATTACTTAACTAAGGTGAAGTTGACATTGACATTAAGGATGAAAGAATATTTTGTTTTATTCCTGGTGCAATTACAACTCGACCAATATAGATTCCTTTTAGTAGTGGTCAAAAAGGAATAGAGAAGTTAGGAATAAAAGATATAGCTATGTCACTTCGTTTTCACTATCTGACCTCTACCAATGTACTCATTGATTTTATATGTTATTGTTCATTTTGATTATAAACAGGCAGTTGATACAGCAGTTCGTATATTAAAGGAAGGAGGAATGGATGCAATAAAATTGGAAGGAGGGTCTCCTTCAAGAATTACATCCGCAAAAGCTATTGTTGAAGCTGGAATTGCTGTAATAGGACATGTAGGACTAACTCCACAGGCCATTAGTGTTTTAGGGGGTTTCAAGCCTCAGGGAAAGAATGTGTCTAGTGCTGTGAAGGTCCATTTCTCTCTCGTATCCATCTATTTGAGACTTGCACAATTTCTTTTAATGTCCTGAAAGAAACTTCTGTGTAGGTTGTAGAGTCTGCTTTGGCTTTTCAGGAAGTTGGATGCTTCTCTGTTGTTCTAGAGTGTGTGCCTCCACCCGTGGCTGCTGCAGCAACCGCAGCGCTTCAAATACCAACAATTGGAATTGGGGCTGGTCCATTTTGCAGCGGACAGGTTAGCCGGCTTAATGGTCCTCCTGTCTAATATTCTATGCTTTATGTTTACTTTTTCTAAGAGTTTAATGGCGTAGATTCATACCACTGCTTCTTTTCAGTTGAAAGTCACTTGACAATTACTTGATTTTAAGGTGCTTATTCTTCATCAAGTGGGTTTCCCTGTCATAATAATTTGATGCTCTCATAAAAAACGTTCGCTTTTCATATGGATATATTCATCTAACATTGGCCTTAAGAGCTCCTAGGAGCTAGATTGAATCTCTAGTTATGTCATCAATGATTGTGAGATGAAGTAAACTGTATAAATTCAAAGTTTTATACCTTATATTTTAACCCCTGAAATTACGTTCTATGCACAATATAGCCACCAAAAGGGTGAAACTTGGCATATAGGTAAGGCTGCTATAATATGTGACTTAGAGATCACAGGTTCATATCCTGAAAACAGCTTCTCTGCTTGCGGTGATAAGGCTACGTACGTATATCCCTCCTCAAACCCCACCTAATAGGAGTCTTATGCACTGGGCCACCCTTTTTTATACAATATAGCCACTAGTATCATCTTCAGTTCAATCCTTTGAACCTTGTGATTTCAGTAGGTGCATTTTCTGTACCCATGTAGGAGAGTAAAGTAGCCATCCCTTTCTCATGTTTCAAAAGGCAAATTCTTTGGTAGGACAGTGTTCAACTGATTAGCAAATCAAACCAAGCAAGCGCATGTAATTTTAGCATGTTAGGCACACTTTTAATGAGACTGACTTCTAACATGCTTGCTTGGCTTATCTGTTTCCAATGGACCACAATCATCTAAGAAACTCCGTTTTCAGAACTTGATTATTTATTTAAGCAAACTTTCTAATTTCATTTTAATGTTCGTGCAGGTGCTAGTTTATCATGACTTGCTTGGTATGCTGCAACATCCGCATCATGCAAAGGTATTTCTAGCAACTTTGAGCCCAAGTTTTCTTCTTTCCTTTATTATATGACTAGATAGAGATTTGTCTATGCGTAACTATTGTTTTTTCTGGGAAGTTTATATTCAAATGCAATCTCTCTAAGTAAACAATAGCATAAAACCCAATTATGAATCCAACCAGTGTTTAAACACAATGAACAAAATTGTACAAAATATAATATGAACTGTGTATCTGCTACTATAGGTCACTCCAAAATTCTGCAAGCAGTATGCTCATGTTGGAGAGGTCATCAATAAAGCCCTATTGGAGTACAAAGAAGAAGTGATGAGTAGCTCATTTCCAGGTCCTGCTCACAACCCATACAAGATCAATGACGCCGATGTTGATGGTTTTCAAAATGAACTGCAAAAGTTAGGTTTGGACAAGGCGGCATTGGCGGCAGGTGAAGCAGCTCAGAAGGTAAAAGAATTATCCACATCAGTGGAAGAAAATCCATCTAAGTGAATGGTATAAGAAGAGTTTAAGAGGCCATTCTTCGTTTTCCCTCAATAACATAGTTCAAAGGAAGGTAGTTGATAGTGGCTACCATCTATTAAGGCAGGTGGACCATTGAAAGATAGTGACGTTATCAATGCAAAATACTCTAGAGATTTTTCGTATCACATTGGTGCCTGAAAATAAGATTGTTGTTTCAACATTTATAGGAAATTGATGGTTAAAAGATTGATGGCATCAATTCAATACTTTTGGATGTATCCCTATTTTCTTTTTGAATTTGGACGGCAGGCCCACACCTGAAGAGTGTGGGGACTGATAGTTGTTTAGATTACCTAATTGATAATCACACCAAATCAGAGTTTTTGGAACAGCTCGATCCATGTAAGCTTGCAATAGGCGGAGGCGAATCCGTGAGCTTCCACTTAGAAGGAGGCTTTTATGTCACTAGATTACAAGATCACACTTGCTTTTCTTATTGACTTTCTTGTTCGGAACTGCTCATCATAAGCATGTTTATACCAAAACAAAACTCATCTTATTTGCTTAACTCATTCAACATAAATTACGATTGGAAAACTTTTTTTAAAAGCTTTCAAACCCTATAGCGGACTTAGGTTTGAAAATGCACTCCTATTATTTTATATAAAAAAATGCTATTGTGCTTTAAAAAATATAGTTTTTACTTAGAATATACTAGCATATCTTGATAAGTCAAATACAAATTATTGCGAAGTATTTAAAAAAGTTGGCAAAATATTACTTTTAATTCTAAAGCAATAGATTCTCAATTTTTTTCCACTAATTTTTTATATATATGTATAAAATTTATTAATCTTATTTCTCAATTTTGTTTGCACGAAATTGATTAAAAATACTAGCATGGTCAAATTTTTTTTTTTTTAAAAAAAATCTAAGCATTGTGCCAAAAGAAGTTCTTATGTATGATTATTATTTCATATTTCGTGGCCCTCAGAGATATTAACATAGACATAGTGCACAATTATAAATGAAAATTAATTGGTGGAAGATAAATTAAGAGGAATTGACCCAATCCACTAGGAGTGAGATCCCTTAAATAAATAATTAATTATTTGGTGCCAAGCAAACCGGACAAAATGAATTGGTGTGCCTAACATGCTGACGTGGCTCTCTCTCCTCAAGACATGTGCATTGGGCTTGCGTGAGCTGCTTTGCCTCTCAGGCCCATTTCTAATATCTGAAGACACCCAATTTTATTTTTGATTTCTTCCCTCTTGTCTTTCATGGGTTTAATATAAAAATTAGATAATTAATTTATAGATATTACACCAACGGGGTTGGATCCATCGAAAGTAGTTAGTCCCTTACAATATAGCGCGAACTAAGGTTTAAATTCTCATTGAGAAAGGTGTCCACATTTAGTACCCGATAGTATCTCAAATAAAAAAAACTTAGTTAAGTTAATTATTTTAAACAAGTGTATGTCAGCTTTTCTAAAATATCTTATTTAATCATATACTACCTCTAATCCTAACTATAAAACCATGTTAGACTTTTTTCAGAGGCATTTAGGTGATATGAAAGTCTTCACAAGCTTTATGAATCCATCCACTGGATTCAGTTGGTCGCAGACTCAAACCCCGGTCCACCTTGCAAATACAGTAGGTAGGGAAATGTTTGCTCTTCTTTGTCAACTGTGGCAAGACAAATGAACCTTTGAAGAGAAATAACAGGGTGACTTGGAAAATCAAACGTGCAAAACTAAGCATGAACATTCATCCATTGGGCATTGTCTTAAATTTACCACAGACAAGTTCACATTGATGGATGATCAAATAAGTCATTTTGGTGCTTACCAACAAATTAAAACTAAGAAAATATATTAAGGAACAAATCATGCTTATTGATGGTTCTGAACAAAAGAAATCAATTTTACTCTAGTTTCCTTTGCCATAATGATGAAGCATTCTTAGTGGCATTTTGATTGTATACACAATCATAGTTATTAACAACACCCAATAGCTTTAGCTCAACAGAACAGCTCCTAGCAAAATGTCATTTGTGTAGTGTTACAACTTTCATTTAGCTCCAACACAGCAGCCATCTTTTTCTGGTAATGGGCTTATAGCTTGCACTTCAGGCAATGCATAGGCAATAACAGCTAAAAAGTGATTTTGCAAAATTACTAGAGATTCAAATGACCCAATCCTTGCCATTGCGCCTCGGTCCCGGCATCCCTTATGTAGCGGGATCGATCCCGCACCCCCCTCCCCTCTCAAGTATCAAAAAAAAAAAAAAAAAAACCCAATCCTTGGGAATCAATATTGGATGATTTAGTATATGATTTCGTTCACCAAATCAAAAGCATGAAAAGAGGATAATGCCATCCTTCTCATCTTGCACTCTTGATTATATTTGAATATTTAAAACTTGAATATAATATTTTCATATGACTGGAATAATAGTATCTGTTCAGCGATAAAGTATTTTGGAGTTCCTTGGGCTACAACTGACCTATGTGCTATTAATAACTATGTTCACAATTTTCATCCAACAAACAGTAGGTAATTCTATTATGCGATGCTACATATGATTGACCAACTGATCAGGTTCCACTTAGGAATGCTACATTGAAATGGAGAGCAATTTTCAGAACAAATTATGTGGACTTCCTACCCTGTCCTGAGGGAATTGAATAAATAATCTTTTTCACCCAAACGAAGCGTTTTCATTTCTCACAGTGTGAGGAGGAGGAGGAAAAACGAACAATAAACATGATCAATTTCTTCAAAGTTTAAATTTTAAAGAAGTAGAGCCTCGAGATGAGTCTAAAATCCTTCATATATAAAACTAGTGTCACAATAGTATAATCTGTGAGGCCAGCAAGCACTTCATGAGAATCCCGGACACTCAAAAAGTTGATTCTCCATCCAATAGAATATTTGAGATTGGAATCTGGGTTCACAACTTAAAAGTAATGTTTCTAGGATAGCTTCGTCTTACACAGTTACTCACCCCATCAAGATTTTTTCCCATCAAGTCAAGAACAGAATAAATGTACAACGCAGCTGAAAGTTGGAGCTTGATACCCAAGAGGAGGGGTGAATTGGGTATCTTTAAAATTTTAAAGACTAAGCTCTGTTTTTGACAAAGAGAAACAAAGGTAGACAGAGGAGAAGGGAAGAGAAGCAATACATAACACGATTTATACTGGTTCGGTCCTTTCTCTGACCTACGTCCAGTCCCCAAGCCTCACTTGGGATTTTCAATCCACTAACTTCAACAAATGATTACAAACTTTGTACTAAGAGTTGTTCTCTCACTAGAACACATTCCCCCTTACAAGTTGTAATCAATACACCCCAACTACCAAGTCCCCTGACTTGTAGTTATCACAATCAATAGATGATTTTACAGATAAGACTCTCTCACAGAGCTGATAGAATGAACACTGAAGCACAAGTATCAAATTGATACAATACAAGTGAAAGCTGTACACAATAAATGAACTCAATGAAATTTCGCTCTAAGTTGGTGTATCAGCTTGAGAAGGAGTTAATGAACTCTATTTATATGTAGAGAACATTAAATGACCGTTGCTTGATGAATCCAACCGTTGTAGGTGATTAGCTTAAGGTCTGGTCATCTTCTCACTCTAAACTTCTGCTAATCCAAGAGTTAATGAGGTCTGATGTGGCTCTCTGAGTTTTTGCCCGTTGGAAATGACTTTGCTTGTTGTAGTAAGCATTCTTTAACGTTTAGAAGGCGTGCTCAGATGGATTAGCCGAAAGTAGGTTGATTTGCAGAAGTGCATTAAATGCACTGTACACTTTTTGCTTTATTGCTTTGACTTTCAATAATCTTGATCTGTGCTAGCTGAAATTCACTTAACAAACTTGTTAAACATATCTGGGAACACAAGTGAATGATTCATGAAAGCAATTAGATCAAACAATAGTGATTTGCAAATTCGTGTAATTCAAAAATCAGCTTTTACCGTTGCTTACTCGAGTATGTTCTTCTATACTCGAGTATGGCACTGTGTGTAAGTGTCTATACTGGAGTATCCATTTGTGTACTGGAGTAAGCAACTTCCAGAGGCAAACCATCGTGACTTGTGTTTGAAAAACCAAGACTTATACTCGGGTATGTAAGTACCTTACTCGAGTATGACACTGTTTGTGTGAAAAATTTTAAGTTCAAAATGCCTCTATACTGGAGTATGCGTTTGTATACTGGAGTAAGCAAGGTGTTGAGAAAGGGTGACCTCTCTGTATGGTCCCATACTCGAGTATGCAACTCCTTACTCGAGTATGCAATACTATTTTCAGAAAGTGTGAAATCTTTCCTTGCCTATACTGGAGTATACAAACCTATACTTGAGTATACAAGAACAAGTGCCAGGTTGAAAATCAGTTTAAGAGCTCTATACTCGAGTATGCAAAACCCTACTTGAGTATGCATCAGTTATAAAATCTTTGGAGCTCTCTGTAAGTCCAATACTCGAGTATGCATACCCATACTCGAGTATGCACTAAGTTTGAAAAACAAGTTTGCTCTCTGGATGGCCTATACTCGAGTATACATACCTGTACTCGAGTATGCAACTTAGTTTGAAAATCATTTGCTCTCTGGATGGCCTATACTCGAGTATGCAACCTATACTCGAGTATGCACCTAATTTCAAAAACTTGATTGCTCTCTGGAACTTCAATACTCGAGTATGGCTCCCCATACTGCAGTATTGACTTGTAAAATGCAATTGAGCAATCCTTTAACAGTCCTATACTCGAGTATACATACTTATACTCGAGTATGCAACTGTCAAACTATTTTTAAACACATTTTAGAAACTTCAAAACATGTTTACACTTGTTGTTAATCATCAAAACACATTGAGAACTAACAGCAGCCAAAATAATAAAGTTACTTGAAAATCTGGTATGTTTTATCATAACTCTTGGGTTGAGATTGGTGATGATGCTATATGTACTATTGTGCAGGAATATTTTGCAGGAGCTTCTGTTTTGAATACTGTAAATGAAACAAATATTACTTTGATCCCTAAGATTGATAAGCTTGAGCACATGTCCCATTTCCGTCCGACCAGATTATGTAACTTCTCTTACAAGATTATCTCTAAAATCTTGGCTAATAGGTTAAGACCTTTGCTTAACAACTGTGTTTCTAAAAAACAAGGAGCCTTTGTCCTCAGTAGGTGCATCCAGGATAATATTATTGTTGCTCATGAAGTGTACCTTTAATTTACCTTCGAAGGAAAAGGACAGGGGGGGGAATAGGAATTTGCTCTGACGATGGATATGAGTAAGGCTTACAACCGGGTGGAATAGTGCTTTCTTGAGAATGTCTTGTTGAGGCTAGGATTTTGTTCAGAATGGGTTTCCCTCATTATGAAATGTATAAGTTCGGTTGCAATGAGCATTTGCCTGTTTGGAGAAAATGTTAAATCCTTTACACTCAGTAGAGGTTTACGACAAGGTGATTCACTATCTCCATATTTTTTCATCCTAGTGGTGGAGGTTTTATCCCTCGTTATTTGCAAGAGCCAAGCATCCAATTAGATAAAGAGGATTAAGTTAAGCCAAAGCTGTCCAGTGCGCACACATAATTTTTTGTGGATGACGCTCTTATCTACATGAATGCTAGTTCAGGAGACTGCAATAAATTAGCACAGATTATGCACTCCTTTTGTTCGGTTTCTGGCCAGAGTATTAATCTTGATAAATCCAGTCTTTTCTTCTCAAACAACACACCAAATGATGTTAAAGGCCCTGTGGGAAGGACTTTGGGTATTCAAGCTTCCACGAATCCAGGCAAGTACCTTGGTATCCCGACCATTTGGGGGAAGTCTAAACACCAAGCTTTGGCTTTTGTTTGAGAGTGGGGGACAAGTAAACTTCACGCCCGGGGGCATTAACTTCTCTCTTTTACAGGGAGAGAGGTCATGATTAATGTAATAATTCAGGGCATCCCTATTTGTCCTATGAATTATTACAGGTTTCCAATCAAATCTTGTAAGGAAATTCATAGTCTTATAGCAAACTTCTGGTGGGACGGTAATGCTTTCGATAGTCGGACTCATTGGAGGGCTTGGTATTTCCTTACTGTGGGGAAGAGCCAGGGTGGTATGGGTTTTCGGGACGTGGTGATATGAATGAAGCAATGTTGGCCAAAACGGCCTGGAGACTGTTTTTGCGTCCTGATGATTTATGGGCCAGAGTGCTTAAGAGTATATATTTCCCTAATGCAGATTTCATTGAAGCTGAAAAAGGCTATAAAGCCTCATGGTGTTGGTCTAGCATCATCGATGGTCAAGATTTTAGTAAAAAGGATCTTAAATGGGATGTGGGCTCAGGTACTACAATTAGAATATGGGGTTTAACTGGGTCCCTAGGGTATCCTTTCCCAAGAAGCCTAAATTTTGTGATGATCCTTATGTTATGCATGGAAGAGTTAGTGATCTTATCATTAATGGTTCTTGGGACCTTGCCCCAATTGCTTAATATTTACCGCTAGAAGTCTAGAATGCAATTCTTAATATTCCTATACCATCCAATGGTTTAGATGACAAGTTGATTTGGACCAACACTGCAAATGGAGTATATTTTGTTCGATTGGGATACCATAGAGGGAAGGATGCAACTCCGGTGGGTATTAACAGGGTAGGGCCCTCTACATTTGTTTCACCGGCTTGCTGGAAATTGACTTGGAAGACTAAAACTATCTCTTGTGTGCAACACTTTATGTGGCGCTTCCTCAATAATGCATTAGCGACCAATGCAGCCCTCTTTAATAGGAGACGATCTCCCACAAATATGTGCCCTATCTGAAATGAGGCAAAGGAAACCCGAGAGCATAGCTTCTTTCATTATTACCCTTAGAACTGGGGAGTCTGGTTTGGCTCTGTGCTAGGAGGCCGGTTTGATATTGCTAATGTGACTAATGTTACGGCTTAGTGGTTATTAGTTGTAAGTATGCTCGCTCTTTCCTCCCATGATGTATCTTTGATCTGCTGGATTTTGAGGTTCATTTGGAAGCATAGAAAGGAAAAGATCTTTGACCATATTGATCCTCTTCCTCTTGTGGTTATCGATTTACCGAGGAGATATAATTGTGAATTCTAGTCAGCTCTTGTTACACCACCAACAGGGCTCGGCATGCCTGATGGTTGTAAGGAACCATCGGTCTTTTGGCATCCTTCGGCTTCAGGATGTCTTAAGATCAACTTTCACGGGGCTTTTAAACTAGGTATTGAGTCGACTGCTATTGGTTTGGTATGTCGAGATTCTTTTGGCCAATTTAAGTAGGGCTTTGTGGTAAAGTTAAATATATATCTACTTTTATGACTGAAGCATTGGCCCTTAAAAGAGCCTTGAAGCTTGCCATGGATTTAAGCCATGATAACACAGTCTTTGAGACTGATTGCCCCCCTCTCCTCTCCTACGTTGAAACTAAATCCCCTAATTTATTTGATTGGAAATATAGAAGTATTATCCATGATATTATTTGTCTTCATCCTAATAAGGTTGGGTTCTCTATTTTATTTACTCCAAGACGGGGTAATCATGCTGTTGATCTCTTTGCAGCAAATGCTTATAAGGGGTGTGCTCTGTTAGATGGGTTCTATAGCCAACACTCTCTATAATATCTCTTCTAACCTTGGATGTTCAGGAAGCTAATATAGTTGTGGATCGTGCTCCATCTCTTAATCTTGTAAGGGATGGGGGTTAGTTGCCTCTTTTTTTTTTCTTTTTTTTTTTCCTGCTTGTAGTTATCTCCTTTTGTTTCCTGTAGACCACTTATTTGCTGTTTTGGTGTCGTTGTACCGGTCTTCAATCGTCCTTCTTCATGTTTTTCTTGTATCTGTTTGTACAGTCTCTTTTTTTTGGTAATACAAGTATCCATTCTTAGCCCCAAAAGGGTATAGGCATAGCGTGTTAAATGAGCCAGATCTTCAAGATCCCTTTTTAAAAAATACATTAATATAATAGGGAAAAACACTTATGTAAAATAAGTGTTTTCTCATGTCACACACAAAAAAAATGATGGACCCACATATATATAATTAGCATTATATATATGGGACCTCATTATATATATATATATATATATAGGGAAAATCATTTGTCCAGTGACTGGACCTAACAATCTATCCTGTGAATCGAAACTACACCGTTTGGGTTAGTGAAGGCGCGCCTTAAATTAAAAAACAAAACACCCATGACTCAATTTCCGATCCAGTGCTATCGTGAAGAAGAAAGAGGAATAAAACATATCCTAGGATAAGAATACAAACCGACAGAATCAATAGGAAATTGTAGAGAGAATTACTTCCAGCGAATGGATTAAAACCTTATATCTAAATTTAGAAATCAAATCGCTAATGGAAGATAAAAGAATCTGATTCTCCATTCTTTCTCTCAATGTCACAAATTCGCTTGCTGTAACTTCCTAGGTATTTCGTTTATCCGGCTTTCTTATGTGTAATCTCGATGATTCTAAACTAATTTGATTCAAAAACCTAGCCATTTATTCAAATTTTGCGAGAAATTGTTAGCGGCAGTCTGGAAGATGTGATGGGAAATGTCTTTATTCAAATTTTGTGAGAAATTGTTAGTGGGAAACCTAGCCATTTGATTCTCCATTCGATGATTTTAAGCGATTTTTTTTGTTTTTTTGTTTCAAAAAAATTAAGGCACCCCATCACTATACTTAACCAAACGACGTAGTTTTAGTGGTTCACAGGAAAATTTCTTAGGTCCAGTCACTTGACAAATAATTTTCCCATAGATATATATGTGGGTCCCACTATTTTATGGGTATAGGAATCTTCTTCTTCTCATGCAACATAAAAGTTTAAACCCCAATATAATATTACATATAATCCCATCATATCTTCTCATATTTTGATTATAAAATATTTTTTATTATTAAAATATAAATATTTTTATCTACTTTAATTAAATTAATTTTTCAATAAATACCAGTCTAACCCCAGTTTGACTCCGGTCTTACCCACTAACCCTTAACTCAGTACTCTGTTCAATAACCGGTCCAAATTTCAGAACCCTCTTAAAAACCGAGTATAAAAAAAGAAAAAAATGTCCTATTATATTATATTATATTATATTAATTAAAAATGTATTAAATTCTTACGCAGACGCGTAAATGTAACATCCCAAATTTTCGGGATTTTGAAGTAGAAATGTTGTATGGAAAATTATTATTAGAATTTGGCTTGAGAAATTATAATATTAATTACTGAAAATATAGAATTTATTTTCCTTGAGAGTTTTAGGGAAAAAAGAATAAATTCAATCAGGAATTTATTTCCTTACAATATGTGAATATAAAAAAAATTATGGAATTGAGGCATAGGAAAAATTAATTGGAAAAAGGAAAAAAAAAAACCTTATATGACATTAAAGATTTATTTTAAATGATAATTGCAATTAAATAAATAAAGAACATGGAAGTAGTGAAGTTATGAGATGATTTTTGGAATGGATCTCATGTACTCACCTATCTCACAATTTCATGCAACACTCTTCATGTTTTGAACAAAAAGAAAATCTCGTGGCCCCTCCTCCCGAACAACATTCCAATGTAGTATTCAATGGCTAAATGGAACAAGCAAGACACCTCACAGTAATCCATTTGGCCCAATCTATTATTATTCTTCTGAGGCCAAATCCTATACTATGCGCAGAACCCATACTTCCCCAAAATCTCTTATCTGTTGGCCCAGCAACAAATACATAATTATTCCAACTTTTCCCAATAACCAGCTGCAACACGTGAGACACAAAAGAAAACTGAACAGTGTCAAACACGTAACAGCAGACCATCCTATGCTCTCCTGTACGCACGAACTGTGCACGCCGTCAAGAGAAAAAGAAGCAGCAGCAACATTAAATGCAAGCAATGAATTTTCCCTCACTGTTCACGCAAGATCGCCCTTACCTCTCGAGCACCACACCCATATCCGTTGTGTTCTTCTTCTTGGTCTGGATTGTGCTTGTGGTATATATATATATATATATATATATCACCAGTCTCCTAGTTGCTTCACCTTTCACGCTACCTCAAGTGAGTCCAAGAGTGAAAACAAGAAATGGAGAGAGTTTGAGTTTTTCATTCTCATTCTTTCCTTCCGTCATGCACCTTCAAAAACGCTGGGAAAGAGTTGAGTTTGAGAGTGACAGAACTTTCAGGTTGCTGTCCTGTTAAAGGTACGTGTAGTCACTCATAAGGCTGCTAGATGAGGTACGAAGTGACTCGACCAGCGTTAGAAGCCCGGCCTTAAGAACGAAATGGAATTGCGTATGTAATGCTATCCTTGTCAGTCTTGTTCTACCGGCCCTCTTTGCCTTATCGGATTCTCTTCCTGCGCTTAGGCTTTGGAATAGCAAGCGCAGGCCAGCTTTAATCGAACTCAGGTGGGCCGTACTACAGTTCAGCTTCTGGAGTGGTGGCCGGATTGCCCCACCTTTCCCCTGGAGACTCTCAGACAATGGATTGGTATCAGCGGTCTGCCTGTGGTGGTTCTATTTTGAAGCCCGAAAACAGGGGGTTGTTGTTGACGGTGTGGAACAAAGCATTCAAGGTGAGTTTCAGGTGTTCCTTTTTCGCTTGACTTCCGTCATTTTTCCTCAACACAAACAGCTAAGGAGTAAGTGTAAGAGTGAGCCTTGGGTTTATTACTAGATGAAAAGAAAAAAAAAAAAGAGAAACAAGAAAGCCATTCTCGTCTCTGCACATACATATGAAACTTGCTGTTGCATGAGAGAAGAGAAAGAAAGAAGTTTACTGTAAATATATGTGTGTGTGTATATATTTATGATGCTGTGACCATTAAAGGTGAAAGAAAGTAGAAAAATCTATTGTTATATGTATATATAAATATTGGTGCACTTAGGAAAAAAAAAAGAAGAAGAAGACGGAAACATTGCTGTGATGAATATATAGATATATATTGTTATTGCTGATATATATATATATATATATATATATATATATATATATATATATATATAGACACATACATGAAAACTAAAACGGTACACATATGAATATAGTAGAAAGAAGTAGATATATGTATTCACTTGCTATCATACCTGTTGACTTTGCTGTCATCTATTTTCAAAGAGTTACCATCTTTAAATGTATATATGTTTGCTGCTCTTGGAGTGAGAAAGAAGAAGAAGCTCTTTGTTTTGTGTGTGTGTATACCGTTAAAAAAAAAAAAGATTTACTTTGTTTCTATTTTGTTATTCTTATTTTTTTTTAATGATTTTTATTTTTAATAATGTTTTTAATTTTATTTTGTTTTTCAATATATATAAATATATATACAATCTCTTCTATAATTTAGAACAATATGAAAAAAAAAAATATGCTTTGAGAAAGTACAAGAAACTTTGCACAACGTAGAAATCATCAAACCTATTAAAGTTGCTATTTTAAACATGTAGATATATCTATAAGGCATATGTGCGTGGTGTGCAAACCTGTTGATCTATGTGCATGATTAAAAGTATCCATCAAGTATATTCACGTTTTAGTTAGTATTACAAAACCCCAGCGTGATTGTTCATATATATATATGTACATAGTTATATAATTTTATATACATTAAGCATATTTTATGTAGTATTAGTATTTATCAAAGGCTTTAGAAAACCATGAGAAAACATTAAAGCATAATTTATATGGTACTGCATTTATTAAACTCCTAATTTGAAGTGTTAGGATAGCCTCTGAAAGTTTAAGATAATTATAGAAAAAAATTAATAAAAGAAGGGTATTATTAATTAGTAATGAATAGAAAGAAAATTAATAGTTACAATGGTTTCTTTGATTTTCCAGTCCTGTCATAACGTGCCCATTTTAAGCATTCCAAACATATTATTATCAAAATTTGTATATTTTAAATTTTAGGAAATTATAATTTATAATTTTAATTATGTAGAGTTTTAGAGGAGTTATTAATAATTAGTAAATTGGTTGTGATAGATTGGTTTTTGGCATGTGGTTGAGCTCTTGGATTAGGAGCAGTGTGATAATAATTAGCTTTGGCGAGAGGTAACCACTTTCCACTTGTTATGTCTATTGATATGTTGTTTGTGAGTATTTTGTGAAATCATTATCACTATTAAAAAAAACCAGAATACCGACGGAATTTGCGACGGAAAATATTCCGTCGCAAATTCAAGGCATTTTGCGACGGAAATAAAATTCCGTCGCAAAATGAGAAAATTAGCGACGGAATTAAATTCCGTCGCTAGAATTACCGACGGAACTGAATTCCGTCGCAAACTGGCGGCCAAAAAGGCCGCCAGTTTTGGGAAGCAGCGACGGAATTATGTTTCCGTCGCTAGATATAGCGAGGGAATTCAATTCCGTCGCTAAATAAAGCGATGGAAATGAATTCCGTCGCAAACTGGCGGCAAAAAGGCCGCCAGTTTTTCAAGCTAGCGACGGAATTCAGTTTCCGTCGCTAGCTGGCAGCAAAAAGCTGCTAACTGCAGCTTTAGCTGCCAACTGCAGCTTTTTGTAGCGACGGAATTCAATTCCGTCGCTAAAAGTGATTTAATTAATTAATAACCTCCTTCTTCCTCGAACCCACAGCTCAGAACCCACGGTTGCGTCGCCCTCAGCTCTCTCACGGCCACCCCAAGCTTGCACCGACAACTCACCTCGCCCCCAGCTCGCGTTCATATCTCCCCCACCTCAGCTCGCCGCCACCCCCTCCCCCCAGCTCGCCTTCCCCATAGCTGCTCCCTTTCCCACAGCTCAGCTCGTCGTCTTTCCCATAGCTCGCCTTCCCCACAGCTCACCTCCACCCCACAGCTCGCCGAGGCAGCCCAAACTCCCCCCTCCCCCACAGCTTCCCTCTACTAGCCTCAGCTTGTTCAGACGCCACTACCCTCAGCTTCTTCCCACGCCAAAGCTCAGATCCGGCGGTCAGTGTGGCCTTTTTTTTTTTTTTTTAAATTTTATTTATTTTATTATTTTTTTAATTAATTAATTATTTTTTATGTGAAATTAATATTTAAAAAAATGGAAAAAATAATTTTTTTCTCATGAATAAATAGGTCTCTACAGTTGCCGTTCTCTAATCACTAGTGTTCTTCTCCGCCTTCCGGTTATCCTCCCAATCCGGTAAGTTTCGTTTTTCTTATTATTTTTTTTCCACCACTTTATTTTTCACACAGTTTGAATATTGTTCAAAATTTTATTATGTGGAAACGACTGCCTGTGGATATTTATTTAGGACTATGGATTTTATTATGTTCCCTATGACTATGGATTTATCCAGATTGCCTGTGGATATTTATTTAGGACTATGGATTTTATTATGTTCCCTATGACTATGGATTTATCCAAATCACTTGCCTGTGGATTTATACAAATTTTTTCAAAATATGACTATGTAAATTGAAATCTTATTATATGTTTACTTAGCTTCGTAGACTTTAAACTGCCTGTGGATATTTATTGATTAGATATATGGTGAATTAGATGAAAGTGAAACAAGTAATTTGATTATTTAAGTATCACCAACCAATTGGCAATATATCTTGTATGCTGAAAATTGGAGAATGCATAGTCATTATAAAGTCATCATCATATTTTAAAATCTGGATCAATTTGATATAAATTAAATGGAATTATAGTTAACATTCGAATAAAATTTTTTGAATGAAAAACTAAATTGTTGGTTGACCTAACTCAGATATGTTAAAATCTGGATCAATCATAGTCATTTCGCATGCTCCATTACGTACCCACAAATTCGGACACACGAAATCGCCTGATTTTGAGTAGATCACAATGACCTAACTCAGATTTCTTCTAACTAATTTTTCCTTATTGCTAGGTTATTATGTTTATGTATCTTAATTGTATATAACTAAATTTTTTGAATGAAAAACTTAAAAGATAAAAAAACAACACTGTGAATATGAAGAAAATTAACCCAATAGACATTGATCTTGATAGGAGGGCCTTTCAACACTCAAGCCCTATGTTTCAGTTTGAATCTATGTTTAGAGAGAGCTGATTAAGTTTTTTTTTTTTTGGTTCTCCTAAGGTGGTTAAAGGTTCATATATATATAGTTTAGATAAAAAAAAAAAGGGCAACAAAAGGTTAAAAAAGTTCTAAATAATGGACTGGAGTAAAAAAATTTCTTGATTAATAACTAATAATTGATGATATGGTTCAGCTTTTGAATTATAGGACCATTAATAAATGTATACATTTATTTTATGGGATGAAACCACACAAACACACACAACAACTATTAAAGCAGAATACTGGGCTTTAAGAATTTTTCTGGACAACAAGCCCAAAGCTTTTTTTTTTTTTTTTTGTAAAAACCCAGAGCTACATCTAATTTATTTTATGTTGTTCAAAATTGAGATACATCCCGTAAACGATTCATCTGTATGAACACAAAATTGATAAAAACAAAAGGGAGCAAGAGGATACAGCCGATATAAATCTGCTCAGAATATAATCTATCAATTAAATAATGTTGTACAAGGTTTATAATGGATTGCAAATTTCATCAAAGTTAATTTATTTTGCTCTCATATTGTCTTATTAACCTTTGATATATAGTGATACAAAACACTGACCTTAGCTTTGATATATAGTAATTTATTTTCCAAAATACTTATAGTATTCCATTTTTTGTTTGCCCCCTCCACAAACATGTCCCCATGTTCTGGTGTGCTATCCTCATTCGCTGGTTGCTTGCTGGGATACGTTCTTTGTTCAATGCATGTGTTTTTTTTTTTTGTTTTACTTTCTTGATTAAGTGGCAATTGGTTGACATATATATGTGGCTAGTGTGATTGGCTACTTATAATTGTATTTGTGGCAAATTGAGATGTTAATTAGGTTAGTAACTGAAGTAGCTAGGAAGTATGGAAGACAATCACGATAGGAGCTGGATGTACAATCGTCTAACTGGAAGAGAGCTAAATCCAGCATTCAGGGCGGGTTTGAACGAGTTCATCCAATTTGCTTTGGCGCATTCAAATAATTCAAGTAGGGAGATCAGGTGTCCGTGTGCCAAATGTAAGTGTTTAAGGTTCAAAAATCCGAGCAGGGTCAAAATTCATTTGTGTCAAAATGGATTCATGAATGATTATGAGTGTTGGGAATTTCATGGTGAAGTCCGACAGACACCGAGTGGTTATTACGGGGACAGTAGCCATCGAGAAAATCTTAATGCGTATGAGCAGTTGGTTATGGATGCCGCGGGACCGTCCATCGGCAGACATTTTGATCCCGTTACTCATGCCGAATCGTCATACATGGGAGAGCAGACCGGTACACATACTCAACCATCTTACATGGGAGAGGATCTCATCCGGACGCCGATAGGTTCTATAAAATGCTTCAAGAAGCGCAACGTCCGCTATGGGAAGGTTGCGAACACTTTGAAAGTAGTGAATATTCATCGCTTTCGGCTACCCTAGCAACACTAAGCTTGAAGACTGATCATCATATGAGTGAGAGGAATTATAACGAAATGATGCAGATCATAAACAAAGTTGTTCCCAAAGACAATAATTTGCCGAAGGATTTTTACCAAGCAAAAAAAAAGGTGAAAGAGCTTGGGCTTGGATGTGAAAAAATCCATTGCTGCCCTAGAGGATGTATGTTGTATTACAAGGATGATGCTGAGCTGATCAATTTAAATTCTGTGGACATGACAGATATAAATATGTGAAGAAAGGAAGGAAAATGACCCGTCAAGTGTTAAGCAAGATGCACTACTTTCCTATGGTGCCTAGACTTCAGAGATTGTACGCATCAGAACAAACAGCTGCTCACATGAGATGGCACCGGGAGCATCACAGGGATGAAAATTTTGTGACGCATCCATCCGACGCCGAAGCTTGGCGTAAATTTGACGAGGTGAACCCTTTCTTTGTTATGGATCCCCGTAATGTCCGTCTTGGTCTATGCTCGGATGGGTTCGTTCCTTTTGATAAATCGGGCAGAAATTATTCCTGTTGGCCTGTCATTGTGACACCGTACAACCTCCCACCTTCTATGTGCATGAGAAGGGAGTTTTTGTTCCTCACCGCGTTAATCCCTGGGCCATCCAACCCCAAAAAGAAGATAGATGTGTACCTTAGGCCTTTGATAGACGAGTTGAAGATGTTGTGGAGTGAAGGGGTTCTAACGTATGATATATCATTGAGTCAGAATTTCACAATGCGTGCTGCCTTAATGTGGACGATAAATGATTTCCCTGCATATGGGATGTTGAGTGGCTGGCAAACGTCAGGAAAGCTTGCATGCCCGGTATGTCTTGAGCAGAACATGGGTTTTAGCTTGGCACACAGTCGCAAAGTCTGTTGGTTTGACAGGCACCGACGATTCCTACCCTCGGACCATCCGTATAGGACAAATAGAAAAGACTTCAAGCGAAATGTGGTTGAACGAGCAGATCAACCTCGTCGTTTAAGTGGCCAAGAAATATGGGACAGGGTCAAGAATATTCAAAGTGTCGAAGAGGGTGCTGCTTCCAACGAACCCGAGGGATATGGTGTTGATCATCATTGGAACAAACGCAGCATCTTCTGGGAACTACCATATTGGAAAGATCAATTGTTAAGACACAACCTGGATGTCATGCACATTGAGAGCAATGTGTTTTGCAATATTTTGTACACCGTGATGGACACGAAAGGAAAGACGAAGGACACAATCAATGCTAGACGGGACATAGAAGTGATTTGTAGAAGGCCTGCTTTGCATTTGGTGCAGGATGGCAGGGGACAGATTTCCAAACCTAGAGCACCGTACACATTAAACAAACAGCAAAATTTGGAATTGTTGCAATGGATTGAAGAGCTGAAACTCCCGGACGGTTATGCGTCAAACCTGAAAAGATGTGTCAACTTGCACGAGGGGAAGTTATTCGGGATGAAGAGTCATGATTGTCATGTTTTTTTCCAGAGGTTGTTGCCGTGGGCCTTGAAAGCATTACCGAACCACATATGGTCTATTCTAGCAGAATTTTCCAGGTTCTTTAGAGAAATTTGTGCCTATGAGCTTAATGTGGAAAACTTACGGCTCCTGGAGGCGAGCATGCTAATAACACTATGCAAGTTGGAGATCGTGTTTCCTCCTAGCATGTTTGACTCAATGGAACATTTACCTGTTCACTTGGCCTACGAAGCAAGAGTAGGAGGTCCCCAACAATATAGGTGGATGTATCCGTTTGAGAGGTAATATATATATTTCTTTCGTGCAGTTATTTCTTTCGCGCACTTTAATTTATAAATACCCTCTAATTGTCCATTGTAGGTTTTTACGCACTCTTAAACAAAAAATCAAAAATTCAACCCACGTTGAAGGATCTATCGCTGAAGCGTATCTAGTCGAAGAGGCCACAAAATTTGCACAATACTATTATCCCCCTGAAATGACATCAATATGGAGATGGGTACCTCGCAATGATGATGGCGGTAATACGAGCGAACAAAAATCAATATTTGATTTTCCAGGCCGAGTCGTGGGAAAACGTTGGAGATCAACTCTTGAAGCAAGAGATAAGCGAGTAGCGGAGTGGTACATTCTAAACAACTGTGAAGAGGCCGCCCCATACTTAAAGTAAGATTTGTTTTCTTTTCACTGTTACGGTAAGTATTATAGTATTAACTTCATTTTTTTGTTGTAGTCATTTTTCTAATTTGGTCCGATCGGAAAATCCTGAAATGTCAGAATCCCAAGTTGATCAATTCACAAGCTCTAAGTTCCTAAAATGGTTTCGCTCCTACTTCTTGGAACACCCAGAAGATCCAAATAAAGTGGCATGGAGTTTATCTTATGGAGCTGCATTTAGTGTTACTCGGTGCAACAAATACATAATCAACGGGTATCGATTTTCAACTGAGGAAGCGAACGCAGGTACACAATGTTGCAATTATGGTGTATGTTGTCGAGGTGACCAAGTTGACGGGGTGGAGAGTTACTACTACGGGAAGTTAATCGACATAATTCAGCTGAGTTACCAGTGGGACAAGGTGGTGACACTTTTTAAATGTGAGTGGTTTGATAACAGTCCGCGTGGGACAAAAGTGGACAAACATGGAAATATTGAGATCTACTGGACAAGGAGATATACGGTTGGTTATGACCCATTCATCCTTGCTCAACAGGCAGAACAAGTGTACTATACAGAATACCCCACATCCCGCCAAGGGTGGGTGGGAGTTATTAAAACCAAAGCACGGAATATCATACCTCAGTCGAAAGAGTCGGAAGCAAATGACGGCATGAAGGAACCGTTCCAGGCTGATGTGGAACATGTACTGCCCATAAACATTGTCGACGACGATTGATTGTACCATATTTTTATATGATTTATAATAATAAAATTGGGATTTTTAATGTATCATCTTGAACATTTTTTGCGTGATTAAGCACTAATTTGAGTTAGGGACGTTTGTATTGAATTAAATGAAATTAGGGGCAAAATGGTCATAATTTATTAATTATTCATGCAAATGATTTCTTGGACTTTTGGTACTGCATTGTGTTTAATCTTGCATTGTAAGTGTTTAAGAAGGAAATTTGATATTTTTGAAGGTCAGAATTGCTGTCAGAGAAGGACCAAAATTGCTGTCAGAGAAGGACCAGAATACCAGAATTGCTGTTAGAGAAGGACCAAAATTACTGTCAGAGAAGGACCAAAGACCAAAAGTATATCAGAGAAGGACCAACGTAAAACTCAACGTTTTGCCTATCTGTGAATTAGGTCAGCTGATGCAATTAAAAGATTAGACCCGTGAGGAGCAGCTGGAACCCGAGACATTGAATGGAGACCCGACACAAGCTGAGGGTTAATTGAATGATTAAAAAGAATAGCGCCGCGGGAATGAGGGGAATTTTTGGGCACGCCATTAACGCCTTCACCGTTGATCCTGGACCTTCGCTTCTTCCACTTCTTCTTCCTTCAACCCCATCCTCGCCGGCGAGGATCACTCCGCCATCACCACTCTCATTCTCGCCGGCGAGGCTCTCTCTCCCAAGAAGCACCTCACCGTTGACTCCCACCGTGAACAGCCCCCATTACTGCCGTGGAGCTTCTGAACTGGAATACCCAGATCGCTGCCGACATCCAGACCCAACACCTTCATCATCCTCTTCGATTCCACACATTCGAACCCACACCTCTTCCAGTGATTATCCTCAACTCTTCATCACCACCGTCACCTCCTTACTCCACCCCCTTCATCCATCTCTCTTCACCAACCATCATCTATCAGCAACATCTTAACCTTCAGCCTTCATCCACATTCCCATTGTTTTTTTTCTCTCTCGGCTTTCGTTCTGGGTGGATCATCTGTGCAGTTTGTGTTGGACTCAACAATTGCCATGGGTGGCTGATTCTCTCCCTCTTGGTGGTGGATTAAGTGCTTGAGTTCTAAAGCTTCAAAGGGGAGTTTATTTTGTTTAATCTTTTTCTCTAATTACAATTTAATTTCCTAGTTTTAGGAATATTGATTTGTAATATCTGAGACTTAGTTTGTCCGTTTGGAAAACTTTGTGGATTGAACCCTTGTGATTGGATTTAATTTTGTAGCTTGTTAGATTTTTATATATGTATTTCCTTATTAATTCAATGATGTTATACTTTCTACGTGGTATTGTTAGATAGTATAATTGAATTGGATTAATTGAGTGGCGTGGTATCGCATTCATTTTAAGAGGAAGCAAATTACATTAATTTAATCCTAATCACACACTAAGTGGTTTTAAACCATATCTCAAGAGATAGTAGTTAGCTACGGTAGTAGGAGCTACTATTAATTGGGAATATTGGACTCAAGTGGTATCTTAGGGTTTTTTCATCTAGACTTAGTGAAAATTTACTCCTATATTTAGTGAACTAGGACGGTCACTGATCCACTCCAAGAGCATTCATTCATTTTTATATTTTCATACTCCATTCCATTTTATTGAAAATACCAAAAATATTAGTTTAGCATTTAATTTAATTGCAATCTTATTTTAGTTTACCAACTGAAAAATCCAAAACCAATTTCCCCTTTGTTTTAATTGCATTTGCATGACATTTAGATTATTTAGGACCCAATAAAAGGCTCCTCGAGAAGAGAGAACGATCCTAGGTTTGCCTATACGCAATCTTTGGTAATTTTTGATTGTGGACCCCAAGGCTAAAGACGAAAAGGCCCTCATCAACGATGTACCAAGCAATTTGTTTGATTCTGCTGCGAACTTAGAGTTGATTCCTATCCAAGTTGACGGTGAGGAATCAGACGAAGAGACAGAAGTGATTTACTCTGATAGCGAATCTGAGTTCGACGATTATGAGACTCCAGAGGAAGCCGTGCAAGCAGATGACGAAGAACGTGAATCATCCGATTGATTTGTGTTAGTTCTTTTATTTATTCCAATTTGTTATACTACATACTCCGTAATTGCGCTACGGTCATATTAAGTAATAAATATCTTATCTTTATGTATATTTTCACATAATGCTTGTAAGTGTTCATAGGTATATGGAGCATCCAGCTGGAGGACATTCAGATGGTGGACGTGGTCGTGGTCGATCCCGACCTCGTCCTATCAGAGGTAGGGGAATGCCATCTGCTCCCTTCGTAGGCATGGGGGGGAGAGGTGCTTCCCCAGAGGTTTCACCATATGAGTCCTCATCTTCACCATCGATTTACCTGTCCACTTCACCGTCACTGTATACGTCCAATTCTCCTTCTTCCTTCAGTGATCCACAGCAAGGGGGACGCCAGGTTTACTTTACCATTTCTGATTGATTTACATATGTGTAGTTTTATTTAACCATCTATGTACAAACTCTTCAATAATTCATATTCCTTCATTCAGCACATTCCGTCGCCTCATAGCCAGGTCGACGAAGGAGGTAGCTCCTCTAATACACCTGTATGGGGAGCGAAAGATCCTGCGACGGGGAAGCTGTGGATCCGTCCATCCGGCACTGAGGGGTGAGTCATACAAAGTCACTAATAACGCTACGATAATTACCCTTTAGTTTGTATGCTCATATTTGCATCATATCCTCTATCTACAGATTTGACCCTTATCCCCCGGTGGCTGATATCTTGTCAACCCAAACATTCCGCAATTTCAATGAGCCTTGGGGCACGTGGAAAGAAATTCCTAAGGACACTCGGAATAAATGGTTCGACGAGTTTTTGGTAAGTTAAGTGATTTATAGCTATTAATTTCTTATCCAAATACGAAATGATTAAGTATTTGTAATATTTGGTACACTAATTGTTCATTATTGATTTTCAGAGTAAGTTTGAGACGTTGCCTGAACATCATAAAGGTCTGAGAAAAGCTTTTAACCATAAGGGAAGCAAGTGGTTGTCTGGGAGATTTCATAAATTGAGAAAGGGTGAAAGCAAGACAGATTGGATTGACACTGACACTGCTGCCCTATTACTTGCACAATGGGAGAACGATGAGAAATTTAATAATAGAAGTCGGAAAAGTAAGGAGAATAAGGCCAAGCAGGTGGGACCTTCATATGCTGGCGGGTCCATTCCGCTGAGTGAGCATTGCTGGAAAATTGTGAGTACATGTTATTTTCTATTAAAGTATTCAATGTTTTGTACCTTGAAACAATTTGTTAACGATTTTTCATGTGTTTGCAGGCACAGTCTGGGGATGTTCCACCAGAAGAAGTTGAGTGACGTGCCTTTGAGCAGACCCATACCCAGCAAACTAAAGGGGGTGAGAAGATATGGATTAACGCCAGGGCGGAGCAAGTGGCGGTGAGACATTTATATTGCATTGATTCTTTGTTTCGAACACCAACATGTTTATTTCATTTCACATCGGCTTTTTTTGTGATGTCTTTTTTTGTTTACAGGGCAACTATCTGAGGCTGACTCAGGAGAGAGACTCGTAGAGTGGAACCCAGCCCTCATCCTCTCAGTCTGATAACGAGACTCTATTCTTACAGGCTGCGGGTGGATTTGACAGGAAAGGTAGAGTCTTTGGGTTAGGTTCCTATGCCAGCCGACTTAGGGAATCAAAGCGCTCCACATCCAGCAGTAGTGTAGGTGTTTCTGCAGGTAAACGTAATACATTTGATATCGATTGTTACATTTTCATTCTCTGGTTCATTTAAATGCAGTGTGATGAGGAGCTTACTTTCGTCGCTAAAGCAGTCAATTAAACTAAGTCCTAATTAATTATGCAATATAGGGTCAACCTAGGTCATTTTCCCAAGGAGCAAGTTGTGGGTTTTTCTTTAGGTTGAATTTAGGTGATGAAAAATGCAATAAAATGAAATTAAACTAACTAAATGCACTAATGCAATTGACTTTAAAACCTAAATGAGAATGCAACTAATGAAACTAACCTATATGAATATGGATGCAATTTTGGGGGGTTTTTGTTCTGAGAGAAAAATTAAAATCCTAAGAAGAAAATTGATTGAAATCAAATTAAATGACAGAGATCTAGTTCAGTTATGAGGAAGAAGGGGACAACTTAGGAATTGCATGGAGTTAACTTTCTTAGCCCAAACCAATTAATTAGACCAAAGGAAGATTAATGAATTAAATTACCTAATTGAATACGGGAAACCCTCTAGCTCAATAACACATATTCCACTAGAAAACTCATAATGAAATAAGCGGTGGTTAATTAAACTCATTAAAAATCAATCACAACATAGTCTTAAAAATATTGTTTACAATTATCCAATTGAACAACTAGATAATTTATCAACCCAATTAAACAATTAAGATGATAAACCAAATTGACAATTAAATTAATAATGAAAACTCAATTAATAATTCAATTGACAATCAAAAGGTTGCAAACAAAACTCTAACAATTGTCTCACACATAAAAAATTCAAATTATCAATCCAATCCAAAAGAAATATGTTTACAATCTAAAACTAGATTGTTCTCAATTAACACAACTTGAAATTCTTTAAAACTAAATAATCTCAAGTTTGGATTAAGAAGATAAAAAGAATAACACTCCCTTATGATCTTCAAGTGTAAAACTCTAGGCTCTAGCTTTCTCCATGCTCCTCCCAAGTTGCCTCCTAAAAGTACTTAAGCTGCCATGAAAATATTCTCCTCACCAAGCTTCAAACAACACTTCACAGCCATGAGTGGAATAGTGGAATGTTGATGGAGGAGGCTTTCACACACGCGTGGAACTCCCTATGCGTGTGAGAAAAGTGGAATGAATTGATTAAATCAATTCAATGTGGTGGGCCCGCGTAGTAGATGAATGAATGGATGAATAATCAAATCAATCCTGAGTGTTGTGGCTGCGTCTCGTCTCCTGCTCGTGCGTGAATGAACTCCCTCCTCGTCTGTGTCTCAGCGGCTAGGTTAAATAAAAATGGAGAGGAAGAGATTTTGGGTACCAACTTGAGCCAATTAAAATTCTAAAAGCCCAACAAAATTCCACCATTAGATCTTCTTTTAGCTTTCAAGGTTAATTCTACATTGTAGGATCTTCCAATATGCTTTTTTTCTTATCCTGCAAGAATTAAATAAAATCGTGATCTATCATATATTTAGAAATATTATTCAATCACAAGATCTCAATCAGAATAATAACAATTTAAGTCCAATAATCTTATAATTAATTCTGATTTATATTATTTCCTAAAATAGGCTAACAATCCAAATATTGCCTAATAAATCCAAATTAGCCTAAAATAGTCCCCAAAATAAATGAATAAGGCGGGATAAAATATATTAAATTGGGATTTATCACAGTGCAAAAAAGATAATTATATTTCTTAATTTTTTGGCAGATGAGTTGCTGAGGATGAAGACAATTATCGAGACGCAAGCAGTTGAGCTAAACGAGACAAAGCAAAAACAAATGAACACAGACATTGAGCTCCACCAGACACAGGAGATGGTTAGACAGATGTAGTGTCAAATCATGGCCTTAATGAAAGACAAGGGTCTGATGCCGCCTCCTGAAGGTGATTCTCCTGCTGATGATGATGATGAGGATGCTGCTGTTTAGATTACTTTTTTAGTACATTTCTGTTGAAACACTATATTTGTAATGTATTTTATACTTTGTGTTGTGAAGATTCGGTATGTATGTTATATTAAATTTTTTAAATATTTTATTATATAATTTTTAAACAAAATTAAAAAATAAAATAAATAAATTTAAAAGAACAATGGAAAAAAATATAATTATTTGTAAAAGAATATAATTTTCAAAGGAAATTTTTTTAAAAAAATTAATTAAAAAAATAATAAATAATTTTTTTAAAAAAATTAATCAAATTAGCGACGGAATATGAATCCGTCGCTAATTTGAATTTAGCAAAATTAGCGACGGATTTCAATTCCGTCGCTAATTTGAATTTAGCGACAGACTTAATTCCGTTGCTAATAGTGACGGAATTGTTTTTCGTCGCTAATAGCGACGGAATTAAAATCCGTCGCTATTTGCGACGGAATTTAAAATTCCGTCGCAATTGCGACCACTTTTTAGCGACGGAAAAAATCTGTCGCTAAATGATTTAGCGACGGAATTTACGGTTTTAGCAACGGATTTTTTCCGTCGCTAAAACCCTTTTTTCTTGTAGTGTATGAATATTTCTAGTATAAATTGCCTTGCGGAACCTTATGATTTAAAATTATGAATCTATACATATTTATTTATTTATGTATAAAAATTGAGAGTTTTGATATTATGATATTTATTATGATAATTATGGGAAGGGTTGAATTGGGAGGAAATGATTATATTCCACCATGTGGTGAGGCCTCCATTGATGCATGATGGTTGGCTTTATATTGTCCCACCTGTTCAATGAGGGACTGGCCCACTAGTTCAATGAGGGCGTACGACACCCCAATAGTTCAATGAGGGGGAAAGACCCATGGTTTGGGACGTGTGCTCTGAGGATTTTGGTCGGTCCTCATCACATGACCAGTAAGCTTTTGAGTAACCAATAATATGGATGTAACTTAGCCCATGGGTCTAGTCGGAGGAAATAAGGCGGTTCGGTTGGTTTGATTGGAGGTATCTTGGGAATTATATTAATGAAAATTTTGATACATAATTTCTGATATGAAATTTTGTGACGTGGATAATGGCAAATTATATATATATTTAAATTACCTTGTTATATAAATTGTTCCACATGGCACCTCACTAGCACATATTAGTATTCGTAATAAGTTGGATTGATGGTTATCACATTTTTCCAGGTGATAGTTTCCGTCCGGGTCCATCAGGGAAAACTTCGGAGGCTTAGGCTACTCCTTCTAGCAATAATGCTTCCATCTTCTGGTATACGTTGGATGATTGTATATTGCCACGTTAGGGCTCATTTTGCATACTCTGATTTATTTTGTATATTTTGGTAACTGATGAGCATTACTTAGTGGTTAATGAACCCTTAATTAGTCATTATGTTAAGTAAATTTTGAGGACGTTACAGTAAAGCACGCAAATCATGTGGTCATGCACCATTTCCCATTCCATTCTCCCACTCATTTCCTCCAAAAATGGCTTTCTTCACCTCTCTTGTCAGAAGAGCTTCTTTTTCTTCTACATCAACTTGCCCACCTCTTCTCCGGAAGCCTCGTTGCTTCAGCAATATCATTGGAAACACTGTGTATTCGGGACCCACTTCCCAGAGCTTGATCAAGAGAGTGACGCTCACATACCTGAAGCAGAAGCATAGAAAGGGCGAACCCAACACCATGGTCACTGCATATGATTACCCGTCGGCGGTGCACTTAGACATGGCCGGTGTCGATGTCTGTCTCGTCGTAGATTCGGCGTCAATGGTGGTTCACGGTCACGACACCACTCTGCCCATCACTCTCGACGAAATGCTTGTTCATTGTCGTGCCGTCGCTCGTGGCGCCAAGCGGCCACTTCTCGTAGGCGACTTGCCGTTTGGGACCTATGAAACCAGCACTGGTCCGGTGCGTTTGCTTTTGGTTAATTGGTTTAGTTTAGCTAAAAAGTTGTGTTTTTATCTTCAAAAGCTTGAAATCCCCGCTTGTTTTGTTCATGAGGAAGCTTTGTTTCTTCCTCCAGAAGTTCACTTTTTTTTCCAGAACAAAAAATCCGCAAATTTGCTTTTCCTCGCCATTTTTGGTCATGACAAAATTGTGTAATGAGTTTGATTAACCTTGCTTTTTTAAAGTTTCAATAAAGAAGAAGTTTTCCTTTTAACAGTTTACCAATTGAAAGAAAGTCAACTAACCTTTTCTCCGAAGAAACAAAGTTTAATTTTGCTTTTTATAGCCAGCTGTGAGAACTGAGTTAATTACTTAACAAAGGTGAAATTGACATTGACACTAAGGATAAAAGAATATTTTGTTTTATTCCTGGTGCAATGACAACTCAGACTAATATAGATTCCTTTTAGTTGTGGTCAAAAAGGAATAGAGAAGTTAGGAATAAAGGATATAGCTGTGTCACTTCAGTTTCACTATCTGACCTCTACCAAAGTACTCATTGATTTTATGTTACTGTTCATTTTGATTATAAACAGGCAGTTGATACAGCAGTTCGTATATTAATGGAAGGAGGAATGGATGCAATAAAATTGGAAGGAGGGTCACCTTCAAGAATTACATCAGCAAAAGCTATTGTTGAAGCTGGAATTGTTGTAATAGGACATGTAGGACTAACTCCACAGGCCATTAGTGTTTTAGGAGGTTTTAAGCCTCAGGGAAAGAATGTGTCTAGTGCTGTGAAGGTGAATTACTCTCTCGCATCCATCTATTTGAGACTTGCACAATTTCTCTTAATGTCCTGAAAGAAACTTCTGTGTAGGTTGTAGAGTCTGCTTTGGCTTTTCAGGAAGCTGGATGCTTCTCTGTTGTTCTAGAGTGTGTGCCTCCACCCGTGGCTCCTGCAGCAACCGCAGCGCTTCAAATACCAACAATTAGAATTGGGGCTGGTCCATTTTGCAGCGGACAGGTTAGCCGGCTTAATGGTCCTCCTATCTAATATTCTATGCTTTATGTTTACTTTTTCTAAGAGTTTAATGGCGTAGATTCATACCACTGCTTCTTTTCAGTTGAAAGTCACTTGACAATTACTTGATTTTAAGGTGCTTATTCTTCATCAAGTGGGTTTCCCTGTCATAATAATTTGATGCTCTCATAAAAAACGTTCGCTTTTCATATGGATATATTCATCTAACGTTGGCCTTAGGAGCTCCTAGGAGCTAGATTGAATCTCTAGTTATGTCATCAATGATTGTTAGATGATGAAGTAAACTGTATAAATTCAAAATTTTATACCTTATATTTTAACCCCTGAAATTACGTTCTGTACACAATATAGCCACCAAAAGGGTCAAACTTGACATATAAGTGAGACTGCTACAATATGTGACTTGGAGATCACAGGTTCTAATCCTGAAAACAGCTTCTCTGCTTGCGGTGATAAAGCTACGTACGTATATCCCTCCTCAAACCCCACCTAATAGGAGTCTTATGCACTGGGCCACCATTTTTTATACAACATAGCCACTAGTATTATCTTCAGTCCAATCCTTTGAACCTTGTGATTTCAGCAGATGCATTTTCTGCACCCATGTAGGAGAGTAAAGTAGCCATCCCTTTCTCATGTTTCAAAAGGCAAATTCTTTGGTAGGACAGTGTTCAACTGATTAGCAAATCAAACCAAGCAAGCGCATGTAATTTTAGCATGTTAGGCACACTTTTAATGAGACTGACTTCTAACATGCTTGCTTGGCTTATCTGTTTCCAATGGACCACAATCATCTAAGAAACTCCGTTTTCAGAACTTGATTATTTATGTAAGCAAACTTTCTAATTTCATTTTAATGTTCGTGCAGGTGCTAGTTTATCATGACTTGCTTGGTATGCTGCAACATCCGCATCATGCAAAGGTATTTCTAGCAACTTTGAGCCCAAGTTTTCTTCTTTCCTTTATTATATGACTAGATAGAGATTTGTCTATGCGAAACTATTGTTTTTTCTGGGAAGTTTATATTCAAATGCAATCTCTCTAAGTAAACAATAGCATAAAACCCAATTATGAATCCAACCAGTGTTTAAACACAATGAACAAAATTGTACAAAATATAATATGAACTGTGTATCTGCTACTATAGGTCACTCCAAAATTCTGCAAGCAGTATGCTCCTGTTGGAGAGGTCATCAATAAAGCCCTATTGGAGTACAAAGAAGAAGTGGCGAGTAGCTCATTTCCAGGTCCTGCTCACAACCCATACAAGATCAATGACGCTGATGTTGATGGTTTTCAAAATGAACTGCAAAAGTTAGGTTTGGACAAGGCGGCATTGGCTGCAGGTGAAGCAGCTCAGAAGGTAAAAGAATTATCCACATCAGTGGAAGAAAATCCATCTAAGTGAATGGTATAGGAAGAGTTTAAGAGGTCATTCTTCGTTTTCTCTCAATGACATAGTTCAAAGGAAGGTAGTTGATAGTGGCTACCATCTCTTAAGGCAGGTGGACCATTGAAAGATAGTGACGTTATCAATGCAAAATACTCTAGAGATTTTTCGTATCACATTGGTGCCTGAAAATAAGATTGTTGTTTCAACATTTATAGGAAATTGAAGGTTAAAAGATGGATGGCATCAATTCAATACTTTGGGATGTATCCCTATTTTCTTTTTGAATTTGGACGACAGGCCCACGCCTCAAGAGTGTGGGGACTGAACCCCGGACCTAGTGCCACAAAGGTTTTCAAATATAGAAAGCGTTGCACTGATAGTTGTTTCGATTACCGAATTGATAATCACACCAGTTTTTCAAGTACTAAATCAGGGTTTTTGGAACAACTGGATCCATGTAAGCTTGCAATAGGGGGAGGGCGAATCCATGAGCTTCCACTTAGAAGGATGCTTTTATGTCACTAGATTACAAGATCATACTTGCTTTTCTTATTAACTTTCTTGTTCGGAACTACTTATCATAAGCATGTTTATACCAAAACAAAACTCATCTTATATGCTTAACTCATTCAACATAAATTACGATTGAATTTTTTTTTTTGAAAGCTTCAATTGCTATTCCAAACAAACCCTTTAGCGGACTTAGGTTTGAAAATGCACTCCTATTATTTTATATAAAAAAAATGCTATTGTGCTTTAAAAAAATATAGTTTTTACTTAGCATATACTAGCATATCTTGATAAGTCAAATACAAATTATTGCAAAATATTTTAAAAAGTTGGCAAAATATTACTTTTAATTCTAAAGCAATAGATTCTCAATTTTTATCCACTAAATTTATTTTTTTATATAAAACATATTAATCTGATTTCTCAATTTTGTTTGCAGGAAATTGATTAAAAATACTAGCATGGTCAAATAAAATAAAAATCTAAGCTTTGTGCCAAATGAAGTTCTTATGTATGATTATTATTTCACATTCATGGCCCTCAGAGATATTAACATAGACATGGTGCACAATTATAAATGAAAATTAATTGGTGGAAGATAAATTAAGAGGAATTGACCCAATCCACTAGGAGTGAGATCCCTTAAATAAATAATTAATTATTTGGTGCCAAGCAAACCGGACAAAATGAATTGGTGTGCCTAACATGCTGACGTGGCTCTCTCTCCTCAAGACATGTGCATTGGGCTTGCGTGAGCTGCTTTGCCTCTCATGCCCGTTTCTAATATCTGAAGATACCCAATTTTATTTTTGATTTCCTCCCTTTTGTCTTTCATGGGCTTAATATAAAAATTAGATAATTAATTTATAGATATTACACCAACGGGGTTGGATCCATCGAAAGTAGCTAGTCCCTTACAATATAGCGCGAACCAAGGTTTAATTCTCATTGAGAAAGGTGTCCACATTTAGTACCCGATAGTATCTCAAATAAAAAAACTTAGTTAAGTTAATTATTTTAAACAAGTGTATGTCAGCTTTTCTAAAATATCTTATTTAATCATATACTCCCTCTAATCCTAACTATAAAACCATGTTAGACTTTTTTCAGAGGCATTTAGGTGATATGAAAGTCTTCACAAGCTTTATGAAGCTGGAATTGCTGTTATAGGACATGTAGGACTAACTCCACAGGCCATTAGTGTTTTAGGGGGTTTCAAGCCTCAGGGAAAGAATGTGTCTAGTGCTGTGAAGGTCGATTTCTCTCTCATATCCATCTATTTGAAACTTGCACAATTTCTCTTAAGGTCCTGAAAGAAACTTCTGTGTAGATTGTAGAGACTGCTTTGGCGTTTCAGGAAGCTGGATGCTTTTGATCTGTTGTTCTAGAGTGTGTGCCTCCGCCCGTAGCTGCTGCAGCAACCGCAGCGCTTCAAATACCGACAATCGGAATTGGGGCTAGTCCATTTTGCAGTGGACAAGTTAGCCGGCTTAATGGCCATCTGACCTATCTAAAATTCTATGCTTGATGTTTACTTTTTTCTAAGAGTTGAATGGCCTAGATTCATACCGCTGCTTCTTTTCAGTTGAAAGTCACTTGACAATTACTTGATTTTAAGGTACTTATTCTTCATCAAGTGGCTTTCCCAGGCTTTCTGACCGTCATAATAATTTGATGCTCTCATAAAAAGTGTTCCCCTTGATATGGATATATTTAGTTAAAAAGTTGGCCTTAAGACCTAGTATTGAATCTCTAGTTATGTCATTAGTGATTGTGAGATGATGAAGTAAACTGTATAAATTCAAAATTTTACACCTTATATTTTAGCCCCTGAAATTACCTTCTGTACACAATATAGCCACTAAAAGAGTGAACCTTGACATATCAATAAGGTTGCTACTATATGTGATTTGGAGATCATAGGTACAAATCCTGAAAACACTTTCTCTGCTTGCAGTGATAAGGCTGCGTACATATATCCCTCCTCAAACCCCACCTAATGGGAGTCCTATGCACTGGGCCACCCTTTTTTATGCAATATAGCCACTAGTATTATCTTCAGTTCAATCCTTTGGACCTAGTGATTTCAGCAGATGCATTTTCTGTACCCATGTAGGAGAGTAAAGTAGCCATCCCTTTCTCATGTTTTAGAAGCCAAATTCTTTGGTAGGACAGTGTTCAACTGAGTAGCAAAGCAAACCAAGCAAGCAGATGTAATTTTAGCATGTTAGGCACACGTTTAATGAGACTGACTTCTAACATGCTTGCTTGGCTTATCTGTTTCCAATGGACCACAATCATCTGAGAAACCTCCAGAACTTGATTATTTATTTAAGCAAACTTTCTAATTTCATTTTAATGTTCATGCAGGTGCTAGTTTTGTTGGAAATTATGCCCTAGGGGCAATTCATTGTACTTTGGATATTTAAGTTATTTAAAGTATTCTCTTTTGTTATCATTTTCGTTTGCATGTTCGTATTGATAACTGCATCCCTGGATAATCTTATAGATTATCCTAAAAGTCCCTGGTCAGTCATCTACACGGGAGTGAAGATGAAATAAGATCAGTATGACTTTGATGAGGTATGGAGATACGAATCAAAGTCATGGGCACTTGTAAGAGTACAAGGTGCTGGACCGACCCACTATGAGAAAGCTGCATGGATTTAGTCATAAGCTTATCTCATGTATAACCGCGTCACGACGCCCTATGACCTGAGACCATCATAGATTCCTACATGATGAGTACTGGTCTTTGACCTAGTCAAAAGTCACCTTTGACCGGGTGATGATAAAGGCTAGGACCAGGATCAGTAGTTTTCATGCGGAGGAATGTGAGTGGTCAAGATGGGATTTGTCCCTCACATATGTAGAGAGATAATGCTGGGCCCCTCGATGAGTGAGTCTAAGAAATGTATGGCCATACTGTGATGGAAAGGAGTTTCCATTTCACTAATTAGACTACTCGAGAATCGAGAAAGCATTGGTCAAGAAAAGGAAGTTGACATTATCCATGCCTCATCCTTGACCGAATTATCGCGTGACAAAAGGGACGTGACATGGTTGTACGATAGGTAGTATCGTGTCATCGATCCCCATGTGAATTGGGCAGTCGCAATGTCTTGCTAGAGGCCGCTTGCGACTTGTGGGCTGATACAGTGTTGGCCCACTGCCAATCTCATATGGGCCTGCAGGGTCGCACACAAGAATAATCCAACACGGGTGAAGGTGTCCAGGTTCATTGAATCTCAGATTAATCTGAGATTAAATGAATGCTAAATTTGATCTAGGATTTATATATATATATATATATATATATATATATATAATTCGAAATTAATATATATATTATAAATTGAGATTATAATATTATATATGATATTTGTTTAGTATTTAATTTATTTGATAAATTAAATATCTGAAACAAATAGAGATATTGTATCTCATTTAATTTCGAATAAAGATATCGTATATCTGTTTAATGTTAAATTGAGATATGGTATCTCAGATTTAATTAAATAGATAGATATCATATCTCGGATTTAATTTATGATGATAAATTAAATCAAAAGGCTTTAAATTTAGATTTGATTTAAATTTAAAAATTCGAATTTCCAAATCTGGCTTTTAATATATTCAATTACATTTATGAGATAGATGTGATTGATATGCTGACCAGATTCAAAATCCGAATTTCCAAAATTAATAAAGGATTAATTTTGGTTATATAATACGCCTATCGGGTTTAGAAAAACCTACGGGATTTTCAGTAGAGCGTATTCAGAAAAGCCGCGAGAAACCCTAGAGCAACTTGAGAGAGAGAGACGCACAAGAAGCGCTAGCACGCTGCCGCAACTGTGTTTTGGGGATTGTTCGTGTGGATACCAGTAGAGGAAGCCGATCCAAGAGTCGACTTCTGCTGATCGAAAGAACGAGACGCGGACGTGTTGATCGCCCACCTGATCAAAGAAACGAGACGCGGACGTGTTGTTCGAGAAGGTAGCCCACCGGATCAAAGGAACGGAACGCGGACTAGTTCAACAAAGGTATGATTCGGTTTCCTTAACTCTGATTTAAACGTCGTTGAGTGATCCTTCGGAAGGATTCGTAAGAAAATTTTAATCCGCTGCGTGTACGAATCCCAACAAGTTTATCATGACTTGCTTGGTATGTTGCAACATCTGCATCATGCAAAGGTATTTCTGGCAACTTTGAGCCCAAGTTTTCTTCTTTCCTTTATAATATGACTAGATAGAGATTTGTCTATGCGCAACTATTGTTTTTTCTAGGAAAGTTACATTCAAATGCAATCTCTTTAAGTAAACAATAGCATAAAACCCAATTATGAATCCAACCAATGTTTAAACCCAATGAACAAAATTGTAGAAAACATAGTTTGAACTGAGTATCTGCTACTACAGGTCACTCCAAAATTCTGCAATCAGTATGCTTGTATTGGAGAGGTCATCAATAAAGCCTTATTGGAGTACAAGGAAGAAGTGACAAGTAGCTCATTTCCAGGTCCTGCCCACAACCCATACAAGATCAATGACGCGGATGTTGATGATTTTCAAAATGAACTGCAAAAGTTAGGTTTGGACAAGGCGGCATCGGCGGCAGGTGAAGCAGCTTAAAAGGTAAAAGACTTATCCACATCAGTGGAGGAAAATCCATCTAAGTAAATGGAATAGGAAAAGTTTAAAAGGCCATTCTTCATTTTCCCTCAATAACATAGTTCAAAGGAAGGTAGTTGATGGTGGTTACCATCTCTTAAGGCAGGTGGACCATTAAAAGATAGTGACATTATCAATGCAAAATACTCTAGAGATTTTTCATATCACATTGGTGCCTGAAAATATGATTGTTGTTTCAACATTTATAGGAAATTGATGGTTAAAAGATTGCATGGCATCAATTCAATACTTTGGGATGCATCCATATTTTCTTTTTGTATTTGGATGGTAGGCCATGCCTCAAGAGTGTGGAGATCAAACCCTAGACCTAGTGCCACAAGATCACATACTTAATTATAAGGAGGCTTTTATGTCACTAGGTTACAAGATCACACTAGCTGTTCTTATTGACTTTCTTGTTCGGAACTGCTTATCATAAGCATATTTATACGAAACAAAACTCATCTTACATACTTAACTCATCCAACATAAACTAAAATTAAAAAACTATTTTTGAAGGCTCTAATTGTTATTCCAAACAAACCCTTTAGCGGACTTAGGTTTGAAAATGTTAAAGTAAATGGATCTATTATTCCAATCACTCAAACCAATGTACATACATAGACTGCCTTATATAGGCACAGACCACACACACACTCATAGACATTTCCTGTATGGGCCCTAACATACACAAAACAATACTACTCTCTGAACCAAACTAACACCCTATATACTAACATGCCCCTCAAGTTGAACACTATTAATCTTATATGTGTTCAACTTGAACAACATAAAAATGAGGAGACAAAACTTCTTCAATTCATTCTTCTCAAAATCACTATGTGGGTCTGCTGGCTGCAATCATTGTCTTTGTGAGTATGTGAGTTTCGGCATATACTGCACTTCAACGTGCAAATGCCTGATGCAATTCTTCCAATCCATATGATGGATATGATATATGTACGGTGGTGAGCCTCCTTGAATACGTGCCAGGGACCCTGCATAAAGCTTTACTCTTTCTACGAAGTCATTGGCTGGCTATGCCTCTGTTAAGGAACTGACCGCAACACAGTATTTTCCTTGCTTGTGTGCGAAACACATATGGCTTCATCAGACTGCTGCTTCATCTGTCTCTTCTAATTTGGCTTTCAAGTCATGCAGTAAAGAAGAAGATACATCCAGTTTTGATTTGAGATCTCCAACCATAGTTGCTCTTGTTCTTTCCATAGACTTTATCTATTCTCTTCCTCGTAAAGCTCAACCACATGTGGGTGTCTAACAAGTCTCATCACTGAAATCTCCCTCTTAATTTGATCAATCATCTTAATGGCCACAATTTTAAATTTTCCAACGCTAACAAATCAAATAGCCTCCAAAGTCATAGCCACAATTTTGTTCAGAAGGTGGGACGAAATGGGACAACATGAGTATGTCAACAACACAACAACATGATGTACTACTTAGGGACGGGTGAACAGCAATGCAAACAAAAAAAAACCTAAAACCAGCATCATCAACATCATCTAAGGAGAGTCTTCACTATTGATTTGACATTCAGTTTCTTGAGGTCAGTATAGGACTGTCCGCAGCCCACAAACATCACTGGAGCTCCTGATATGTACACCATTGAAAGTGCAGCTCCCACCTTATCATCAATGGTGTCGAACTTTGTGAGTAAAATCCCATCAATTAATCTGGGATTAGCAGATGCAGATCGAAATGTGTCACAAGCAGCCATCATGACACTAACATCATGTTGCAGAAGCCAGTAAACAACCTTGGCTAGATTAGTAGATTTTCCAACTCCGTTAACACCAACAAATACCACAACATATGGTTTCCTTTGCTCCTTGGCAGCCTTGAAAAATTTCAAGCCTGGGTAAAACTTCCTCTCTTTCATGGAATCAAAGAATTTAAGAGATTCATGGATCCCATTGGATCGGACCTCACAATCCCTTTAGCAATGCGCAAATAGTCATACGCATACACAAAGAAGGTAAAGACTCACAGTTATTTCCAACCTTTTCTTTCCTTCCTGATTCTTTCTTGCTTTTCGCTTCTTGGACTTCCCTTTCAAGTCGGAAGACATGGCCTCATTTGCAGCTGTTGTTGAAGCATTTCGCTCCTCCTCCAATTCAACATATAAATCTTGTATAGTTTCTTGCTGTCTGCTAACTATCTCGTGCAATGCGGCACATTCATTAATTCAAAGCCGGTAGAAACAATTGGTTACCCCTTTCAGATTGACCAAGAACAGGACCACCAAGACCCAGAGCAGAGACAAAAGAAAGCGAAAATTCGACCTAAATCCATCAGTGAACCACCACCGCGAGCCACCGCCGAATACCAAAGCAAGAACCAAGAAACCGCGAACCACCGCGAACCACCGTCGATGCTCAAACCAGAATCGCGAGAACCACCGTCAATTCTGAACCACCGCGAACCAGAGCAAGAACCAAGAAACCGCGAATAGGAGAGTGGTTGAGAATCACCGTCGACCTCCAGAAACAACCGCGAGAACCACCAAGAACACACTGTCGATAGGCAAGAATCAGAAATCACCTGTAATGCTTAACCCACCGCGAGAAAGAGCGAATTTGAACCAAGAAAGATCTTGAACCAGAACCACCGTCGGAAATCAACGATGAAATGCTGTCCGTGAACCACCACGAGCAAGAGTCAAAAATCACCATCGATCTGCAAGAAACCACACCGACGATCTGCAAATCACGAACCACACCGTCGATTTGCAAGAAAAACGCAAACTACCGGCGAAGCTTCGATCACCGCTAGCCACCGTCGTCTAAAACCAATCAAGAATCGCCCAGAAACCACCAAGCCATCGTGCACCGCGAAACACCGTTGGAACTTTCCAAGAAATCACCGCGAAGACGGAACTCAAATCCACCGTGTGAACCACCGCTAGAAATCAAGAACCACCGTCGGAGAAGGAGAACCACCGCGAGAAATCAAGAACCTCTGTGAACTCCAGACACCGCGAGCCACCGCGAAGAACAGGACTGTGAACCACCGCCAGTTCTTGAACCACCGCGAACCAGCGTCAATTCTAAACCACCGCGAACCAGAGCAAGAACCAAGAAACCGCGAACAGAAAATGTGCTCTCATTATTTTATTTTTAAAAAATGCTATTGTGCTTAAAAAAAATATACTAGTAGTTTTTACATAGCATATACTAGCATATCTTGATATTATTGCAAAGCATTTTTAAAATGTGGCAAAATATTACTTTTGATTCTAGAGCATTGTGCAATAGATTCTCAATTTTTATCCACTAAATTTATTTTTTTAATAAAATATATTAATCTGATTTCTCAATTTTGTTTGCACGAAGTTGATTAGAACATACTAGCATGGTCAAAAAAAAAATCTAAGCTTTGTGCCAAACGAAGTTCTTATGTATGATTATTATTCACATTCATGGCCCTTAAAGCTAATAACATAGGCATAGTGCATAATTATAAATGTATGAAAAGTAATTGGTGGAAGATAAGTTTGAGGAATTGACCCAATCCATTAGGAGTGAGATCACTTAAATAATTGATTATTTGGTGCCAAGCAAATGAATTGGTGTGCCTAACATGTTATCTTCATGCTGGGGTGGCTCTCTCTCCTCAAGACATATGCATTGGGCTTGCGTGAGCTGCTTTGCCTCTTAGGCCCGCTTCTAATTTCTGAAGACACCCAAGTTTATTTTTGATTTCCTTCCTCTTGTCCTTCATGGGCTTAATATAAAAATTAGATAATTAATTTATAGACATTACTTCAACGGGGTTGAGTCTATCGGAAGGTACTAGCCTCTGACAATATAGTGAATCAAGATTCAGATCTTTACTGAGAGAGGTGTCCACATTTAGTACCCGAGAGTAGCTTGAATAAATTTTTTTTAGTTAAGTTAGTTATTTTGAACAAGTGTATGTCAGCTTTTCTAAAATATCTTGTTTAATCATATACTACCTCAGATCCTAATTATAAGACCATGTTAAATTTTTTTGGAAGAGATTAAAGAAGCTTAGTTCCTTAATCATATAATATGTTATGTATCCTTAGACTATATATTAGTTTATTAGTCAAACTAATTAGTTTGGAGAAAAAATAAAAATGAAAATACTTTAAAGTTATTAAATTAACTTCTTTAATTTCTTCAAAAAATAAATTTGGTCTTATAATTAGGACCGGAAGGAGTGCATTGTAACTATTATTTGGTAGAAACTCTTAATACGTACAAACAATAAAGGTGCTTTGGAAGAAAAAAAATATAAAATTAAGAATCAAAGTGGATTAAGGTCTCGTATATAATTATGATCAAACGAAATCATTTGTTTACTTCCTACTATCTCCGGTCCTAATTATAAGAACACTTTTTTAGTATAATTTGCACTATAAAAATGTTCTTATAATTAAGATCGGAGGTAGTACTACATTTAGAACCCAAACCAGTATTGAAAATTGAAATATAAATATAATATACTATGGCCCTTTCATATTAGGATGCAACTCTAGCCACCTTACCAAAATCAAACAAAGGTGATTAAGTCGTTAACTGTCTCAAAAATAGGATAACACGACCTTTTGCCCTTAAACTTCTAAGACTAACTTTTTTATTATATTATTTAAACAAATGTTGCTCAAATTGAATTTTTTATTAAAAAAATTATAAACATAAATCACATTGTGCTAATTTTTTTTATTTTTTTATTTTTTGCCCCAACTTTAGGTTGTAAAAAGAGGAATATTACCAGCGTTAATATAATCCTAAACAGGAGTGATTAGAAAAACTTATTTAAAGCGACTTATAATAAGAGTCGTTCATCTATTTGAAAAATTACTTGTAATGAAAATCATAAGTCATAACTAATGAGTAATAAAGTTCCAATGGTAAAGTGACAGACTTGTTACTGCTAGATTAATTGCTTGTTTGCTCTCACTAATTTTTTTTTAAAAAATACTGTTATTGCTTTACAGGATAAAATTACTATGAGATGAGAATTAAGGGCCCGTTTAGATGGGCTTTTAAAAAAATGTTTTTTTAAGTTCTTATTTTTTAAACTATAAATTGGAGCTTTTTAAAAAAGAAGTACTTTGGCTTTTTTTTGTGACTTTTACTTTTTAAAAAAAAATATCATCTAAACGCATAAATTAATTAAAAAAACATTTTTTTTCATTAAAAAAATACTTTTTTCCTTAAAAATATCTATCCAAACGGGCCCTATACCCTCAATGGGGAGGAGAGTTATAATATTAATCGAAATTTAAATTATTATTCTATTCCATGGAAAAAAGGTTCACACACCATTGGTAAAATGGATGTGCTTGGGAATTAGAACCCAATTCCCTCTTTTATTATTTATTTCTTAATTAATTTAACGTCTGAGAAGTTGCCTGCTGGTGGCCACACACACCACTTATGGAATAAGTATCCAGCAATTACGTAACTCCATGCGGACCTCTGAAAAAAAATATACTTCTTTTAGTCATTTTTGTTTTTTTTTAAATTATTGCACAAACAAACTCACGGGTAATATTGGTTAAAAATAATAAATATATAAAAATGTTACATTTCTTTTTAAATATATCTCTATTTATGAAAATAGTATAGGAGTGAGAATGAGTAAACTATTACATAAGGTGTAATGAATGATTAAATGAAAAAGAAGTAAAAGTGATTTGGGGATAATCATCATTAAGCGGGTTGAGTTTCCCTTCTTATTTTTTTCTATCGTCCCTTATAATCTTTAAATCATACATGTTTGTCTAATCAATACAATATTGCTTTAATTTTTCTCTTATCTTTCTCATCAACCGTTCAAATGGGTTGACGAGAGGGAAGAGAAGAAAAAAAGTTAAGGAGAGAATCTCCTTCCCTCATGAAGCTATCACTTCAGTCTTATTTATAACTCTAATTTAACCAACTCTCACATATCAAGTAGAGTTAGTTAACTTATTATTTATGAGCTAGATTTCCAATTTATTTTTTTTATTTGTGATTGTTTTCAAAAGTCAACATGAATAAATTCTTTTTTTTTATTGCAATTAAAGGAAGGAAAAAAGAAAAAAAGTATTTAAAAAAATACATTTATCACTCTGAAACTGAACTTATAATAGTAAGGACTTTTTTTTTTTTTGGTCAAAATAGATTTATAAATAAAACCAAAGTAGTATGTATTTAGTAAGGGTAGAGAAAGAAAATTTACTTTAAATTTTGAGACACTTGAAAAAAATTATTTATATAAAAACCAAATCTTAGAAAGAGAACTGTTTGTAAAAATGACAGGAGGGAGTATATTTTTGAAATAAAAGAAATTAACTAACTTTGTGCCGTCAACAAAAGAAGTTAACTCATAATAAATAAATAATTTAGATTATATACAATTCAAGTACTACCTCCTGTTCTACTTATAAGAACACTTTGATAATGAAATTTGTACTATAAAAGTGTTCCTATAATTAGAACGGGAGGGAGTATATTATATTAGAATCAGGCAACAAAAATTGGTTAAGTTTGCAAAGATTTGACCCATACATTATAAGGTTGTGAATTTAAATTATGATTTGAGGATCTTATTAGTGATTAAATGATAAGTGTTTTTAAGCGTTTTTTTTTTTAAAAAAAAAAGGTTTGAAGACATACTCTAAGCAGTTCTCATAACCGAACTCAGATTATTCTTTTGACATAATAATATTGACTTCATATATTTATGTGTTTTACTTTGTTTTTTGTATCTATATTTTTTTTTTTCAAATGCTTTTGGAGGAAATATTCTTCCCATTGATTCGATAAAACGTAAGATGTTTTATTCTCAACTGATTTATAAATAACATCTTCATGATTGAATTTTCTATTTTCTATTTTAATTTTATAAATTGAATTACCATAACAAATTCATTTTAAACAGGACTTACATGTTTAATAGGAGTACTTAATTTTAATTCTCTCTTAGTAGGAGTAGAAACTACATTAGCCTATCCCCAGCGGAAAATATTTGCAATTTTCTAGCTTAGTTTGACATCTTTAAACAAAATCCCAATAAAATAACTAATATATTGATTTAATTTTGAATGTTTGATTAAAATTTTACATTAATATTTAAAGAGGAGATGCTAATTGAAAAATAGTGCTACTTTGCTGCTTATCTTTAAACAAGCCGATATAAAATAGGGGTTTAATTTTCTCATGTTGCATGAGAAGAGGAAGATTCCTACACACACATGAAATAGTGGGACCCACATATACATATAATGCTAATTATATATATATATGGGTCCCACCATTTTATGTGTGTGTAACATGAGATAACATTTCTCCTACAACATGAGAAATGTTTTTCCCTATAAAATAAATAAAATATGTTGAGCAGGTAGGGATGTTTTTTTACTTGTTTTCCTTTAAAATACTATAATAATATAATAAAAATTACTCTCCTGTCTTGCTAGGGCGACATCAAGCTTTTTGTTTTTGTTTTTTTGTTTTTGACTGAAGTTAAATTGAGACTTAAAAAAAAAAAATCAGAGCCTTGTGAAACTAAAACATGCTTTTAAATTATGTAAATTAATTTTTTTTTATGCCAATAGATTCCAGTGATGCTGGTCAAATAAAATATATTTAACTTCATATATATATATTTTTAAATGTACTCGCAGTATGCTAGAAATCAAAGAGTCTCAACCCCATAGGAAAAGTCAGACAACACTATTTTCAATTGACAAGATAAAAGTCAACCCTAAATAAATTAAATTTAAGTAAAAGAGGAAAAAAAATTACCAAAAGCAATAACCATTTTTCAAAGCACAACAATCAATCAGCTCGATCAAAATTCAACGGAGCATCATACAAAAAAAAAAAAAAAAAAGCAGATTATCAAAAACAAACTTCGATTATATGTATATAATTATATATAATACTGGTATATCAAATATATCTTTAATTCTACTGAGATTAATCAACAAAGACAGAAAGTCCCTAATCTACCTTCTCTTCAGTTCTCACTGTACCAGAAATTATGGAAGACAAACAAGTTTTCTTCCATTGTTAGCGAAGATAATTCCTCCAAATTGTCCCACCTCTACAGAAAATTAAATCTAAAAACACTTATATGAAAAAATGTCAATTCTTTTTTTTTTTTTTGGGAAATACATACATGCAATGAATCAGATTTGGTCTGTACATAATGAATTTCTACATGTACGAGTTAAATCTGAATCATTGTACATACATATGCAGATTACACGTCAACAATTGCCACCGGCGGTGGTGGCGGCGGCGTTTGCGGCTGGCCATGACGGCAGAGAGAAACCAGTTGAGAAGGGGTCCACGAAGCAGTCTGCGGTGACCGGTGCCTCGGAAGAAGACGGTGGTGACGGCCCTGTAAGTTCATCTAACCCTTCAAAGAAATCATCTGTTAACACCGAATCTGATAACCCAAGATCGTCGTCTTCGTCTTCCTCCATCAAATCTTCCATTTCCACCTTGCTTTCGAAGTCTGTGCTTTGAGGTGCTGCCTCTTCTTCTTCCACACCAGAGGTCGCCGGAGAACCTGCTTTCGTCAGGGTTTTCTCTGTTTCAGCTCCCACGGCTGCGGTAGTGGGGGTCGAGGGCTTCTGACGGGTGGAACCGGCGAGAGAGTTCCGATGGGTAGGAGCCGGGTGATTATGCTCCGCCGTGTAGGTCACTATGAACATCGACGGGTCCGATCTGTTCCTCTCCACTTGTTTCCGAGCTAAACATCCTTTCGAGCTGCTACATCTGTAATATCCCCTGTTCATCACACAACGAAACAAAGCTTAATTAAGGCATAGATCGTATCATTATAGCTTCCTTTTCTCAATTCGGATCCAAAATTGCACCAAATTGAACTCACAGAACATATTCTTACCTTGGATACGGAGATCCTTTGATGGGTTTCTGGCCATATTTACGCCATGCCCAGATATCAGAGGAGAGAGACTCAGCCGGAACCTGACAAACTTTCTTAAGCTGATTCTTCCTGTAAATGGAAGGATAACAAAGAGAAATCATGAGTTCACAGGCATTACTTTTCTCAAGAAACAGCCAAAGGAACAAAAAAAGTGAAGATGAGATTTATCAAATTCACCTTCTCTTAGATCTTGGGGTGGTGGAGACAGGACCAGCATGAGACAACTTGTTCTTGGGCTGCAGATTCTGTTGTTTGTGCTGGGTTTGAACAGGTTTTGTGGGAGAATTGTAGGAGAAGGAAGAAGAAGGAGACAGAGGAGAAACCAGAGAAGATGATGAAGAGGGAGGCACGGTGGATGATTTGGGGAAGAAAGGCTTACAGAGCTCGTGCAATTCTTCAATGGAGGAAGAAGGTTTGGCTTCAATAGGGTCTAAATCTGAGAGAGACAAAACTTGGCTAACTTTTTCGGTACCAAAAAACAAGGGGAGGCTAAAAACAGAGGAAGATGCAGAGGAGGTGGTGGTGACGGCGGAGGTGGAGGTGGTAATAGAGGAGGAGGAGACGGTGGTGCAGCCTCTGACGACGGCGTGGAGATCCCAATCGTCCGCCATAACCGTAACACACAGACAGGGTCTGAAAAATTGTCAGTAGCGCCTTGCTGCTTTGAGAGAGAGAGACAAAAGAAGGCGCTGACTTTTTGTGTGAGAGAGAGATGATAAGGTGCAACGAGTGAGAATGGGGATGTTTATATAGAGAGAGAAAGTTGGCGTGTTGTTTTTTCCATTCAGGTTCACATCGTCTTGTTTTGAGAGAGAGAGTGCGGAATAAAAAGAAAAGCAAAAAAGTCAAGACTAAATTACTCGCATCATATGGTAAATTTTCATTATAATACTCATTCTTTTTGAATTTTAAGGACTTCATTATATATATTTTTATTATTTAAATTATAAACACGTTTTAAGAAAAATTTAGACCATTTTAATTGTATCTATCAAAATTTTAATTTTAACGGCAATTTTTTTTTAACTACTAAAGCAAAATTTGATTATCGAATTTGACCTAATAAATATAAATAAATGGATTTTTTTTCTTTTTAATTATCTTTTTTACCATGCAAATATACTAACAAATGATAAGGCGAATCTAGGCAAAACAGTAAAGTTGCTGTCATAAGTTCAAATTAATATAGATAAGGTGAGGCTGCGTATATCTATTCTCCCCAATTCTTTATAGTATTTTTTCGTGTTGGGTCATTTTTTTAAATGTACTAAGAATTTAAAAAGGATGTTTTTTAAAAAATTTGAATTTAAAAAAATAAAATAAATTTATGCGTAATCTCAAATAAATTAAGTAAATATAAATTATATAAAGGACATGAACGAATATTTTATATATATTCGATAGTAACATTTATTTGAAATTAGTGTGTGTAATTGTAATGAAACTTTTGAAAAGCTAGGAGGGTATAATATATTAAGAAAAATGAAAAAGGGCGGCACAGTTGTTCTTTGGGAAGTAGTTAGCAAATTGGCATCTCTATGCTTACATCTCTCTCTCTCTCTCTAACTTTCTCTCTCTCTAAATGTGAAAACAGTTTGGGAATTAAGGAGGGGTTGACTTTGGAAAATGTCAAAGGGGGATGTGACTTGGCTATTGATTTTATGGGAGAAAAGTAAGGACAGAACCACACGCACTTCATGAGCACCCACTTGAACCTATCCCCAAACCCATAATATTATTATTCAATTCATAATTAATAATAATTACCCCCCACTGGATTTTTTTTTCCCCTTTTTAGTTCTCTGTTCTTCTTTTTATATATATATATATATATAATTATTTTAAGAGATATTTATCTCTAAAAAAATATATATGAGTGTTTACATACACAGTTTATAGACTCAATGATTTCGTGTCACGTTTTCTGTAATGAGGGGGAGAATCTTCTTTATTTGAGATAACAGCCACCGCAATTTTTACAATCGAATGGCCCGATTTCAATTAGAAATCAGTAAACGGGTGTTTAAATAATTACATTAATTGAAATTTGTTACAGGCTTGCATAATGGCTTAATGCCAAAGCGGATATATCAGATATCAGCATACAGTTATAATATAGGTGTATCCTATATCATAGGGAGATCCTATCCAGTAACGATATAGGAGTATTCACCCCAAGATACTTACTTCACATATCACACAGAACCGAGATCTCCTCCACGGTAAACTCTATATATACAGAGGACCTAACCTAAGGTATACATGTTCTAACTCTCACCTCTTTACATTCTACCACACTGTGTTCACACACCATCCCTTTTGGCGAAAGCCAATTTAGTGCACAGTGATTCAAAGCTCTCCTGAATATCTCCAGATCTCCTTTATAGATATTCAGGCTAAACCTATTGATCCAAGATCAAATCACCAGCCTTGGGCTGGACATCTGTGCTCTACACCATAACAAAATTTATTCTATAATTAGTTGCAAAAATAAATAAGAAAATCGGCAAACAGTCATAGCTCAGCCACACATTCACTAACCAAAGGGTGCAGGCTGGAGATCGAACATGGAGTTGATTTTGTTTTTTAAATAGAGTTGAATTCTTTCCATTTCTTCCTAATTTTTTTTTAATCTCAAGTTGTAATTATTAAATTAAAATTCGAGATGTTCAGATTAGAGCTGTCAATTAGGGCCGGCCCGGCCCGTGAAGGGCTAGGGCCTAACAGGGCCGGCCCTCCAGGGTCCGGAATAAGAAAAACACCTGTTTTTCAAAGCCCGGCCCGAGAGCACCAGGGCCAGGGCCGGCCCGCAAGGTCTGGAAATTACTATTCCAAATTTTAATTATTTTTCGTCCATTTTTTTCAAAGAAAGATAATTAGTAAATTACAACATAAATCATCTAACAAATAAACACAGTCACTAATTCATAATTAAAAGCAAACTATGTTCACAAATAACTCATATAAAATATAAAAGCATACTATTAATTACTAAGCGACATTAGTACAATGACTATTATTGTCATCATCTTCGCCACTATCATTAATTTCAAGCGACATTTGATTGTTGATCCTTTATTATTGTCTATAACAAATAAAAAATACATATAAGTTATTAAAATATCCAACTTCAACAAGTGTTCAACTTTAAAAAATAAAAAAATTGAAGGGCCCGATGGGCTGGCCCGTAACCCTCCAGAGCCGGCCCGTGTAAATCCTTGGCCCTCCAGGGCCAAACATCACATCTCTCCTCTAATTTTCAAGCCCGGCCCTTAAAGGGCCAGGGCTTAAACGGGCCAGGCCCATCGGGCCTGACCTGTTTTAACGGCTCTAGTTCACATATAAAGTTTTATAGAATTATTAATAAAAAAAGTAATTATTAAATAAATATTAAAAAAATATTTTATACTCCTTTGATCATATTTATAATTAAAGTAGAGGCTAGAAACATTTTTTTTTTGTTTTATTTATAAGTAACATTATTAGATTTTATACATGAATATACAATTTTACTTTCTATTTAATTATCATTGAATTCACTTTATGAGTATTTTGTGTAGAGTGTGTGTTGAATAACGATAAAATTAAAAAGTTATTGAACTTTAAAACAGAGCTGCTAAACTTAAAGTTTTTTCTTTCACCAGATAAAAATTTTTGAAAATGATCTATAAGTAGGATTATAAAAGTAAAATATATATATGAACTACTTAAATTTCATTTTAAATCTACCATAGAGAAAAGAAAAGGAAGAAATGAAGAGAACTACTCAAATTCAGTCGATATCATCAGGTGAAATGCACAAGCATAGTAGATAAGGATGACAATATTCTACCATTAAATTCCACTTATATTACTTGATGAACACAAAAATAATAATGGTATACTTGATGGACATTACATTATTATTTTATTGTTTTTTAAAAAAAATTTAATTAAAGAGTAGACTATTTTTAATTAGATTATATTGCAATACATGAGTGTGTGCAAGAGTGGAATTTTTCAACCCCTACCTATTTAATTTGTTTAAGTATAATAACCCTACCACTCACACTAACTTGAAGTGGCATTTTTTGTTTTGATTATGGACGCTCCTTGAGGGTAAGAAAATAGAAAATGATAATTCAGCCCTGCTCAATTAACCATTAAGTCAATTGGCTGCGTGATTTTTTTTTTTTTTTTAAAAAACGTGATCGTAATTTAATACACCCTCCGGTCTTAATTATAAAATTAAGTTAATTTTTTTAGAAAAATTAAGGAAGCTAATTAAATTACTTTAGAATATTCATATTTCTATTTTTTTTCTCCAAACTAATTAGTTTAAGTAATAAACTAATATATAATCTAATTAAGGATACATAACATATGATATGATTAAGTAATTTATTTAACTTCCTTAATCTTCAAAAAAAGTCAATCAGATCTTATAATTAGGACTAAAAGTAGTCATGAAGAATATATATCTACTCAGTTATTTCAATTTTTACATCCAGTTATAATTTCCCTCAATTAACCTCCAAACAAGTGGGCGCTCATTTTTTAAAAGCATGAATATACTAAGTAGCTCCAAATCTTCAATATCTTCGATTACCAAACAGACCCAAAAAAAAAAAAAATTTAATATTACGATAGATTCAAATTTATTTATATAGCCAAATGGTATTATATAATTAAAATTGACCTACCTTACCTAACCAAAAAATACTATTATTAGTCCTAAATGAAATGTAATTGCACTACCAATGTTCTACATTAAAATCGGAAGAGTGCTAGGATTATTATACATTTGTCCAGTACGCAAATGGTTGAATTGTCGTACACTTAGTAGTATATTGTAAACACACTTTGCAAATGGTTCACATTCGTACGAATTAAAAAAAAAAAAAAGATTTTCAAGTCGTTTAACCGAGAAGTTACACACAATATAATTATAAAGTTGAGATCGGTGTGACAGTTTTTATTGTTTACGCAGGTAATTAATGAAGTTAATATATAGCAATATGAAGATAGTGGATTTATCCTTCTTTTCCAGAAAGGTTTACAATGTATCCAGGATTTGTTGTTCCTTTACAGCCTTTTCAAACTTTGCTTCAGCCTCAAGCCTGCTTTCTTTCTGTTGTAAAACGACATAAAGTTGTGTGTTTGTGACCAAACTTTAACGTCTATCATATATATATATATATATATATTTGAACAGCTTTTTAAATTAAAGACGTGGCTATCATTTTTTTAGATGTTGAAATTATTTTTATTTTGCCTGCAAAAATTTAGTGCATAACTATGTTAATAATTTATAGTATTTCTTTCATACGTAACACATGCATGCAAACAAAATATGCCATTCACGTCTTGTTCTTTCATCTTGTCTCACTAAAAACCATCATTTTGCCCCTCTTTTCTTATATTATCTTGTTTATTATATCGGATTTTTTTAGAATATAAATTTTGCTTAGTTATGTTAATTACTAGCTCCCAAACTGTTTCAGCCATGCAATTTTAATTCTTGTTTGAAGCCATATATATATATATATATAATCGTAAGGATATTTTAAAATAAAAAGATTTCATTTATCTCGCCTAATTAATATCCATATCAATATAAGATTTTTTAAAAAAATTGTGAACGGTTTAATCAAGACTTTTGGAAAATCTCTTTAATGTTATTTATTTAGAGGTTTAATCAAATGTTTTATTCCATTTTTTACACTGCTTTGGCTCCTACTTAAAAGAGTATGACTGAAGGATATTGACCAAATTGTCATGAAAAAAATATTTCTTTTTGTAAAGGGTGTATTTTTATAATATTGAAATTTTTCATAGACAATTTCGTTAATACAAAGAAAAAGATTTTTCTCCTCTCAACTCAAACCAAACACACCCTAACACAAGAGTTAGTTAGTTTTTTTTTTTTTGCCAGGTAATATATGAGTTAGTTAGTTAGTTAAAAGATATATTTTGTCCAAAATATAATATCTCAGCTATCTTATGTTCTTCGACCAAAAAAGCTATCTTATGTTCAATATTTATAATTTTCTTAGAATTATTTTACTGATATATAAACTAATGTTATATATAAATATTTTCGTGAAATCAAATCATATTTGTTATAATTAACTTATGTATTTTATTTTATTAATTTAACTCAAATTAATTAAGTAGTTGGTATACATATGGCGTAAGCTGTAGAAAAAATTGTTGGAACTGAAAATATGGAATTAAAAATGAAATCTGGAATAACTGAATAGGAATCCCACACAACATACGTGGTCAAGCAAAAAGCGGCGCGTGCTTAAATAAGCCTAGTCCGGCGCGTGGTAATTATATACGTACACACGAGTAATAGTATTTGGTTATGTTCGGCGGTGGTGGTCGGCTAGGAGGCAAGGACCAGGTTCACGATGGGAACGTGGTGAAGCGCGTGACAGCTGAGCAGATTTTTGGGGTTGGTAGTGGGGCCCATCCTCTTCGAGAAGTGCGAAGATGTTAAAAAAGCCAAAAGGTCCCAGCCCCACGGCATCGCGTGCCTAGTAATCTTGTAATATGCCGCTGGGTGGTTCTGGTTCCATCAGGATCCTATGATTCTCAGATCGGACGGTCACTAAACGGTTCAAGGTCGACCTTGTAGACGGCTCCTGATTGGCTCCCACAGTTTGTATCGGTGTGCGTTAAAGTATGGGAGGATGAACAACCCGGTTCGACCCGGTTGCATTCAAAGCTTACAGACGTGGGGTGGCACGAGCAGGACCATAAGCCAGGCCCTCCGTGGCGTGGGGACACCAAGACGTGTGGTATCAAAATTTGGCTGCAAATACTAACAAGGAGCAAATGTAAGAGATTTATTTTCCCACCACCATATCTTAGATTTGAGACGTGGATCTAGATTAATCGGAACCTTGGAATAAAAAAAAAAAGAAAGAAAATTAGTCGGAACCTTGGGATAAAAAAAAAAAAAAAATCTGGCTGCAAATAAACCTACAAAAACTAACAGCCCAGTCCATGTTCCATACATATATATACTCGCCAGTTTCTATTTATAATTATCATTGTCTCGGGTAGATTACCTAAATATAAGTAACATTATAAGTTCAGTTGCCAAAAACAATTTAGTCTTTTTTTTTTTTAGGGATTTAATATTTTTGCTTTTGCAGTAGAATATTTTTTCTGTCACACACACATAAAAATAAGTAGGTCTTACTAATATTCTCTCTATCTTCTCTTTACAATGGGACCCGTGACGGAAAATTTTTTTTACCATAAAAGCAGAAACATTAAACCCTAATCATAAATACACTTTTAGAGTAATAAATGAGAACGTTACACTTTCCCTTTAAAAAAAAAACAAAAAAAGGAGTGAAAAATACTTATTCATAAATAAAAGCAAAATTAAAATTTTTTATCAATTTAATTCATATTTATTGAGCTAATTAAATTTCTTTAATATATGAAAATTAGGTAGTTTGAACTTATAAATACAACTATACAACCAAAGTGGTAATATATGTTTATCTAAAAATTGAATGCATGTTTTTTTTTAAATTTTTTTTACCCATAATTAATTAATTATATTTCTTTCTCATAACTTTTGTTTGTTCATTGTTTGCCACATTTTTTTCATTCATTCTTTTACACTCATCATTTTTATAAATAAAAATTATATATGTGTGTATTGTTTTTAATTAATTAATTTTATCCAATATTTTGATTTACATCATTTGAATATTTTTTATTCATAAAAAGAGAAAATAATGTATTTAATTTTAATATTTAATCTAACTCCCTTTCAAAAACTAAATGAAGGAAAAGCGTTCGGGAGTAGTAACAGGGAAAATCAAGAAAAATAAATTATAATTATTTATGTCTATGGAATTCAATTTTCCTGGCTCATTAAGGGTGGTGGACCAGTTTCATTCGGACCCAGCTTAGCCCCCACTACCCAGTTTGACTTTTTTTTTTTTTTTTTTGGAGCAAACGGTTTGTCATAAATTCAAATAAATTGATTTGAATAAATATACCTCTTTATATATATATATATATATATAATAAATATACCTCTTCATTTTAAACACCATAGTTTTTGTTTTACCACTCTATAGTCCATATTACCATAATCATATTTAGAAAAAAAAAATTTGTATGAAATCTACAGTGAGATACTGACTTTTCTATTTCAAAATAGGTCTTTAATTTGACTGAACAAATCAGTTTCTGATTAATCTATTATTAATAAAATACTTTACTGCATAAAAAGTACGACAGAAAATCTCCTTTGATTTGAATATGTATCTATATCGGAAAGAACATCACAACAATCTCATATTAGAAGCTGTAAAATAATATTGATATTGTCTAAAAAATAAATTAAAAAATAGGACAAAGGAAAGAAATATCAACATGTTGAAAGAGAATATTTATATTTAGTGGCTGGTGGTGTATTAAATATGATTCCCTCTAATAATAAGAGGTTCCTATGCCTATAAAAGGAAAGAAGAAAAAAATCAACCTTTCATGGTTTTACCTTAAAGAAGAAGGTTAAAGTATACTTTTAGTTCTTTATATTTGATATAAGACATACTTTTAGTCTCTTAATTTTATAAAGTATACTTTTGGTCCTAAAATTCTAACACCGTCAATGTTACTAACGGAAAATGCTGACGCAGCAAACTCAAGTGATAACTAATAACATTTAATTACATAAATTTTATATATTCTTCAATTTACCCATATTTTAAATTTAAGTTTAATTATATTTAATTACACAGTCATTACTTAAGTTTACGCCGTTATCACTTAAGTTTGTATTTCCCGTTAGCAAAATTAACGGTGTTTGAATTATAGGACTAAAAGTATACTTTATAAACTCAAGGGACCAAAAGTATACCTTATGTAAATTTAAAAGATCAAAAGTATACTTTAGCTAAAAAAGAATGATCAAACACAGAAATGCAAGCAGTATTAATGGAAATGGTACATTTTTATTATTTTTAAAAAGAACAAAAGAAAGACATTTCATCTGTAAATTAATAATCATTTTAATTCCACTAATTTCTCTAGTTTATTCAATTCTGTGCACCAAAAGTCCTTTAAATGGATATTGACCCTTAATTCTCTTCCATTGTCTTATATTAACTTACCCATATAAGTCTATAACTGTAATAAACAAACTGCATTATTCCCAAACTAAGTAAGGCCATAACTGTAATAACAAACTGCATTATTTCTAGTTTATTGGTAATTTAGTTTTTTATTACTCCTTTCAATTCTTAATATAAGACATATTTAACACGTTGATATTTGTCTTAAATATAAGATATAGTTTGCATATTTATTAACTTTTTCCTAATTTATCTTTATTGATGTTCTTTCAACTATAATCCAAAAGGAATGAATTAAGAGGGATGATTAGATAGAGTGTTTTAAAAAACACGTGTTATAGTAACTAACTTAACTAATTTCTTTAATCTAATCAAATTAGATAAAGATATCTTATAGAAGGATGGGGGGAAGTAGTTTAATGTTTAATTAATATTAATTGCTCATTAGAGTTGTAATAGACTCATTCAGTTCGAATTAAAGCAACTTGAGCAATTTGCCATAAGCCTATGTTAGTTTTGCCGATAATATTTTGTATGAATGAATGATTACTGAAAGCTTTTATGATCGAAAGACATCTATATGCAGCAAATATGATCAACATATTTAAAAAAATTAATAATTGTGATAATGGACCTCTTTGTTTTTGGGTGAATATATATATATATATATATATATATATATATATATATATTTCAATGCAAACATTTTAGGATAAATTGTAGTCGTACCGTATCTTTTACTCCGTCCGTTATTTTTAAAACACAAATATCCAAATTACCTTAATAAAATTAAAGTAAGTTAAAGATAAAAAATTTATTCATGGAGAGAGAGCAAGTGTAATAATTAATTTCGCCGATAATGAACGGTGAACAACCTAAAAAAATTATCATATGCATATATAAAGAGAGAGAAAGATATAAAGAGAGAGAAAGAGGGGATGGAGGAGTAGTTTTATACTCTCTCCGGTCCTAATTTTTTGTCCTAATTATTATACAACATTTTAAGTTTTGTCAATTTCTTCTTAAAATACCCTTATTTTGTTCTCTCAAGTGTGTTTGATTTTTAGTAAATATATGTATATGAGTGTGTAAACTCTTCTAGTCAATGAAATTTTTGTTGGATTTTAATTTGTTTGTCAATCAATTGACATTAATTTGCCAATATATATAGACACATATACACATATATGTGTGTGTAGACACACACATATAGATAAACACACACATATGTATATATGTATGTGTGTGTGCGTGTGTGTTTGTATATACAAATATATACATTTGTATGCGCGCACATACACACTTCTGTGCGTGTATCTATATATTTTGTGTGTGTGCCTCTATATGCGTGTGTGTATACATACATACATACATACATATATAATTGTATGCATACACACCCATATATACCTGTGTGTGTATGTGTGTCTATATATTGTGTGTGCGCGCGCGCGCATAGGTGTGTGTCTATATATTTTGTGTGCGTGTGTGCGTATATGTGTGTATGTACATATGTACACACACACATATATGTGTGTGTGTGTATATATATATAATAAGACCATTATTTCAATTAGAAAATGTGTGGAAATGAAAATTATAGGGTAGAGAGATATGTGGTAGGGGTTGTTGATTTACTTATACTTTTGTCATTTAAATTTTATATAAGTGCATTTTTGGAAAAAGAGTAAAATCAACTAATTTAACTCCTTTTCTTAATCTCTCCAAAAGTGGTTAAATATGTCTTATAATTAGGACTGGAAGGAGTAGTTTACAAGTGCCTCCTTGTTTTACTCATTCTCATCCATTTTATAAGTAACTTTTTTTTTCTATTGTGCAAAACAAACTGATCATTAAAATTGGTCAAAGATAATAAACATGTAAAAAATGTCATATTTCTTCTAAATATATCCATATTAACAATAATAAAAAAAAGCATAGGATAGAGAATGAATAAAAAATATGAGAGAAAATTGGGATAAGATATAGAAAATGAGTAACAAATAATTAAAGAAAAGGAAATTAGTGGTGAGTGGAAGATAATTAATATAAAGACATGTATTTAATAGGGATTAAAAATAAAAAAAGTACTTTAAATTTCAAGATACAAGTAAAAAATTGCTTATGTTAAGAACTAGCTCAAAGAAAGAGAATTTGCTTATAAAAAGTATCTAACGGAGTATTTTTTTTTAAAGGTGTCTTTATAATTTATGAGATAAGTACGTGAGAAGAGTTTTATCTTAACTTATGAAAAAGTGCTTTAAAAAAAGCACATTTTAGAGGTTTCCAAACACGCTTGGGCTTGTTTGGGAATGAGGTGCGAGTCAAAAAAATTCGGAGAGAGTAAAATGAAATGTTTGAGTTGAAATTTTTTTAAATTGGTCAAAAGCTACTTTTAAAAAGAAGCTATTAAAACTTGTTTTTCACAGTGCAGATGAGTTTTTACTATCTCCGATCCAAACATAAATTACATTTATAATCTAACTTTTATCCTATTTTAATTTTATAAAAGTCAAATTGAAAAAATTACTTACCAATCCAAACGGGAACTAAGAAGATGAGGATAATATAATTTTTTTAGTAATTGAAATAACACCTATTTTTTAATGATTCATCACACGTATTTTAAATAATAAAAAATTAATAACTCTTTAGGAAAAAAAAAAAAAGATTCACTCTTAAAATGACAGACACCCACGTTGTTAGATTGGTTTGAGGACAATAAAAATGAAGTCACTTTTAAAACTTCCTTTCTTTCCCATCCATCAACGTACAATGTCTGCCACATCAATGCTTTTAATTTATGTTTGGTATTGACTCAGTCACAAAAGTTATTTATATTTTTGTTTTTGAGAATATACCCTCCCTCTGAAAATTAAGTGTGGGGCTGGGACAAGGATTCCTACTTTATCATAGATTAGTGACCACCACGTATATTTATCTTTTATTTTTATTTATTTATAATTGAATAATCTTTGTCAATCTTTCTGTTGGATTCAAATTTAATTCAAGTGATTCCTTATTCTAATTATTAGCATGATTTTTCTAAAAAAGAATCGATATTAAATGACTGCTTTCATTTTATATTTTGTTTCATTGAAGATAATTATTTTTATATAAAACAATTAAAATTTCAATGGTCTATATCTATTATGTGAATAATTTATCAATTTCTTTTTTTTGGTTAAAAAAAATCGATATTTTAATTGAAAATATTCAAGTAAAGCAGACAAATCACAATGCTAACTTTCATGTGATATAACCATATGGAGTTCATATATGGTGCTTATAGCTTACCACTCTAGTTCTATTTATAAGTCCAGTTTGATAAAAAAAATTTGGTCCTATTTATAAGTTCAGTTTCGGAAATAAATGAGATTGTGACAATTTTACCCATATTAATTGCACCTATAAAGTTAGAGAGAGAAGAAACAATCAAAAAGTACCCAATCATAAATGAGGGCAAAGTTGAAAATTTACCCCATAATTATTGTGCCAACTAACTTTTCTTGGTATGTGAGATTTGGTCAAAGTGGACTTATAAATAGAACCAGAGTGGTATGTGCTTATTGCATGTTTATACCTTAAATTGAGGTATAAGCATGTATTTTTTTTATTGTATTTATTCATAGTTAAATTATGTGCTGCTTTTTGGATTTTTTTTTTGCACCGAGTATCTCAAACTAATTAGTTTCTAGTACTGCGTTCAAAAATATTTGTCTGTAACACCAGTATCATGGAAACTAATTAATTTGAGATACTTGGTGTAAAAAAAAAATTCTAGAAAGCAGCACATAATTTAAATATGAATAAATATAATATATAAAAAAATAAAAAATTACATGCTTATACCTCAAATTGAGGTATAAGCATGTAATAAGCACATAAGCTATAAGCACCATATTTAGACTCAATCATATGGTTGTTGTGGAGTGGATTCTAATTTCTAATCATTAATATGAAGCCAAACACCTTTAAAGCCAATAGCTGCTGTTATTCATTTCCTCAAATGAAATTATTTTATCAAGCTAATTAAAATCCTAAAGATTAATCACTTAGGGCTATTTTAGGTAAAAAAGATGGGGTATAAGTGGAGTTCAAATGTTGGATCCTTTTGAAATAACCAAAAAAATTATTTAAACTAATTAAGAAATTAGTAATTACTACTCCATTTCAAACATTATGTATTTAATTCGAATTTTTTCAAGTAAAAAATATTTACGCATTAGCTAAGAAACTTTATACTCTTTCTAATCTTATATCATTTTGGTTTTATTTATAAATTGAAATTAACTAATTCTCACATACTAAAGATAGTTAGTTAACTCATTAATGATGAGTTAAATTTTTAATTTTGCCCTTATCTATGATTAGTTCTAAAAGCCAACATGAATAAATTCTTTTTTTTTATTATAATTAATAGGAGCAAAAAGATAACAAATACATTTATTACTTTGAAATTGGACTTATACTAATAACTAAAATTTTTGATCAAAATAGACTCATAAGCAGAATTATAGAGGTATATAAGAATTAGTTGAGAGGTATGTTTTAACTTTAAATATAAGATCTCAACGCATTTTGCTCCCAAATTTATCAAATTATATTTATTGATTATATATATTAAAAGATATTTTTATTAACAAGGATTATAATTAAATGAGGCATTTTAAAGAAACCAGCAAATATTTTTTTTACTAATAAATAATTTTAATAATTTTTTAACATCTAAAAATTAATTATCTAGCTGTTTCATATAGTATTAGAGATAGCATTAGTTTTTGGACTTAAAAAATCACATCCATATAAAATATGAATATAATCAACCAATTGGAAGATGCATAATTAGCGGTTGATGGGTCTCATCATATTTGATGAAATGAAAAATATTCGATGGAATTAAAAATAGTAAATGATGAAAAAGTCAATATTTACAATGATTGCACTTTTTGAATAATGCAAAGAAACATTCGTGGAGTAGAAATTTTTGTACCACTACCTTTAGAGCAAACATGCAATGTCAATTACCATCCTCTCATTTTTCTCTGTCTCCTTTTTATTTTCAGTATTTCATTTCCACTCTTAAATAAAAAAATAAATGGTTTTAAAAATTATTCGCCTTTTTATGTAACGGCCCACCACCGTGGAGGACCCAATCCGCGACTGGCGGTCCCCAGGGCCTAACCCCCTACATGCATGGTGTCCGGCCCCACTGGGGCAGGTACTGTTCCCTCCTCTAGGGGTTTTGTCTCTTGGAAAATAATTCCCAAGAGCGCCTTCCCAAGTCTCGAAGCCTCTCGAAGCCATGACCTGAGGCATTAGTACATGCTTCATGGAGACTTGGTAACTAAGTGAGACGTATTATAGCATTTTATAAATTTATAAATTAATTTTTTGTGTTGTCTGTATTATAGTTACGAACTTTGTAGATGAGGTTTTAACAGTTTAAAATTATTTATTATGCTTATGATAATAATTTTATAAAATATAAAATGTTAATTATCCATTTTAATCTAATAGTGAATATCAGATTTTTTGAAGAAAATGAAAAAGAGGAAAATAAAAAAGCCCAAAACCGTCACTTATATTAGCTCTTGCTGCCTTTTCTTTTCCAGAGAAAAACTAAGTCGACTGTTCTGAGTTTAAAAGATGTTTTCTGAACTATTTTTATTTTTAGAATCATTTTAAATAATTCAAACTAAAATTTAAGTCGCACAAAAAAAACAAGAAAAATTGTAGTTCAGAATTTTAAATCAGCAAAAAAAGGGCTCTTTCTCGTGTTGCATGGATATCAAAATTTACATACAAAGTCCAATCTAAAAAATTAATGAAGTAAAATGAGTAGTAATTATATAATAAGTGTGCAACGCTAATTTATTTATAATCTTTCAATATAATTTCAAAATTTAAGGTTTTTTAATATAAATATTTTTAGCTTATCTTTCAGTTTTTGAGTTGTGTTCTGAAATTTGATAATTTACAGGGAAAAAAAAAAGAGGAAGTAAAGTTGAGCAAATCATTTCACTTTTTAACTCTTTTTTTTTTTTCTTTTTTGGGCACTTGTTGACTTCATGGATAAAAGACTCAAATCATTATCCTGATGTAAAAAAAATGTATTTTAATTTGAACCGCTTAGATTAATTTTAATTGATTCAGGTTACTTATCGATAATTTTTTGTGCTCGTTTGAGAGAATTTTTATCTCAGCTCAGCTCATTTGGACAAACACTTGTAAGATTGGAGCATTTTGGTGACAAGACAACATGCCAACGCTGCAACGGATGAACTGGATTTGGTCAACAACACACTCACAGTCAGTCACAATCCACACACACACACCACACATGAAGGCTTTCCCATGGCGTAGTGACTCCAGCGTCGTGCGTTGACTATCACGTTCTCAACTCTCTAAGATAAGAACATGGGCATCCTGTCATGTGGGTCTTCTTTTAATTCTTTAATATAAGACATATTTACTTAGTTTGATTAAATTCGTTAAGTTAGTTAATACTCCCTTCGGTCCTAATTATAAGATTTAGTTGACCTTTTTGGAGAGATTAAGGAAGCTAATTAAATTACTTTAGAACATTTTTATTTTTAGTTTTTTCTTCAAACTATTTAGTTTAACTAATAAACTAATATATAATCTATGGATTCATAACATATAAAATGATTAAGTAACTTATTTAGCTTCCTTAATTTCTCCAAAGAAAATCAAATAGGGCTTGTAATTAGGACCGGAGGTAGTAATACATTTTTTTCCTAAAATACTCTTAATTAATTTCTTAATTTCCTTTCCTTCTTGATTATTGTTGAGGGAGCATCAATAAGGGTAAATTAAGAAAATAATAAAATATTGACTAATATTATAAATAGCTACTTCCTTCGGTCTTTTTTATAAGAACCCAAATTGCCTTGATTTTTTTTTTTTTTTAGTAAGAGCACAACAAAAGTTATCCGAAAATAAAGGGGATTTATATATGGCATTTAGGATTAAAATAAATCCTTGACTAGCTCTTCCATATAAATTTAGAATTGGAGAAGGTATATGTTAGCTGGCTCATTATCCATGGACCATAATACTTACGAGCCTCTGAATTGCTCGTGACAAATTTATAATTATAAAGAAAAGACGGACAGATGAGATGAGGCTCGCTAAGCCCAATCCCATAAAACTCTCATTATAAGTAAATTAAATCAACCTATTGCTTAAACTTTGTCATAATATAAAAAACCCAACTAGTTGTTGAGTGTATATCTACAATTTATAGAAGTACATATATATTTTGAGAGAGAGATTAGTAAAACCAATATAAACCAGGTGACCTACACAAGAATGGCTCATTATTTATTTCAGGGAGAGAGGTCCATGCCAATAACAATGGAGGCATAATGGGTTTGGCAGAGAGGAACATGCAAAATGACAGAGACATAATGCAATCAATCAAAAGAGATGTGAATCATGTGACATGAGTATGGCTAACCCACAAGGAACCTATCAAGTCCATTTCCTCAAAAAGGTTTTGACAGATTCAAGGTACCCCCACCAGCCACTTCATTAATTTTTCACATTTCCTCTCAAATTATGCTCTTAAATAGTGCCACTCAGTCTTCACACTCTATACAATATAAAAGAGACTATGTCTAGCTAGACATTGGAGAATTCACAGATCCTTACATGGAAAGATTTGTTTTCACTTTAGAGGATTCATATTAATGCTATTTGTAATGGAAGGTGCTCTCAATAAAAAGCCTTCCCACCACAAGTGTCACAATCACCAGTCCATGTGAGTTCAATGGACTGGAACAGAGAAGCACACCTGAGTTTGAACTCTTAACCCATTACTCATTAATCATTACAATGCTAATGCTATATAACACTTGGACCATAACTAAGCCACAAAGACAAAATCAGCAGAAAATGTGGAAATAAATGGAGGCCAATGAATATTTATAATCCTTAATGGGGATAGTGTTTGTTGTTGTCCTAATACTTTTTACATCTCAACTCTATATAATTAGGCTAGTAAGAATTTCTTCCACATTCCAAATTAATATTAGAGAGTAAGTTTAACTAGTAATAATTACATAAATAACTTTATTTACGATATATTTGTGATCAAATATTGAAAAAATAATGTGAAGTTATTTGAGTACCAGCTGCTTGTATTTCTCCAGGAAAAACCTGTGAAGGTGCTGATAGTGACTGACACAGGATACCAAGAAACGTTGCATTTCATAAACGGCCCAATCAACCAAAATGTCTTTTATAAATAAAATTAAAGCATTCACTATATTTATTCATTCCAAGTATGGGATGCTCTGCACAAGAAAAAATAAACAGCCATGTCTCATTCCTTGCTCCCTAAAAATTAACTTTACACGGTAAAATAAGGGATCAAGTATTTTTCCTTTCTAACATTGTAACAAATGACAAGGATGAAAAATGAAACCTCAAAAAGAATTACGTCTCTCTAAAAAGAATATCAACCAGGTCTTCCTAATCATACCTTCAAATATCTAGTCAGCACAGGAAGATATTCCAGTGCACTAAATTGGCCTGTGGATAGCCTCCTTGTAGTTTTATCTGTATGAGACTATTTGTGAAACTCAAGGTTGAAGTTGAGTGTCCGAGCCTTAGCCAAAGGAGATTCTGTTAACTCCACAAGGAACTCAATTTGGATGCAAGTTTGGCACTCTTGTAGTCATCCCTAAGCTGAATAAATCTGTACACCAGAACATAATATTTTTATTGTTATACATGAAGAGTGAGCAACCAGGCAAGAACTTCCAAGAGAGAAGAAGATTAACAAGTTTCTAAAATTAATTAATGAAATGAAAACTTGTACGGAATTTAAGAGAAGAAAAGGACATTGTCCTTCAGTTATGCTCAATGCAAACTGTATAGCTAATGGCCTTTGTTGGTAACAAAAATCCAGGCAACCTCAAAATCGAAACTGTAATAAATTAGAATATTAGCCTTATGCTTGAATCATAAATAGAGGCGTGAATAGATCCGATGTAATATACCTTTGCGCATCAGTGCTAGGTGTACCCTCAAACAAAGTCGCAAGGCTTTCGGGAGCAACAATGAAGACATTGGCCAATCTACAGAAGTTCAGAAATTAGTTGATGGGAAAGATGGGAGGCAAGGAGAAAAGGCTTGAAATTTTTGTATTTCTTCCACAACTTACATGCCCAATTGTTCAAATTTCTCATCAACAGTAGGAGCATTAAAATTACGCAAGAATTCTCCATATTCAGTTATGTCACGCTTCAACCGCAATCCCCCACTACAAAGCATTCAAGAATCAGAAAATCAGAAAACTAGTATATAACCAATTGACTTCAATATTGAAAAAACATGAATCACTGCTAGCATCTTAGCATAAGAATAGGGTACGCATACAATGTAGAGAAGACCCGTATTTCACTATTTCAAGGAATATATAACTTCAGACAAATTACCTTGGATTGAAAGTAAATTTCTGCCAATGGTTTAGCAATGTCTTGTGCAGCCGATTCCCCTAAAGTGATAAAAGCTACCATGCAATCAGCGGAATTTGGAAAAACATATAAAGATTTAACATAATTACCTCATGCCCATCACATAATATGTACAAGAACATTAACTGCTCAATGCAAGTAAGATGTAACAACGGAAGCGTAGCATTATGATGACATATGGTGCATTTCAGTTCTATGGGTGATGCATGATGTGACTGTTTCATCCACATATTGCATTGTTAAAAAAAGGAGACATAATCTGAGTCGAAGTCAATCCTAACCAATTACTCTACGATTAAGAGGTTTATTTAACCTGAGTCTGAGTAAGTGGAGAGAGTGAGAAAAACAACAGAGATTGTCCTGTCCAATCTGAGCTAATCTAGGAAGATGAAACTGTTCCCACAGAGCGATTTTTGGCCACTAATACTTGTTATAAGACAAAACTTTCATGATAAGGCCATATAAATGATATAACGATCAATCAGGTCTCTATGAAAGCACATACATCTACTTTGGAGAAGCAGTTAACAGTGAGAGCTGCATCCATTCAATTTAAGGTATGGAATCATAAAGCAAGGCAAATTCAGGCATCCGAAATATAATATTGTACCAACTCAGTCAGGAATGCCTGTTTATTTTGACCATCTAGAGCAGTAAATGCAGGCTCCAGCACACGAGAGAGATATAACACAACCCTGACCAAGAAAATCAAATATCCTAGTTAAGAATAAGAATACAAGTTGCAGAGAAAAAAATAAATTAGAAAGAACATGTTCATTTAAATGTAACTCCAAGTGTTTAACATGTCATCTCTTCTGAAACAAAGTAATGTAAATTCCCATAAACACCAGCATTGTCAATGTAAACAATAATTTTACTTCTTCATTGTATATCTACCTTGTGCATGCATTGGTTGCACGGTAATCAGGAGCAATACCATCATCAGGTGATCGATAATCTGTAGCCTTTTGCTCAGCTGAGAGCAATCGCTCCACCTACATTTGTCATTGTTGGGGTAATTATGTAGACACATATCCATTAGTCTGATAATAAACTTAACTGGTGGCAAGAGAAACAGTGATAAAAGAATATGCGGTAAAAAACATGTCACCATACACTAAAAAAAGAGACAACAGACTTGCAACGTGCCACAACTGACCTCAGCCATCACAGTTTCGATGCATTGTTGTAATCCTTTGTAAGCAGCAGCTTCCGCTTTAGACATTGCTGTTGCCATTTCTTCACAACAAGCAGCATGTGCTCCATCCACAGGAAGCAAAAGCCGAGATATGGAGTTTGAAAAGTACTGTAAAAAAGTAATCAATTTAGTTTTTTTAATTACAAAATAATGATAAAGGCAGATCAAGGCTCCCCATCATACTTGTTGAATAATAGCCACACTGCTAACGGAACTTTGTACAGCAACCATGAAGGATTTGAAGCTGCTTTCACCAGCAGCGGCGGCAGCCTCTGCCTGCATATCAATAATTAATATTGTGTGTTTTAAATTAACAATGTCAATGTTAAGATTGTCTAAACATGAAATTTAAAGTAGATAATTTAAACCAAAATCTCACAAATTTATTGTAATTACGTTAGAAGTTGAACCAGCAGCTACTCTTCGGCCAACACCCAGCAAAAATCTTTCCCTCAAATTAGCAGCTTCAGTCAGGCTCTCTCTAGCACGCTCAAGCCCATCTACAATGTATTTACTGACCTGTAAAATGCAAAAGTAACTGCCCTTACAACTGGCTCCAATTGACACACTATATCTGAAGCACAAATATTGAAAAAATCTTACCTGGTCCAGCAGGCAAGCAAACACCGCTTTTACATTGGTTGCTAGGATGGCCGGCTGGACAAGAACACAAAGTTAGCAGCGCATACCAGAGATCAAAATCACACATTAATATTGAAATATTGCACCTTCATCACCACAAATTGGTCATGTATCAGAACCACACAAGAGATATCTTATAATTGGCTATGCAATGCAGAAGTTTTTTTATAATAGAAAAGTACGTTTTTGAAAAAAAAGGAAGTTTGCTCCACTTGATTATGGATTATGAAAATGATACAAACAGAGAAAATAATGAAAGAATGCAAGTGGAAATGTTTATACTTACAGAGAAGGTGCCCTGGATTTTTTTTTTTTTTTTAGGTAATCTCACTTTGCCAAAAACATAATTAGGTTAATATAAGCTGAGATTCCAGACAACGATGTAACTTGAACTAGAAGATAATATCACCTAAATAAAGAAGAAAAAAACAGAATGATAAAGAAGGCTAACCTAAACAAACAAGGACAGAACAAAAACATGTACAGAGATTGATAAGTAAATATCGCAGGCAGTTTCAAGACATTGCAATTGGTGACTCCAAATTCAAGATACCTCTTCATGTTGCGGCACTAAGGGGAAGAAAATCAGCATGTAAAGAACCAGAAAAGGTTACAAGGCTGGGGTTTTACAAACAATATTTTGGGGGTGCCAATGATTTTCCAATAGCAAAAGCAAGTTATTACCTGAGAAGAAAAGAGATTGCACCTTGAAATTGCTTCTTCATTCCAACGCACAAACTCTGACACAATTGTGGCAGATATTTGTTGTGGAGGAGAAGCAACTGAGGCTCCTTTTGAGCGCCCAATTGTTCCAGTTGATTCAGATATCTTCTGGCTTTCAGCTCGCATTTCTTCCATCTGCATTTCATTATCCCAACTAAAACATTCAGCAACCAAATCCAAAACCAATGGAAGAGGAAAGTTGAAAGAAATGCAAACCTTCATTTGATGCAATTGCTTAAGAGAAGACTGCTCGTAGTCAGGGTATTCATCTTTATGATTCGAAAACAAGGATTCTGTTAGGCCTGAACCATACAAGAATTTCAAACGTGAATGAGATCACAGGAAAAGTTACTTATATCAGAAAAATGTTACCTTCAAATCCATAGAATTTCTAATAATTGATTCAGAGCAATGAAAAGCAAAAAAATTAATTTAAATAAATTAAATAAGAACTAAATATCAAGGTTCCCACACACAACTGCTGCAGCATGTTATACTGCAGGCAGACAACCACCCATAATATGCCTATACCATGAAATAATATGGGTGACAAGCCCAGGCGAAAAAACAGTTTTCTTCCACTTAGCTATCACCAGATATTACCACTAATGAACAGACAAATATTTAAGTATCATTTCAAACAATGTTCTTCTCAGAGATTAATTCACTACAATGAAGAAATATAGGTAAAAGGAACTAGCAGCATTTGAACTTAAATCATTACCCTCAACATCCAAGTCTCCACACCCCACCGCTTGTAGATCTCTAGCAAGTTCTTGTGTCTTTTCGTATGTTACTGCTAGAATTCTGAGATACTGAAGCCTCATATTAAGTGAAAACACCATCAATATCAGCTTACTTCCTAATTTAACATTTGGGCAATAACAATGAAGCTGGTGAGATAGTAGCACTCACTAATTGAACTCCACCTTCCTCCATTGAAGGTGGATTTACAAGAGTTGGCTTTACTAATAGTTTGTCCAGAAGGGCAGTGACTCGCTGCTCTAGAACTCGCTACATAGAGAATTACCAGAAAAACAGAATATAGAATAATGGTTGTGACAATACACCAAGATACTTGGCCTCTTTACAAGCCATATTATTGGGGAAAGACCATGTCCTTTGGTACCTGAACTAAAATCGACATAACCTCATTAGGTGAAGGGAATACAGCAGTGATTTTTGCTGCTTCTTTGCGAACAGTATCTGAAACAATTCAGCATGCTATTACTGATTTCATGAAGAACTAAACATTTCACTAATAAGTCATTATATTTATAAATTTGAACCTGTGATTTCCCCGTACAATGATGAAAGCCCTTTAGCAACATTACTGGGACTAGCATGTGCACCATCATCACCAAGAACCAACCTAGTATCGGCATTCATGACTTCCACATCAATAAACATTGGGCGTGTTGCTACATAATGTTGCATGGCACTTGTACCCCGATTGAACTGCATTGCAAAACAGGTAATTAAACACAAATGAACACTTCCTTCAATAATTTAATGGTACATTATTTTCCAGTAGAATGTAACCAAAAGAGGGATAGTTAGTGTTGACTGAAAAAAAAGAGGGATAGTTAGAGAGTTGGTTAGTTAAAACCAATGGCAATTTAAACATAACATGTTGTAGCGGGAAAGTCAATCTTGATCGTACAATCTAGATCTTCCTTTTAGCAATTAAGAGGTTTCCGGAGCAAGTTGCACAAGGTCCTTTTTCCACTAGCTGTTTTTGCGGTCTTGTGGGGTTTATGATTGGTGCAAAACATGAGTCTTTAATAGGAGAATTCCTTCTTTGGAATTGGAAGGCTTTTTTGAGGCAGTATTAACTTAGTTTTTCACTGGAAACAGCCTCTCTAGTTGCAGGGGCAAGGTTGCATAGATTTAACTCTCCCCAAACCCCACTTGATAGGAACCTTGTGCATTGAGCCGCCTTTTATTTTTTTATTAACTTAGTTTTTCAGCCTTGAGTAAAGAAGATTGCTTGTGTTACTTAAGAATAAAAACTTTTCACCCATTGAACGCTTTTAACATGCCATAAATTAAAGTATTAGTTCTATACTTCTATTTGATGGTAATGAACGCAAAACAAGATTTGACACACAAAAAACAACAATTTCAGTTCGTATTGACACCTATACAATTTCTTTTTGGTAGGACACTTCTACAAGTTTCTCCAACAAACATGCATGCATAAACATATTATCCCCAACTACTATATATAGCCTGTTCGTTTGTTGATGCTGTAATCTACTCAGGGATCAGTGCTACTACCAACCATATAAGATTGTACCATGAGATCAGTATAAAAGCTTCAGCAAGGGTGATTTCTGAGAAGCTATAGAAATGAAAGGAAAAAGATGGAGAAAGAAATGCGTTTGTAGCCATAACAGAGCTTAATTGCCTGTGACAAAATTTTGGCACATTCAGACATCGTGGACAGATCTCTTTTCTGTGATGCTGCATCAAATCGAGCCAGCAATCTATTCTCCAATTCTGCAGAAATAGAAAAATAAATAAGACAAACTTTACTATGAAAACTAAAGTTTAATACATGGTATGGCCTGATGCATCTTTGTCTTAGATTATCTGGGTAATAACGGTGACCCTTTAAAGCATACAATTAAGGCAAATTTTCCGTTTGTTTTTATCTTCTTGTACATTAGAAGAAACAAAATTAATCCTGTGGGCGCATGTAATGGCCTTAGGTAGGATATAGCTGATGTCAAATACTGCAGTCAAGTCACTGGGTTCAATCTTCCAATCAGAAAGAAAAAAAGGGAATTGACAACAAATAAGATTTTAAATGAACGAATTGACAATGAATTATTTTTATTTTTTTAAATTAAAAATGCTCTTCATTCTTTTTATTCGTGATCAAGAGTCAGAACAATTGTATTATTTATTATCAAACAGACATATCTATCCATGTTTTGGTCAAATTACTAACCATTGCAATATTCTTGCAGATTAGCAACAGCATATTCTAATCCTTTGCTCGCAGTAGCATTTCCTATCATTGATGGGGCACCTATACCGTGTCCTCCTATATCTTCTTCAGCAAATGACCCTGAAGATGATCAGAATTAGCAGTGTCTATGAAAAAAGGGAAAAGATTTATAATCAAGACTGTGTAAATATTGTCTATGTAAATTTCTTACGTAGTTGGAAAGAGATAGATAGATATAAGGTGTAGAGCCAAACTTCAGAGGATTCAAAGTTAAAATCTTTAGAAAATAAGTTAATCTTACGTAATTTTTGGGCAACTGAAGCTGCCTCAGCAGTACGGCTCTCATCAGAAAATAGAGGAGAAAGCTTTATTAGGTCGCCTGGGCTGCTGTTGAACTCCATCAAGTACTGCAAAGAGCAGAAGTTATATCAATTAAAAAAAATTGAATTCCCACGGTAAACATATATAAAACCAAATCACCCAACTGGTTATACCTTTAACAGATCAATTGTTTGACTGGCAGTGACCCTTTGAGAATCTGCACTCTACCAAGTCATAAGGGTATTAACAGTGACTATATTTCATAGAAAAAGTGTGCTTGACCTACCTATAGAAGTAAATATGTGATCAGGAGCTATTTGCAAAATAATTACAACAACAACAATTCTTATCCCACAAAATGGAGTTGGCTACACAAATTGCATAACGCCATAAGACTCTATAAACAATAAACTCTCCACATATATTGTTCATTTGCAAAATGAATAAAGCTTCTAAAATTCTACCTGAAGTTGATCTCCTATCTTTGCAGCAGTCTGGCCAACACTTGAAATACGTGAATCCAACCTAGCAAAGCTACCAAATAAACCATCTACACCTGTTTCTAGCTGAAAGGAGTATAAAGATATTGAGGTGAAAAGATTACAATTGGACACAAGATTCAATAAAGGAAGTAAGCCACCCAAAAAAAAAAAAACAAATGAAAATAATTATAATAACGAAAACGTAAAAGGGGTAGTTAACTGATAAAAAAAGAGAAGTAGCCAAATATCAGTGACATCTTCATATTTTTGCTATTTCTGAGGTCTATAAGAACACTTCTTATTTTCTTGATTCAAATCAGTTAGGAAACTATACAATCTTAAAAATTTTAGTAAGATGATCCATACAGCAGACTAACCTCAGCAAGTGTCTTACGGTGCTTAGTGTCTTGGACAGAGACATCTTTCTTAAGATTGTGAAGTCTGCCATCAATCTTCAATTCATATTGAAGGAAAAAGAAAAGAAAATTAAGACATCTACACACAACTCATTAAGTTCTGGGAAAGTCAGAGAGGAACCTGTTCACGAAGCTCAGCCAGCTCCTTAGAAGAGTCCTTGAACAACGATAAGAGCTTCTCAACATCTGGGAATAAGGGACTAGAAAGAGCTTGAGCATACTTTGCTGTATCAGATGAAGCCCGCCTATGTCCGTTTGGGAAAGAATCACCCCCAATGGCATTGCTTTGTCCTTCTGATGAATCTATTGCTTCTTTTTGGAAAGATGGAAGGAGCTCTTTCACCATATTTCCAAATAATGCATCAAAAGAAAATTCCCCCTATATGTACAAGGTTCAAAGATTATTTACCGAATCTCAAAAGAATAATATTTGCATTGCATGGTTTCAACACCTACCTTGAAGTCATCAATGTCCATAATAAGGGGGGACGAGTTAGCTGATGCAGATTTCGAACTTTTTTCATTCTTTGTTCCACTTCTTGTCTCCCTCATCTGCCTTGCACAACGTCAATCAACAAAAACATTACAATAAGGTGATGACCGCAACTCACGCATCACTAGAATCTATTGTCATACGAAATTGAAATTATTGACAACAAATGCAATAGAAACCCCACTTTTAGCTGAATTTTAGTAGACTCGTACGAAACCGAGGTATGATTTCTAAGAATCCAAGGAAGTCCCCCGAAATATGAATTTCATCTACCTATGTTCTCAAATAGGAAAAAGGTTACGCATAACCAACATAATTCAAATGCCGACTTTCGCTGCAACAAATGTAAATAGAGAGGAATAGTCAATCCCGATCTCGCAAAGTAACAAGAGAAAAACGTAAAGCAGAGTTCACCTCTTGGGAATGACTAAGAAAGCAGAGTCTTCTTCTGGGTTGTCGAAAGGTCCAACGAAATTTACAATGCAGAAGCAACTCCTGTAATTTCGAAAATTTGATAATAATCCAAAACCATAATAAATGAGAAAAGCTCGAAGTCTGTAATCCCTTCCCTCATCTCACAATCTAACAAATATGCCAGTAGGTTGTAGTGAATATCGAACAACAGTTGACAAATTTGTTCGTTATTAATTTTTCTTAATTATTTAATTTGATAATATTGCATTATTGTTTTCATTAATTTACTTTTAAAAAATATGTCAAATACTTGAAAATTTCCTACTATTGGAAATTTTGGCACTGAACATTTATTTCCAAATATTTTCTTTAGACCGATTCATGTTTCATCTTTCGTGAAGAAAAAAAAAATTAAAACTTAAATTGATAGAAAGGTTTTGAAATTGGATTTTTTTTTTTAAAAAAATTAATGATAATTTTAATTAATTAAAATTTCAAAATCTTTAAATATGAATTTACAGGGTTTAGGGTTATTAGCGGCAAATTTCGCTTCTCTTTCCCACTAACATAGTAACTCGCTTCCCGCTTTATGAAATTGGCAAGCGAGGCTTTTCCAAATTTTCAAATTTCATTTCACTCTAATGTCGCAGCTTTATACTTTTCACGAGAGATCAGTGAAGAAAGAAGAACACCGAAGATAGAGCATTAGCGAGAAATGGGCGATTGCGATGGAGGGGACTTTGCTGGAACCATTTGCTCAATCTGCTACGAAGTTCTCCAGCCCATCGTTGAAGACCTCCAATCCATCAATATCTGCGGCCATGTCTTCCACGAGCTCTGGTCAATCTCATTTCCTTCTTCCCCTAACTAACACTGATTCTTTCGTGCTATATTGTCTGTATTCTATCATTTTTCAACATCTATGTAAATACCGGTGTTTCTCAGCTTTTTTCATTTCCACGCGCTAATCGAATATCACATTGTGAAAGTTTCGGTTTTTCTTTTTTGAGGTTATTGATTTAAATATTTAATTTACTTTTGCTTCTCTTGTAGTTTGCAGCAATGGTTTGAGTACTGTTCAACGGCAAAGAAATGCACTTGCCCTGTGTGCAAGCAGAGTTGTAAAGCGAGCGATGTTGCTCGTTTGTATTTCCAGTCTGTTGGAGACGTGCACGATGCTGTTCTTCCTGACAAACCCATTGGGTCTAAGGAGGCAAATGGGGGAGTTTCGAGTAGAGAAGTGACAATGTTGGAATTGAAAGTTTCAGGGCTCGGCTCAAAATTGGAACAACAGGAGAAGAAATTGGGAGATGTTACTAATGAGGTGCTCTGATTTATTTTTCCGTAATTGGTAACTATTTTTCTGAATGATGGAATTTGATTTCTAATCAACTCTGGGTGGAAATACGTTAGGAACTCTTCAATCCACTGGAACCATAATTATTGTGGGTGTGCGCCTGTGTACAAATACTGTGCTATAGTTAAAAACAGTATTCTTGGCTAACTATGTGTAAAGTTGATTGGCTGCTGCTAAGGAAACGGTTGCTAATTAATCGGCAACACTGTACAGAAATTCAAGGTTCATGCTTTCTCCTGACTTTTAATATTAAGCCAGATATCGATAAAATACTGAAAACTCGATAATTTGTTGGAAGGAAATTTGAGTTGAATTGGTTGAGAGTAGGTGGATGTATAACGCTAGGAAAAATACATACATGTTAAAACCCTGTTGCTTATGATTTTTGTGAAATTTATTCTCAGCCAGATTATTTATTAGTTGAGCGACATCAATAATCCATGCTTAACGCAGTCAGCTAAACTTCATTGGTATCACCTAATGTTTCCGCTAAAGTTCTTGCTCTCCTTTATGGTGATAATGATCAAATATAAATATACATCGCCTTAACGCCTGCCAGCGATTTTTTGTTTGATTGTCAATATATTGCTTTCTTCAGCTCTTTAACAAGTCTTCTTTCAGCTTTGTGCTTGCAAGGAACAGGCAAAATTAGATGCAGAACTAAAAAACGAAGCTTTGAAACAAAGAGCATACATACAAAACCAGCTTCTTATGAAATCAGAGGTAAATTGCCCTATATACGATGTCTTATTCCAAATAATCTCGCTGTCTAGATTATGCGTTAAACTTTAATTTTTAATTTTTTTGGATGCCTAGGAGCTTGAAAGGTCAACTTTGAACTGTTCGAGATTACAAGATAGAAATATGGCACTAGCTAAAGAACTCGCAGCATTCAAATTGTGAGTGGAGTTGCTCCAAGCAAAAAGAACTCTCTTTCATTGACTACTCTTGTTTCTTTTCTTTCTAATTACCTCTTTTTTTAAATTTTTTTCTGGCACGCAACTTAGGGTAGTAGATCCGAACCTTGATGAAGATGAGGTTTTGAAGCTTGCTACTTTGGGTAATGGTGCCAACAGTAAAGATACGATCGACACATTACGAAGATCTTTGGTCATGCGGAACAGGTTAGCACTTTTAAATTTGCTCTAGCAATTTGACAGTAATAAAGATGGCTTCTTAAGGGCCTTTTGCCTTTTATCTTAACATTTTGTATACTATAAGCATAGAATTGGTAGTTTCCCCTTAATGTTGAACTTCATTGCTATGCCAAACCCCGGAAGATAGCTTAATTGCGTTGTCTTAACAGGAGTTACAAAGAATTAATGACCAAGTGCAATATTCTGGGAAGAGGGGAGGCACGTTATAGTAGAAAGCTTGAGAAGGCCAAAGAGAAGATCAAGAAACTGAAGGTACCACTTGATACTTGTAATCTCATTGGTAACGCACTTTTGTGGGCCCTTAATTGTTAGCTTTGTGGGCATTGCCAGGAAAGGATACAAGAACTGGAAACAGCAGCTGAAGTAAAAGAGAATGAAATCTTAAGATCTCTGAAAGTTACAAAGAAAACAGGTTGTTTAAAGAATATTGAAAGCAATAGCAGTTATAATTCTGATCTCCTGTCAGCAGATAAAATTTCATCAAAAGAACATGGGAAGCAAAATTTGACACCCCATTCCAGAACGGGTCCCTCTGTGAACATCAATAATAAAGTGTTGCAATCTGCAAAGATAGACGACATTGATGGTAAGGAAAGTAGAGAAAATAAAAATGTGCATTCCAGCAAAGAAAGTTCAGCCAGGATGTCTCTTAATGGAGAGGAAAATTACATCTCACTTGATGAAGACGATTCAGAATTTACTAAAGCTTTGCCCGGATTTGGAAAATACAACTGCAAAGACCAAGGTAGTGATACTGTTGCTCTTAGGAAGCCCACTTCAGCAAAGCCAGAGGCAGCTTCTAGTGTAGAGAGAAAAACAGCAATGCAAGACTACAACCTGGCTGAGCCTTTAACAGTTGGCGTTAACGATGGGTTGGGTAAAAATGCTGCTAGTACTCTGTCTGAAGATGTGACATTACTAGACAATACGAAACAAGTTCAGACCGTTATTAATATTCGAAAAGAAAATCTATCTCCACTACCACTTTCAAGTCCAGGTATGCTGCTGATTGTTTAAAGGGTTCCATTTTAAAGGCGGATTTCGTGGAAGAAGAATAAAAACCATCTCTTTCTTCTTGATTTCCAGGTGATATTTGTTTTTCTGGTGGCCTACTTGGTCCTGATGGAACTAATCGATACTTGGGGAGATGGTGCAAGCGTGGACAGAAAAAAGAATCAGTCACTCCAAAAGCTTCAATCAATGGTGATTTGATAGCTGTAGGGGCTGATGGTAGAGGTGGTAAAGTTAAAGTTCTGAGATCTCCAAACCAAACCTTTCAGGTGGGTTCAACACATTCATTAAATACTTCCTGGTCCATATGTATCATTCTTTATTGGATCCATTATTTTCGCAGTTGTTATTAAACTGCATTTTAACAGGTGAACCTGCTAGTTGCCTTCTGTATTTTTGTTACCTATGCTAAAGTATCCTTGGTTGAAATGTGAGTTCTTTATTATATTTCTGGAGTGATGTTAATCAGTCCTGCATGCACAGGAACGTTCATTGATTCGGTTTGAATCATTTGGGGCACCTTAGCCAACGAAAACAGTTGAATTTGGTTTGGTTGGCTAAAAACCTACCTGAATAAAATCAATCAAATTGACCATAACTGAACCAATTTAATGCAAACATGATCGGGTTGGATGTGCATCAGATGGTTGAAATTCTGGGAAAAGAAGAATAGATTAACTGATTGAGTTTGTTTCTTGTATTGCAGAATTGTAAGGAGAATTCAGCAGGTTCAAAAAGGTTGAAACTTGGACCTAAAGCAAACAGCGTGCAGTCCCAGGGGTGCCTGCAGATAGAACACTTCTTTGGGAGGGTCAGTCACTAATTTATTGATCTGTGTCTTGGCCTTACTTGTGAGTTTCCAGATATTCCTACATGCACTGTCTCTGAAGAAAGTGCATGGACGATGAGAAGACTCATTTTCTCGTTGGAAAAATTTGAGCAGGCAACAAAGTGGTTTCCTTTTCTATCATTTGGCCTGCAAAAATGTAGGAGCATGTAATTTAAGTGTGCCTAGATCTGGCTTATACAAGCATAACAACATTCTTGATATCTTATTGAGAATGAGAAGATATATTTACCTCTATGTGTCAAACAACTTTAATTTTTTGAATTCATACCCAACAATGTACACCGACTGAACTAGAAGAAGCATCCCATGATTAACGAAACAATATTATAAAGCAGAGAGACCAACCAAATAATGTATATTTAAATTATGGTTATTAAAACCGGACTGGATAGGCTGATTTGATCAGAAAATCATCGAATTGGTTATCTAACCGGTTCGGTTTGGTCGATTTGACCGGTTTAGTGATTATTCAAAACTGCATGACTTCTAAAATTCATAATTAATTTTATATATTTCCAAAAATTATAAATTAATACTCTATGAAAAGCTTAAGATGTTTACTTTTTAATATTAAAAAAATCACTAAAAAAATTATTATTTGATTCTTGAAAATTCTCAAATTCTAAAACTATTCAAAAAGGCTAGAGATATAAATTTCAATAATTGTCTTTAGTGTTTCTAATCTTCAAACATTCGAATTTCACTTCTTGATATTTCAATCTCATCAATAATTAAATCTTTCTTAACTCTAAGCCTTGGTATTAAAATTTGAGATTTTACAGTTGAGGAATTAACAATTATTTTATTTAGGTGTTATTCAAGTTCACTTTTTCACTAGTTTGGCCTTAGGTTAGCTTTGATTTAATCTACTGACCCTTGACACACTACTTCAACCAGTTTAATAGCTAATCCGGGTTTAATAACCTTGATTTATGCCACTATTTGATTAGACAAGATTTCTCATGGTATCATATATAATATAAATTGAATTTTTATTTAATAGATATAAATGGTATGGTTTGGTATGTATTTTTATATTTTATATTTATAATTCATATAACCTTTTTCCTAGTTCTTACTACACCAATACTCTCTTCGGTCCTTAATATAAAACACATTTCAAAATTTAATCTTAGTCCTAAATATAAGTCGTATTTATCATATTTGTTAATATTTTTAATTTATTTTTATTGATACTCCTTCAACGATAATTAAATAGTAGCAAAAAGAGAAAATTAAGGAAGATGATTACGATGTTTTAGAAAATATATGTCATATTAACTAATTTTTTTAATCTAATCAAATTAAGTAAATATATTTTAATACATACGTGACCTTTGAAATTGATGAGCAAATTTGCATTAATTTATTTTAGAATATAAGACAACACTGTCTACTTTTAAGCTAAATCGACAAAATTAATTGAAACATTTTTTTAAAATTAGAAAGACAAGACATTTATATAACTCAAAATTAATCTTAAAGAATTTTCAAAATACAATGGATTTAGTATATAGCTTGGAATAGATTCATCCCAGCTTTCCAAACAAGGGTCAATGAAGAATATCTGTCTTCCAATTATTAACGCATTTTTGAAGCCTTGCTAGTTGCTAGTTGCTGCTGCTATTAGAAAGCCATCCAACTAGCACAAAACTAATGAATTATATATAGCCTTTTAGTTTGACCAAAAAAAATATATAGCCTTTTAGGGGTTGAATGTCAAAAAAATTATTTTGTATTTTGAGCAACTTTACTCTGATGAATGACCTAATCATTCATCATTACTCGAATTCCTTAATTAAAGCAACGAGTAATACAACGTGGGAAACTGGAAATATTCAATTTGTACAATAAAATTCCAAAATCAAAAGAAATATCAATTATGAAGACACGTGAATTTTAATTGCTTTGAAACTGTGTTAAAAAAAATTTATATTCAAAATATGAACTTATGATTTTTATTGAAATATGTTATTCAAACAAAAAAAGACAATCATTGGGTTATTAAAAAAAAAAGACATGTTGCTACTATTATTTATGCTGACTAAATGTGATATGTGTGTCTATATATATATATATATATTGTCATTTTTTTCCTTTTTAAAGAAATTAAGGTTGCGTTCAACTGTTCAAAGCTGACTTTTTCCCAGGTTATTGTGGGCGTTAGGTCTTGGTTTTCGGGGGTCCTGTTCTTAATTTTTCAGTGAATTTTTCTCTGGTTGATTTTACGTGGTTTATATAAGAACAGTATCTATTTAGTATAAGGAAATTTCTATTAATAAAATTCAAAGGTACCATCATTTTCCCAGAAAGAAATTGAAGCAGGCTGACTACAAGTATGATGTATGAATCTCTTTATATGAATTCACAACTCATAATGATACATTACCTCCTATATTAATGACTCGGAGGCAATAATTTTAAGGTGATATTATGATATCACCATGATATATTTCCCTTTGGTTGTAATACCAGCAACCTTCTAAAATGATTGTTTGGTTTATAATTTAAGTCATTTGGAAAATAATTAAGGCTTATTTGTCAATTTCACCATTATAATTAATGCTTAAGGTTAAACATGACTCCTCAAATTTGTCTCCCTCCTTCAAAACCTCACTAACAAGTAAAAGCAGAAATTCTTTTTCCATTTAACATAGATTTTATGAGTCAACTACTCTTTCTCAATTTTAATAAGGTGGTTGTAAGTGACTTATATTTTGCGTCAGATATAGTTTAGAATATAGGATTCAAACAAAAATGTAGATATACTATGATTGCATGTTTGGTCCCAAAAAAACTATGGTTGCATGCAGGCAACTCTATTCGGTGAACAAAATTATGAGCAAGAGTTTGATTAAGTGAAATAGTCGAAGCAATTTAATTTCGAGTCACAACTGAAACCAGGCAAAACTATTTGTATGTAATGTATGATCAAATCCTGATCAAGTGGCTTTCACAAGAGGAGAGTGATGAACTGGTGAATGGGGGGACATTCTGTGATGTGACATTACAGTTTCATCAAATCTTCTCGTAGAGACGAAGCTTCCCCTCATGCTCACACTACTCTTCCTGCTGCTACGTTTCATCTTCTTCATCATCACTGTTTTCTTCTCTGTTTCTCTCCCCACAAATTCTCTGATCCTTCTCAATGCTTCTTTCACTGTTTCATCATCCATATTAGCAAAGCAAACCCTAAACCACCCTGCCTCTGTGCAACTAAAAGATGAACCAGGAGACACATTCAGCTTCACTTCATTTACTATCACATTCCATAACATCATTTCACCTTCCACTGTTTGTTCTTTCAACAGATTCCTCAAGCTCATCCAACAGAACAGCCCGGCATTGCTTGGGAGGCAAGTAATCCCCATTTTCTCAAGCCCCTCTGTGAACAAACCGTGCCTGTTAGCCAACCTTCTTGAGCTCTCTGCCAGAAACTTATCAACAAAATCATCATCTAAAAGCATTGAAGCCAACATATGTTGAGTCTGTGAGGAGACTAATCCAAAGCTTGACATTTTTCGGCCACAGCTAACAACAGTGTCATTGTATGAATACACAATCCCAACTCTGAAACCAGGAAGGCCTAAGTCCTTTGAAAGGCTATAAACTATGTGGATGAGGTCCTTGCTACAGGACTCCATTTCTTGGATGACCTCAGAGACACTTATGAAGCTGCAGGGTTTGAACACAGTGGCTGCATAGATTTCATCACAAACTAAGTGTATGTTCTTTTCATTGATGAAGCTGACAAGGCTCTTTAAGGTTTTTTTGTCCAAGGTTGTGCCTAGAGGGTTTGATGGGTTGGTCATGAGCAAGCCCTTCACGTTGAGGTTGTCTTCTTGAGCTTTCTTGTAGGCTTCTTCAAGTGCTGATCTTGTTATCTTGAAATTGTTGGAGCTGTCACAGTGGACTGGTACTATCTGTACCCCAGTTCGCCAACACAGATCGCGTACAAATCTGCAGTACATACAAAATATGAAGTATTTATGAGCAATCATACATCATCCTCATGCCAGTTAGGCATAAATGATTTTTTATCAAATTTGGTAAACTTTGACACAGTCATTGACTCATTGTCCATAATCTTATGGCCATGATGAATAACTAAGGCTTATTCAGAACAGTGATAGGAGCATTTAAAATCAGCTTTTTAATTGTGATTTACGGCATATGATATAAAAAATAAGTCCGTGAAATTTTTTTTAATCTTAATTTATATAAATGTGTTAATGATTAGTAGTTTCAAACAAGTACTAAATTAATTAAGGTGAATAGATAAGGGAAGAAGGGATGAAAAAGTAGAGCCCACCTATATGGGACCTACAAGTACGAAGTAGATCCCATGCATTATTGAGACAAAGTACATAAATAGCAGAACGTGTGTGAACTGTATTTTTCAATTGTACCATCGTCCTTTATTTTTCTCTTTCTACAATTATGTTAGGGAAAGGTTTGCTTTGTTGCAACTTGCAACATGAGGAAAGAGAAGGGAAGCATACGCAGGATAATAAGGAGTGGGAAGAAGAAAAACATCTCCAGGATCAGCCAAACAGAACATGATCATTTCATTAGCCCCTGTGGCCCCACCACTCATCACTATACGGTCAGGATCAAATTTTACTCTCCCACCTCTCACTTTTGACATCAGATTTGCCACTCCCTGCAAAATCCCAAAAAGGTTGCCCATTTTAATTACAAATTCAGTCAATTCATATAAGCTTGAAGTAATATAAGCTGTTATGGGGCAATAATTTGCGCGCACACACATATACCTCTCTGAACTCGGGAAGGCCATGATAGTCCTGAAAGATAGCGATGTCACTAAAGTGATGTAGTCCCTCAGAAGTGCAAATAGAGGCCTCTGGATTGTTCCCTATCCACTCTTGTATCAAATCAAAACAGAGCTGAGAGGAAAGAAAATGATAATAATGAGTCAGTGAACTCACCAAACACCTTCAAATCATTGTGGTTTAACAATATCAGCTCCATGCAAGGTGTGTGTGTGTGTGTATTAATATGAATTACCTGATTTTCTGCAAGACCCATCTGAAGAACACCGTGACGATTGTTTGTGGGGTGAAAAGGGTCTCTTTCATAAGCCTTCCATCCATCAAAATAAGCAGAGTTCTCTCCATGTCCCTCATTCATTGCCATCTTTGACAGAAGCTGACGTTTCTCATTTCCCAAACCCATTTTTCAAGTTTGAAAAGGTTAGAAACTTTGAAGTGAAGCGAAGGGTCAGAGTAAGAGTAAGAAGAGAAGAAGGTGAAAAATGAAGGTTTGATGAAGAAATGTGTTGATGAGGGAATTATCGAAGAGATGGATGAGAATTTATAGGCAGAGTCTTACGTGTGAGTTATCCATGGTGAAAGAAAAGACTGCTTTCAAATTAAGTGAGTCTTTCATGGTGACCGACACTCGTCAAGGTTAAATAACTCAACAGTTTCATGGCAAAAACTAATGACAGTGATGATGGTCATATCATATGACACTAAAAAAAAAAAAAAAGAGTCATTAGTTGCGGTTAAAATGACATATTTGTAGTGGTTTTTGGCATTACTAAGGCCATTTGTCATGGTTACAAAAACCGCCACAAAATCTACCGTGGCAAAGCTATTTGTCACGGTTAAAAAAACCCGCTACTCCATAAACATTGACCGCTATTGTATTTGTAGCGGTTTTAATGACTGCCACTATATGAGGCTACTCTGACTCCTTGTTTGAACATTAGTTGCGGTTACAAAACCGCTACAAATTTGAATTTGAGCAGCTTTGTAGCGGTTATACAACCGCTACTATTTATATGAAAAAGTAGCGCCAAACGTTTGAAAATATTTTGTAGCGGGCGATAACCGCTACAAATTTCCTGCCAAATTTTGGGAAAACATTTTTCCGCCAACAATTTGAATTCTTAGAATATTTGTAGCGGTTGTTAACCGCTACAAATAAATCCCCAAATATTTTTGAGGAAAAAAATTTTGCTGCCATTTTTCATTATTTTATATTTGTAGCAGTTAACAACCGTTACAAAATACTCCAGTCATTTTTTTAGCTTTGGCGCATTTTGTATCTTTGTTTGTATTTGTAGCGGTTTTATAACCGCTGCAAATGTATGAAATGGAAAAAAATATTTTTTTAAAATTATTATTGTGATTAAGTACATATTGGATTATCAATAATTTATATTTAGTGAAAATAAATAATATTAAAATATGATATTTAATTATATAAGGTTATTATTTAGGGTAAAACAATGAGAATATATAAGTATAATAACAACTAATTATGAGTTAACAAAAACAAAATTAATTCTTAAAAAAAGTGTGTGAAAGTGGATCATATAGTATATGTGAAAGTAGAAAGAAAGTTGAATAATAGACGTAATCCAATTGTAAAATAACAAAAGTTAGTATTAGAAGGGTAGAAGAAAAAAGAAATATTTTGATAATCATTAGATTTGATCTGGTTGAACGGAACTTATCCCTTTAAAACACTTAACCTCTTTGAGAAAACGTAAAAATATGAGAGAACACAGAGAGAAAACATGCGTTGAAAAGGGAACTGAAGCATATTAAATGAGGTTTGGTGGGGGTATTTATTTTAATATCTGCACATATGTTTGTAGCAGTTGAGTGTTCGCTTATTGTAGCGGTTATAATTAGTAGCGGTTTATTCGTATTTGTAGCGGTTCTTTAATATTTGTCGTGGTTCTTAACCGCTACAAAGTTTTTTTTTTTGAAAAAAAATATTAAGAACATTACATCGTAGGCATAATTTTTTTTTTCTCTTAATCTTCGTCATCATCCCTACAAAGAAAAATTATATAAAATGTTACGTGTAAGTTGAATATGTTTGAACACAAATAAAACTTTAGTTAAAGTTTTATTATTCCATAAAGCGTCTATTAAAAAACATACCGAACTATGGTAAATTGTCATCGCCGTCTGGGAAGAAGTTTACGAAACTGGCAGACTGGAATGGCTTACTTTCGTAGGTGATGTTATCACCATCACTCATGTTGTAAAGGTCCTGAGGCTTTATGTGAACTACCATATTCCAATCCCTGTGCCTCTCATCGGGAACATAATAAATCTGATGCGGCTCTGAGGCAAGAATATACGGCTCGTCATCTTCAGACTGACCAGTGTGAATAGGCCGGGAGAAATTTATTGATGTGATGCCTGTAATATCCAAATTTTTCTTATTAGAACTTAATTATGATTATAAATTAATTATATATGATAAATTTATTTTTATGTATTTGAAAAAAAAAATTGCAGCAGTAAATAAAAAAAAAAAGGTAAATAAATAAAATATAATAATTAAAAAAAAAAAAAAAAAAAAAAAGGGTGTGCAACGTGGGAGGCCATGCCTCCCACCACACCTTGTTAGGAATGTGGGAGGCAAAGCCTCCCACTACACAAATCAGTGGGAGGCCGTGCCTCCCACTAACTAATAATAATATATAAAAAAAAAAAAGTGTGTGTATGTGTTAGTATATATATAACCCCCCACACTAACACACACACACGGTTCAGCTGAGTGAAGAAGAGATGCGAGAGTGAAAGCAAGGGCAGGCAGACAGGAGAGGAGAGCAGTAGGCAACCGGAGGTTATTTGCTATTTTTATAGGTAAGCTATTTATCTTATAAGATTATTTTGGTAGTAAATTAAGTTATTTTCAACATACTTACTTAATGAAAGTTGTTCTATATATTTATCTCTTTCTACCGGAAATAAAACTATGTTGTTTAGAAAACATTTTAGATTTAAATATTGAAAGAGTTTTGAGTTTTAAAGATAGAAAAGTATATTTATAAAGAGAATAATAATCAGTTAATTATAGTCGGTTTAGATTTGTTATTTGATTCTTATAAGAATTTAAATAAATTTTTCTATTTAAAAATTTTCAAGATTTATATTTTATAAATAGCTTCACTGATTAAATATAGTACAAATGATTTAGTTGGGATTTGGATGTTTTCTATTTTGTGATAATACCGTATCAATTTTTAATGCTTCTGTGCAGTTATTGTTTTAAATAAGGAAGAAAATTATTATTATTATTATTATTATTATTATTATTATTGTAATTATTATTATTATTATTTAGAAAGGGAAGGAAGTAAGTTTTATATATATATATATATGTCATGTGTGGCTTTATATATATTTATGTAGATCAGGTGTGACTATGTTTATAAAATTTATAATTGATTATGAACCTTTATATATGTAGATATATATAAACACAAGAACGTTTATGGAATTTGAAATACAAATAAACAGAATCTAAAACAATTTACTCCTATATAATAGGATTTAACCTAACTACTTCTTATATAATCTCCCTCATAATATATTTTACAAAATAAAATAGATAGTTTTGATTATTAAGAAAAGGGATTAAATAATAAAAGAAATGGTAGAATAATAATAATGATAATAACAATAATAATAAAGTAAATAATGATTATTATTAAGAGTAGGAATAAATAATAATAATAATTATTATTTAAAATATATATATATATATATATATATATATATAGAATAAATAATTGAGGAATTATAAGTTATAATTTTATGAAAAGTTTTAGAAGTATTATTAATGATTAGCAAATTGGTTGTGGTAGATTGTTTTTGGCATGTGTTTGAGCTCTTGGATTAGGAGCACTGTGATAATATTAGCTTCGGCGAGAGGTAACCACTTTCCACTTTTTATGGGTATTGATATGTTGCTTGTGAGTGTTTGTGAAATGATTGTAAATATTTTAATAGAAATTGCCTTGTGGGACTTTATGATTTGAATTGTGAATATATATTTATTTATTCATATATAAGAATTGATCATTTTAATATCATGATATTTATCATATTTATTTATTCATATATAAGAATTGTTCATTTTAATATCATGATATTTATCATAATTATTTATTCATGTATAAGAATGGTTAATTTTAATATCATGATATTTATCATATCTACTTATTAATGTATAAGAATTGTTTATTTTAATATCATGATATTTATCATATCTACTATCTCAGGTATAAGAATGGTTCATTTTAATATCATAATATTTACTCTGATAATTATGATAAGGGTTGGATTGGGAAGATGGAGTATTTTATTCCACCACGTGGTGAGGCCTCCATTAATGCATGATGGTTGGCTTTCTATTGTCCCATATATTCAGGAAGGGACGGGCCCGCTAATTCAATAAGGGCATACGACACCCCACATGTTCAATAAGGGGAAAAGGCCCATGGTCTGTGACATGTGCTCTGAGGATTTTGGCCGGTCCTCATCACATGACCAGAGAGCTTTTTGAGTCACCAGTAACATGGATGTAACTTAGCCCATGGGACTAGTCGGAGGAAATAAGGCGGTTCGGTTGGACTGGTGGGAGGTAATTTGGGAATTGTTTTAATGAGAACTGTGACATATAATTTTGATATAGAATTTATGATATAAAATTTAGTGACGTGTATATTGACGAATTATATTCTTTATATCTTGTCATATAAATTGTTCCACATGGCACCTCATTAGCACATAATAGTATTCGTAATAAGTTGGATTGATGGTTACCCACATTTTTCAGGTGATAGCTTTTGTGCAGATCCATCAGGGAAGACCCCAGAAGCTTAGACTACTTTTGCTGAAAGTAGCACTTCTGTCTTTATGGTTTATGTGGGATGATTGTATAATGCCACGTTAGGGCTCATACTGCATACTCTGATTTACATTTGCATATTTTAATTCAATAATGGGCATTACTTAGTTGTTAATGAACCCTTAATTACTTATTATGTTAAGTAAATTTTTGGGATGTTACAATGCCTAAGTCGTCAGTCGTAAGTCCTCAAGACGTTGTCGTATTCGCCCACAAACACTTGAATAGCGTCACAGAGAAAATGCCTTGGTAAGTTATCTTGACCACATCAAGCAGCTTTCCATAATTAAGCACCTGACGGTTCTCCTGCCGAGCCTTCTCTTGCTGAAACAATTAAAAGAATATAAATTTTGTGATTTTAAAAATAAAACAATAATCATTTAAATAAGAAATTAATTTAACTTTCAACATACCATCTCACTGTAGGTCACAACAAACGTCTTTGTTCCTGCCGTGTGATTGACCCTCTGCCGTTACCTGCTTCTGGTGTTCCTCTGCGACAGAGCCTGCAAGAAGGAGCAAACAAATTGTTGAGTTTAATTAATTTTTTTTTGTTATCTTGTAAACTATATTTATAAACTACATCTAAACTATAAATTAATTAATTAAAACCAAATGTAAACTATGATTAATTAAAAAACGTACATGTCTCTCTGCACTCCTCCTATACTGGACAAAAGCCGCCTAGTCATTTGGCTCCACGCTGTCTGGAGGGCTCTCGATCAACTACTGCAGAGGAATCGTCTCATCTTCATTCTGCTGGTTGTAAAGACAACCCCTCCGGCTGTTCCATCCTTCCCCTAGTTTCATCAGTACGTACCTCTTCGCGACGACTTGTATGTTAAACTTTTTCTGTATCATAATTTAATTAGTAATTAATTAATTAATTAATAATAAATTAAATAAATAAACCACAAATCATAACTATTAACATGTACAATTTAATTAAGCACCATCACTTACCTGCACAATATTAGCGAACGCTTTGTCCTTGTTATCCTTTGGAACCTTCTTCCAATCGTGGAAGTAGATCAGGAACCATGCCTAATTATCACCAAATCTCGACAGGAACTGGTTCATTAGGTGACCACCGCTGCTGATTGGCTAGTCCGTGTCCTCGTTAAAGAGTACTACGACACGATACCCCTCCAAACAAGCTGGCGCCAAATTTGTCGCGGTTTTGTTAGGATAACCGCTACAAATATTGCAGCAAAGATGCCCGTCTTTTGGCGCCAATGTTTCCGCTACTAATTTGTTGCAATTTCATCAAAAACCGATAATATTTGAAAACTTTGTGGCAGTTTTATTTTATCGCTACAGAGTAACCGCAACAAATGATGATTTTTTTTTTGGTAGTGTGAGAGTGATCGTGTGTGCGTGTGTGGATTAAACTTAGAATGTCCTACCTGTGGATGAAAAAAATATTCGGAGATTATCAACTTAAAACTATTTAAACTTTATATATATAGAAATGATATGAGGCGCCAACAGAGTTACTTCTAGATTTTTGCCTATTTGAACTTGGCAACTTGAACACGGTTGAATACAACAACAAAGCCATTATGCTCTTTAAAAAATCATTTTTTGATAAATTATTAATTGAAAGATCTTGATCTATAAATGTTCACTTTGGTCTTCTTAACTAAAGCATCCAATGGCCTTGTTTGAATATGTCAAACTACTTCAAAAGATTTTCCACCATTTTTTTCTTAATAGATGTATATATATGTGTTTGTTTAGAATAACAATTGGAGCTTTAAAAAATACTTTTTCAATCATTATTTATGGTATACGAGTAAATATGTGAGAGGAGTTTTGTTTTAATTTATCTGAATAAGTACATTTGAGACCCTCTCAAAAGTTATCTCAAACAAGCTAGAATTTGAATTTGTAGAGAGCTGAAGTACTCTGATACTTGATATTACCTCCTGTTCTAAATATAGGACAAAATTTATAATTCAATTTATACTAGAAACTTTATTTAGAGGGGATGGGATACAATACTGATGATTAGTGCATGAAGGATTAGATTAATGAAGTACATCAAAGGATAGTGACGTATATACGTTGACAGAATGAAAAAATAATAAATGAAAAATTATTGTCAATCATTTGGACTATGAAATGATTGTCTGCAGGTAATGTTACTGTTTCTGCGCTCTCACGGGTGCCTTGACATTGACCCTCTGGGCTGGCTGATTAGGTCACACTAAAGTTCTTCAGTTTAATATATAAATAGTTTTATTTTTGAAAAAATTCTGTTCATAGACGGTTAAAGTATCCAAATTTTAATTTAGATTACTAAACTCCACAAAATTATTAATTAGGTTGTGTGACACAATTAAAAATTGAAAATTTGGGTCAAATTACCTCTATATCCCATAGTTATTAAAAAAAAAAATCGGATTTATGCGCTTCTTAAGAACCCTAACGACATGAATTTCATTGGAGGCTTCAACTTTGCTCAGCTAAGACTTGATCAGGCCTATTGTTGCATTTGTTGCCAGGACTTGAATTATTTGCTTCTCTAGTTCCTGTTTATGACCCTCCTCAATAGGATGAGATGACGATGATGATGCTTTTTCTTGCATTTTTATTTCCATATTGGCAAATAATGACGCCTGAAAGAGTATCTGTTTTATGTGACCTGCAATCTGTTTGGCTAGTTTTGCACATAAAACTTGTGTTCCACAGATCCAGACGCATGCATTGAGGCTTTTCAACATTTCTATACCAATCAATTTGTGCAAAATTCCCTTTTGTAATTCATTGGTCTTTAGACTCAGCTCGAGAGGAATATCTGGGTATATATGTATCCACGATGCATTTACGCTTGGGATGAACCGGAGTGGTGGAGGTGGAGACGTTGGCCGTGAGGGGTATTATTAGAAAATAACCAATATTTAAATATTCTAAATTAGGTTATTGACCCAATTTAAGATTTATTGAGTTTACTGGCCTTATATAGAATTTTTCTATTTCAACCATCTTTATATGAGATTTTTTCTGTATTTTTTTTTAAAAAAATTCTATCAAGGTTGATATATCAAAATGTATTTAATGATTAAACAAACCCAGTCTCCTTAATGATGTTTTCATGAAAATAACCATAAACTAAATTTTGTTGGAAGAAAATTAAGCTGAGTAATGAGCGAATTTGAATTATTTCATTTTTCGGAGAGAGTTAATAAATTAAGAGGGATGAATATATGTACTCTCACTTTAATCTCTTATATAATATTGGATACTTTAACATGAATGTGTCTGTTTCTCTTTAATATAAATTATCATGTGACATTAAAGAAATAAATAAACAGATCCAGATTTATTATAATAATTAGAAAAGTATTATTTAAAATGGTATTAATGAGTAAGAATAAGAAAAAAAGAGTGAGCGATTTTTTTTTAAATTATTATTATTATTTTTTGCAATAACTCACACACCCATTATATGTTTTTACAGAGGATTTGAATTTACAACCTCACATTTAACAGAACATTAAGGGAGGTGTTTGAAAAAATATTCATGTGTTTGCTATTTCATTTGAAAAATATAACTATATAACCATTTATTAGGATATATGGTAAGAGATATTGTAAATAAAGGGTCTCTTTGACCAATAATCATGGGCCATATATATATAATAATACATTATCAAAAATCTTTTAACCTTTATGTTAAGATCTGTGATTCTGATATCATCATTTGGGTCACTTTCGGATGGAATGGAAGGACTTGGTAAGTTGATATTGATAATCAGAATCAATCGTTCACATCACCAATCAATCTGTTCACTTGCAATTTAATCAATTGATTAACGAGCCTTGATGGCCAATTAAAAAACTTAATTAATTGGCATTCATCATCAACAGAACGAGAACTGAATAACACTTGGATTATGACTAATTTGATGGCCAAAAAAAAAAAAAGACTTTTTTTCTCCCCTGAAAAGACAAATTCATAGAGCCTTAAATTAGAGCCTACTAGCTAGTTTTGAACTGGTTCTTAATTATCGTTCCATTATTTCTAAACAGAAGGAATACAAACTGAATTAATGAAGAAATGACTAAACTATGCATTTGATTTGAAATGAGTTGTACTATTCATGATTTATAAATAGTGTAATTCATATAGATTTTATATCATTGAGTACAAAATAATATATAGATAATAGATTGTACTATATATGTTAAATATAGCAATATAGATTATATTTTTTAAAACTGCACTAGCTAGGCACACTTGTTCATGTGTTGCTCGAGTTTATGAAAATTTTACTGCATAATGTATAGCTTTAATGAACATTACAGTTTCTTAATTAAATTTTATATTATATATTAGACACTGATAATCCCACATAATTATTAATTATAGACGTAGAAGTGGCCATATTTCTATAAACTAAGTACTTTAATTTTTTTTTATGCATTGCTTGATAAGTTGTACCTTTTAATTATATTATAAGAATATGAATAGTATAGTTTGATGAAAAAATCATATTACTTTAAGTTTCGTTTATAGTGTAAATTGTAATACAAACAAGCTTTTATATTAAGGATTGAAGGTAATCATTAATATTATATTACTGCATATATATTGTATCAATGTTAGTACCTCTGTTTATTTGATAATTATTGTGGGAAATTGAGAAGATTGATCCAGGTTATAATTTTGCCAGACTTCTCGATGTTGAAATCTTCAATCTGAAAAGGAAAGCAATCACAAATGAAATGAAAGGCTAACAATATTGATTGGTGAGAGGTTTATTTAATATTGCAAGTTATGGGTTTATGACTTTTTGGAGTTTAACATTTGGCCTTTTCTTTACTTTGTCATATAAATCTAATCTGTCAATAATTAATAGAGACCAATTTGCTCTCGACTTCAAAAATTCAAGTTAAAAAATAATTGAATTTAAACATTCACTCATCAGTTCATATTGCCATATAGTCATTATCTTCTTCATATGCTTTGGATATTTCATAAATCCAGAACATAAAAATAGATATATGTGGATACAAACATACCAAGCAAATTAGTTTATATTTATAGGATATGTCTAGAAATAGTTTGATTATTCAAATTAGCTTATTTAAGATGCTTTGCATGTGTACGTAGATGATTCTAAGGTAGTTTCAATTATTAAAAACTAGAAGTATGAATAATTGAACTCAAAAGTGAAAGACAGCTAAATCCCAACTTTGACAAAATAATTGTTGAATCTTCTAATGATTATTTTTGTTATGTTATTTGATATATATTAACAGTCAAAAAGAAGAAAAGCAAATTAGGAATACAGAACTTGTGAGACATAATTTACATAATATTTATTGTATTCCAGAATATTCATTCGGCAAAAACTTAAGAATTTTACGAAGTTACTGAAAATGTTGATCTTATTATCACATCCTTAATTAATTTTACTATAGTCTTAAGCCTTTCAAAATTAATATTTTTAGCTAATTGTTGTCGTGGCCTCGAATATATATGACCCCACAAGTGGTGTGCTTTCTTTGATTAATTGTTGTTAATGTATAATATCCAAAGGCGGTGACCGTGCGCTGAACCGTGGGGTAGGGATCAAAGTGCTAATAATTCATTTACAAAGATCCAAACACAACATTCTGCTTAAATAAGAGGCGGGGTAATCAAAGAGGCAAAAATTACTATATCTATCTTATTTGAGTGTTTCATTAATTGATCTGTTACGTACGTTGTAGTTATCACCTCTCCATAGACATGAGTTACAACAACTTGTCAGTCCCTCTAAAGCACAAGTCTAATTCATCCACTACATCTTTGAATGCAAGTTTCCATCCCAATCTTATATATGAGTTTTGATTTCAATTGGGATAGCGTCGGTTATACTTTGTATTTATATGAAATTTTAATTTATATTTCTCATTTTTACTATCAATTAATTACGTATCCCTCTTATCTCTTTTCTCGCTTGTTCCTCTTCTCTCACTCACTCTGCAGATCTCTTCATAAATAAGGGCATATTTGAGATGAAATACATGTTTTACACGTTTACTGCTTTCAACCAATTTTACCAACTTTTTGACATGCATAATTTGGTTATTAATTTGTAGCTTATAAATAAAACGAGAGGGAGTAATAAAAGTGTATTAATTTGTTGCTTATAAATAAAACGAGAGGGAGTAATAAAAGTGTATTAGAGTGCTAGTAAAGATTGGTTTAGTTGGTAAGAATTTGATTTGCAATCCATTGTAGTTTCAAATGGTGAACTCTAGTTAATGAATTATTTATAAGTGATGATCTTTGAATAAAAAAAATCTTTAAGTCCTGATAAGTCTTATGACTTAATTTACTTAAACTTATTTTTTTTCCTAACAAAGCGTGGAGTGGTAGAGTATAAATGATAAGAAATCAATTTTTTTTAACTATTTTCTTTTAAATTTAAAAAGAGATTTCACCTGGTTATATATTCACTAGTCCGAGTGTGTCAAGCCTCATCTTGAAAGGAGCATTGTGCATAAATGTGTAATAAAAGTCAAGAGTTCCCTTGAAAACAAAAATGACGAGCCTTCAAAAATATATGGAAGGCCATCGTTTGGACATTCTTCCTAGCTTAAATTTCAAACGATCAAATAACTAACAAGCCTGCGCTTTCATAAATTAATATGGATATATGCAACATTTATAAACCACAAACAATATAACTCATTTTTCATGGAATGTACGAACCCACGTTTTGCTTTTTCCTTGAATCTTCCATGTTACCTAAAAATGTACCTAAATGCTAGATCTGGAAGACTAGATCTGGAAGAACCGACTCAATTTTGTCCCCACCTTGAGCTCCACATATATATGAGTACTCACCAAACGATTTTAATTTGGTGAAGTGTTTTTGTCAAACATCATAATCAAGCTTTCTCACTTTGTGGCCACACCTCTATATCCAAATCAATCTCAATCCAACATCACGTACATGTAAGTGAGCTAGAGCTAGCTTAGAGTAGCTGGCTAGATTTCGTTCTGCGATTTTGTGAACCATATTTTAAAATAATCAACTCCCACCTAATCCAATTATTTTGAAAAGCCACCACCTCGAGATTAATTAACAACAAGATTTTATATCATTTGATTGATTAGTTTGCTTCCTTAGTTATTTTCTAATCCCACAATCCCAGCAACTCGATCGATCTACATATATACTCTTAGAAATTAATTAAATCTTACTATTATCCATAATGAAGCTCCATATAGCTTTAAGAGGGGTTTATTAATCAATGTCTTTTCTGAGACTTTCATCATATCATTGGGATCTTAAAAAATTATAATCTAATCGATGTGGGATCTGATAATGATAGAGTTGAAAAATTCCATCTTTTTATTTTTCTTCTTTTCAAAGGCCACACGTACGAACGGGCTCCTTAAGAGGAAGCAACAGCATGTGTCACTTTCACATGCCTTATCTTTTGGAGTCTTCAATCTTTCTTTTTTGGGGGTTTACGTGGGTCTATTTGATTCTCTAGTTTTTATTGCCCGATGAGATGTTGAAATCATCCCACTTTCAAGGGGCTCGTACGTGTGCAATTAAACAAATTCTTGCATGTTTATTTTTTAATTATATTATATATAGATTACAATTTTAGTTGAATCAATTATGAGTACGAGTTTATTGCTCTTGATGTGTGTGAAATGTTGGGACTACTAACATCATTCATCAAGTTATATTTATTTAATAAGTAATCGAAAAGTTTGAAGAAGGTTAAGTTAGATTCACTAATCTGCACTATCTTCGGTTGCACTCAGTATTCTGAACTAATTTGTGTTTTATTTAGCATCATAAAGTATTCAACACTCAATATCTTACAATATAATTTCAAAAAAAAATTTAATACATCCAGCACCGTAAAATATTCTTTTAGCAGCACCTACTATCCTAAGTCTTAAGTTTAGGATGCTCATTATTGCATACTTAGAAAAATCCTTTAAGGACATAATTGCACCAAATTTTAGAGTGTCTGGACACTCTCCACAACCAAGGGTTTTTTTTTTTTTTTTTGGGATAAGGGAAAATGACAGAAAAATATCACTTGAACTTTAAAATCTTGTGAACAACAACAATAATGAGATTAATAAGAACAATAAAGCAATTAATAACTTATTTTATTGGGAAATCACTTATTTATAATTTTGAAATTTAAGTGGTATATTTTTGGGATTTTTTTCCCAAAAAACAATCCTAATGATAGCGTTTGGGTAATTCTGAAACCATGGTTCAAGAAACCTTTTTTCCGCAAGCTAAGACAAAACTCCTCTCATATGTTTGTCTTGTAAATTATAAAAATTATTCTCCAAAAGCTATTTTAAATACATGCTAGTCTTTTATAAGTAAACGACCATGGTTTTTCATAAGACAATTTTTTCCATTTTTTTAAAAAATATTATTCTCCAAAATCTATTATTTAAAGTCACTGTTATCACTTGTTTCTAAAAGTGATTTTACAAAAACAAATCGAAACACATCTTGAAATACGTTGAAGTGCTGGATTAACCACAAATTAATATTAATTTTTTTTAATAAATATTAAGGAGATTAGATATTGTACAGAAATCCAGAATGGTTGAAAAAGAACATGGTTGAGAGGAAAGAGATGGGTCACCGTCAAAGGTACCACGAGCAAGTCGGAAAAGGTTGCATGGTCATTTTTCAAACTCAAGTACAAACATCTGATCAATTCCCTACCACTTCATCTTCATTACAACTGCTTTTTCTCTATATAACTATACATTATATATATATATATACACAACCAATAATTCATTTCCAATTGTCTTTGACAATTTGCTTTTCATGCATTATTTGACTAATTAGACATGGGTTTTATATGTTATACAAAATTTTAAAAATAAATTATCTTAAGAATAGCTTATAAATAATATAGTTTCTTATGAATTATTATTTATTGATGCGAGTGTTAATTTGTTTTATTTTAAGAATTAATTGTTTTAATTTGCACTTTTCTTTTGTTAATTTTTAGACTTGGGTGTGCGTGTGTTTTTTAAAACAAAAGGAATCTAAATCTCTTCTAAAGAGATTGGAGAGAAAAATTTCTAAGTCTCTGAGTAATTTTAAATATTGATGCACCTTGCATGAGTAAATACAAGAGGTAGATATTAATTAAAATTTTGAATTTTAAGTAAAATTTACTCATTTATAAAAAATATAAATTATATTACAATATTGTATTGAAAATTACACAAATCTCTTTTGAATATATTAAAAATTAACATACATATAAATTATATTTAACTAAATCATTACTAAAAATAAAGAGAAAATCACTACAGTGATGACTGGCCAGCATCAACTTTGTACTCTCTCTCTTCTTCCTACTTGTCTATTCAATTCCTTTCCGTTTTCTTCTTTTATATTCTTCTTTCCTTTGTGTTTCTTATTTACCTTCTTGATTTTCATTTTTTTCTGTTTTCTATCCAGGCTAATAAAGGAAAGAGAAGAGAAGACCAGCAGAAGAAGGGGAAAAGAGAAGTCTGGTGGAGAACTATGCATCTGATTCTTAATTAATCAAACAGAAATTAACAATTCAGAACAAAGTAAACCGAAACACAACTTAATGAAACAACTAGCTAGTTGACCCTTTAACTTAAAAATAGCTAAAAGTTACATATATTGATAAAATGATATAATAAGAATGTTAAAATTGATATACTTGTGATACAACTTCGATACTTAAATCTAATTAATTTGACCATTACTATCTAATTAAGTGACTTTAACAAGAGGTGAGTGAGGAATTGGTGAATGTGGAGACATAACGTGAGTGCTGTGAGGTGACATAACCCAACTCTCATCAAATCTTTTCGAAGATGATGAAGAGCTAATAATTCTCAGGCCATTAATGCTCCTTCGTTGGATCACATTCTTTGCTTTCTCTGCTTCTTTCCCCACAAATGCTTTGATTCTTCTAAGCGCTACTTTCACTGTTTCATCATCCATATTAGCGAAGCAAACCCTAAACCACCCTGCTTCGCTGCAACTAAAAGATGATCCAGGAGATATATTCAACTTCACTTCGTTCACTATCACACGCCATAACTTAATTTCTCCTTCAACTGTTTGTTCTTTCAACAAGCTCCTCAGGTTCATCCAACAGAACAGGCCTGCGTTGCTTGGGAGGCAAGTAACCCCCATCTTCTCGAGCCCCTCTGTGAACAAACTGTGCCTCGTAGCCAACCTTCTTGAGCTCTCTGCAAGAAACTTATTGACAAAATCATCATCTGAGAGCATAGAAGCCAACATGTGTTGAGAATGAGAGGAGACTAATCCGAAGCTTGACATTTTTCGAGCACAACTCACAACGGAGTCGTTGTAAGAATAAACAATCCCAACCCTAAAGCCAGGGAAGCCCATGTCCTTTGAGAGGCTATAGACTATGTGAATGAGATCTTTGTTGTAGACGAAGTCCACGTCTTGGATGATCTCAGAGACACTCACAAAGCTTGGTTTGTTGAACACAGTGGCTGCATAGATTTCATCACACACTAAATGGATGTTCTTTTCGTTGATGAAGCTTATGAGGCTTTTCATCGTATCTCTCTCTAAGGTTGTGCCTAGAGGGTTTGATGGGTTGGTTATGAGCAAACCCTTAACGTTAAGGTTGTCTTGTTGAGCTCTAATGTAGGCTGTTTCAAGAGCTTCTCTTGTTATTTGGAAATTGTTGGAACTGTCCGTGTGGACAGGAACTATTTGAACTCCAGTTCTCCAACACAAGTCACGCGCATATCTGAAAAAGAATTTGAAATATACATGAGTAAATATTTACCAATGAACATATATATTGGAATTAGATTATTAAGCTTGTCACAAGTGTTGAAATTAATATGCATGATATCCTGAAAAATTCTCTTGTTTTGACCAATGCCTAGTTGGGGTCCAAATTATGCGATTGAGCTTTCCATAGTTCCAAAGGTCAGTTGCAAGCAGGGGCCACAAAGATTTTCTAATTCGGTGTTCTGTTTTGTATTAATTCATTGAATCAATTACTATTTTGAAAATATCTTTTTGACCAATTTGATGTCTTGATAGACCTTGAGTTGACGGAGTCCGTAGATGAGAAATTCTTAGTCACATGAAGAGCTTTTTACGGTCACAAATTGAATATAAATAATATGGTTTAGGAGAAAGATTAGAAAAAATAAAACAAATATAAAGAAAGACAATGAATCATATAGATGAAAGGAGTAGTATTATTTTTGGTTACTCATCAAATATATATGTTAACTATAAACACTAGTATTTTTGCTTCTATTTTTTCTTTTTCCAGGCTTAATTAGGTAAGTGGGAGGGAAGATACATTGAATGTGAATGAAGAAGAAATATAAAAGAGAGAGGGTTACATACGCTGGATAGTAAGGAGTGGGAATGAGAAAAGCGTCTCCAGGATTAGCCAAACAGAACATTATGACCTCATTTGCTCCGGTGGCCCCACCACTCATCACCACCCGATCTTCATCGAACTTCACTCTCCCTCCTCTCACTTTTGACATAAAATTTGCCACTCCCTGAAAAGAAAAAAACACAGTAAATTAATGCCCATTTCTCAATATTCACTTCATTCATCCCATATCATAAATATATCTATACACACACTCCCTCTCGTCCATGGTACAAGACATTTTTGAAAGAATAGCTTAGTACAAAATATATATCGCTTGTAAGATAACTAATGTGTATTTTTCAGTTTTGTCAATGTAATTAATGCACATTTCTAATTTTGTTTGCTCATTAATTTTTTAAACACATTTTTCAATTAATGTAATTAAAAGTGGATTTTTTTTTTCTAATTTAAGACATATATAATGAGTTAACTATCATTTATTATTTTCTGTAAATTAGTTATGAACATGAGAGAGTATATATAGAGAGAGACACACACACAAATATACCTTTCTGAACTTGGGAAGGCCATGATAGTCCTGAAAGATGGCGACATCTCTGAAGTGGTTAAGTCCTTCAGGAGTGCAAATGGAAGCCTCTGGATGATTCTTCATCCACTCTTGTATCAGATCAAAACACAGCTGAGACGAAACAAAAAGAAAATGAGTCAGAGAACATATCAAACACACCTTGTAATCATATATATATAAGTGAAATAATATCTGAACTATGTGTATATACCTGATTTTCAGCTAGACCCATCTGGATAACGCCATGAAGATTGTTTGTGGGGTGAAATGGGTCTCTATCATAAGCCTTCCATCCATCAAAATACGGAGAGTTCTCTCCATGTTTGTCGTTCACCGCCATCCTTGAAAGGAGCCGACGGCTCTGATAATTTCCCAAACCCATATCTTTCAGTGTTAATTTGAAGAACAAGAACAAGACAGGTGAAAGATCACTGTGTTGTGTGTTATTAAGGAGCGGGGAAAGAGATTGAAGAGAAGATTATAGAGAAGTGGTTGGTTGTTAGAGATGAATTGAAGAATGAAAGAGAGTGGGAATTTATAGGCAGATGAGAGACCCATATATGGCGAAGTTCGCTTTGAAGTTCCAAGCCTTCCTGTGCCGACCCTTAAAGGAAATAGAAACTAATTGAATGACCAAATCACTGACTCAATTTCTTTTGCGTGATTCATGACATGTTTGAGTTTGACTCTAATCCAAAGATGTGTGTGGTTCTGTGTTTTAATTCTTATGTACATATTAGAGGTTTTAATTGTTTTTCCTTTAAAATTAACGTATTTGAAAATAAGCCCAACGAGTAAAACAATAGTACATCGTGTTGACTTTTCTAATTCCCATGTATGTTAAAAAATAATAATAATTCGGAAACCTTTTACGGGAAAACGTTGGTCGGAGGCTGCCTATAAATGTCCGATTCAAAGACTAATTACAACTCTAATGCAATATTAGTCTACTTTAATATATATATATATATAGTATGTCCTGAATTATTCGAGATGATGACTGATGAGCATAAAAATACGAGCAAGGAAAACATATAAAATATGATCCGAGTTTTTCGTTTGAGACATGAAACACATGCACATGATCAATTAGATATACTTAAGATGTATAGGTTTTTTCGAGGAATGAAGATGGAAGTAAAATGAGAAGAAACAGTTGAAAGTGAAAATATTAAAAATGGTCGGTCGGGTCATAGTATGAGTCAAATACACACCACTGGCTCTCGTTTTGCCATATGAGGAATGCACCCCAACCTCACCTTAGCCTCATGGGGCGGCTACATAAAAGATTGGGCCCCACGCATTAATTTTTTTTCTGGTCGCTCATTAATTCCACCAAACTTAATTTCTGTCTAATATTATTATTTACTTTCTAAGTGATATTGTGTTTATTATAATATGGCACTAATTACAAATTTTTAATAGTATCTCTATTTAATTGTGAATTTTCTTTTTAATTTCTGCTTCTTAACATTACTTTATAAATTTAAATATAAGAAAATTTATAAACTTTTTAATTTCATTTTCAAATATATTGAATGACTTAACTGTCTTTCGTTAATTTTGATGAAGCGTTTGGAGGTGCTTAACAATAATAGAGATAAGAGGGAGTACATATCCAAATCCATGCTGCAGTGTTTTATGAACTTGAACCATAAATTTAAAAGAAAATATACATCTCTTTGTGTGACAAAAGTTTGGAGAATCATTTAATTTGTTTTTATTTTTTATAAGACAAATTATTAAATCTAAAGAGGATATATGTATTTTTTTTTCAACAAAATCTAAAGAGAATATATGTAATTTGTTTTTTTTTCAATTTCCCTTATAATTTGTTAAAGCATGGGATTGCGATTTTAATCCTCTACCAAGAGAAAAAAACAAAGATTCGTCATTGCCCATTAAAATTCATGTAATTTGGATTATATAAAAAAAATGATAGAGAGATGAAAAAAGAGTGACGTATTGGATGCGAATTGAAGACACGTACTTCCCATATTGTTGGGGGAGAGGGACGCGGATGTTTGGCTTTTCAAATTAAATAACGCACACAAATAATATATATAGTTCATATTATATTTACGAAAGAGATCCCATTATTTTCTTTATTATTATTATTATTTAAAAAGAAGAATATATTTAATGAAGAAGAAATATGGTTGGAAAAAGGCTGGGGGGTTTTGAGTTGGGTGAAGACTGAAGAGGGCTATGATTAGGCACAGCACAAAAATGGCTGATACATATACATACACATATAATAGTACTCCACGTGTTTGGTTTTCCCAATCTCACACGCTCCGCGTATGTACCCGCACACGCCAAAAACATGAATTCCATTTGTCCCAAAATGAAAAAAGAAAGCTTTTTCTCTAGTCATTGTTTTAATTAATTTTAATAGTCAGTTGACTAAATATGATAAACTGAAGGTCTAAATGTCATCAACGACATTTTTGTTCACGCATACATGTTATAATTTTCTTTTTTCTTTTTCACATATGTGACATACACAATTTATTTATGTGATACAAAATTTGGACCATTTAGCTTTATATTAGGCACGAAATGTAATTTAAGAAAAATTACTAGAACTTTTTATTATTAAATTTTGTAATCAAATAATGATGGCTAGTTGTATAAATATTTTTTAAGAAATAATATTAAATGCTTATTTTAATTAAAAATTTATGCTATTATCAATATCAATACCGCCATAAAACTTATATATACGTTACCCTGTTTGTAAGATATTAAAGTGCAATATTCATTTCTCAAATTTTCATATTATATATAATCAAGGATCCAGATATATGGTTATGCATCGTAAGATTCTAATTTATCATATTATCATCGATATATTGTATAATTCTTATATTTAGATCCAACATATTTAAAATAATGGTAACAAGTCGAATGAAATTGACTTGTGTTTTACAATGCATGTCTGCATGTGATCATACATAGCGTCGTATTAGTCAATAGTCATTACTTAGTTGACCAAAAAATAGTTATTACTTAGATTTAATTTAATGGTGTACTCGGTAGCAAACATTATAAGGGTAAATAATATCACGTATTTTTTACCCAAAAAAAATAAAGATATATGTATGTAATCGTATGCATTTCTATCTTTCCTTTTAATTATGAGTCTGTCGACATTGATTATCTGTTTTAAATTTCAATTAAATTTAAATAGACGTCAATAAAAGATATTTCTGTCGACATACAAACTAGGAACAAAAACACTATTTCACATCTAATTGATATCTCTGTAGTCTCAAATTATCCATCTGAAGGCGTCGATCAACTTGATGATAATAACATTTCTCAAATATTAGGTGTATGATTTGACAAAAACCTTAGTCGTCTCAGGTTCAAATTACAATTTACTACGAATTAAAATGCAATACAGTGCAAACAACTCGGGATCGTTCTTTTATCAAGGAGCCTTTTATTTTGAATTCCCTAGGTTAAACTAAGTGCAAAAAAAAAATGATTAAAAAGAAAGGGTTTTGAAATTGATTTTCTCTAAACTAAAATTCATAAAAAATTAAAAGAAACTAATTCTATTTTTTTTTTGGTATTTTTGGAAAATAGTGAAAAATGCTTTGGATTAAAAAGAATTAATTATGGATGCTTTTGGTAATGAAGAAGATGGCTATCATTGCTTAAAATTATATGGGAGTTAAATTCTCATTAAGTCTAAAGAACAACCTCAAGATAACACTTGAGTCCAATAATCTCAATTAATAGTAGTTCCTACAAACATAGCAAACTACTACCTTTTGAGACATTGTTAAAATCCACTTAATGTGTAATTAAAATTGGGATGATGTAAATTGTTCTTCTCAATTAGAATGTTCTAACGAACCATTCAAAAACTTAAATCAACTATGATTACTAATCACAAACATGACAGCAAACATAATTTCATCAAGTATATAAAGAAATAAAGAAATTCGAATATCAAAATAATCATCCAATAAAAATCACAATATTCAATCTTCTTGGACACATAACAGTCATCCAAGTCTTAAAACTAAATAATGAATACCCTAAATAAGGAAATCAAATAAATAGTCTAAGCAAAAGATTAAATTAAATAACTCCCATTTGAAGAACAAATGCTCAAGCCACAATCTCCATCACCAAGAAACAAAGAATTTAGCTACACATAGCCATGGGATAAACTATGAGTGGATACATGTGAGAGAGAAGTGGATTGAATTGATTAAATCAATTCAACTTGGTGGTCTGGAGGTGTATTGGCGGTGAAGAAGGTTGTAGGTGATGGACAATGAAGAAGAACCGAGACCCAGCGTGTTGATTCGTGAATGAAGCTTGTTGGTCTGATGGTGGATGGTGGATGGTTGATCGCCGGCGGCAGAGGTGGATGGAGTGAGAGCCACCGGCGACCAAGGAGGAGGAGGAAGGGAGAGGATCGAAGGTTGATGAAGGAAGGTGTGAACGCCCCTTGAAGAAGCTTGTGGCACTCCCTTTTAATCCTCCTCTTTTCCTTGTTCAGTTCTTGATTCTTGCGTGATTCCCGCGATCAGATCCCTTCCTCTTTTTTTCTGCTGATTCTGTTTGCGTGATTCTTGCAATCAGGTCCCTGTGTTTGCGTTTTTCTGTTAGCTGCGTCTCTCACCTGCTGGTTTCAATGAATAAAGAAAAGTCAAAGTTACAGCTGCTCTAATCAGAAATAATTCAAAACGCTGAGTTTTAGTTGTAGGGACCTGATTGCAACTTTTAAAAGTTCTTCAGAAGGGACTGAACTGAAAACTTTTATAACTTGAGTTTAGATTTTCATTTTCCAATTTTATCTAATCTTTTAGGCATCTTCTGTAATATCCAAAATTTTTCTTATTAGAACTTAATTATAATTGTAAGTTAATTAAATATGATAAATTTATTTTTATGTATTTGATAAAAAAAAATAATAAAAAAAATAATATATATATTTGCAGCAGTAAAAAAAAAAAAATTTGAAAATATATATATATATATATATATATATATATATATATATATATATATATATATATAAAATAAAGTAAGTGGGAAGCATGGCGCTTCCCACTATACTTTTGGCAGTGGGGGCATGACCCCCACTGCCGAAATAAGGGGAAATGGTGGGAGACATGTCTCCCACCATCCTATTTAAAAAAAAATTAAAAAAAAAAAAAAAATAAAAAAAAACAATAAAATATTGTGTGCTGGGGGTTATAAATACCCCCCACACACACAATACGCACACACACATCCACGACAGAGAGGAGAGACGAGAGAGGAGAGAATTAGAGAAGAAGTGGTCATTCTAAGGTATGTCTTGTATCTTATAAGATAATTTAGGCAGATTAACTAGCTTCTTTTTAAGAAACTTCCTTCATGAAAGTTATTCTATATATTTTTATCTTTCAAAAGGGAGTATTATTATATTGGTTAATGAATATTTTGGGATTAAGATTTTGGGAAAGTTTCGAGTTTTGACAATAGAAGACTATGTATGTGTAGTTGATGATTAATAGTGAATTATAATCGGTTTGGATTTATTGTTTGGTTGATATAGTAATTTAAAATAATTTTTTTTAAATTTAGAAATTTATGATTTTATATCTATGAAATATTTTTACCGATTAAATGCTATGAAAACAAATTATTTGGGTAAGGGAGTTATTAACTAATAGTAAAATGAAGGGAGAATTAATATTTTCAATGGCATCCTTGATTTTCTTTTTAATTACCGTCTAATTTTTCTATTTTAAACATTTCAAATTTATTATTATAATTTGTATATATATTTAATCTTATAAAATTATAAGTTATAATTTTATGAAGAGTTTAGAAGAATTATTAATAATTAGAAAATTGATTGTGGTAGATTGATTTTGCCGTGTTTGAGCTCTTGAATTAAGAGGAGTGGGATAATAATTAGCTTTGGCGAGAGGTAACCACTTTCCACTTGTTATGGCTATTGATATGTTGTTTGTGAGTATTTGAAATGATTATGAATATCTTAATAGAAATTGCCTTGTGGAACTTTATGATTTGAATTGTGAATATATACTTATTTATTCATATATAAGAATTGATCATTTTAATATCATGATATTTATCATATTTACTTATTCATGTATAAGAATGGTTCATTTTAATATCATGATATTTATTTTATTTACTTATTCATATATAAGAATTTTTCATTTTAATATCATGATATTTATTCTGATAATTATGGTAAGGGTTGAATTGGGAAGATGAAGTATTTTATTCCACCACGTGGTGAGGCCTCCATTAATGCATGATGGTTGGCTTTCTATTGTCCCATATGTTCAGGAAGGGACGGGCCCACTAATTCAATAAGGGCATACGACACCCCACATGTTCAATAAGGGGAAAAGGCCCATGGTCTGGGACATGTGCTCTGAGGATTTTGGCCGGTCCTCATCACATGACCAGAGAGCTTTTTGAGTCACCAGTAACATGGATGTAACTTGGCCCATGGGTCTAGTCGGAGGAAATAAGGCGGTTCGGTTGGATTGGTGGGAGGCAATTTGGGAATTGTTTTAATGAGAACTGTGACATATAATTTTGATATAGAATTTATTATATAAATTTTTGTGATATGTATATTGATGAATTATATTTTTAATATCTTGCTATATAAATTGTTCCACTTGGCACCTCATTAGCACATGTTAGTATTCGTAATAAGCTGGATTGATGGTTACCCACATTTTTCAGGTGATAGCTTTTGTGCAGATCCATCAGGGAAGACCCCAGAAGCTTAGACTACTTCTACCAAAAGTAGCACTTCTGTCTTTATGGTTTATGTGGGATGATTGTATAATGCCACGTTAGGGCTCATACTGCATACTCTGATTTACATTTGTATATTTTAATTCAATAATGGGCATTACTTAGTTGTTAATGAACCCTTAATTACTTATTATGTTAAGTTAATTTTTGGGATGTTTCAATTTGGTATCAGAGCATATGATTCTGATAACAATATGCATGCATTACATATAGTGGCAATATACAATCTTCACACATACCTTCCCTGTTTAGTTATTTTGTTGTGTTGCTTTATTATTCACTTATTAGGGTAGGTTTCATCCTTTGGTGGGGAGAATGGTAGATACACGAAGGATCATTTCGCCGTTTATTCACCTCCAGACGCTCCTAACACATCGTTGTCTCAAGAGAACGAATCTCTTTTACACCGATACATTGATGTCTCAATAGAACAGAGGCTCTTTTACATCACTTTAAGATACATTACTGCTCCGGGATGGGGGGTCTTTGACTGAGTTCTTGGCAGGGTAGTTTGTTAGATAAATAGGGTGCAGTAGATATTAAAGGGACAATACTTAGTATTTCTGAGGAAGTCAGATAAATTGATACTTGGATAATTTTGAGTGACAAGTTGGAATTAGAATATAAATTTTGATGATAGAATTATCAACTCAGAATTTCGAAGTCCGGCTAGGACATAAGTTCTGACAATAGGTTAGATTGATCTGCTGGAGCTTGAACTTATGTGATTAATTGAAAATGGGTGAGAAAAATATCCAAACTTGAAAATTCCCGTGAATCTTAGTATAAAAGTACAAGCAGAAATTAGAATGCTAAGAAGAAAAGACAAGATGAATTCAAGCATCAAGAGCAACAGTTGGTACAATCCCACCACAAGCGTTGACCATCTCAAGTTTAAGTCTATTAATTTCTTCCTGAGCGGCTGCACTTGAGAGAGGACCATCAGAAGACATTGTTTTTCTCAATCTAGCTATTTGCCTCATAGTGCTTCGAATTTTTACATAAGGCCAATGCTTTATTCCTCCCCTATGGCATATTTTCATTAGAACATTTTTGCATAGACGAACTTGTTGAGCCGCTTCTTGTTGAGGTAAATGGAATAAGTCTCTAAGATCATTTATTGACATTGATGCAGCTCTAATATTTTGTTCAGCTCTTGATCGGTATGGATTACTAGGTATGGGGACTGAAGGATTATTATTTACAACCATGAGCTCTTTTCCTTTATTGGATATATTTTCTGTATTGGTTGGAAATGAACTATTAGGGAGTTCATTTTGATTTTTAGTCCATTCCAAACCAACACAGAGGGCCTCATAGTAGGCTGATAGGGGATCTGACACTAGGACATACCCTAAAGATTTTTGATTCAAACAATAATTTTCTAGAAAATGTTTGACATCATCTAAATTTTTCTTACCAAAGTCAAATACTTGAGGACTGGAAGAACCTCCTTGTACGTCCTGGTGAAAGACAGCGTGGCATATCATACCAATCCTCCCATGAACTTCAAGTTTATGGTATTGAAGTCCATTGGTATGAATGATCTCTCGTAGAACATGACAGCAACCACATGAAAATGGATTAGTAGTCTCAGTCAAGGTAGAAGCAGGATTCCTTGGTTGAGAAGGTACCGTAGACTCCATAAGTTCTGCCACATTACGACACCTTTGGACAGGTCGCCTAGATGGACCTGCTTCAGATTCCTTTCTGTTAGTGGTTGTAAAAATAGAATCTTGCATCCTTGGAGGAGGAGTAGGAATGTTAATCGTTGAGGCAGATGAATGAACGTTCATACTTACGGGATTTTGGGGAAGTAAAGAAGAATAAGGGTATGATGCATTGTTTGACAAGTCAGACAACATGTTAGTCTGATAGTCATGAAGTAAAGCTTCAAGAAAGAAAGGGTTGAATGAATCGGAGACTGGAATAGAGTTACTTGAACCGGCCATGTTTAAGGATAATGTGAAAGGTTATAGTGAAGGTTACGATCGGAGAGGAAATGAATATGTGGAAGTTTTGTGAAGCTTGAGAGAACGTGAAACATTTACTCTTTCTTTACTCGATTTATAGCTGGGCTAGTAACGTCTAGATTTTGTTAAGCAGCATCGGATTCTCATCTGTCGTTGGCTCAGAATAGTGCAGACTTTGTTATTATGTGGAAATTTTATGGCACCGCACCCTAATACAATCTGACACGCCCTAGCCACCTCTATAGGTCGGAGTCTTATAGACTTTCGGTCCAAACAGAACACAGTGTAGCATTTATTGCCGGTTGTATCTTCAAGAAATTTAGTTTGACAAATACACGTTGCGTGATGATTATTTCAAGATCGTGTCTCTTAGAAATTTGTCTTGGAGCGTGTAGTTGGTTCGAGATGACAGACTGGCATTTGAAAATGGGAGTCTGATCAGTTAAAGCCATCTCGAGAAAGGAGACTCTCTGGAAGTATTGGGAATTTGAAATATCTCGGTGTAAGATCTGAATATCTTGAAGTATGAAAAATGGTGAATTTTTCAAATGCTAAGAAAATGTAAGAACGAATGCGGTATGATTAAAGATAAGTTTGAATTTGTTCTGAGTCGAAACAATGTTTAGGCCAGTGTGTGATAAAGTAAATCTTGTGAACCTTGTGATTAGTGCTGCATTGTCAACAATGTTTTGTGTATAAATGGTTATTACCTCTGAGGTGTAAGAATGATATTTAAAACATGTCTTGATGATATTGAGAAATGAGGTAGAGGTAGAACCTCGTAGAAATTGCTGAATTTTATTTGAATGTTTGAGGACAGTACCTGAATATTGTAAGATATGAATCTTGGAAATGTTAGCAGGTTTATGAAATATAGTGATCCTTACGGATGCCATGAGAATACTAGAATGTTGTGCCGATGTTTATGAGGGCTACCTACGAAGGATGCTCACCGAAGAGGTTGACCAACTAGAGTAGCGCAGTGGAAGCGCGGTGAGTATGATAGGCAAAGAATGGACTCAAAGTCCCATGAATGGCTTGGATAACCAACGATAGAGTCGGAAATGTGATTAGTAGGAGTAATGACCTTCTATAGCAGTTGTCTAGTTCCTGAGTTTGAAATTTTGAATTTTGAATTTGCCAATGCACCTGCAGAATTGTGAAATTTCTGAAATGAATTTTCTAAATGAAATATTTTGAGTAGAATTTGAGACCAGGGCAATGGTCATTTTTGAAATGATGTTGTCTCAAAGAATGGGTTTAAATCCTGAATTTGAAATTGAATTTTGAATTATGTGGTTGTGAAAGCAGTACAGAACTGGAAAGGTCAGAAACTGTTGTAAAAGTACTCAGTTTATTGGATCTTGTCAGACATGTTTAGAATGTTTTTGAGTCGTGTGCCATTGATAAAGTTCTTTTGAACAAGAGATTTGAAAATTGAGGGGATTTGTTTTGAGAAGCTGAAAATCGTACCAGCAGTGAATGTACTCAATCCAAGATACTTCGCCTTGAAGGGGCGTGTATTTTGCCTTGTTTGGTTGGGACCCACGCAGACGATTGGTGTAACATCTCGCTATTTTTAGCTCATGTGAACTTTGTTTTCCTTTAATGGAGTACAATTTCCTAACCTTGAATATTCAACGCATAGAAATTCTGCAAGCTCACTCATACTCCATTATTGTTATTGTATTAATAATTAGTTTGTTCTGCAATTCAGCAGACGCACACATACACCCATTATCACTATTCTAATAATTGCAGAACACACATACACTTAAAATAGTATGCATATGTCTGCCACCTACGTACATATATTCCGTTGCCATTTCTTTTCTATTCTGTCCAACTGAATTTTTTTTTTCAGCAACTCAAGCTCCACATTCCCTTGCAGAATTTTTCAGACAGTTCCCATTCTTCTTGAACTCTGTATGTCTACAACCCATACTCCACTTTTATTCTCTTACGCGACAGCAAAGTAATGGAGCAGCAACACCACTGCTTCTCTGTGTTCAGCGCCATAAACAGCTTCTTTATTCTTCTCGTTGACAGCTCATTGCAGCAAACTTGCATTTTTTCGCCACCTCACTTCCTTCATGCACCAAATAATTAATTTGGCCAGCAAATAAATTTCTCAACTCTCGTTTAACCATTCAGTTCAGACGCTTGCAGAGATAGAGAGTGAGTGAGCAAGAGAGAAAAACGTTTGATAGATAGAGAGGGAGAAGGTACTGCAATTGTCTTTCTCTTTCTATGCTTAACGTTGCCACATTTGGAGTGGTAGTTTCAGCTGGACCATCATCATAAAAACCAGCAACTGAAGGTAACTACCGAGCCTAACCTTTCCCTTAGTTTTCTATGCGTTCCAACGTACTCCCTCAAATTTTCCTTGCTCATTTCGGTTCTGTATACAAAAGAAACAGACCAGGACCGAGAGAGTAACGTGTGGAAGCTGTGGTCTGAGACAGAGAAAGCTAAGCAGAGCCACATGCAAGCTTGAGTTTCAGTCAAGGTAAGGCATCAAAATCTCTCCCTCCTAGCTTTCGTCATTTTCCCAACATAAGGTCTGAGTTTTTAAGATTTAGGAGCATTGATATTTGCTGATGTACATGGCTGCATTCACACACACACCCCAACGTACCTGGAAGCAAGAAAGATGAGTTAGCTGTCAAAACTCCACTTGGTTATCATTTGTGTGTGTGTAGGTGTTGTTGCATGTAGCAAATGAAAGGAAAACTTTCTGTCATACATAAATATAAGTTATTGTTTCTGCATGTGGGTTCTTTATTTATGGAACTGAAACAGAGGAGGTTTTGATGTGTTTACTACGTACAAGAATTTCAAATAGCCACATGAACACAATGAGCATAGGTTCTGCATGATTTCACGTGTTTATGGTTCTGTTTTAGCAATAAACTGAATCTAAAATATTTACTTAGAAGTATGGAAGTCAAATCTAAGAATTAGAAGGCTTAGGGAAGCCAAGATAAATTGTTGAACATAAAAGATAAGCTGCCATGTTCTGAAAAATTGATTTTGCTGCTGGAGCATCGATTTTCGAGCAAGTAAAAAATAGGGCAAATGAACTCATTTTAAGCTGAAATTTTTTGGACATATAGTCCACATGACAATGTTTACATCAAGCTTTGAATCACCTTAAACGGAGGTCTGTAGCTCAAGATATGATTTTTCAAAGTTGAGCTAAAAATTTGTAACATTTTCGGTATGACACTGGAGCAACCAAATGGCGTTGCATTTCGGACCCAGTGAAATTTTGAGCTTTGATTTGAAATTTTTATAGTAGAAAATAGACTCCTTAAGCTTTAAAACAAGCTTTGGTTCACCCAAATCGGAGGTCTACATCTCCGGTTATGATTTTTAGAAGCTGAGTCAAAAATCTGTTGTCCAGAATGAGTCAGTGATACTCATCGTAAAAACTGTATTAATTCTGACATTAAATTGGGTGGTAATAATTTTCCCTGTGATCTAGACTAACAGGAGTTTAAGTAGAAATTTGAACCACCTCAATCGGAGCTTCCTAGACCAAGTTGTGAATTTTTAAAGTTGGACATAAAATTCTGAAAACCCAGATTGGCAGACTGAAGTTGTCTGTACAAAACGAAAATTTGGGAATGACTCAGTTATGTTTTGACCAGTGGATTATTTTTATTTTAAAATAGACTTACAGAACTTCGATTAGGAACTTGAACCACTTGATTCTGAGTTTTCTAGACCGAGTTATGATTTTTCTAAGTTCCTAGAGAAATTGGAAGCCGAAATTCTGTCAAGTCTGAAAATAAATACGTTTTGAGCAAATTACAACTAGCCTTGGCTTGGAATTTTTGAATAAGACTTAAAAGGCTAGACATCTAATTATGGGAAGAATATAGAATACATAACTGAGATAACCAACTGAAGTAGATTAAAAGGATAGGTATTATGGGTCAGTCTAATAAGTGTAATCTTAATATTGCTATTAAGATTAAATTAAGTAATGACCCATCTTAAAATATTATAGGATTCGGATCCTTGCCTTGGCCAAACGATAATCAGTACAAGAAGAACTCGGGTGAGAATAAGAAGTTGTGAAGACATCCAGGTAGTAACTTTTCTCTCACATACCCTGTATGCCTTTATATGCATGTTTGAACCATTGTGATACTTGAGTTTTTGAACACCTAACTTTATCGACAGTATAAGCCAGAGTGCTTGTTCGATAAGGGAATTCGGTACATTTGTGAAAGAAGGGTTGATGCCCATTTGAATACCCAGCGCTGAGGGAATGGACCCGTAGGTCCTTTGAATGAATTTGAATGAACTTGAATTTGAATGTATGTGCACTTGAATGAATTTTGAATCTGAATGAATGTGCACTTGAATGAATTGTACCGAAATGCTTTTGTATTGAATTTTGAGTCTGAATGGTGTTCAACCGAATTTGAATTTGATCTTGAATGTGAATTATTGCAATTGGTTGTCTTCCATATTCTGAGCATGCATTGAATGTGAGTGATTAACGTTACTACTGGGATTCGTTTGAATCCCAGACATCCCCGAAAGTTCAGGACATGAAAGGTACAATAGGCGTGGCTCTCAAGGCAAGGCAGTGGATACCGATAATTGATGATGCTGAGTCGGACCAAGAATTGCTGTTGGTTATCTATGTTTTGTATTAGATTATGTTTAAGTTTGTAATATCTGTAAGAACCTTTTATGGATTTCAAGTATGTACTCAGACCTTGTTATCAGTATTACTATGCCAGAACCCCTTTTCTTCCTAAGCTGTGCATTATTACTCTGATGAATACCAATATATGATGAGAATTTGACATTCGTGGTGTCTTACTTGGGTGAGATGTCAGTATACGAATGTCGGGTGTGACATTCGTGGTATCAGAGCCTGGTTCTGGCAATATCAGAATAGTGTACTGATATGGTCTTAGTGATATGATAGGATAGCACAGCTGAGTATATGTGAATTGTCATGTTTCGATCCTACGTCGTTATTGTGATATTGACAAGCTCTTTTCTTTTAATAGTGAAAAGTCAAAATGGCCAACATTCGAGGAGGTATTGGTAGAGGTAGAGGTAGAGGCAGAGGCGGAAGCAGAGGTAGAGGTAGACCTCATAGGCAAGAACAGGCACAAGGACAGCCACAACAGGAGCAGGCACATGAGCAAAATCCACCAGAGCAAAACCCTCCTAACCAAATGCAACAAATGTTGGACATGATGATAGAGCAAAGAAATATGATAAATAGACTTCAAGAAGAGGTTCGAGGGTTGAAGGCTAAGCAAAATGAGGACGAAAGGCAAACTGAAACTACAGAAAGGGAGGAAGAGGAGAGATCCTCACATCATGAAACCCAGACTCATGAAACTCAACCTAACAGGGGGCAGCCTACTACAGGGAATTCGCAGTACTGGATCACTGAATTTTGTAAGCACCAGCCTCCGATTTTTCGTGGGAGTTTTGATCCACAAGTAGCTGAAAATTGGATGCTGAGGATGGAAAAGATTTTTCGGGTAATGGAGTGTCCCAATGACAAAAAGGCTGAAATGGCGATATACAAGCTAGAAGGGGATGCTGATAGATGGTGGAAGAACATCGAATTGACTCTGCAAGCTCGAAACATTCCTGTCACCTGGGAATCTTTCAAAACCAAATTCAACGAAGAGTATTTTCCTCCATCTGCTAGGGATGCTAAGGAGACAGAGTTCTTGACTATTCAACAGGGCAACGAGGAGACATTTGATGACTACCTTACTCGCTTTAACCGCTTATCTCGCTACTCCACGCACCTGAGATGTTATGACGATGAGAGCTGGAAGTCTAGAAGGCTGATAGGGGGACTAAAGTACGAAATAAAAGAACGATTGGCCTCACAGCAATTCCAAGAATTCTACCGAGCAGTTGAGGAATGCCGGATAATTGAAAGGAATTTGAAAGAATTACGTTTGGCCAAAGATATCATTAATCGTAGCGAGCCCAGCCGTGGGAATTCCTCTCAGAAAAGAAAAGGGCAAGCATTCAAATTTCGAAAAGGTAACAAAAGGCCTTCTCAGTCTGGAAATCGTGCTTATCAAAGACCACTGGAGCCTCGACCTTGTTCTCAGTGTGGTAAATCGCATCAAGGCAGAAATTGTAACGGGCAAGTTGTTTGCTATAACTGTCGCAAACCAGGCCACTTTAGTAGTGATTGCCCACATCGTGCCGCAGAGAAGAGGCCTCAGAATCTAGGAAGAGTCTTTGCCATGACACACGAAGAGGCTAGGAAATCTCCAGAAATGATTCAAGGTACTATCCTTCTTCATGGCAGTACATTGCAAGCATTGTTTGATTCTGGTGCTAGTCATTCATTTATTGCAAATGATTGTGTTGAACGTTTAGGGTTGAGTACCCATAAACTACCTTACGACCTAGTTGTGTCGACACCTCTTGGTGTTAAGTCTGTGACATCAGACGTATGCTTGAATTGTATTGTGAATGTTAATGGCCACGAATCTGTGGTAGATTTAGTTTGTTTGACCATGCTTGGTATTGATGTGATTATGGGATTGAACTGGTTGACAGCAAATCATGTGCTGTTAGATTGTGGTAACAAGAGGATCATATATCCGAACTCATCAACCAATGTCAATTTGAATGTAAACCTTAATTTTCTCTCAGTGGCTGAGGCTGAGGAATGTCTGAAAAAGGGTTGCCAAGGATATGTGGTATTTTTCTCAGTGCAGGCAGAAACTGAAATTTCACTACAGAATATTCCAGTGGTGGAAGAATTTCCTGAGGTATTTCCGGATGACATTAATGGATTACCTCCAGAAAGGGAAGTGAAGTTTACTATCGAAATCATGCCTGGAGCCGGACCAATATCCAAAGCACCTTATCGCATGGCACCTAATGAAATGATTGAACTGAAGAAGCAAATTGAAGAATTACTGGAGAAAGGGTTTATACGGCCCAGCGTTTCGCCTTGGGGAGCCCCAGTTTTGTTTGTAAAGAAGAAGGACGGGAGCCTGAGACTGTGTATCGACTACAGAGAACTGAACAAGGTGACCGTCAAGAACAAATATCCTCTCCCCAGGATAGATGATCTACTCGATCAATTATCTGGTTCTAGTGTGTTTTCAAAGATTGATTTACGGTCAGGTTACCATCAGCTTCGAGTGAGAGCTGAGGATATTCCAAAAACAGCCTTTAGAACCAGATATGGACATTATGAATTTTTAGTAATGCCGTTCGGTTTGACCAACGCACCTGCCGTGTTTATGGACTACATGAACCGAATCTTTCGTCAGTATCTAGATCAGTTTGTAGTTGTCTTTATCGACGACATATTAATATACTCGAAAAGTATGGAAGATCATGAGAATCATTTGAGAATTGTATTGAGTATATTGAAGGAAAAGCAACTCTACGCAAAACTGAGTAAATGTGAGTTTTGGCTTACAGAAGTCAGATTTCTTGGCCATGTTATCTCACAAGAAGGGGTTTCTGTTGATCCCAGTAAAGTGGAAGCAGTACTGAATTGGAAGAGACCAGAGACTGTAACAGAAATCCGTAGTTTTCTGGGTCTTGCTGGTTACTATCGCAGGTTTATATTGAATTTTTCTCGAATTGCCTTGCCATTGACAAAGCTCACAAGGAAGAACCAATCATTTGTGTGGGACGAACGTTGTGAAGAGAGCTTCAGGCAGCTGAAAGAAAGATTGACATCTGCGCCAGTGTTGATTATCCCAAATCCTAGTATGACCTACATGGTATACAGTGATGCTAGTAAGCAAGGATTGGGATGTGTCCTGATGCAGCAGGGCAGAGTAGTGGCGTATGCCTCTCGACAGCTGAAGCCTCATGAATTGAATTATCCCACTCATGATTTGGAACTCGCAGCGATTGTGTTTGCTTTGAAGATATGGCGGCACTACCTGTATGGTACCACTGTTGAATTGTACTGTGACCACAAGAGTCTCAAGTATCTTTATGATCAGAAAGAATTGAATATGAGACAGCGTAGATGGATGGAGTTGCTGAAAGATTACAATCTTGAAATCAAATATCATCCGGGAAAGGCTAATGTCGTTGCAGATGCTCTGAGTAGAAAGGCGGTGCAGGTGGCATTGATGATGGTACAGGAACGTAAATTACTAGAAGAATTTCGAGATTTGAACCTGTCAAACCAAGTGTTTCTGAGCAGGAATGTATCAAACAAAGTACTTCTTGCTAGCCTCAACGTTAGTCGAGGAGAAAGTGATCTGAGAGCCGAGATTGGAGAAGCTCAGATGCATGATGAACTAGCGGAGTCTATTCGAGGAAAGATTATGCAGGGCAAAACTCAGGATTTTAATCTCTCACCGAGTGGGCTAGTTAGATACAAAGAGCGCATATATGTACCGGCAGAGCCTGATTTGAGGCTTAAAATTCTGGATGAAGCACACAAAACTATGTATACTATTCATCCAGGAGCGATCAAGATGTATCACAATTTGAAGTCTGAGTTTTGGTGGCCGGGACTGAAAAGTGATGTGACTAAATACGTTGCTAGATGTCTTACTTGCCAAAAAGTCAAGATCGAACATAAACGACCACCAGGGCTCCTTCAAAGTTTAGAAATTCCTGAATGGAAGTGGGAAAATGTTACCATGGATTTTGTGGTGGGATTGCCCAGAATCAGAAAGATAGATGCGATCTGGGTAATTGTTGACCGTCTTACAAAGTCAGCACATTTTATTCCCATTAGTATCAATTATTCTATGGAGAAGTTAGCAGAAATCTATATAAAGGAGATAATCAGACTCCATGGAACGCCTAAGAGTATTGTCTCTGATAGAGACTCTCGTTTTACCTCTCGATTTTGGAAAGCACTACAACGAGCCCTGGGTACGAAATTGAGTTATAGTACGGCCTATCATCCTCAGACGGATGGACAATCAGAAAGAACCATACAGACGCTAGAAGATATGTTAAGAGCGTGTGTATTGGATTTTAAGGGAAGTTGGGATAGCTATCTTTCACTTGCAGAATTTGCTTATAACAATAGTTATCATGCGAGCATCCAGATGGCTCCATTTGAAGCATTGTATGGCAGGAAGTGTCAATCACCCTTGTTTCTGACAGAATTGTCTGGAAGAAAATTGTATGGGACGGACTTAGTTGACCAGACGGCGGAGAAGATCAAAGTCATCAGAAAGAGACTCCTTACAGCTCAGAGTAGACAGAAGAGTTATGCCGACAAAAGGAGAAGACCTCTAGAATTTGAAGTTGGAGATCATGTGTTTTTAAAAGTATCTCCTGTCACTGGAATCGGTAGAGCGATCAAGAGGAAGAAGCTCAGTCCTCGCTACATCGGTCCGTTTGAAATCTTGGCTAGACTTGGACCAGTGGCGTATCAAATAGCATTACCTCCAAACCTGAGCAGGCTTCATAATGTCTTCCACGTATCTCAATTAAAGAAGTACCAACCAGATCATGGACATGTGATTGAGTACGAAGACGTTGACATACGAGAAGACTATACTTATGCTGTCGAGCCAGAACGAATCATTGATCGTGAAGTGAGACGGCTCAGGCATAGAAGTATCCCAACGGTGAAGGTTCTGTGGAAGGGAACAGCTCCTGAGGAAGCGACCTGGGAACTAGAAGAAGAGATGAAGGATCAATATCCTGATTTTATGGCCAAATATGTGTCAAATTTCGAGGGCGAAATTTCTTATACGGGGGGAGAATTGTAACATCTCGCTATTTTTAGCTCATGTGAACTTTGTTTTCCTTTAATGGAGTACAATTTCCTAACCTTGAATATTCAACGCATAGAAATTCTGCAAGCTCACTCATACTCCATTATTGTTATTGTATTAATAATTAGTTTGTTCTGCAATTCAGCAGACGCACACATACACCCATTATCACTATTCTAATAATTGCAGAACACACATACACTTAAAATAGTATGCATATGTCTGCCACCTACGTACATATATTCCGTTGCCATTTCTTTTCTATTCTGTCCAACTGAATTTTTTTTTTCAGCAACTCAAGCTCCACATTCCCTTGCAGAATTTTTCAGACAGTTCCCATTCTTCTTGAACTCTGTATGTCTACAACCCATACTCCACTTTTATTCTCTTACGCGACAGCAAAGTAATGGAGCAGCAACACCACTGCTTCTCTGTGTTCAGCGCCATAAACAGCTTCTTTATTCTTCTCGTTGACAGCTCATTGCAGCAAACTTGCATTTTTTCGCCACCTCACTTCCTTCATGCACCAAATAATTAATTTGGCCAGCAAATAAATTTCTCAACTCTCGTTTAACCATTCAGTTCAGACGCTTGCAGAGATAGAGAGTGAGTGAGCAAGAGAGAAAAACGTTTGATAGATAGAGAGGGAGAAGGTACTGCAATTGTCTTTCTCTTTCTATGCTTAACGTTGCCACATTTGGAGTGGTAGTTTCAGCTGGACCATCATCATAAAAACCAGCAACTGAAGGTAACTACCGAGCCTAACCTTTCCCTTAGTTTTCTATGCGTTCCAACGTACTCCCTCAAATTTTCCTTGCTCATTTCGGTTCTGTATACAAAAGAAACAGACCAGGACCGAGAGAGTAACGTGTGGAAGCTGTGGTCTGAGACAGAGAAAGCTAAGCAGAGCCACATGCAAGCTTGAGTTTCAGTCAAGGTAAGGCATCAAAATCTCTCCCTCCTAGCTTTCGTCATTTTCCCAACATAAGGTCTGAGTTTTTAAGATTTAGGAGCATTGATATTTGCTGATGTACATGGCTGCATTCACACACACACCCCAACGTACCTGGAAGCAAGAAAGATGAGTTAGCTGTCAAAACTCCACTTGGTTATCATTTGTGTGTGTGTAGGTGTTGTTGCATGTAGCAAATGAAAGGAAAACTTTCTGTCATACATAAATATAAGTTATTGTTTCTGCATGTGGGTTCTTTATTTATGGAACTGAAACAGAGGAGGTTTTGATGTGTTTACTACGTACAAGAATTTCAAATAGCCACATGAACACAATGAGCATAGGTTCTGCATGATTTCACGTGTTTATGGTTCTGTTTTAGCAATAAACTGAATCTAAAATATTTACTTAGAAGTATGGAAGTCAAATCTAAGAATTAGAAGGCTTAGGGAAGCCAAGATAAATTGTTGAACATAAAAGATAAGCTGCCATGTTCTGAAAAATTGATTTTGCTGCTGGAGCATCGATTTTCGAGCAAGTAAAAAATAGGGCAAATGAACTCATTTTAAGCTGAAATTTTTTGGACATATAGTCCACATGACAATGTTTACATCAAGCTTTGAATCACCTTAAACGGAGGTCTGTAGCTCAAGATATGATTTTTCAAAGTTGAGCTAAAAATTTGTAACATTTTCGGTATGACACTGGAGCAACCAAATGGCGTTGCATTTCGGACCCAGTGAAATTTTGAGCTTTGATTTGAAATTTTTATAGTAGAAAATAGACTCCTTAAGCTTTAAAACAAGCTTTGGTTCACCCAAATCGGAGGTCTACATCTCCGGTTATGATTTTTAGAAGCTGAGTCAAAAATCTGTTGTCCAGAATGAGTCAGTGATACTCATCGTAAAAACTGTATTAATTCTGACATTAAATTGGGTGGTAATAATTTTCCCTGTGATCTAGACTAACAGGAGTTTAAGTAGAAATTTGAACCACCTCAATCGGAGCTTCCTAGACCAAGTTGTGAATTTTTAAAGTTGGACATAAAATTCTGAAAACCCAGATTGGCAGACTGAAGTTGTCTGTACAAAACGAAAATTTGGGAATGACTCAGTTATGTTTTGACCAGTGGATTATTTTTATTTTAAAATAGACTTACAGAACTTCGATTAGGAACTTGAACCACTTGATTCTGAGTTTTCTAGACCGAGTTATGATTTTTCTAAGTTCCTAGAGAAATTGGAAGCCGAAATTCTGTCAAGTCTGAAAATAAATACGTTTTGAGCAAATTACAACTAGCCTTGGCTTGGAATTTTTGAATAAGACTTAAAAGGCTAGACATCTAATTATGGGAAGAATATAGAATACATAACTGAGATAACCAACTGAAGTAGATTAAAAGGATAGGTATTATGGGTCAGTCTAATAAGTGTAATCTTAATATTGCTATTAAGATTAAATTAAGTAATGACCCATCTTAAAATATTATAGGATTCGGATCCTTGCCTTGGCCAAACGATAATCAGTACAAGAAGAACTCGGGTGAGAATAAGAAGTTGTGAAGACATCCAGGTAGTAACTTTTCTCTCACATACCCTGTATGCCTTTATATGCATGTTTGAACCATTGTGATACTTGAGTTTTTGAACACCTAACTTTATCGACAGTATAAGCCAGAGTGCTTGTTCGATAAGGGAATTCGGTACATTTGTGAAAGAAGGGTTGATGCCCATTTGAATACCCAGCGCTGAGGGAATGGACCCGTAGGTCCTTTGAATGAATTTGAATGAACTTGAATTTGAATGTATGTGCACTTGAATGAATTTTGAATCTGAATGAATGTGCACTTGAATGAATTGTACCGAAATGCTTTTGTATTGAATTTTGAGTCTGAATGGTGTTCAACCGAATTTGAATTTGATCTTGAATGTGAATTATTGCAATTGGTTGTCTTCCATATTCTGAGCATGCATTGAATGTGAGTGATTAACGTTACTACTGGGATTCGTTTGAATCCCAGACATCCCCGAAAGTTCAGGACATGAAAGGTACAATAGGCGTGGCTCTCAAGGCAAGGCAGTGGATACCGATAATTGATGATGCTGAGTCGGACCAAGAATTGCTGTTGGTTATCTATGTTTTGTATTAGATTATGTTTAAGTTTGTAATATCTGTAAGAACCTTTTATGGATTTCAAGTATGTACTCAGACCTTGTTATCAGTATTACTATGCCAGAACCCCTTTTCTTCCTAAGCTGTGCATTATTACTCTGATGAATACCAATATATGATGAGAATTTGACATTCGTGGTGTCTTACTTGGGTGAGATGTCAGTATACGAATGTCGGGTGTGACAATTGGAGCAGGGCTCTTGGACATTGTCCTTTTCCCCGAGGAGGGATTTGCGTGGGGTGGCCCATTAATGTGCCAGTGCAGACACTGGGTCTCTTATGGGGGGGGACGGAAACTCTCCCACATTAATCAACAAGTGCGTTGCCACTGCGGTGGTTAGTGTGTGAAAGGATTGAGATATGTCACTGTACCGGAAGGTTGAAGTGGTGACGAGAGCTTTCAATTGTTAAATTTTGTGAAATAAATTATCCCGCTCAAAGATATGTGCTGGTAGTAATTAAATGTTTTCTGAAACAACTCCGGCAGTGAAAGTGTTTTCATGAATTTGAACTGGCAACGATTTTGTTTTCCTTGAAAATGTGAAAGCATTACTTTTTATAGTGAGATTTTGAAAATGTACTGCTACTACAGAATTTTGAATATTTGACTTTGAAAATTAGAATTTTGAATATGAGACAACATAGAAGCAATATTGAAAGTAATGATGTGATTGTCATTACTGATATTTTGAATTGAAGACCATTGACGTAATTGTCTTCAATGATGTTTTGAATTGAAAAGCGGTGCATTGGGTGACTATGTTGTTACAGGAACAGAAACTGATAGAATGGTCTAGAAAAATGAACTGGTTAAGCCAGATAGTACTTGATAGCCACCGAGCTAGTCAAGAGGAAGTGGTCTAAGAGCTTAAGTTGAAGAGGCTCATCGGAGCAAGTATGCCATGCATCCAGGAATCACCAAGATGTATAATGATCTAAAGCGAGAGTATTGGTGGCCGAAGATGAAGAAAGATGTGACTGATTTTGTCTTGAAGTGTTTAACGTGCCAGAAGGTCAAGATTGAACATCGGAAACCACCAGGATTACTCCAAAGTCTGGATATTCCTAAATGGAAATGGGATAGTATTTCCATGGATTTTATCATGGGTTTACCGCCCATCCGAGCCAGTTATGATGCTATTTGGGTGATAGTAGATCGATTGACCAAGTCAGCACACTTTTTACCAATCAAGGCGAACTACTCTTTAGAGAAGTTGGCAGAGTTATACATTAAAGAAATTGTTCGTTTGCATGGAGTGCCAGAGAGCATCATATCAGATCGAGACCCAAGGTTCACCTCGAACTTTTGGAAGTCTCTACAGGAAGCTATGGGTACAAAGTTGAAGTATAGTACAGCCTATCACCCTCAAACCGATGGTCAGACCGAGAGGACTATTCAGACACTGGAGGACATGCTGAGAGCTTGTGCCATCGAGTTCTCAGGTAGCTGGAATGAGCACTTGCCATTAGCAGAATTTGCATACAACAATAGTTACCATGCCAGTATTCAAATGGCACCTTTTGAGGCCTTGTATGGCCGGAAGTGCAGATCGCCATTGTGTTGGACCGAATTGAGTGAAAGAACCATCATCGGACCAGACTTGGTAGATAAAACATCACGTAAGATTGAGACGATACGACAGAAATTGTTGACAGCTCAGAGCCGACAGAAGAGTTATGCGGATCGTCGGAGAAGACCATTGGAGTTTAGTGTGGGGGATCATGTTTTCTTAAAGGTTTCGCCCATGACGGGCATTGGGAGGTCTATTAAGGCAAAGAAGTTGACTCCACGGTTCATAGGGCCGTATGAGATTTTGGAGCGAATTGGGCCTGTTGCCTACCGGATCGCCTTACCTCCACATTTATCTCAAGTGCACGATGTGTTCCATGTGTCACAGTTGAAGAAGTATCATCCAGATCCGTCTCATGTCATTGAACCTGAGGAAGTCGAGTTGAGAGAGAACTTGACTTATATAGCAAAACCAGAGAGAATCTTAGATGTCCGGGACAAGCAACTGAGGAAGAAAACCATTCGACTTGTGAAAGTCTTATGGAAGGGTATGACACCCGGAGATGCAACTTGGGAAACAGAGGAAAGAATGCGTCGAGACTTTCCGAACTTGTTTGCTTAGGTGTGTAGTTGTACTTGTCTTGATTGAATTAATGCATTTATGGTGGTGTTATGTCAATGTTTGAATTTGTGTGACATGGTGATCGTTCGTTTTGATGTGTCTTATGTCAAACTAATTTGACAGTATTGTTTGACTCTATTAAAGTATGTTAAAAACTTGGGATATGGATTAGCTTCCATAATGACTTGTTAGAAATTTTGGGGACAAAATTTTATTTAGGTGGGGAGAATTGTAATATCCAAAATTTTTCTTATTAGAACTTAATTATAATTGTAAGTTAATTAAATATGATAAATTTATTTTTATGTATTTGATAAAAAAAAATAATAAAAAAAATAATATATATATTTGCAGCAGTAAAAAAAAAAAAATTTGAAAATATATATATATATATATATATATATATATATATATATATATATATATATATATATATATATAAAAAATAAAGTAAGTGGGAAGCATGGCGCTTCCCACTATACTTTTGGCAGTGGGGGCATGACCCCCACTGCCGAAATAAGGGGAAATGGTGGGAGACATGTCTCCCACCATCCTATTTAAAAAAAAATTAAAAAAAAAAAAAAATAAAAAAAAACAATAAAATATTGTGTGCTGGGGGTTATAAATACCCCCCACACACACAATACGCACACACACATCCACGACAGAGAGGAGAGACGAGAGAGGAGAGAATTAGAGAAGAAGTGGTCATTCTAAGGTATGTCTTGTATCTTATAAGATAATTTAGGCAGATTAACTAGCTTCTTTTTAAGAAACTTCCTTCATGAAAGTTATTCTATATATTTTTATCTTTCAAAAGGGAGTATTATTATATTGGTTAATGAATATTTTGGGATTAAGATTTTGGGAAAGTTTCGAGTTTTGACAATAGAAGACTATGTATGTGTAGTTGATGATTAATAGTGAATTATAATCGGTTTGGATTTATTGTTTGGTTGATATAGTAATTTAAAATAATTTTTTTTAAATTTAGAAATTTATGATTTTATATCTATGAAATATTTTTACCGATTAAATGCTATGAAAACAAATTATTTGGGTAAGGGAGTTATTAACTAATAGTAAAATGAAGGGAGAATTAATATTTTCAATGGCATCCTTGATTTTCTTTTTAATTACCGTCTAATTTTTCTATTTTAAACATTTCAAATTTATTATTATAATTTGTATATATATTTAATCTTATAAAATTATAAGTTATAATTTTATGAAGAGTTTAGAAGAATTATTAATAATTAGAAAATTGATTGTGGTAGATTGATTTTGCCGTGTTTGAGCTCTTGAATTAAGAGGAGTGGGATAATAATTAGCTTTGGCGAGAGGTAACCACTTTCCACTTGTTATGGCTATTGATATGTTGTTTGTGAGTATTTGAAATGATTATGAATATCTTAATAGAAATTGCCTTGTGGAACTTTATGATTTGAATTGTGAATATATACTTATTTATTCATATATAAGAATTGATCATTTTAATATCATGATATTTATCATATTTACTTATTCATGTATAAGAATGGTTCATTTTAATATCATGATATTTATTTTATTTACTTATTCATATATAAGAATTTTTCATTTTAATATCATGATATTTATTCTGATAATTATGGTAAGGGTTGAATTGGGAAGATGAAGTATTTTATTCCACCACGTGGTGAGGCCTCCATTAATGCATGATGGTTGGCTTTCTATTGTCCCATATGTTCAGGAAGGGACGGGCCCACTAATTCAATAAGGGCATACGACACCCCACATGTTCAATAAGGGGAAAAGGCCCATGGTCTGGGACATGTGCTCTGAGGATTTTGGCCGGTCCTCATCACATGACCAGAGAGCTTTTTGAGTCACCAGTAACATGGATGTAACTTGGCCCATGGGTCTAGTCGGAGGAAATAAGGCGGTTCGGTTGGATTGGTGGGAGGCAATTTGGGAATTGTTTTAATGAGAACTGTGACATATAATTTTGATATAGAATTTATTATATAAATTTTTGTGATATGTATATTGATGAATTATATTTTTAATATCTTGCTATATAAATTGTTCCACTTGGCACCTCATTAGCACATGTTAGTATTCGTAATAAGCTGGATTGATGGTTACCCACATTTTTCAGGTGATAGCTTTTGTGCAGATCCATCAGGGAAGACCCCAGAAGCTTAGACTACTTCTACCAAAAGTAGCACTTCTGTCTTTATGGTTTATGTGGGATGATTGTATAATGCCACGTTAGGGCTCATACTGCATACTCTGATTTACATTTGTATATTTTAATTCAATAATGGGCATTACTTAGTTGTTAATGAACCCTTAATTACTTATTATGTTAAGTTAATTTTTGGGATGTTTCATCTTCAATTTAAACCAATTAAACTAATATCAAATATTCTCATGAAAATTAATAATTAAGAGTAATTACATTTTTTTTTGACAATTTTACCCTTTTCAGGTCTAATTTAACATATTTACTCTTAATCTCAATTTATCATAAGAAATACATTTAAAACTCAATAACTATGGGAAAATACATTAAAAATCCCCATTTAATTACCAAAAATTATATGAAAATATGGCTAGATCAGTGTATTATTAATTAACTCTAACTTGTTGACGCTCACTGCAACAATGTTTTTTGTTTGGTTTCAAGTGTTCCCTCCCATGATTTCCATATCGGCTTCTTTTAGTTACTTTAGTTTTTTTCCAAAATTATAAGGTATTGATACATATGATATGAGTCTTTTTTCTTCTCCCCCCCCCCCTCTTTTTTATGCCTCTTTTCTAACTGGATTATATCCGATTATTCAGAGTTACACCACTGCAGCTCCTCCTCCTCCTCCTAGCTACTACTACAAGAACAAATCTATAATCTAACTCAGTAAGTCGAGTCGGTTATATGTATCATATGATGCTATTAAACTCGATCAAAAATCAAATATCTAAATAAATTGTTAACTAAGAAATCTTACTCAATAACATCATTGAGCACTCTCTTTGGTCTTCTTCTATCTCTTTTTATTGGGCTTCAAACAATTTGATCTATTCTCCTTACTGATGTATCAAATGACCTTCTCTGTACTTGTCTAGACCACCTGGGTGCCACTCCAACCCTTCCAAGTATAAGATTATTACAAATCTTATCCTTCTTTATATGACCAATATCTGTCTTAGCATCTTCATCTTAGTTACCGTCACTTTGTGCTCATGTAGCCCCTTCAAAATCCAACATTCATTATTGTAAAGCATTGCTGGTCAAATAACAATACAATAAAATTTTCTTGTTTAATGAATTAACTGGCTGCAATGATGAATTACTGAAAAATGGAAGCAAATAAATTAATTGTTAATTAATTTTAAGTAACAACATAAAATTTATTACATGGAAATATCCACTATCAAGGTTGTCGCATTCATGAGTTCAGACAAACTCATTGACATAAAATGCAAGAAAGTCAACTTCAAATAAAGTTTGTAATTACCATGAATTTAAAAATGAATTAACATGATTTTGTTACTTATAAATGTAAAAATGGTAAATCCAATAAACCAATTCACAAATTTGACAATTATACGCATTACATGTTAATGGAATTACATTCATTTACTTCTTAAATCATTAACTTTGATTTAAAAGTATAAACACATCCCACGTATGTAAAAAACACTGAGATTATAACTGTCCTTTTCATACCAGACCGAAGCAATTTTGAGTATAGCTAGGAATGTTCAAATAGTTGAAAACTCTAATTCACGTAAATGACTTTCGCGTACATTTTTTTGTTGTGGTGGTAAATTAATACGAGTGTATGGACATTATATTATAGCGCTCGAAATGAGAAGGTTCGGTAATTCTGGTAAAAGGTAATCCATAGTTTGACATACTATATATATATAACGTTATGCATCGATCACAAAGCATGTTCATGCACACACACACACACATATATATTTGCATATGATTCAAATGATTGTTTTGATTAGTACGCTTTATACGGGTGTTTGGGCCTTATATTATTCGCACGTGCATAAACATATATAAAGAATCTTATCTTGAAAGTCAAACGCTTACTTTTAACAAATTTATTATAATTGTATCAAGGTCATGGATGGCATTACCTTGGTGCATGCCTCGGCAGCCTGATCATCATTATATTTGGTTCAAGTCTGAATATTGTTACAAAAATTTATCAATTAACTGACTGATATTATTGACCAAAATTATACGAGAAAGTCTTGGCCATATTGATTACACCAGTTATATAAATAGATATTTATATCTCTTAATGCGCTCCACTGATTTGTATTCGAAAATTTAAAAATAATGTCACTGTTAGTAACAAAAAATAATAAGGTAGAAACAAAGCCAAATTGAAAATTAAGATTTTTTTTTTGAAAATATTACTCAATATATATTATGATATTGGAAGATGAACATTTCAGTAGAAAAATTTAAATTTAAATTTTTTTCTTTTTGTACCAAAAAGAAGAAAAATTTAAATTTAACGTGTTCAAGATAGATTCATGAGTCATGATTGGGTGGATAAAAATAGGGTTAAGTAGTAAATTCGTCCTGCTAAAAGTATATGCCTATGAGCAATGTTACCTTAAAAGTTTTTTCAGATTTAATATTACCTCAAAAGTCTTAAAATGGAGCAATATTGCACTTTTCTGTTAAAAAGTTAACGGTTAACGTTAGTTTTTTTAACACTATTGAGCTATATTGCTATATTTTAAAACTTTTGGGGTGGCATTGAACCTGAAAAAACTTTCAGGACAACATTACTTCTATGCGTATACTAGTTAATCCATAAAAATATTGTCTCCATAGAATATAGAGGGATGGTCTTTGTAATTAATAATATAAAATATAAGGGAGGTTTAAAGTATTTTACTTTTATTTGTCAATTTTAATCACATGATACAATTAGTTACCTTTTGACTATGAATAAAGTTATCAATTCATATGACAGTGAACGGATTATATTTTGCTTCCTATGCTATCAGTTCATAATTCACATATATAGCACTTTACACATAAGAAAAAGACTCGAAAATTAATTTTAAGTTGTATCTTTTTCTTTATTAACGATCACTAGAAAAATTAATCCAATTGATAACTAGAATTACTTTAATACTTTTTATTCATACTTATAACGTGATGCAAGCACCTATTAAAGCAAATATATATGTTCACATTTGAGATTGAATTTGAAATATTACAAATCTGCTTTGCAAGATATTTATGTTGAAATTGAAACCTCCGAATCTTCACTTGTACCAATTAGAAATTCTAAATCAAATCTTCACATTAATTTGACGCTAATATAGATTTATTTGACTAATTAATATAATGAGAAAAATTTAAGAATATTCCGACACATTGTCTTATAAATTTTTGAACACAGAACAATTTACTTTTTTATTTTGATTTCATTGAGTTGCCAAGTCTATATGTCACTTTGGTCAAAAGAAGGGGCATGATAAGATGTTAATAAAGAGATAATTCAAGGTCAAAAAAATAAAAGATAATTTTGTTCCTAATGAATATAATGACGAAATTTAGTTAATAAAAATATTTATATATCATTAATTTTTGTTACTTGTTTCTTAAACATCTATGTAAAATTGGGCTAAAATATGTACTTGATCCTCTAAATTTATATAAATTTCAAGTTTGATCCCTTTATTTTATAACTTATTTTCTTAAAATTCTTTAACTCTACATCGTTAGTTTCAACTGATATTTTTGTTAATAATCACTGTTATTTTGAAAATTAAACTTAATATACCGGTATTTGATTATATTATTCAGTAATTAAAATTTCAATGTTAGCATTTTTTTTATAACAACGTTGGAGTTTAATGATTGAAAGGAAATTTTATAAAATTAAGAAAGAAACAAAATAAATAAATCTTATATAACGTTAATATAATGGACTAAAAGTTCAATTTTATCCGTAAAATTATTATCTTGAATCAGAATGTGTTTATATTTATGCAGGAGTCTGAAATAGAACAACACTGGGCTCTGTACATATTTTTATTTTATATTGAATATTGAATATATTGATATATAATTATAAGTGGGGAAAAATCAAATGACTTGATCAATAGAAAATAAAAACAGAAACCGAAGGAAATTAAAACGTTGGATTGGTCATAATGACTCATGAGTACGTAATGACTAAACGATTTTAAAACATATAATTAAGTCTGCTTATGAATGTACTACTTAATAAGAGTATTACTCAATACTCTATTTAATTATTAAATTATGTATTAGTTTTGCTTCAATAACTGATAGTTGTTCTAATAATTGACTACTAGCTAGCAGGCAAGGGGTGCATCTTTTTCGAACGCACTTCAAAAAAAAAAAAATCATTTGTTAATTCAATCTTGTATTCATGGCGTTGCCTATAGATACGCTGCGTTAATTAATTCATATGGCTTTAGATATTAGTCGCTAGCTGCCTAGCTTGCTCGTACATCGGTACATCCGTACATGTATGTGTGTGACTAAATCAATCGTATAATTAATTAATAATCTTTTGCCACAAAATCATGTTGGATTAATATCTTAATTAATTATTTTATACCATAACAAATGTGTCTTCAGAAAAGTGTCGTTGTGCTTTCATTATTTTAATTGTTCAGTGGTTTAGTCATGTTGATTTATGTTGAATTGAACACTCACACGTCCAATAAAAGTGCATTCAAATAAACAGGTACTATATATAATAATAACATTGTAAGTTTGAAAGATATTCTTTGTCAAAGTTAATTAACTAGTCAAAGTTCCAGTCAGAGAATATCTTTGTTGCAATACTTAGAATGATCGATTTTGTGCAACTCAAATTCGTCTGTCTTTTCTCTTCTAGCTACTTGCCCTCATTTATTTAATTATTTCTGAATCTTAATATGCACATGCTTTAATCGCTTTTTTTATATGTCTAGAAACGTTGAAGAGATTAAAGATGTTATAAAAATATAGTTCCCTGCCCCGGCCCGGGCCTCTCTCTATATATTGCTTATCTTGGATATATAGCTAGCTATAGGGTTGTAATTAAAAAATATTAATCTTTAAAATAATACTTAATCAAAATTTATTAGTAACATTATTAACTAAGTAATTAAATATTCATGGGTTTTAATGTGTATTACTATTACTATTAGGAATAGTCTCATTCACTGCCCTCCATTTCAACACACTATTAATGGATGTTAAAGACTGGATCATCTTCTTCATAGAAAGGCAATAAAGAATATCATGCTTTGATATGTTTTGAGGGCACAATCCTACACTAATTCAGCTTGAGGAAATTTGATCCAACGGATTTCTTTTTCTGCTATCAATGCCTCAGATCAATGATCATCCCTATTTTGGGTTCAAATATACATTTATTACACAATTATCCTTGAACAAGAAGTCGTTGCAGATCTAAAGTATAAACAGGCCATTCATCTTTCCATCAACCATGCATTCAAGCATATCACATGAATCTAGTAATACAGTATATTCAAAATCTACTATAGGAATTTTCCCTCTTTTATTATTTGCTTCCCTTCTCTTAGTTTCTTAGAAAGACTCAATTTGTTGAATTTTAGTTCTATTTTTCTTATACCTATATGTAAGACTTGAAAATATTATGTATGTCATTTTGTTTTAGATAGTGTTTTAGTTATACTACCTCTAGCTTGCACTATTAGATTATTCCACCTCAATTCTGTGTTCCAAATTAAGCTCTCATGACAATAAATATAACTGCATTTGCAAATAACTTTAACTTGCTTGGAGTTAGTCTTTTTTGGCCTGAATTAGGGGATCGGTTAGAATAGGAATTTAAACTTTCAAAATGCTTTCCCCCCCCCCCCCCCCTCTAATTTTAATTATTTAAATTATACTCTAATTAGTGGATAATATGGAGGGCAATTGAGAACTCTAAAAGAACGTTAATAAAAAACGATTTTTAAATTGGAAATATCAAAATTTGAACTATAAGTTTCGACATTTCTATTATAAAAAGATCCTATATAATTGAACCAAAAAAATATCCTTACTAAATTTTATATTAATGTTGTTGCAGGACCTTAGTTATCGTTCTCCTGGCCCTAATTTGGGATAGAAAAAAAATAACTAAACAAAAAATTTGATTTTATCAGCCAACGACTTTTCCTATAAATTAACGAGAAGTGACATGACCAATATAAAACGAATCAAAAACAAAATAGTACAATGTTTTGATCAATATCTGGAAGCAGTGAAATGAAACAAAAAAAAAAAAATTTGTTGATGTGCAGTATTTTGTATTCTTAAATAATAAGAATTAAGAAGTATCCTTTTTTTTTTTCCCGCTCAAAGAGAATTAAGAAGTATCTGATATCTTATTTAATTTTATTTTATTGATAACATATATTCATCATCTATTACTATTAATTAGAACTTTTGATTTAAGCATTATTAATCTCCCAAGATCTGCGGCAACAAAAAAAAAGGGTAGAATTATATTTCATTTAATCTCACACATATATAGGACTTAATTTTCAACTAGCCTAAAAAATTCTCTCCATACACATCGTTTGGAATCAAACCTTGTTTATTATATGGTTAAGGAACATAGCTAAGTACCAACTGTGTTAGACTCATGATTACTAGCACAAGAGGCTTTAAAATTTTAGTTCGATGTTTTTTGCCCAAAATGAAATTAAGTTGTAAAGGAAATAAACATGACATATGAAATAAAAACCAGGCCTTAATAAAAAAATTCAAAGTACATTCACAAGTATATATACATAATTTTGACAACCAATCATAATAAAATAACAAATGTCTGTATACAAGTTTAAAAATCCCCATCTACATTCTAATATATTTTAATTTGAAACAAAACATACAAGTGTTCAAAGGTATGTTTCAAGTATAAATACTCATTCTGACAACTAAACATAACAAAAGAATAAGCGTCTGTATAAAAATTTACAAGTTTAAATTTACATTCTAACATGTTCTAATAAAAAAAGAAATAAGAATTCCGTTTACGAGTGGACCCACGGATTTAATAGAATAATTGGGGCCCGCATAAAAGTTTGCAAATCCAAATACATTCTCATACGGCATTTTCACAAATCCCCATGCATTTTCACAATTAGGCATGACAAGATAATAACTTTTTCCCGTTCCAAAATGAACAAGTTTTTTGTCCGTCCATTAAAAAATGAGACTGTATGTGAGCTGAAATACCTAATAAAACAAACGTGAAATTTTTGTGAAAATTTAAATTCAACAATGCAGGTAATACTAGTTCTAGTTGACTGCTCATTCATTAAGGATTGCGCGTAGTTCTGTGTTCGGATCCCAACTTTTTTGACTATATCCCTCCAAATCTTTCACGCTGGCCCTGGTACTTGATCTCCTACTTTGTTATACTAATGCTTTGTTGCCTTAAAAATGAGAAAATTTTAAGTCATTGGTTGATATGGTAAGATGCATAAATTTAAATTTCAGAAAGAATATTATTGGGAGATATGAAAACCTTTTATCCTCTAAATCTTAAGGAGAAAACTCTTAATCAAATAAAAAAAAAGGAGATAATTTCTATCTCACACTGATAAGTGCCTTGATTAAATAATTTTGATGGAATTTTTGTTTCTTTGCTCACCACGCATTTGAGATTTGATATATGATGAGGGCAGCAAATGAAATTACTTCAGTCCAATTTCAACCATAATGACGCGTCCGCCGTCCATATTGATTTGTTCGTATGTAAATATTACCCCTCGCATTTACTCCAACAAATGACGTAATGTAATGCGACAACATACTTATATTTACATGTTTATACTTATAAACTTCTTATTATCTAATTAAAACTTCTCTCTTTTTTAGAAATACTTCTTTTTTTCTTAGAAATAGTGCTTACACATATAAGCATGTAAATATAAGCATGGAATGTAGACTCATATAGCCAGAGAATAATAAAAATAGACTGTAAGAATATAATCTTCTCAACATAATTAAACTTAAAAACTTTACAATACGTAATATCTAGACATGCTTTGAGTTCATTTTTCTAAAAAAAAAAATAAGTTACATCTGCACTCTAAAATATTATATTTTTCAGTAGTATCCACTATTTTAAAATAATTTTAAGTGTATTTAATGCTCTAAAGTATATTATTTTAAGTAGTACTCAGTATTCTTTAATATAAATTTATCCTCAAGGCATTTTTTTCCCCAATAACTATAAATTATCCTATAAGGCGATGGATACACAAAAAGATTAATTTAGAATAATAAGTGTTATTAAAAATATATTTTAGGTTATTAAATGGAATTTAACCATTTTTATTTAAATGGTAGATTATTTTAACGACACGAAGTTACAGGTCGAATAGAACTCTCAACTTGTTTACGTGTATAGGAGATTTTTCATGCCATGGTATGTAATACAACATCATTGACCAGAAACCACCATTGATTAGAAATATAAGAGAGAAGATGAAAAATCATGTATGCTCACACAAATTATAATTCGTTTAGGTTTAACGATGATTATCTCTCACTTGAGATTGATTTACAACTAACTTTAATTCTATGGATCAATAAGGGACTTCTTTATCTATAAAGAGACTCATATTAACCTCTCTCTTAATATGATATGGATTTCATTGTCCTATACACTAAACACATTAACCATAACCCTTAATTAAACTGGGGTCTCAATAAACTAACTATTTATTTAATTTCACATTAACCTCTGACAAATAGAATTGAAATATTCATGTGAGGCGTGTGATGAGTTGTGATCTGAGATGTGCTGTATATTAGTACATAAGTAAAGGTTGACAAAGGTAATCATGTTTTGCATGTACTAACTTCCACACTTGAACCGCGTGATACAACTTTCCCATAATACTCGTATTTGGGGAACTCAAGGACAAGTTAAACTCTCGTACTAGTGATACCCTATACTCCAACTTATAAATTATTATTTCTTGCCCATTTAATTTGAGATTTATTTTTATTCACAGTTTCCTAGCTCTGAAAGCGTCTAATAAATTGAAATGGAAGGAGTAGGAAACATGAAATCAATTGATCCAATCACTAAGTGCGCGTCAATTGTTTAGAAATGACTATAAGCTAGCTAGTGTCATCTCTTGAATCGAGTGTGTGTGTAAGTTAGTAATGTTACTAAGAACATATATTAAGTACTCCGATACTTAATATAAGATATATTTAAGAAGTTGATCTTGATCTTAAATATAAGATATAGTTTTCATATTATTAATGGACATTTTTATGAATGGGTACCTTTCAACTCTTTATTCTCTCTATATTTTCATTGGCACAATAATATGGGCAAAATTATCACAATTTCATTTATTTGGTTAAAAGGGACTTATAATAGGACCAAATTTTTTGGTCAAAAGAGACTTATAAATAGGACCAAATTTTTTTATCAAAAAAGACTTATAAATAGGATCAGAGTGTTATATGTGTGTGCGTGTGTGTATATCAAGTTGATAAAAGAATTGAGAAGACAAGTGAAGTGAAATTCTCATCTCTAACTTTCTGCTGATGAAGACAATAAGACATTAATGAAGGCATGCATGCTCATATACACACACATTATACATTAATGCTTAAAGAATCGAAAAGTGACCAAAAAGAATAATGTTATAAAGTGAGCAACTAGCTACACAGCTTTTTTTTGGCTAATAGCCACTGCACATAACACAGTAACACATATGTACGACACTCTCACACACAACTTCGTGTTTGAAAATGTGGTGTGACTGTGCAACCCTTGACACCTTGGATCTTTTGAAGACAGCATGCGGCCTATTGATTAATTGTGTGAAATCAAGAGGGAGAAAATCTTTCTAGTAGTTTCCAAAAAGAGCTGATGGATGATACAGTGACATATATAGTCATGTGTTGATACACGAACATAAAGAGTCATTGCTTTTTTGTTTTTTTGTTTTTCCTGAGGGCGGTAGAAGTGATAGCATGCTATATAAATTCTCACATAGTCTCTCTCATTTTTCCTGCACTACTTGTCTACTACAATCCTTCCTTCTTCTGTTCTTCATCTCCATAATTTCTTGCTATTTAATATATAGTGTGTCTTCCCTTCATTTCTCTTCAGAAACTAAACAATGGGTTTGGAGAAGACTGAGAGCATTAGCCTTCTGTCCGACACCGCCGCCGGCGAGAACTCTGCTTATTTTGATAGATGGAAGGCTTATGTCAGTAACCCATTTCACCTCACAAACAATCCTCAGCGGATGATCCAGCCAGTTGGGTGTTGCAGAAAACCAGGTTATATATATATATATATATATATATTAGATAACCCTCCTCCAGCAATTTTTTATGCATATATATCACTATATATTATTACAAGCTAAGGTGTTTGATTAGCTGACTGACTCGTATGTATGGGTTTGTTTTGATTTGTTTACACAGCTCTATATTGTTAAGATACAAGAGTGGATAAGGAATCATCCGGAGGCTTCCATTTGCACTACTGAAGGACTTCACCGCTTCAGAGACAATGCCATCTTTCAGGACTATCATGGCCGGCCTTCCCAAGTTCAGGAAGGTATGTTTGTTCATATATACATATAATGATTATGATTATATATATATACTCCATTCTGCCCTTTTTGTAAGAAACACTCCCTCCCGTAGGAGCAGTCCTTAATATAAAGAAAAAAATCATCTTTATCTGAAATTTTAAACTAATTCTTCTATTTTTACCCTCATTAAATATATGTTACTCATTATCTCTCTACAATCAATTTTTACATTTTATCCCTTATTTACACTCTTCCTAAACAATGGTCTAGTGGGAAAGAAAAATACAAAAGTTATGTATTTATTACTTTTAATTAATACTTTGAACAATGTGATTTTAGTAGTTGTTCCTTCTTAAAAAAAACCAGAAGGAGTATCTGCTAAAGCCTGTATGGTGTGTGTACACACACATGGTTGAATCAAAGTTTATGATCATAATATGGGTTTGCTTGGTGTTGTAATTGTTTGCAGGGTGTGGCAAATTTGATGTCAAAAGTGAGAAGTGGGAGTGAATCTTCTTCCGCGGATTTCATTTGCCTATGCGGCCCCGCCATTCATCACTATACGCACAGGATCAAATTTTACTCCCCCACCTCTCATTTTTGACATCAAAGTTGCCACTCCCTCTAAACAACACCACCAGGCAAACCCATTATCATCATCAACTTTGATTCAACCATATATATACCATATAGGCTTTAACATATCTATATCTGGGTGAATATAATCTGTAGTACCTCAAGTTTTAAATCATTAATTTTGATCCCTCAAGTTTTATTTTGTTTTAAACCTTTGTCCCCATTACTCAATAAAAACCTGAATCACTTTACCCTTGAGGGACTAAGACCAAAATTAGGATAAACTTGAGGGAACAAACATGATATTAACCAATTATATATAATCACCATACAAGTGTAAATACACACACCTTCCCGAAACTGGGAACGCCATGATAGTCCTGAAAAATGGCAATATCTCTGAATTGGCGTAGTCCTTCAGGAGTGCAAATGGAAGCCTCCGGATGATTACTTATCCATTCCACTATCATATCAATACAGAGCTGTGTAAACAAATCAACACAAACCCATACATACGAGTCAGGCAATTTATCAAACAACCTGTAATATATATATGTATCTGTGTGTGTATATATCTATATATGTGTGTGTATGTATATATGTGTGTATATGCATATTATGTGTATATATATGTGTGTGTGTATCTGTATGTGTGTGTGTGTGTATATATATATGTGTGTACATATATATATGTATGTATAATATATGTGTATATGTGTGTGTATATATATGTACACATACATACATACATACATACATACATAGATTTTTTGGAGGAGGGTATGTAATATATACATAGAACCTGGTTTTCTGCAAGACCCATCTGGATCGCTACTTGAGGATTGTTTGTGGGGTGAAATGGGTCTCCATCATAAGCCTTCCGTCCATCAAAATAAGCAGAGTTCTCGCTGTGTTTTCCTCTGGTGGCGATGTTGGACAAAAGGTGATTCCTCTCATTCTCCAAACCCATTGTTTGGTTTCTGAAGCGAAATGAAGGGAAGGCACACTATATTAAATAGCAAGAAATTATGGAGATGAATAAGGAAGAGGTTTGTGTTGAGAAATGTGGTAGTAGTGTAGGAGAAATGAGAGAGTATGTGAGAATTTATAGGTGGGTGGTGATGCAAAAAGCAGGTTCTAATCTTTTTCATTTCACCGACCCTTACGAAACGCAATAACTCAACATTTGAACAATTTGCGTTTTGGCTTTGACTTGTGACAATCAAGTTATCGCCATCCTTGAAGCAGCTCGTAAGTAAAGTATAACCACGGAGTATTCCTATCCTTTTGAAATTATAACTAAAAAACAAAAGTTATCGCCCCGTCATTGCCTGCGTCAAAAGAAGGAAAGAAGATTCACTCCTCATCATTTTTCTCATTTTTTCTCATTAGCTCGGCATCTGGGCTATTGACTGGGAAGGTGAGAGAAAAATTAAAATGGTATTGTGATTGATTGGATGAATAGGATTTAGAGATGATGAAGGATAATAAGAGAAACCTAATTCCAAAAAATGATGCACAAATGTTTTTTTTTTTTGGGATCATCGAGTACATAAAAAAATACTTAAGTATTCATCGGTTCAAAAAATTGATGCTCATCACTTGATTTTTTTTAAAAAAAATAAATTAACAAGCTATATTTATATATTTACAATTTTAAAAAATTGATGTTCATCACTTGCATCCCTAGAATCAATTTGAAAGTCGTAATTATATATTTATAATTTGAAAACTTATTACACCAGTCCAACTGTTAAAACCATATCAATATCCTGCAAAATATCATTTTCTTAACAATCTAAACACACACACACACACAAGATAAATTAAAATAATAAACTCATATGCTGAGGAAAACTCTCGTATGTATGTATGATAAATTAATATATTGAGAAAAATTATAATGATTTGGAAAAAAGTATTAAAACATTTAATTTACAAGGACCTAATTAAAAAATTAATAATTTAAAAAATTTTCTAAAAAATTCTATGTGAAGAGTATAATGGTGTGTTCTTCTTTCTTTTTGGTGAGGTAAAATCTAATCTCTCATTTAAAAAAAAAAACTAATGATATTATTTTGTGGAGAAAAAAGGTTGTTATTTATGCAACTTGTTTTGGATACAATCATATATGTTAGGTATTTGTTCCTTTAACAAAGAAAACAAGCCTAACATGGAAAAATATTTGTGGAAATTGTGAGGCAAGAAGTTTCCTATGAAGTTGCTTATATAACAAGATTCATTGGTCACTATACAAGTTTCTTTTTCACTGAAAATTCTGAGAGTTTGAAAGAAAGAAAGTCATTGTGGCTAAGGTGCGCATTTGGTATTTCAACTTCACACAATATTTTCTTTAATTTTATAAAGTATTTTTTTTAATCATCTAATAATTATAAAATTGATGGTTTTATTTTAAAAATTCCAACATCAAAATTTTAAAAGCGTTCATAAATACTAATATATTAATTTTAAATTCACAAAATAATAACAATTGGGGCAAAAAAAAAAAAAATCATTTGAGACTAACAGTGTAAGGGTTATATAACTTAAAAATACTTTATAAAATTAATGGATTAAACTAAAATCTAATATAAAGTTAGAGGACCAAACATTTACTTATATATATTTTGAATTAATGAGAGTTATACTTGGTGGAAGAAAATTAATCTAATATCATGTAATTTTTTGTTAAGTAAATTAACTATGTTTAACACTATATATAGAATTTTTTACTATATTTTGAAATTTGAATGATTTTAAGAACTTCAAATTGAAGGGTTAAACCAAAACTTAATAGAAAACTAAATGATCAAAAGAATGGCTTTGCAATATATTAATTTCAATGTTTTTTTTTTTGGCGAGTGAGTTGTAACATTTTCTGAGATAATTATACGTCTAAACTTTTAAGTTTAATTTTGAAAGTTAATAAGATATCTAATTTATCAATATAAACATCTCATGTGAAATGAATCAATTATTAACGCAAAACCCATTGATTTGCTTTTTCTATATATTTTTCCATTATTTGGAAAGTCTTTTGATTCTCACAAATTATTCAAAAAATTCATATTTGTTTTGTTATTCTTGTTTTTAGCTGATATTGTAGGTTTTAACAAGGTTATCAAAACCGCACCGATCATTGAACCAGTCAGAATACTAAGTCAAGGGTTAGTGGGTCAGACTGAAGTTAAACTAGAGCTAATTCAGAGCCAAATCGGTGAAAAAGTGAACATTTTACGGTTATTAATATAAAATTATAAATTAAAAATCGATTTTCCTTTTTTTTTTAAAAAAATAAACTGGGTTGGTCTGGTGCAAGTTTAATTACACTGGGTTTTGGTGTATTATTGATATTTTCTCTATTTTTTTTGGGTATTGGGCTGTATTTTTGGGGTACAATGTAAGTTTTTTTTGTTTGTTTTTTTTGTTTTTTTGTGTTGATCATTGGGTTGTCATTGTTTATGTTTTTGATGCGTGTTGTTTGCGGTGCTCATCATGGACTCATGATATTAAATAAAGGACGTTTTTTTTTTTTAAAAAAAAACTTCACATAAGATATTGTTATGGGAAAAATACAAGAAAAATACCATTTGAAATTAAAAATTTCAAATAAGTCTTTTTCATATAAAAGTATAAGTATTAACTATAAGAGTAGTATAGCAATTGATAACTTATTTTAGTAGGAAATCACTAATTTGAGAATTTAAAGTTTAAGTTATATTTTTTCTACTGTTCTTTTTTCTTTTTATAGCCTTAGAAATTAATTCAAATCCTAAAAACAGTCTTTCCTCTTACGGTTTTGCGGACATTGTTGTCAAACTTGCGAATTGATTTTTTGAGTTTACCATTTTTATGCTTCTAGCTTACAAAAACGAGTCGAGTCAGTGGTAAACTTGTGCTAGTTGTAAGCTCGGTTAAACTCACGAGTTTATGCACCGAGTTTACCGTTAGTTTTTACGTTTCTAACTTATAAGACCATATTAACTTACTTTTAAACTCATGTTAACTTTTTTTGATTTGATCATGCTCAGCGGCTTTATATAGAAATTTCTTTATTAAATATGATAAATGATAAATGTTGATGGATATAATTTAATTATTTGAATTTAAGATATATTTAAATCAAATTGTTGTCATTTTTATATTTTAATTATTTAATTATTGATGAGGGCCTTTTTATCTTTAGCCTTGGGGTCCACAATCAAAAATTAACTAAGGATTGCGTATAGGCAAACCAAGGATCGTTCTCTCTTCTCGAGGAGCCTTTTATTGAGTCTTAAGTAATCTAAATGACATGCACATGCAATTAAAACAAGGGGAAAAATAGGTTTTGGATTTTTCAATTAATTAACTAAAATAAAATTGCAATTAAATTAAATGCTAAACTAATATGTTTTTGGTATTTTTAATAAAATGGAATGAAGTACGAAATATATGAAGATTGCCCTTGGAAATGGAATAGTGACTATCATAATTCAATTAAATGTAGGAGTAAATTTTCATTAAGTCTAGATGAAAAACCCCAAGATAACATTTGAGTCTAATATTCCCAATTAATAGTAGCTCCTACTAACGTAGCTAACTACTACCTCTTGAGATATTGTTTAAAACCACTTAGTGTGTGATTAGGATTAAATTAATGTAGCTTGTTTCCTCTATATCAGAGTGCGATAACACGCCACTCAATTAATCCAATTTAATCATATATCTAACAATAACACTTAGAAAGCATAATTTCACTGAATCAATAAGGAAATATAATTTTATAATTCTAACAAACCACAAAATTCAATCCAATCACATAGGTTCAATCCACAAAGTTTTCCAAACGGACAAACTAAGTCTCAAAAAAATACAAAATAATATTCCTAAAACTAGGAAATTAAAATGCAATAGAGAAAATAAATTGAACAAAATAAACTCCCCTCTTTTAGCTCTGAACTCAAAGCTATCCATCCCAAAAAGTAAAGGAATCAGTCACCCATAAAGATTAGAGAACTCGTGATGGTGATTGGAATCTTTCCGGCGAATCAGCGACCTTGGCGATGGGGAGAGATGTCTTTGGCGGTGGTGGTTGCTGTCCGCCTCTTTCCCTCTGAAGGAGATGGATTCACGGTGGTCTCTTTCTCTGATTCACGGGTCCGACGGTGAGGAGAGATGGTTAGCGGTGTGGCGTCGCTGGCGACGATGGAGGGGATGGTGGGAGTCGCCGGCGACGGAGAAGACAGGGGGAAGGTCGAAGGTGAGAGCGTTCGTGTGGGTCTGTCTTGAATGCGTTCCCTCTGGTCCTTCTTTATTGTTTCAGTGTTCACGATAATCTCTCCTTGGCTGCGTATCGAATCTGTCGCTGATTCATCTGCGTGATTCTTGCTCCTTTCCGTTTTCAGCGTGTCAGCGTTTTTGCGTTCTTTCTGTTTCAGTTTTGATTCTTCTTGCCTGACGAAGATATAAGGTTTATGAAGGAAAGTGTGGGTCTGCGTCCAGCAAAGGTCCAAAGTTCAACTCGTGATTCCGTGATCCTAGTTCTGTTATTATTTCCTCCCTATATTTGCGCGGCGCCCACCTTCAATTCCTCACGTCTTTCCTCTCAGCTGCTCCGTTTTATGACCTGATTAATTGAGTATATTCCCAAAACACTGTGCTCCAACTGAATGATTAAATCAGATAGATTCCCTGGTAAAAAAAAACGGTGTTTAGGTGCAGGGACCAAAGTGAAATTTTTAAAAACTTTCTCAGAGGGACCAAACTGAAAAGTTTAAAACTTGAGTTTAAACTTTTATTTTCAAATATGTTCTAATCTTTTCAGACTTCTTCAATCCAAAAGAGTTAACCTAAAATCAAATATTCTAAGAAAAATCAACGATTAAGATTAATTACATCTTTTTGACAATTTTGCCCTCTTTAGCCCAAATTTAACATATTTACTCTTAATCTCAATTTATCATAAGAAAAGTATTTTAAGCTCAATAACTATGAGAAAACACATTAAAAATCCCCATTTAATTACCAAAAATCATTTAAAAATATGGTTAGATCAATTATACACTAGTAATACCTATTTAATAATAAAAGTAAACTCTTACGAGTTTACGATTCGAGTTCACGATAGGAGTTTACGTCGCTGTCACGATAGGAGTTCACGAGTTTGCTTGAACTTGTGAGTTTGACAACCTTGTTTGCAGAGGTAAGGCTACGTATATTTATCCTTCCTCAGACATCACCTAGTGGAAGCCTTATACACTGAACCACCCTTTATACGTGTGAATGGAAACAAAAATGTGGGTATATTTCTCCAAGAAAGAATATAATAGAACATTTCAGAAATTAAAGTTGCGCGTTTATTTATTTACCACTTTTTTTTTTGCTCGAAATTATTTGTTTACCACTTTAAAACTTGGTTGTTGTCGAGTGAGGGCAATATTAATGAAGACCCACCTAATGAACAAATAAAGTACTAAAAAGGTAAGGGCAGCGTATACATACGCAGGATAATAAGGTGCAGGCCTAAGAAAAGCATCTCCAGGAAACAGAACATGATCATTTCTTTAGCCCCCTGTGACCCCACCACTCATCACTGTACGGTCAGGATCAAATTTTACTCTCCCACCTCTCACTTTTTTTCTTTTCTTGTTTTTTTGATAATATCCCACCTTTCACTTTTGACATCAAATTTGCCACTCTCTGCAAACAACATCACCAAGCAAACCCATTATCATCATCAACTTTGATTCAATCATATATATACCATATATAAAGCTTTAACAGATCTATATCGTAGTTAATATAATCTTTAGTCCTTCAAATTCTAAACCATAGGTTTTGGCTACTTTAATTTTATTTTGTTTAAAACATTGATCTCTATTACTCAATAAAAACCTAGACTATTTTATCTTTAGTGGCACCAAAACCAAAATTAGGATAAATTTAAGGGAATAAACATGGAATTAACAATTATATATAATCATAATCACTATACATGTGTATACTACATACACCTTCCTGAAACTGGGAAGGCCATGATAGTCCTGAAAAATAGCAATATCTCCGAATTGGTGTATAGTCCTTCAGGAGTGCAAATGGAAGCCTCCGAATGATTCATTATCCATTCCACTATCATATCAATACAGATGAATATCGTAACTGTCTCGTCATTCAAATTTCTATGGTCGATATTGATTATTCCACAACTACTATTAATTACTAGATACTGATCTGAGTTTACATTATATGCACATAGTTTATGTGTTTCTTATGTGCTCATACCTCTAATTTTAATTTTTTTTATATATTTAAATTTAAATTATATGTTGCTTTCTAACATGTTTTTTGCACCCAATATTTTAAATTAATTAGTTTCCAATTTTGTATTCATAAATATTTGTCTATAACACCAGTATTATGGAAACTAATTAATTTGAGATAGTGAGTGCAAAAAACATGTCAGAAAGCAGTATATAATTTAAATCTAAATAAATATAATATATAAAAAAATTAAAAAAAAATATGCTCATACTTCTAATAGAGGTATGAGTACATAAGAAGCACATAAACTATGTGCATATAATGTGGATTCATACTGATCCGCTTCTAGTATTTTGCACGGATTGAGTTTCTCTCCCCATCTTTTTCTCATTATTTCTCATCATCTTTAAATCATATCTATCCAATCAATCACAATACTACTTTAACCTTTCTCTCTTCTTCCCAATCAATGGCCCAGATGGGGTCAATGAGAGAAAAGGAGAAACAAGATTATGAGAAAATCCTCTCCGGAACTGGTTTTGGTGCCTATCCAAAACCAGTTCATCCAGATGGGAGAAACAAGATTATGAGCTTGGAGCATCTGGGCATCCAGATGCGATATGAATGGTTCAGATTTTATTTTTTTTAAACTGTTGCTTTTTGCATAAAAAAATTATTTTTTGAAAAAATATTAGTTGAGAAATTATCTTTATTTTAGATTTTGTATCTATTAAAATAAATTTTTTTTTGAAAAAAATAAAAAATAAAAAAATAAAATCTGAACGATCTAGGGGACAAGCGCCCTCTACCTATAGGCAGGGAATCTAGTTCCAATTCTCTCCCTATTTTGCACATATAGTAAGAAAAATCCTTCTAACTTTATCCCTATTTAATATATATTATATCCATAAGAACAAAATCAGTACAATAACAAATAAAGGGGAGAATTGTACGTTTATATGAAATTTTTCTCTTACTGCCCTCTAAATAGGGCCCAAAGTTTTCTTCCATCACTGCCTATAAACAGGAGCACAGGAGCATGTTCAATCAATTTGTTCGTATTTAGGAGAAAGATAAATGGCTTTTCTCACATACCACGATGTACTGTTGTTTTACTCGTTGGGCTTATTTTCAAATACGTTAATTTTAAAGGAAAAAAATTAAAACCTCTAATATGTACAAAAGAATCAAAACACAGAAACATGTCATGAAACACGCAAAAGAAATTGAGTCAGTGATTTGGTCATTCAATTAGTTTCTATTTCCTTGAAGGGTCGGCACAGGAAAGCTTGGAACTTCAAAGCAGACTTCGCCGTATATGGGTCTCTCATCTGCCTATAAATTCCCACCCTCTTTCATTCTTCAATTCATCTCTAACAACCAACCACTTCTCTATAATCTTCTCTACAATCTCTTTCCCCGCTCCTTAATAACACACTACACAGTGATCTTTCACCTGTCTTAGCTTGTTCTTGTTCTGCATATTAACACTGAAAGATATGAGTTTGGGAAATGATCAGAGCCGTCGGCTCCTTTCAAGGATGGCGGTGAACGACAAACATGGAGAGAACTCTGCGTATTTTGATGGATGGAAGGCTTATGATAGAGACCCATTTCACTCCACAAACAATCTTCACGGCGTTATCCAGATGGGTCGTGCTGAAAATCAGGTATATACACAGAGTTCAGATATTATTTCACTTATATATATATGATTACAAGGTGTGTTTGATATGTTGTCTGACTCATTTTCTTTTTGTTTCATCTCAGCTTTGTTTTGATCTGATACAAGAGTGGATGAAGAATCATCCAGAGGCGCTTCCATTTGCACTCCTGAAGGACTTCACCACTTCAGAGATGTCGCCATCTTTCAGGACTATCATGGCCTTCCCAAGTTCAGAAAGGTATATTTGTGTGTCTCTCTATATATAGGCTCTCTTAGAAATGAGCACAAAATTAAAAAATGAACATTAATGACCTTACAAGTTATTTATATTTTTTACCTGGCTATTCTTCTAGAAATATCCTATATCATGGATCAGAGGGAGTGTGCTTGTGTGTTTATATATATATGATATAGCCTGATGAATGAAGTGAATACTGAGAAATGGGCATTAATTTACTGTGTCCCCCCCCCCCCCCCCCCCCAAAAGGTGACAAATTTTTATGTCAGAAAAGAGAGGAGGGATGGTGAAGTTCGATGAAGATAGGGTGGTGATGCGTGGTGGGGCCACCGGAGCAAATGAGGTCATAATGTTCTGTTTGGCTGATCCTGGAGACGCTTTTCTCATTCCCACTCCTTACTATCCAGCGTATGTAACCCTCTCTCTTTTATATTTCTTCTTCATTCACATTCAATGTATCTTCCCCCCATTACCCCATTAGAGTGGAAAAAGGTTAGGGGCATGTTAGAAACCTGAGGCTTAGCTTATTTCGAGTCTGGTCGGGCCTGGCCTGTCAGACTAAAAGGTTAAACCAAAGTCTCTTTTAAAGCCTGTTTTGCATAACAAGCCAAGCCAGCCAAAGATAAAATTGTAATTTCTCTATTTACTCCCATTAACAGTGCTTGACTGAAAAAACCCTAAACTTCATTCAATCTTTCGACTGCTCGCGCTGAGTCAATCATGCAAACGCGAGCACTTCCTTCTGAGTTCCAACGTCTCTCCTCCTCCTCCTCATTCTCAGGTCAGTGACTGCCCTAATTCTCAGTTTAGTGCTTGCCTTCATTCTCTGGTTGTCAGTCTCAGCTCCCAATCACGCAAGAACTTTATTTTACTTCTTTCAAAATAACCCTAAGTCCCTAACTTTCTTGCTTATTGGTGACAGTCAGTTCGGCCGCTACTCTTGGTTCATTATAAGAAGGCTGGAACAAGTTTTAATGCAGAAGTTCGCAACAGGAAGGATTATCGGAACCCTGACTTCTTGCTACATGCAGTGAGACTGAGATATCAGGGTATTGATCAAATAGGATCGTGCTTCAGTAAACACGTATTTGACCCTTATGGATATGACCCAAGTGACTTCTATGATCAAATAGGTCCTCAACATTTTTACCTCTGCGTCTTTCTTGTTTGGGTTCTCCAGACACATGCTTTTTTTTTTTTTTTTGGGGGGGGGGGGGGGGGGGTTCATTTTCATATATATCTTGAAATCTATTTTATGTTCTGTCATGGTGTTATTGTAGATTGTTTATGTTGTGACAGTGGATCTAAGGCGTGTGGTATTTCAGCCTGTTCTCTTTTCTTGGTTGCAGTGTTACATTAATAATTTATTTTAGGCTCGTGATTCTCTTCCTTCAAGAACATTGATGGTGTATATCATTTTTGCAAAAATGCTTGGCTAACTTGTCTTGAAGTGTGTGGGACTGCATTTGTTTCTCCACCTTGAAGCTATTACTGATTTTGAAGGAGTTCTTTTCAGCATTTACCCTAATATTACCCCGATTTACATGCCTTTTATCTTCTGAAAAACAGAGGCATGATATGAGGCGTGAAAGTGAGAGGAAGGAGCAGGAGAAGAAAAAAGCGCAAAAGGTTGATTTTTTTCTGGGGGAACACAGGGTGTAACAGGAGCTGGTGTTCCCAGGATCAACCTTCCTGTTCCAGGTTCACAAACCACTTAACCTCTCTAATACTGTGATAAAGCTGTTTTTTTAAATGTTTTTCCTTCTCTATGAGATGTATGTTGATTTTATAATGGTGTTATGTTGACTTTTTTTGCAGCTTCGTTTGCTGTGACTGCTAGCGCTTCACATTTGGTGCCCTCTACAAGTGATGCTCCCAATAGAGATAGAAGACAGAATAAAAAATCAAAGTGGGATAAGGTATTCATCTAAGTATATAATTTGCAGCTTCTATGACATACTTCATTATGCTCTCGAGGTTTTAGTGAATTACTTTGTTTCAGGTGGATGGTGATCATAAAATTCCTCTGCCCTCTGTGGGGCAGGATTCTGTATCTTCTGCTGGTGCTCATGCAGCAATTTTGTCTACTTCAAATGCTGGTGGTGGATACATGCTATATGCGTAAGTTTATTTTGTTTGTGCATTCCTCGCGGTGTTTTGATTTTAATTAATCTTACATTTCTATTTGTCCATATCTCTGCTGTTAAAGGGAAACTAAACTCTAAAAATGGCGGGTGTGGCATGTAGAGGCTTAAAAATATTGTTTCAACTTTCCTTTACCCCTTTTGCCAAAATGTCTAGCGTTTCTTCTTGTCTAAGCCGTGGTGTTTTTCTTTTACTTGTATATTATTGACATATCAAGCATGCGTAATTCGGCCTGTTTTGTTGTTGTATTTAATTTATATTTATGAAGTATTTTAGATCATTATGAATAATTTATGTAATTTGGGCTATTTTCTGTTTGTTTTACAGTGAGACCCGTGGCCTGTTAGCCTAATTACAAATTTTTTTAAAAAATAGGCATTTTTAACTCAGGAGACAAAAAGCTTGTAACAGGCCACATGTGAAGCTCAAGCTACTTTGTTTCTTAACAGGCCTAGCCTGGTTTGGTCTGTTTCCACTCCTATCTCCCATTTACCTACCTAATTAAGCCTGGGGGGGGGGGGGGAGAATAAAAATACTTGTGTTTATAGTTCATATATATATTTGATGAGTAACCAAAAATAATACTCCTTTCGTCTATATGATTCATTGTCTTTCTTTATATTTGTTTTATTTTTTCTAATCTTTCTCCTAAACCATACTCCTTTCGGTCCTAGTTATAAGACTTAATTGACTTTTTTGTAGAGATTAAAGAAGCTAATTAAGTAACTTTAGAGTATCTTTATTTTTATTTTTTTTTTCAAACTAATTAGTTTAACTAATAAACTAATATATAATTTAAAGATACATGCACAACATATGAAATAATTAAGTAACTTATTTAGCTTCCTTAACTCCCCAAAGAAAGCCATCTAGGTCTTATAATTAAGACTAGAGGTATTATTTATATTCAATTTGTGACCGTAAAAAGCTCTTTATGTCATTTTCATTCATTTTCCATCTCAAATGACTTTTCAAACGTTATTCCAAACAAGAGCCCATTTAGGGGAAAAAAAGTCACTTCTATTACCGCTATATCAAACATAAATCACATCTACAATATAGTTTTATCCTATATATCTTTTGTTTGTAAAAGCTTATTTGAAGGAAAAAAAAGTCACTTTTACCACCACTATTCCAAACCGGCACATATGTTAAGTGTTATAATTGTAAATATTAGAGTTTCAAGCACTCATGGAATTCACTTCATTTCATTTAATACTATTTTCTTATTTGGTCAGGGTAATAATTCATCTTAAAGTATAATGTTTGCAGTGTGTTTTCTTAAATCTACTATAATGACCTATAAGGGCATCTGCATTGAATTTTCATTAAATGTGAACGAAGATTCGTCAAGACCAAATGTAAAGTATGTCTCCTAAACATTTGTGTGTTTTCAACTTTTTTTTTTTTTTTTTAAAGAACAAGATTTAAACCCATAACACACGTGTTTGTGTGGATTAGCGGTAGAAGTTATTTTTTCAACGTGATTTATGAAATAAGTATGTAAAAATAGTTTTATTTTGACTTATAACACGTTTTTCTAATACTAACTCAAACAGGAACAGAAAATTTAAAGTCAATTCCTAAATCAGTAAATTCCTCATCTTGCTTTCCCAATAAGGTCGGTGGTGACCTATAATGAAAGAGATTCAAAGTTCAAGAGTTCAAAGTAGACTTTTCCTCACTGAGCATGCAGCATCCACTTCTCTATAAATTCTCACATTCTCTGCCACTTCTCCCTCAGAAGACATTCTTGCTTCTTCATTCACCATACTTCTCTCGTTTATCGCCAATAAACTTCCTCATAGACTCCTTATTCCTTTAATTACAATGGGTTTGAGGAATGAGCAGAGCCATCAGCTTCTGTCGAACATGGCCGTCAACGACAAACACGGCCAAAACTCGCCGTATTTTGATGGATGGATTGCTTATGAAAGAGACCCATTTCACCCAATTCACAACCCTCAAGGAGTCATCCAGATATATGGGCCTTGCCGAAAATCAGGTTCTTCTTATATATATATACATACATACATATATTCACTATATATAACATCCACCATCGATCACTAAAACTGATCACAAGGTGTTTGATGATGATAAGTTCGATCTACTGACTCGGTTTATTTTTCAGCTGTGCTTTGATATGATACAAGAGTGGATGATGAACAATCCAGAGGCCTCCATTTGCACTCCTCAAGGACTCCATCACTTCAGTGATGTCGCCATCTTCCAGGACTATCACGGCCTCCCTCGCTTCCGCAATGTATGAACAAGTTTATTATAAGGGGTCTTTCGTCCATATATGGGGACATCACACCATGAATATATATATATATATATATATATATATATATATATATATATATATATAATATAAAACATGAGATAGGTGATATGAAATGGAGGAATAATGAACTATTTGTGTTATTATATATGTACAGGGTGTGGCAAAATTCATGTCGAAAATGAACGGAGGGAGAGTGAAATTCGAGGCAGAGAGGATATTGATGAGTGGAGGAGCAACAGGAGCAAATGAGGTCATAATGTTCTGTTTGGCTGATCCTGGAGATGCTTTTCTCATTCCCTCTCCTTATTATCCTGCGTATGTCTCTTTTCTTTAATTTCTTCATATTCACTGAACCTTCACTGTTAATTCCACTCATGGGAATTGGGCAACAAAAGAGAGTTATATTAAGGTTGATTACTTGTTTTGATTCAATGAATTAGGGCAATACATATAAAGAGGTCAAAAAGCGTTTGAATGGGGTTTCTTTTACAAGTCCAAATCGAACACTGATTAACTTAAAGCTCAGTACTGTCTCTCATCAAAAGATCACAAATACTTATAAAGAGCAGTTGACGAGTTGACCCTACAAGGCCATTGACCTTTCCGTTAAACCTTACACAAGCAATATCGTAACTGTCTCGTCAATTAAATTTATATGGTGGATATTGATTATTCCTCAACTACTGTTAATTACTTAATACTGATCCAATTCCAGTATATTTCATACGTACTAAAAAAAAAAAATTCCAATTTTATCCCTATTTCATACACATTATACATGAGAACAAAATTAATACAATAATAAATGACGGGTGATACATTCATATGAAACTTTTTCTTCCCTCACTGCCTATTTAGGTCCAGAGCAGCATGTTCATTCAATTTGTTTGTATTAGGAGAAAGATATATGGTTTTCTCACATATAACTCAAAATTCTATTTCAGATACGCCCGTGACTTGTGTTGGAGAACTTTAGTTCAAATAGTTCCAGTCCGATCCACACCGACAGCTCCAACAACTTCCAAATAACAAGAGAAGCTCTTGAAAGAGCCTACAACAAAGCTCAACAAGACAACCTTAACGTCAAGGGCTTGCTCATAACCAACCCATCAAACCCTCTAGGAACAACCTTGGACAGAGATACGATGAAAAGCCTTGTAACCTTCATCAATGAAAAGAACATCCATTTAGTATGTGATGAAATCTATGCAGCCACTGTGTTCAGCACACCAAGCTTTGTGAGTGTCTCTGAGATCATCCAACACGTGGACTTCTGCGACAAAGATCTCATTCACATAGTTTATAGCCTCTCAAAGGACATGGGCTTCCCTGGGTTTAGGGTTAATTAGGATTGTTTATTCATACAACGATGACGTGGTGAGCTGTGCTCGAAAAATGTCAAGCTTTGGATTAGTCTCCTCTCAAACTCAACACATGTTGGCTTCTATGCTCTCATCAGATGATGACTTTGTCAACAAGTTTCTCGAGAGAGCTCAAGAAGGTTGGCTATGAGGCATAGTTTGTTCACGAGGGGCTTGAGAAAATGGTTTGAAGGTATGGTTTTCCATAAGCCAATTTTTTCTTTTTTCTTTTTTTTAATATTATTCTCCAAAATCTGTTATTTAAAGTCACTGGTATCACCTGTTTCTAAAAGTCATTTTACAAAAACAAATCGATACACATCTTGAAATATTAGGTGTTACTGAAAAAATATGGAGTGCTGAATTAACCACAAATTAATATTAAATATTTTTTAATAAATATTAAGGAGATTAGAGATAGTACAGTAATCCAGAAAGGTTGAAAAAGAACATGGTTGAGAGGAAAGGGAAGGGTCACCGTCAAATGTACAGCGAGCAACTCGGAAAAGTTTGCATAGTCATTTTTCAAACTCAAGTACAAACATCTGATCAATCTCATTAATGCTCTTTTCCAATCTGTAACTTCTTTCATTATCTCTTCTTCCATCACATTCTTATGTGTGTTCCCCACTTTTGATCTTCATTACAACTTTTTTTCTCTATATAAGTACTCACGCATGCATATATATATGTGTGTATAACCAATAATTCATTTCCAATTGTCTTTGACAATTTGCTTTTCATGCATTATTTGACTAATTAGACATGGGTTTTATATATTATACAAAATTTTAAAAATAAGTTTATCTTAAGGATGGCTTCTAAACAATATGATTTCTTATGAATTATTATTTATTGATGAGTGTTAACTTTTTTTATTTAAGAATTAATTGTTTTAATTTGCACCTTTCTTTTGTTAAGTTTTAGACTCGGGTGTGTGTGTTTTTTTAAAAACAAAAGGAATCTAAATCTCTTCTAAAGAGATTGGAGAGAAAAATTTCTAAATCTCTGTGTAATTTCTAATATTGATGCACCTTTCATGTGTAAAAACAAGAGTTGGATATGAATTAAAATTTTGAATTTCAAGTAAACTTTACACATTTATAAAAAAATATAAATAATATTACAATGTTATATTGAAAATTGCACAAATCTCTTTGAATATATTAAGAATTAAAATACATATAAATTATATTTTACTATAGTGATGACTGGCCAGCATCAACTTTGTATTCTCTCTCTTCTTCCTACTTGTCCATTCAATTCCTTTCCGTTTTCTTCTCTATATTCTTCTTTTCTTTGGGTTTCTTTTTTTTTTTTTCTTCTTGATTTTTCATGTTTTCTGTTTTCTGTTTTCTGTTTTCTATGCAGGCTAATAAAGGAAAGAGAAGAGAATACCAGCAGAAGAAGGGCAAAATAGAAGTCTGGTGGAGAACTATGCATCTGATTCTTAATTAAATAGGAAAGAATAATTCAGAACAAACTAAATCGAAACACAACTTAATGAAACAATTAGCTACTTGGCCCTTTAACTTAAAAATAGCTAAAAGTTACATATATATTGATAAAATGATATGACAGTGATGTTAATATTGATACACTAGTGATACAACTAAGTGACTTTAACAAGAGGTGAGTGAGGAATTGGTGAATGTGGAGACATAATGTGAGTACTGTGAGGTGATATAGCCCAACTCTCATCAAATCTTTTCGATGATGATGAAGAGCTAATAATCCTCAGGCCATTAATACTTCTTTGCCTTCGTTTGATCACATTCTTTGCTTTCTCTGCTTCTTTCCCCACAAATGCTTTGATCCTTCTCAGCGCTACTTTCACTGTTTCATCATCCATATTAGCGAAGCAAACCCTAAACCACCCTGCTTTGCTGCAACTAAAAGATGATCCAGGAGATATATTAAGCTTCACTTCGTTAACTATCACACGCCATAGCTTCATTTCTCCTTCAACTGTTTGTTCTTCCAACAAGCTCCTCAGGTTCATCCAACAGAACAGGCCCGCGTTGCTTGGGAGGCAAGTAACCCCCATCTTCTCGAGCCCCTCTGTGAACAAACTGTGCCTCTTAGCCAACCTTCTTGAGCTCTCTATGAGAAACTTATTGACAAAATCATCATCTAAGAGCATAAAAGCCAACATGTGTTGAGTCTGAGAGGAGACTAATCCGAAGCTTGACATTTTTCGAGCACAACTCACAACGGAGTCGTTGTATGAATAAACAATCCCAACCCTAAAGCCAGGGAAGCCCATGTCCTTTGAGAGGCTATAGACTATGTGAATGAGATCTTTGTTGCAGAAGTCCACTTCTTGCATGATCTCAGAGACACTCACAAAGCTTGGTTTGTTGAACACAGTGGCTGCATAGATTTCATCACATACTAAATGGATGTTCTTTTCGTTGATGAAGCTTACAAGGCTTTTCATCGTATCTCTGTCTAAGGTTGTGCCTAGAGGATTTGATGGGTTGGTTATGAGCAAACCCTTCACGTTAATGTTGTCTTGTTGAGCTTTATTATAGGCTGTTTCAAGAGCTTCTCTTGTTATTTGAAAGTTGTTGGAGCTGTCAGTATGGACAGGGATTATTTGAACTCCAGTTCTCCAACACAAGTCACGCGCATATCTGAAAAGGAATTTGAAATATACATGAGTAAATATTTACCAATGAACATATATATTGGAATTAGATTATTAAGCTTGTCACAAGTGTTGAAATTAATATGCATGATATCCTGAAAAATTCTCTTGTTTTGACCAATGCCTAGTTGGGGTCCAAATTATGCGATTGAGCTTTCCATAGTTCCAAAGGTCAGTTGCAAGCAGGGGCCACAAAGATTTTCTAATTCGGTGTTCTGTTTTGTATTAATTCATTGAATCAATTACTATTTTGAAGATATCTCTTTGACCAATTTGATGTCTTGATAGACCTTGATTTGACGGAGTTCCTTAGATGAGAAATTAGTAGTCACATTAAGAACTATTTATGGTCACAAATTGAATATAAAAAATAGGTTTTAGGAGAAAGATCAGAAAAAATAAAACAAATGTAAAGAAAGACAATGAATCATATAGATGAAAGGAGTAGTATTATTTTTGGTTACTCATCAAATATATATGTTAAACTATTAGGTAAGTGGGAGGGAAGATACATTGAATGTGAATGAAGAAGAAATATAAAAGAGAGAGGGTTACATACGCTGGATAGTAAGGAGTGGGAATGAGAAAAGCGTCTCCAGGATTAGCCAAACAGAACATTATGACCTCATTTGCTCCGGTGGCCCCACCACTCATCACCACCCGATCTTCATCGAACTTCACTCTCCCTCCTCTCACTTTTGACATAAAATTTGCCACTCCCTGAAAAGAAAAAAACACAGTAAATTAATGCCCATTTCTCAATATTCACTTCATTCATCCCATATCATAAATATATCTATACACACACTCCCTCTCGTCCATGGTACAAGACATTTTTGAAAGAATAGCTTAGTACAAAATATATATCGCTTGTAAGATAACTAATGTGTATTTTTCAGTTTTGTCAATGTAATTAATGCACATTTCTAATTTTGTTTGCTCATTAATTTTTAAACACATTTTTCAATTAATGTAATTAAAAGTGGAATTTTTTTTTCTAATTTAAGACATATATAATGAGTTAACTATCATTTATTATTTTCTGTAAATTAGTTATCAACATGAGAGAGTATATATATAGAGAGACACACACACAAATATACCTTTCTGAACTTGGGAAGGCCATGATAGTCCTGAAAGATGGCGACATCTCTGAATTGGTTAAGTCCTTCAGGAGTGCAAATGGAAGCCTCTGGATGATTCTTCATCCACTCTTGTATCAGATCAAAACACAGCTGAGACGAAACAAAAAGAAAATGAGTCAGAGAACATATCAAACACACCTTGTAATCATATATATATAAGTGAAATAATATCTGAACTATGTGTATATACCTGATTTTCAGCTAGACCCATCTGGATAACGCCATGAAGATTGTTTGTGGGGTGAAATGGGTCTCTATCATAAGCCTTCCATCCATCAAAATACGGAGAGTTCTCTCCATGTTTGTCGTTCACCGCCATCCTTGAAAGGAGCCGACGGCTCTGATCATTTCCCAAACCCATATCTTTCAGTGTTAATTTGAAGAACAAGAACAAGACAGGTGAAAGATCACTGTGTTGTGTGTTATTAAGGAGCGGGGAAAGAGATTGAAGAGAAGATTATAGAGAAGTGGTTGGTTGTTAGAGATGAATTGAAGAATGAAAGAGGGTGGGAATTTATAGGCAGATGAGAGACCCATATATGGCGAAGTCTGCTTTGAAGTTCCAAGCCTCCTGTGCCGACCCTTCAAGGAAATAGAAACTAGTTGAATGACCAAATCATTGACTCAATTTCTTTTGCGTGTTTCATGACATGTTTGTGTTTGACTCTAATCCAAAGATATGTGTGTGCTTCTGTGTTTTAATTCTTATGTACATATTAGAGGTTTTAATTTTTTTCCCTTTAAAATTAACGTATTTGAAAATAAGCCCAGCGAGTAAAACAATAGTACATCGTGTTGACTTTTCTTTTTGAGACATGAAACACATGCACATGATTAATTAGATATACTTAAGATGTATAGGTTAATTTGAGGAATGACTATGGAAGTAAAATGAGAAGAAACAGTTGAAAGTGAAAATATTAAAAATGGTCGGTCGGGTCATAGTATGAGTCAAATACACACCACTGGCTCTCGTTTTGCCATATGAGGAATGCAGCCCAACCTCACCTTAGCCTCATGGGGCGGCTACATAAAAGATTGGGCCCCACGCATTAATTTTTTTTCTGGTCGCTCATTAATTCCACCAAACTTAATTTCTGTCTAATATTATTATTTACTTTCTAAGTGATACTGTGTTGATTATAATATGGCACTGATTACAATTTTTTTAATATCATCTCTATTTAAAGTTCAATGTGAATTTTCTTTTTAATTTCTGCTTCTTAACATTACTTTATAAATTTAAATATAAGCACATTTATAAACTTTTTAATTTCATTTTTAAATATATTTAATACCTTAACTACTATCTCTCCTTAATTTTGATGAAGTGTTTGGAGGTACTTAATAACAAAGATAAGAGGGAGTCCATATGCAAATCCATGCTGCAGTGTTTTATGAACTTGAACCATAAATTTAAAAGAAAAAAATATATATCTTTTTTGGACAAAACTTTGGAGAATCATTTAATTTGTTTTTATTTATTATAAGACAAATTGTAAAATCTAAAGAGCATATATGTAATTTTTTTCAATTTCCCTTATAATTTCTTAAAGCATGGGATTGTGATTTTAATCCTCTACAAGGGGGGGGGGGGGGGGGGGAAAACACAAAGCTTCATTGCCCATTAAAATTCATGTAATTTGGACTATAAAAAAAAATTGATAGGGAGATGAAAATAGGGTGACGTATTGGATGCGAAGACACGTACTTCCCATATTGTTGGGGGAGAGGGACGCGGATGTTTGGCTTTTTAAATTAAATAACGCACACAAATAATATATATAGTTCATATTATATTTACGAAAGAGATCCCATTATTTTCTTTATTATTATTATTATTTAAAAAAGAATAATATATTTAATGAAGAAGAAATATGATTGGAAAAAGGCTGGGGGGTTTTGAGTTGGGTGAAGACTGAAGAGGGCTATGATTAGGCACAGCACAAAAATGGCTGATACATATACATACACATATAATAGTACTCCACGTGTTTGGTTTTCCCAATCTCACACGCTCCGCGTATGTACCTGCACACGCCAAAAACATGAATTCCATTTGCCCCAAAAATGAAAAAAAGGAAGTTTTTTCGCTAGTCGTTATTCTAGTTAATTTTAACAGTTAGTTAACTAAATATGTTAAGCTGACGGTCCAAATGTCATCAATGATATTTTTGTTTAGGTATAAATTCGTCTTAAAAGTTTTAAATCTAATTTTTAAAAAATGAAGTAAATGACACATAAATTTTTCAGACAAATTTACACCTTAAGATAATATGTAGACTGTAAGCTTCAAATATTTTGTCAACTAATAGTCAAAATTTATTAGGAGAATGAATAGAACAAAATTGCTTCCTTTTTTCATTTTTAGGGCAAAATTGTAATAACTTCCAAGACAAAATTATCTTTTTTTATATAATGACAACAAATAAATAATTTAACCAATTTGTTCATCTTTGTCGTGCATTAATAAGTTAATTATGTTTTATATTTTGGATAAAAACAAACTACCATTTATAAATATTTTATAGCATCTAGTCCCCTTTTTGTGAAAAAAAAAAGAAAAGAAAAGAAAAGAAAAAGCCGATTACAGAAATAAAAGTTGTACTGGCCACAATAAAATATGTGCATATGATTAATCGTAACGAAGAATAATTGTATGCAGAACCCAAGAAGATGCATTACTCATTATGTTCTAAATATCTTTTCTAGAGAAAAATATATTTTTTTGGTCAGATTTCTAGAGAAAAATATAGTACAATATAATGGTATAGTAATACAAATTCATATGATGATGGTCTTATTAATTAGTATATCATTATGCTAATATATATGTGATAAAACTTATGCCCGATCGAACCATAATATTCAATAGCCATATATAATGTGGCTCATTGTATACATCAATGCTTGTTGACAAGCATGTCTATTTTTTTTTTAAAAAAAAATACAAGCATGTCTAATTGTTTACTTAATTTGTTCACGTACGCATGCATGTTATAGTTCTCTTTTTTCTTTTTCACATACGAGACATACACAATTTATTTATGTGATACAAATTTTGGACTATCTAGCTTTTATACTCGGCAAGAAATGTAATTTAAGAAAAATTATTAGAACTTTTTATTATTAAATTTTGTAATCAAATAACGATAGCTAGTTGTATAATTTTTTTAAAATAATATTACATGCTTATTTTAATTAAAAATTCATACTATTATCAATATCAATACCGCCATAAAACTTATGTAGCACGTCACCCTGTTTGTAAGATATTAACGTGCAATATTCATTTCTCAAGTTTTCATATTATATATAATCAAGGATCCAGATATATAATTTTGCATCGTAAGATTATAACCTATCATATTATCATCGAAATATTGTATAATTATTATATTTAGATCCAATATATTTAAAATAATGGTACCAAGTCGAATGAAACTACTTGTGTTTTACAATGCATGTCTGGATGTGATCATACATGGCTTCGCGTTAGTCAATAGTTATTACTTAGATTTAATTTACAGGTGTACTCTGTAGCAAACAATGTAGATTAGATCATGTGACCCCATTGAACTCAATTTAAAATCAAACCTCTAGATAAATTGTTAATTAATAGATCTTACTCAGTAACACATTGAGCACTCTCTTTGGCCTTCATTTGCACTACTACAAAAAATTGATATTACTTTTCTAAAAGACATCCCTATTTTAAAAAAGGAAGTGAAAAGTGTAGGCAATGACATTTTCGTAATAATTTGCTTGAACTTTGAGACTTAGGTGTTCTACAAATAATTTTAGGATGCCTAAAATTAATTTAGGTATCCCAAAATATATTTAGGACATTTAAAATTAGTTATTTGGCACCAGAAATTTTCGTTTGTGTCAAGGAGTTTTTTGGCGTCCTTGATAAACTTTCCCGCCACCAAAGTTTCATTTTTGGCGTCTTAAAAATTTTTCAGGACACCAAAACTCATATTTAAGACATCTCAAAACTTTCGCGTCCGGAAAGTTTATTAAGGACGCCAAAGTGTCCCAATTTCTCTCACTCTTCTAAGCAAAAAGAAAAGTCTCTCACCCATCACTCACGTCAGATACAACTAGTGCCTCACCCACTCTTCCCTCTTCTGAGCAAAAGTAAAACTCTCTCATCGATCACTCATGTCAGATACTGCATGCCATGATCTCTTCTTCTCTGCCTCACCCACTCACCGCTCGACCGCATCGCTTGCCATTCGCCCGCGTCGTTCTCCTGTCGTGTTGCTCAATCACCACCAAGATTTGAGACCCAGCCATGCCGGGAGCCTCCTTCGTTGCAGATCTGAGCTTCCTCTCCGCTCCTCCTTCGTTGCAGATCTGTTGCAATGCGATTCTCTAGGTTTGATCTCTTTATTGTTTTTTAGTTTTGATTTTTCTGAGTTTGTTTTCTAGCTTGTTGGCTTGTTCGATTTTCTGGGTTTATGTGTTTTTTTTTCCTGGGTTGGTTCTAGGATTTCCTTGTAAATCTTTGACATGTTTTTGTTTTTGTGTTTCTGGGGTCTAGTTGAGAGGTCAGCGGTGGGAGAAGACTATTGGTGGTGGTGGTGGTGCGATGTTCACCAGGGGAAGATTTTTTTTTTTTTTTAAAGAACCTTTTGGCGTCCTAAAACTTTTTGGGGATGCCTTAAAATCTATTTTTTACGTCTCTCAGATAAACGTCCCAATAAAAAGGGATGTAAAACAGCCTAAAAAACATACGTTGTATCACTTTTTTGTAGTAGTGCTGTCTTTTTTTATTGCGCTTCAAACAATTTGATCTATTCTCCTTACTGGTGTATCCAATGACCCATACATGTCTAGAGCACCTAGGTGCCACTCAAACCGTTCCTAGTATAAGCTTATTACAAATCTTATCCTTCTTTGTATGATTGTACATCTATCTTAGCACGCATCTTCATCTTAGTTACCCTCACTTTGTGATCATGTGTGTAACACCCCAACTTTTCTAAAGCATTTTCAAAATAATTTGATCAGAATTGAGCAACGAAATGATTTTAAATACTGAGTAACTGATATTCAACCACTGTAGTGTACTGGTTTGCTGATACAAAGAGTTTGAAAGACTATATATATCTACAGGACTTTCTCCAGCTAGTTCTTCTGCCTGCTGCTAACCCTTGTTTCTGTTTCTGTTCACTCCGAAAATCCTGAAGCTACAGTAAGAGCTGAGGTTCAATACCCATTGAACCTCAGGTAACGGTTAACCTCATGCTTATGTATCAAATATGTATGACAGATATTCATGTCAAAATAGCAATAATCACATACATTATTCTCATATTCACATAATAACATAACACAGCCACTGCAATATGCATGTTATTATAGTCTGCACTATTCACCAGTGCCACGGTGTACATCCGTGTCCTCAGCGCTAGGAAAACATAACGGCGTTATCAAGACTATAACCCGTATCAAGTTGTATGTGTATGATCAATTTTCAAAAACAGAATTTCAGACTATCTATCACATATAAGCATACCATAAGCATCAGAGTTAAGGTTACAATACGCGTCCGTACCTTCCTTCCACGTGAATAGTAAATTACTATTCATGTATACGGCACTATTCATGTATACGGCACTATTCACGTGTACGGCACTATTCACGTATCCCCAAACTTCCTTTGAATCTGACTCCGGAATCCTCGGATATCCTATAATATCATTTTTATCAGTGACCATTAATTTTCAGCATTTGCGGAAACTATGTTGGATATTCACTATTCATGTGAATAGTACCAGTAAAAATATTTTTACCGTGCCGGTAAATATTTTTTACTGTGCCAGTAAATAATATTTACTGTCCAAGGATAATTCTTTTCTGATGTGACAGATCAGACTAAGCTGCAGCCACAGAGCATACTCAGAAAAACTCTATCTGGTATTTCTACTATAATTACCAAAAGAAACTACCAAATATTAAGACTAGAGACCAAAGAACTTACCCTTGAAGTTCCTGCTCATTCTCTCCAGCTTCAAGAACTTTACTCTAAACTCTCTCTCTAACTCTAAGAATTCTCACTCTTCTCTTAAACTCAACTGTTGTTCTCTGAGTTTGGTGTGAAGAAAATGAAGAAGTGAGGCCTCTATTTATAGTGTTGGAAAATGGGTCCTTAAGTGTAATTTCTTGTTTTTGGGTCATTTTTCGTAATTTCCAAAAATATTAAAAAAAATATTAAAAAGTTCACGGGTGCCATGCGCCTCTTTTTTTTTTTTTTTTTTAATAATGCAAATAGTATTTTTTACTGATAAAATTTCTGTTCGGTGTTCTGACCGCGTGATCTTTTGCAAATTCTCAAAAATCCGGAAGCACAGCCCTGAAGCTCTATTCTTCCTCTTTAAAAATATCTGGGTCAACTGAATTTTTGACCTCATTCAGGGTATTTCGTAATCTGTCAAAGATTTTAAGTCGGACACCGCCGGTAACAGAAGTTACTTCGGGTGACACCATCTTCGAGACAAAAATTCACTGATTCATAATATGTGCAGTTGTTTACTACTTAGTTCAAGGATTTTGAGTTATGATTTATTTTCTACCGGTTCTACTATCTGTCCTGATTCAAAATATCGGTTTCGACCTATCTCAATAATCATTCCGCCAATTACGGAAATGACTTCGGAAATAACCCACTCTGAGATAAAAATTCACTTGTTTATAATATGTCCTTACCTAAAAAAACCTAATTCACGGATTATTGGAAATAATTCTATTTCTATTATTTCCCAAAATATAAGATATTATATTACAATAATATTATATTATTGAGTGGGTCCCGCGCGCAAAATTTTTCAAACTTCACGGGTGTTGGCAGAGGAGAAATAATTTGACGTGGGTCCCGCATGAATAGTAAATACGTATTTTCAAATAGTGAATACGTATTTAGGAATAGTGAATACCGTATTTTTGAATAGTGAATACGTATTTGTAAATAGTAAATACTTTTCATATTTCTCAAAATATCGATTAAATACCGTATTTATAAAAAGTGAATACGTATTTGTGAATAGTAAATACGTATATGTGAATAGTAAATACTATTCACGTCCCACAAAATACCGTTTCAAAATTCGCCATTTTCAAAAGTAGAGCCTAGTAGTCCTCCAAAAATAGGCTAGTTTTCAAGTCTTTAGGTTTAAAATTCAGGATGTTACAATTCTCCCCCCGTTCAATAAATTTCGTCCTCGAAATTTGACAATATAAAATCAAAAGGTTATCTAGACCTCTAGTCTATTCCTTCCTTATGCAAACTTAAATAGCACGCACCCTACTATTCAATGTCTCAATCTTATACCCAGGTATAGTACTAAATTACAGGACTTGCTGATCTATCCTCACAGTACTCGGTTACACTGGCCTCACTGCCTGATTTATTTAGCCTATCGGCTTAACACATATTGGCCTTCCGCATCTGCTCATCAATTTCATCTGAGTCTTTCCCATTCGAATTCTCGAATTACTTTCACTTACTCAACACTATAGCTGACAACTATTAATTGACTTAACTAGTTTAGTATTCTAGACCTTTCTAATAGTTGCTGTTCCTGTACCATAATTCCCAATTACACTGCTTTTCTTTTCAACACGATAGCGTCGACATTCATGTCATTGCTACCCAAAATTATTTTCTTGTCTCATTTTCAAATTTTCAAACATGAAAAATTTTCCGTGGTTTCAGTACATTTCACAATCTGCACTATACCACAAAGTAATAGTGCTATAACATTTTTAAACTTAATCGCTGCCATCACAAATTCATGAAAACATTTTTCACTGCCGGATCATTTTCAAAAACTTTGATTACCGGCACATATCTTTGAGGGAGCTAATTTATTTCACAAAATTTTACAATTGAGAGTACACACCATCATTTTAACCATTTGGTACAGTGAGCGCCTTACCCCAATCCTCGAATCCAGTCTCAACAGTACTATCAACAATGTGGGAGAACCTCCGCCCCTTTCTCAGGAGACCCAGTGTTCACACTGGCACATAAAGTAGCAACCCTATCTAGCGGAACTCAGTCCAGTCATAGACAGTCAGGTTTTACTAATCAAAACATACGCCCTAGGCGAAATGTTATGGATTGGGTGCGTTCACTGCTGGTGCGATTTCCATTTTCTCAAACCAAAATCCCTCCAAAACTTTTTGTTCAAAAAAAAAAAAACATTTATCAAAGGCTAGCGATTTCAAACATTTTAAAACATCTAGCAAGACCCAGCAAACTGTGTACATCTACAACAGCTTCTGTTCTTCCAGTTTTGTACTGACTTTACCACAACATAGTTGAAAACTCAGTTTCAAACTCTGGGTTCTAACAAAACCGTTTGTACAAGACAACATCATAACCATCACTGTGGTCTCAAATTCTGTTGAAAAATATTTCATTTGAAAACTCGATTTCACAAATTTGAAAGTAAACTCCGAAAATTTCAAAATAGCAGGTGCATTGGTAAGTTCAAAAATTCAATTTTTTTTTAAAAAAACCTTACTTAGGAATCAGACAACTAACATTAGAAGGTCATTACTAACTACATACATCCGGACCTCTGTTCTTGACTACTCAAACCATATGTATAATGCTTAGTTTGTTCTACCTAACTCATCTGGCTATTCCAAACTTTGCCCGTTATCCTCGGGTTTCACAAGCTTTTTGGGACACTTCTCGTATTTGTTGTCTAACAACCGTGGGCTTCTGCTAGCCTATAGATACAATATATACTATATAGCACTGGAGCAAACCATGGTGATATACTAGATTACTTAAACCTTCACTCTGGGGAACCTATTCGATGTGAGACTCATTATAATTTACTTACCTTGAGAACTGATGCACTGGTAACTCTACTTTATGGTTCGTTGTCACGGCGGCCCCACTCTACGGTTCGTCGTCACGGTGGCTCTGCTCTACGGCACATTACTCGGCGCTTCACTCAGTCTTCGCAGACCAGTCAGCTTTTCCGGTTAGCATCCTCTGTAGGTAAACCTCCTTGATCAGAACTCTCCGTAGGTATCCTTCTCCGATCAAACTTTCCATAAGTAGCGCCAGTGATCGTCTTTGAATCATTATAATGAGAACTCAAATCTTAACAGGTTCCTATCCTTTAGTAGTTTCATAAACCGTTGTTTCTATGTCTGCCATCTTATCTAGGGTCATTCTATTCGTGGACTTTCACTTTCTATTTAGCTCCAAGCATAATTCTTAACTCAATTTTCCCTATCGGGTAGCCACTTACTTTAAAGGGAATTTATTAGCCACTAACATCTCTATGGTTCTTGGTCCCACCTTGAGACCATAACAGGTGACTACTTGAGGTTTCTAGCTTTCGTATGGTTCTGTTAAGGAACTATCTCTTAGATATTTGGAACCTAGGCAAAACTCACTCATATTTTCTCAGGGTTCCTACTCACACAGGGGTCATAGTTCTGAGATTTCTCTCGCCTAAGCAATATTAACTTCATAATGTCTATTGATTCTTGGTACTAATATTGGTATACTTACTACTGGGTACCTACAACTCTCATAGGCACTAGTATGACATAACTGTCTCCCCAGAATTACTGGGTACTTTCCCTCTTCTGTCAATTGATCACCACCGTCAAGGACTTAATCAAAAGATCTTCGTCCCCGGAGCCACGCCCCTTTGCACGCATGGTGTCTGGCCTCTACAAGGTAGGGATTTTCTTCTCAGGGTACCTTAACAAGTTATTATTTTGACAAGGACATTAAATCGATAGGTTACTATCCAAGGGAAACCTAAACAGTAGGTTACTATCTACCGGAAAACTTAAGTCGTACCGACTTCACTGTACCACTTCCCTTGAAACTCTGAGCGGGGATTTAACTTAGATTCTGATTCCCATATCAAAAGTCTTAAAGTTCAACAACAGAAACCATATTCTATGCCATCTACTCTATATCAAGGCCTCCCGAGCCTAACCCTTTTCCTTAGGATGTACGTCCTTTTTGTATCACAACACCAGTATTGTATCAGTACTTGTACTTGTTTTTTCGAAACACTTTTAAAACCATGGCTTAGAGCCTAACTTAGTTAGTCAAACCGATTGGCCAGGTAGGCGTCTATCATGGGAGCCTCACCGTGCTAGGGTGACTGATTGGCTGATCCACATAGACTCGGCCCTACCTTCGGCACCAATGGTCTACTGTAACTGAGTCGGGTTCATACCAGATAAAACACTTTTGAAAGCTTAGAACCCAACTCCGCTACTCAGACAATCAGACTAGGCAGGTGTATTTGTGGAAGGCTCGACGAATTCAAGGAAACTGATTGCCAACCACAAAACCCCTTTCTAGATATCAGACTGTTTGGAGTAACTTAGTTAACTCTGTGCCAGGATGTCTGCTCTGATACCAAAATGTAACACCCCAACTTTTCTAAAGCATTTTCAAAATAATTTGATCAGAATTGAGCAACGAAATGATTTTAAATACTGAGTAACTGATATTCAACCACTGTAGTGTACTGGTTTGCTGATACAAAGAGTTTGAAAGACTATATATATCTACAGGACTTTCTCCAGCTAGTTCTTCTGCCTGCTGCTAACCCTTGTTTCTGTTTCTGTTCACTCCGAAAATCCTGAAGCTACAGTAAGAGCTGAGGTTCAATACCCATTGAACCTCAGGTAACGGTTAACCTCATGCTTATGTATCAAATATGTATGACAGATATTCATGTCAAAATAGCAATAATCACATACATTATTCTCATATTCACATAATAACATAACACAGCCACTGCAATATGCATGTTATTATAGTCTGCACTATTCACCAGTGCCACGGTGTACATCCGTGTCCTCAGCGCTAGGAAAACATAACGGCGTTATCAAGACTATAACCCGTATCAAGTTGTATGTGTATGATCAATTTTCAAAAACAGAATTTCAGACTATCTATCACATATAAGCATACCATAAGCATCAGAGTTAAGGTTACAATACGCGTCCGTACCTTCCTTCCACGTGAATAGTAAATTACTATTCATGTATACGGCACTATTCATGTATACGGCACTATTCACGTGTACGGCACTATTCACGTATCCCCAAACTTCCTTTGAATCTGACTCCGGAATCCTCGGATATCCTATAATATCATTTTTATCAGTGACCATTAATTTTCAGCATTTGCGGAAACTATGTTGGATATTCACTATTCATGTGAATAGTACCAGTAAAAATATTTTTACCGTGCCGGTAAATATTTTTTACTGTGCCAGTAAATAATATTTACTGTCCAAGGATAATTCTTTTCTGATGTGACAGATCAGACTAAGCTGCAGCCACAGAGCATACTCAGAAAAACTCTATCTGGCATTTCTACTATAATTACCAAAAGAAACTACCAAATATTAAGACTAGAGACCAAAGAACTTACCCTTGAAGTTCCTGCTCATTCTCTCCAGCTTCAAGAACTTTACTCTAAACTCTCTCTCTAACTCTAAGAATTCTCACTCTTCTCTTAAACTCAACTGTTGTTCTCTGAGTTTGGTGTGAAGAAAATGAAGAAGTGAGGCCTCTATTTATAGTGTTGGAAAATGGGTCCTTAAGTGTAATTTCTTGTTTTTGGGTCATTTTTCGTAATTTCCAAAAATATTAAAAAAAATATTAAAAAGTTCACGGGTGCCATGCGCCTCTTTTTTTTTTTTTTTTTTTTAATAATGCAAATAGTATTTTTTACTGATAAAATTTCTGTTCGGTGTTCTGACCGCGTGATCTTTTGCAAATTCTCAAAAATCCGGAAGCACAGCCCTGAAGCTCTATTCTTCCTCTTTAAAAATATCTGGGTCAACTGAATTTTTGACCTCATTCAGGGTATTTTGTAATCTGTCAAAGATTTTAAGTCGGACACCGCCGGTAACAGAAGTTACTTCGGGTGACACCATCTTCGAGACAAAAATTCACTGATTCATAATATGTGCAGTTGTTTACTACTTAGTTCAAGGATTTTGAGTTATGATTTATTTTCTACCGGTTCTACTATCTGTCCTGATTCAAAATATCGGTTTCGACCTATCTCAATAATCATTCCGCCAATTACGGAAATGACTTCGGAAATAACCCACTCTGAGATAAAAATTCACTTGTTTATAATATGTCCTTACCTAAAAAAACCTAATTCACGGATTATTGGAAATAATTCTATTTCTATTATTTCCCAAAATATAAGATATTATATTACAATAATATTATATTATTGAGTGGGTCCCGCGCGCAAAATTTTTCAAACTTCACGGGTGTTGGCAGAGGAGAAATAATTTGACGTGGGTCCCGCATGAATAGTAAATACGTATTTTCAAATAGTGAATACGTATTTAGGAATAGTGAATACCGTATTTTTGAATAGTGAATACGTATTTGTAAATAGTAAATACTTTTCATATTTCTCAAAATATCGATTAAATACCGTATTTATAAAAAGTGAATACGTATTTGTGAATAGTAAATACGTATATGTGAATAGTAAATACTATTCACGTCCCACAAAATACCGTTTCAAAATTCGCCATTTTCAAAAGTAGAGCCTAGTAGTCCTCCAAAAATAGGCTAGTTTTCAAGTCTTTAGGTTTAAAATTCAGGATGTTACAATGTGGCTCCTCCAAAATCCAACATTCATTATCATAAACCATTGATGGTCGAATAACAATACAATTGATAATCGAATATTATTACACTTATTTGTATCTCTTGGTGAATAAATTTAGGATTGTTTAATCATTAAATAATGGATTTTATTTCTTAATCGAGCTTTGAGCTTTTAATTGGATTTAATTCATTTTTATGATTAAATTCCATATTTACAATGATTTAGTATTTTCACCATAACTTTTGATCTAGATATCCAATTAGTCTGATTCTTCTTTCATTTTTTTAGATGATTCAAAGAGCTACAATTGTTATGAAGATTTGGAAGGCTGATTCAGACAAAAAGATGAACGAAATTGGAGCTAAAGACAGACCCATTTTTCTGGATTTTTATTTTGCTCGAATTTTGTAATTAAAGTCCAGTTTTATTTTATTTCTGTTTTGGGCCAAACTTGTAGAGCTCATTTCGTTTTGGCAACTAGGGTTTATTTAGTTAGGTCTGCCGCCAACATTCATTCATACACGTTTGAAGCAGTTTTGGATTGAAAGATAGAAGTTTTATTTTTCTCTGAGTTGTTCTTCATGTCCATCTTCATCTTTTCTTCTGTGTTTTGCCTAGTCATGCTTGGCTAAATTTCTGTGGTTAATCCAACGTGAGGATTCCATCATTCGTCCAAAGAACTTGTGCTTATTCGGTAATATAACTCGTTTCTATTTTCATCTTATCGGATCCGATTTCTGGAAATAGTTCGAATATTAGATTTAATATTCGGTTTGGTTTATCCTAAGAACTAAGTTCGAACTAGGTTTTAAGTTTTGCTGTGCGATTGCACAGTGGGACGCTACTGTTCGGACATATTCTAGGCGATCATCTAGTCGAGAGATTTTCTAGGCGAATGCAGAGATCTCGGTTCGTCCAGAGCCAAACGTGGGTGATGAAGGCCTTTTTGTCTTTACCCTTGGGGTCCACAATAAAAAATAAACCAAGGATTGCGTATAGTTAAACCTAGGATCGTTCTCTCTCTCGAGGAGCCTTTTATTGAGTCCTAAGTAATCTAAATGACATGTAAATGCAATTAAAATAAGGGAAAATTGGTTTTGGATTTTTGTATTGATTAACTAAAACAAGATTACAATTAAATTAAATGCTAAACTAATGTTTTTGGTATTTTTATAAAATTGGTGAATGAGAGAATTAAATGATATGGGATTAAAAAGATGGATGATGATACTCTTGGCGATGAAGAAATGACTATCCTTGCTCATAAAAGATTATGGGAGTTAAAATTGCATTAAGTCTAAAGAACAACCTCAAGATACCACTTGAGTCCAATATTCTCGATTAATAGTAGCTCCTACAAACATAGTTAACCACCACCTCTTGAGAAATTGTTAAAAACCACTTAATGTGCAATTAAAATTGGAATAATGCAACATGAGTCTTCTTAAAATTGAGTACATAACAGTCCCTCAAAGGGCACAAATCAACTATATTAACTAGACAATAACATGCTAATTAATATAATCTCATTGCAACCACAAGAAATTAAATCATGTATAATCTTCACATTGCAAAATCCAATCTCAACTACAATCATCAAACTAACAGAGACAATAAACATTAATCTTAGTTCCAAAATTTATACACAACAGTCCTTAAAACTAGGCAACCTAAATGTATAAATCTAGACTAATAGTAAGAACAAATTAACTCCCCTTTGAAGATCTCAACTCAAGCACAAATCTCCACCACTAAGAAGCCAGAAGACAGAAGAATTAGCCACTCATTGGAACTCTGAAAATCCAGGAAACACAACCTCGCCGGAATCTGGAAAATTCTCGTGGAAAAGGAATGGGAGTCTGGATGTGAATGGCCGCTGAAATCAAAAGGGAAAAAAATGATGGTGGTTGAGGGGGGTGGAAGTCGCCGACGGTGGTGAAGGTGGAGGTTACCGCCGGCAACTAGAGAGATGAAGGGAGAAGGAGAAGTGTTGAGGCGTGAAGGTCCGTAGGTTTGCGCGTGGGTTTTTTTCCTCTCTTCAATGCGGCGCTGTTCTTCAGGTTTTAATCATTAATTCTCCCTTAGCTCTCTCGGGTCTCCCCTTGGTTCACCGGTCTCCAGCATATCCACGGGTTTGCACCAATTCCGAATCTGACCTCGCAATAGCCACTCCAAAACGCTGTGTCTAAATGGTTATTCAATCTGTCGGGTTGCACATTTAATTGCTATAAGCTGACCTAATTCACAAAACACCAAAACGCTGAGTTTAGCTGTAGGGACCTGATTGAAATTGGAAAAAAAGTTCAAAAGAGGGACTAAACTGAAAAGTTTAAAACTTGAACTTAAATTTCCATTTTCAAATTTAATCCAATTCTTCAAGTACCTACAATTTAAACTAATTAATTTAATATCAAATATTCTCATAAAAATCAATAATTAAGAGTAATTACATTTTTTAGACAATTTTACCCTTTTTAACTCGAAATTAATGTATTCACTCTTAATCTCAATTTATCATAAGAACATCATTTTAAACTCAATAACTAATGTGAAATGCATTAGAAATCCCAATTTAATTATTAAAAATCATGTAAAAATATGGTTCAATCAATGGGTTATTTATATTTCATTCAATGATGGAAGTCTCTGGAATCTAAACGTTGGGTTGATCGTTTTTAATCTGCTTCTATTTGCTTCGCTCTGTTTCTTTGCAATTTTGCTTTTAATTTATTTCAACCAAAACCCCCCATCTTTACTGTTTTTGTTTCGCTATTATTCCAATCAGACCCGCTGCAAATTCTTTGGGAAAATGACCCAGGTTCCCTTTTACTGCAAATCTTTTATTGAATCTGGTTATTTTGAGGGACACGGCAAATCTCTTTCAACAATAAATTTTATTATACACAGATGCAGGTTTAATGAAACTGGCTGCAATGATTAATTAACTGAAAAATGGAAGTAAAGAAATTATTAATTGTTATTTAATTTTAAATAACAACATAAAATTTATTGCATGGAAATATCCACCAACAAGGATGTCACACTCATAAGTTTAGACAAACTCATTGACATAAAATGCAAGAAAGTCAACTTGAAATAAAGTTTGTAATTACCATGAGTTAAAAAATGAATTAACATGATCTTGTTAATTATAAATGTAAAAATGGTAAATCCAATAAATCAATTTACAAATTTCACAATTATACCCATTACATGTTAATGTAATTAAGTTCATTTACTTCTTAAATCATTAATTTTGATTTAAAAGTATAAACACATCGATATATCCCACTTATGTAAAAAAAACACTAAGATTATAACTGTCCTTTTCATACGATAACGAAGCAAATTTGAGTATAGCTAGGAAAGCTCAAATAATTGAAAACTCTAATTCACGTTTATGACTTTCCCGTACATTTTGTTGTTGTGGTGGTACATTAACACGAGTGTATGGACATTATATTATATATAGTACTCGAAATGAGAAGGTTCGGTAATTCTGGTAAACTTCAAAAACAATATAATAAGAAGACACTGCTAATAAAGCTAACCCATTGTTTGACATACTATGTATAACGTTATGCATCGATCACAAAACATGTTCATGCATATATATATGATTCAAATGATTGTTTTGATTAGTACACTTTATACGAGTAGTTGGGCCCTATATTATTCGCACGTGCATAAATATATATAAAGAAACTTATCTTGAAAGTCACACACATACTTTTAACAAATTGTTATTTATTATAATTGTATCATGGATGACATTACTTTGGTGTATGCCTCGGTAGCCTGATCATCATTATATTTGGTCCAAGTCTGAATATTGTTACAAAAATTTATTAATTAACTGACTGATATTATTGACCAAACTTTCATGAGAAAGTCTTGGCCATATTGATTACACCAGTTATATAAATAGATAATTATATCTCTTAATGCACTCTACTGATCTGTATTCGAACTTTTAAAAATAATGTCACTATTAGTAACAAAATAATAATAAGGTAGAAACGAACTAAGTCAAATTGAAAACTAAGAAATTTTTTTTTTTTGGTTGAAAATATTATTACTCAATAAATATTATGATATTGGAAGACGAATATTTCAGTTGAAAAATTTAAATTTAAATTTAAATTTATTCTTTTTGTACCCAAAAAAAAAGTTTAAATTTAAAGTGTTCAAGATAGATTCATGAGTCATGACTGGGTGGATAAAAACAGAGTTAAGTAGAAGTATACACCTATAAGTAATATTACCTTAAAAAAATTTTCGAGTTCAATGTCACCCCAAAAGTTTTAAAACGTAGCAATATTGCACTTTTATGTTAAAAAAATTAACGATCAACATCAGTTTTCTTAATGATATTAGACCACATTACTATATTTTAAAGCTTTCGGAGTGATATTAAACTTGAAAGAACTTCCACGGAAATATTGCTCCTATGTGTATGCTTTCGGAACAGATTTTTTACTTAACCCATAAAAATATTGTCTCCATAGAATATAGAGGGATGATCTTTGTGATTAATAATATAAAATATAAGGGAGGTTTAAAGTATTTTACTTTTATTTGTCAATTTTAATCACATGATATAATTAGTTACCTTTTGACTATGAATAAAGTTACCAATTCATACGACAGTGAACGGATTATAATTTGCTTCCCATGCTATCCGTTCATAATTCACAAAGCACTTTACACATAAGAAAAAGACTCGAAAATTAATTTTAAGTTGTATATTTTTCTTTATTAACGATCACTAGAAAATTTAATCCAATTGATGACTAGAACTACTTTAATACTTTTTATTCATACTTATAACGTGATGTCAGCACCCGTGAAAGCAAATATATATATGTTCACATTTGAGATTGAATTTAAAATATTACAAATCTGCTTTGCAAGATATCTATGTTGAAATTGAAACCTCCGAATCTTTACTTGTAACAATTAGAAATTATAAATCAAATCTTCACATTAATTTGATGCTAATATAGATTTATTTGACTAATTAATATCAATGAGATAAATTCAAGAATATTCTGACACATTGACTTATAAAATGTTAAACACAGAACAATTTACTTTTTTTTTTTATTTCATTGAGTTGCCAAGTCTATAAGTTGTCACTTTGGTCAAAAAAAAGGGGCATGATAAGATGTTAAAGAAAAAGATAATTCAATGTCAAAAAAAAGAAAGATAACTATATTCCTAATGAATACAATGACGAAATTTAGTTAATAAAAATATTTATATATCATTAATTTTTGTTACTTGTTTTTTAAACGTCTTTGTAAAATTGGGCTAAAATATGTACTTGATCCTCTAACTTTATATAAGTTTCAAGTTTGATCCCTTCAATTTATAAATTATTTTAAAAAAATTCTTTAACCCTAACATTGTTAGTTTCAACTGATATTTTGTAATAATCACTGTTATTTTGAAAATTAAACTTAATAAACCAGTATTTGATTATATTTTTCAGTATTTAAAATTTTAATACTAGCATTTTCTTATAACAACGTTGGAGTTAAATGATTGAAAATACATTTTATAAAATTAAGAAAGAAACAAAATAAATAAATCTTATATAACATTAAGGTGATGGACTAAAAGTTCAATTTTATCTGTAAAATTATGATCTTGAATCAGAGATTGTTTACATTTATGCAAGAGTCTGAAACAAAACAACACTGGGCTCTGTATATATTTTTATTTTATATAGAATATTGAATATATTGATATATAATTATAAGTGGGGACTTGATCAATAGAAAATAAAAACAGAAACCGAAGGAAATTAAAGCGTTGGATTGGTCATGATGACTCATGAGTACGTAATGACTAAGGGATCCACTTTCCCTGCTGGGAGCTCGTCCGTGCCGTATCAATAGATCTAACGGCTCAGATCTTTTTTTTTTAATTTTATTTTTAATAAAAAATAATTTTAATAGATAGAAAATCTAAAATAAAGTTAATCTCCGAACTGACGTTTTTCCAAAAAATGATTTTTCATATAAAAAAATTAAAAAAAAATTAAGCCGTCAATCTTAGATCTGACGGCTTGGGAGCTTGTCCTTGAACGAGCAGGGAAAGTGGATCCACGATTTTAAAACATATAATTAAGTCTGCTTGTGCATGTACGTACTTAATAAGAGTATTACTCAATACTCTATTTAATTAAATTATATATTAGTTTTGCTTCAATAACTGATAGTTGTTCTAATAATTGACTACTAGCTACCAGACATAAAATCTAGGTGCATCTTTTTCGAACGCACTTTTTTTTTACAAAAATAATAATAATAATCATTTGTTAATTCAATCATGTATTCATGGCGTTGCCCATAGATACGCTGGCATTAATTAATTCATATGGCTTTATATATTAGTCGCTTGCTGCCTAGCTAGCTCTTACATCGGTACATGTATGTGCGTGACTAAATCAATCGTATAATTAATTAATAATCTTTTTCCATAAAATGATGTTGGATTAATATCTTAATTAATTATTATATACCATAACAAATATGCCTTCAGAAAAGTGTCGTTGTGCTTTGATTATTTTAATTGTTCAGTGGTTTAGTCATGTTGATTTGAGTTGAATTGAACACTCACACGTCCAACTAAAAGTGCATTCAAATAAACAGGTACTATATATAATAATAACACAGTAGTGTGAAAGATATTGCTTGTCATCGTTAATTAACTAGTCAAAGTTCCAGTCAGAGAATATATTTATTGCAATACTCAGAATGATCGATTTTGTGCAACTCAAATTCGTCTGTCTTTTCTCTTATAACTACTTGCTCTCATTTATTTAATTATTTCTGAATCTTAATTATGCACATGCTTTAATCGCTTTTTTATATGTCTAGAAACGTTGAAGAGATTAAAGATGTTATAAAAATATAGTTCCCTGCCCCGGGCCTCTCTCTCTATATATCGCCTATCTTGGATATATAGCTAGCTATAGGGTTGTAATTAAAAAATATTAATCATTAAAATAATACTTAATCAAAATTTATTAGGAACATTATTAACTAACTAATTAAATATTCATCATGGGTTTTTAATTTGTATTACTATTACTATTAGGAATAGTCTCATTCACTGCCCTCCATCTCAACACATCCAAATGTGTATTACTATTAATGGATGTTAAAGACTGGATCATCTTCTTCATAGAAGGCAATAAAGAATATCATGCTTTGATATGTTTTGAGGGCACAATCCTACACTAATTCTTGAGGAAATTTGATCCAACGGATTTCTTTTTCTGCTATCAATGCGCTCAGATCTAATGTATAAACAAGCCATTCATCTTTCCAGGAACCATGTATTCAAGCATATCACATTAATGTAGTAATACAGTACATTCAAAATCTACCATAGGAATTTTCCCTCTTTTATTATTTGCCGCCCTTCCCTTAGTTTCTTAGAAAGACTCAATTTGTTGAATTTTAGTTTTTTTTTAAAATTTTTTTTAATAGCTATATGTAAGACTTGATAATATTATGTATGTCATTTTGTTTTAAAAAGTGTTTTAGTTATACTACCTCTAGTTTGCACTATTAGATTATTTCACCTCAATTCTGTGTTCCAAATTAAGCTCTCATGACAATAAATATAACTGCATTTGCAAATGACTTTAACTTGCTTGGAGTCAGTCTTTTTCTAAATTAGGGGATCGGTTGAAATAGGAATTTAAACTTTCAAAATGCTTTTTTTCCCCCTTCTTAATTTTAATTATTTGAACTATACATTAATTTGTGGATAATATGGAGGGCAATTGAGAGCTGTAAAAGGACGTTAATAACAAATGATTTTTAAATTGTAAATATCAAAATTTGAACTATAAGTTTCGACATTTCTATTATAAAAAGATCCTTATATAATTGAACCAAAAAAATATCCTTATTAAATTTTATATTAATGTTGATGCAGGACCTTAGTTATCATTCTCCTGGCCCTAATTCGGGATAG